>JASKON010000009.1:29967500-30590000 GCA_036010255.1 Myotis pilosus
AAACTGGGATAATCAAGGGATAATCAGGGATAATCAAAAAAATCTAAATAAATCAATAACAACAAATGAAATTGAAGCAGAAAAACAAACAAACAAACAAAAAACTCCCAGTAAACAAAAGTTCTGGACCAGAAGGTTTCACAGGGAAGTTTTAACAACTCAAAGAAGAACTACCACCTATCCTCCTCAAACTATTCCAAAAAAGTAAAGAGGAATGAGAACTTATAAGTTGTTTTTATGAGGCCAGCATTGTCCTAATTACAAAACTAGATAAAGACATGACAAAAAAAGAAAAACTCGTAGGCCAATATTTCTGATGAACATAGATGCCAAAATCCTCAACACAGTATTAGTAAATCAGATACAGCAATATATTAAAATGATTATCCAACGTGACCAAGTCAGATTTATCCCAGGGATGCAAGGCTGGTACAATATTCACAAATCAATAAATATGATACATCACATAAAAAATGAAAGATAAAAATCAGATGGTCATATCAGTAGATGCAGGAAATCATTTTACAAAATCCAGAATAATTTTTTTACAAAAACTCTGCACAGAGTAGGTATAGAGAAATCATACCTCAACATAATAAAGGCCATTTATGACAATACTACAGCAAACATCATACTCAATGGGCAAAAACATAAAGTTTTTCCTTTAAGAACAGGAACAAGACAGGGATGTCTGCTTTCACCACTCTTGTTCAACATAGTACTGGAAGTCCTAGCCACAGGAATCAGACAAGAAGAAGAAATAAAAGGCATCTAAATTGGAAAGGAAGTAAAACGGTCATTATTTACAGATCACATGATAGTGTTTATAGAGAATCCTAAATACTCCACCAAAAAAACACTGGATTTAATGAATGGATTTGGCAACATAACAATATACAAATTAATATCCAGAAATCAATGGCATTTTTATACACCAATAATGAACTCTTGGAAAGAGAAAGTAAAAAAAAAAAATAATCCAATTTACCATTGCAACAACAACAACAACAAAAAGATACCATGGAATAAACTTAACTAAGGAGGTAAAAGACCTGTACTCAGAAAACTACAGGAAACTGAAAAAAGAAATAGAGGGAGATACAATTAAAGGGAAGAATATACTGTGTTCATAGATTGGAAGAATTAACATCATAAAATATCTGTACTAATAAAACCAATCTATAGATTCAATGTAATCCCTATCAAAATACCAACAGCATATTTCACAGATCTAGAACAAACACTTCTAAAAAGTCCCTGAATGGCTTTTTTTTTTAATCTTGAGAAAGATTAAAAAAAAAAAGTAGTAGGAATCAAAATACCAGACATCAAATTATACTACAAAGCCATTGTAATCAAACAGCCTGGTACTGCCATAAGAAGGGGCACATAGATAAATGGAACAGAACAGAGTAAACAGAAATCAACCCAAGTCATTACACTCAATTAATATTTGAGGCAAGAGCATACAATGGTGTTAAGAGAGTCTTTTTAATAAATGTTGGGAAAATTGGACAGGTACCTGCAAAAAAATGAAACTATACCACCAACTTGTATAATACACAAGAATAAACTTAAAATGAATAAAAGACTTAAATGTAAGTCATGAAGCCATAAAAATCTTAAAAGAAACTAGAGGCAGCAAAATCTCAAACATCTCTCATAGCAATATATTTGCCAATACATCTCCCAGGGCCGTGGTCAGCAAACTGCGGCTCGTGAGCCACATGAGGCTCTTTGGCCCCTTGAGTGTGGCTCTTCCTAAGCCTTAGGAGTACCCTAATTAAGTTAATAACAATGTACCTACCTATATAGTTTAAGTTTTAAAAATTTGGCTCTCAAAAGAAATTTCAATCGTTGTACTGTTGATATTTGGCTCTGTTGACTAATGAGTTTGCCGATCACGGTCCTAGGGCAAGGGAAACAAAGGATAAAATAAATAAAGGGTGCTACATCAAAATAAAAAGATTCTGCACAGCCAAAAAATCCATCCACAAAATGAAAAGTGATCCCACTGTATAGGAAAACATATTTTCTAATGAGACATCTGATAAAGGGTTAATTTAAAAATGTATAAAAATGTATAAATAATTCATACAACCTAACATAAAGAAGACAAACAATCCAACTAGAAAATAGGCAAAGGACCTAAATAGAAAAGAGACGTAGGAAAAATTTCTCAAAGTCACTAATCATCAAAGAGAATCTAATCAAACCAACAATGAGGTATCACCTCACTCCTGTCAGAATGGCTACCATCAACAAATGACAAGTGCTGGCAGAGGTGGAGAGAAGGGAACCCTAGTACACTGCTGGTGGGAATGCAGTATGGAGTTTCCTCAAAAAATTAAAAATGGAACTGCCATAATCCCACTCCTAGGAATATAGCCTAAGAATCTAGAAACACCAATCAAAAAGAACATATGTACTCCTATGTTCATAGCAGTGCTCTTTGTAATGGCTAAAATCTGGAAACATCCCAAATGCCCATAAATAGATGAGGGGTTAAAAGGCTGGTATATTTATATAATAGAATACTATGCAGCTGTAATAAAGAAGGGTCTCTCTTACACTTTGAGACATCATGGAGGGACCTGGAGAGTATTAGGCTAATAAGCCAGCCAGAGAAAGACAAGAATCACATTATCTCGCTTATATGTGGAATCTAATGAACAAAATAAAATGATGAACAAAATAGATCCATAGACATAGAAGCATGCAACAGACTGACTAGTCTCAGAGGAAATTGTGGGGTGGAAATATTAACCAAAGAACTTATATGCATATATACATAATCCATGGACACAAACGATAGTGTGGTGAAGGCCTGGGGAAGGGGTAGGAGCAGAGTTGAAGGGGTCAATGGGCGAAGAAAGTGGGATGGCTGTAATACTTTCAATAATAAAGATATATTAAAATAAACCAGTAAAAAAACAAGAAAATTAAAAATTTATACATTCAAGCATTTCATAACATTTGTGACATTTTCTGCCACTATTTCTATAAATATCCGTTTTATTCTTCTCTTTCCTCTCCCTCTAGGACTCCCATTCTGCATATGTTTGTACTTTTAATGTTGCTTCTCGTGTTATTGGGCTCTTCTATTAGTTTCCTAAGGGGACTATAACAAAATACCACTGATTGGGTGACTTAAATAATAGAAATTTATTATTTTTACTGTTCTGGAGTCTAGAAGTCAAAGATCAAAATGTTGACAGTTTTGGAGTTGTTTTTATTTTTAATTTAAATTCTTTATTGTTTAAAGTATTTCATGAGTCTCCTTTTCCCCTCATTGACATCTCCCCGACCACCCCCATCTCCAAGCACAAGCCCTCACCCGCCTACTGTCTGTGTCCAATGGTTATGCTCATATGCATGCATACAAGACCTTAGGGTTGATCTCTTACCCTCTCACCCCCCACCTTCCCTCATAGGTTGTACAGTCTGTTGGATGCTTCTATGTCTCTGGTCCTATTTTTTTCCATCAGTTTATGTTGTTCATTAAATTCCACAAATGAGTGAGATCATATGATATTTATCTTTCTCTGACTGGCTTATTTCACTTAGCATAATGGTGTCCAGTTCCATCCATGCTGTTGCAAATGGTAAGAATTCCTTCTTTCTTACATCAGCATAGAATTCTTTTGTGAAGATGTACCACAATTTCTAAACTGCTGATGGGCACTTAGGCTGTTTTCAAATCTTCGCTATTATAAATTGTGCTGCTATGAACATAGGGGTGCATATATCCTTTCTGAATGGTGTTCCTGTTTTCTTGGGATACATTCCTAGAAGTGGGATTACTGGGTCAAATGGAAGTTCCATTTTTAATTTTTTGAGGAAACACCATATTGTTCTTCACAGTGGCTGCACTAGTCTGCATTCCCACCAGCAGTGCAAAAGGGTTCCTTTTTCTCTGCATCCTCTCCAGCACTTGCCATTTGTTGATTTGTTGATGACAGGCATTTTGACAGGTGTGAGATGGTATCTCATTGTTATTTTGATTTGCATCTCTCAGGTGATTAGTGACATTGAGCATGTTTTCATATGTCTCTTGCTTTCTATATGCCCTCTTTCAAAAAGTGTCTATTAAGGTCATTGGCCCATTCTTCGATTGGTTATTTATCTTCCTTTTGTTAAGTTGTATGAGTTCCCTGTAAATTTTGGAGATTAGGCCCTAATTGGAGATAACATTGGCAAATATGTTCACCCATGCAGTGGGGCTTCTTGTTGTTTTGTTGATGGTTTCTTTTGCTGTGCAGAAGTGTTTTTTGTTTTGTTTTTTTATTTTGATGTGGTCCCATTTGTTTATTTTCTCCTTACTAGTAGTTCCAATTGCCCTAGGAGCTGTATTGGTAAAAATATTGCTACAACATCTGTCTGTTATTTTGTTCCCTATGGAGTCCTCTAAGATTTTCATGGTGTCCTGTCTTACGCTTAAGTCCTTTATCCATTTTGAGTTTATTTTTGTGTATCATGTAAGTTGGTAGTCTACTTTCATTTCTTTGCAAGTATCTGTTCAATTTTCCAAACACCATTTATTTAAGAGACTATCTTGACTCCATTGTATGTTCTTGACTCCTTTATCAAATATTAATTGAGCATAATATTTGGGTCCATCTCTGGGTTCTCTGTTCTGTTCCATTGGTCTATATTTCTGTTCTTGTGCCAGTATCAGGCAGTTTTGAGAACAGTGGCTTTGTAATATAGTTTGATATCTGGTATTGTGATCCCTCCAACTTTGTTCTTCTTTCTCAAGATTGTTGCTGCTATTCAGGGTCTTTTTACTCCAGAGGAATTTTGGAGAGTTTGTTCTAGGTCTTTGAAATATGTCATTGGTATTTTAATGGGGATTGTATTGAATGTATAGATTGCTTTGGGCAATATGGCCATGTTAATGATGTTCAATCCATGAACACGGTATATTCTTCCATTTGTTTATGTCTTCCTCTGTCTTTTTTTTCTGCATCTTGTAATTTTCTAAGTACAGTTCCTTTATGTCTTTGGATAAATTTATTCCTAGGTATCTTAATGTTTTTTTGCAACGGTAAATGAGATTTTTTTAAATTTCTATTTCTCTGAGTTCATTATTGGTGTAGTAAAAAGTCATAGATTTCCCAATGCTAATTTGGTATCCTGCTACATTGCTGAATTCATTTATTAAGTCTTTTGATGGAGTCTTTAGGGTTTTTGATATACAATATTAAGGCATATGCAAATAATGACAATTTTCCTCCTTTTTTTCCAATTGGGATGCCTTTTATGTCTTCTTGTCTGATTGCTATGGCTAGTACTTCCAGTACTATGTCAAATAGGAGTGGTGAAACAGGGCATCCCTGTCTTGTTCCTGTTCTTAGGGGAAATGGTTTTAGTTTTTGCTCATTGAGTATGATGTTGGCTGTAGGTTTGTCATATAAGGCTTTTATTATGTTGAGGTATGATCCCTCTCCCACTTTGCTGAGAGTTTTTATCAGAAAAGGGTGTTGGATTCTATCAAATGCCTTTTCTTCATCAACCGATGTGATTATGTGATTTTTGTCTTAAAAATTGTTTATGTGATGTATTGATTTGATGATATGGTACCAGCCTTGAATCCCTAGAATAAACCCCACTTGGTAATGATGTAATGCTGGATCTGGTTTGCTGGAATTTTGTTGAGGATTTTAGCATCTATGTAAATCAGAGATATGGGCCTGTAATTCTCTTTCTTTGTAGTGTCTTTATCTGGTTTGGGGGTTATGGCAAAGCTGGCTTCATAGAACAAGCTTGGAAGTGTGCCTCCTCCTGAATTTTTTGTAATAGTCTGAGAAGGATATGTTTTAGTTCTTCTTTGAAGGTTTGGTAAAACTCCCCTTTGAAGCCTTCTGGACCAGGCCTTTTGTTTGGTGGAAACTTTTTGATTACTATTTCAATTTTATAACTAGTTAACAGCCTATTCAGGTATTTTATTCTTCCTTAGTGAGTTTTTGGAAGCTTGTATTTTTCTAGGAATATGTCCATTTCATGGAGGTTGTCCAGTTTGTTGGGGTAGAGTAGTTCATAATATTTTTTCACAATACTTCGTGTGTCTGTGGAGTCAGTTTTTACTTCACCTCTTTCATTTCTGATTTTATTTATTTAGGTCTTCTCTCTTTGCTTCTTGGTGAGCCTGGCTAGAGGTTCATAAATCTTATTTATCCTTTCAAAGAACTAGCTCTTGGTTTCATTGATCTTTTGCATTGGTATTTTGTGGTTTGTTTGTTTGTTTGTTTTTATCTCTATGTCATATATTTCTGCTCTTATCTTTATTATTTCCTTTCTTCTGCTTATTCTAGGCTTTTCTTGTTACTCTCTTTCTCTTTAAGTTGCAAGGTTAGATAATTTTTTTACCAGTTTTTCTTGTTTTTTGAGGTAGGCCTGTAGAGCTATGAAGTTCCCTCTCAGGACTGCTTTCATTGTGCCCCACATATTTTGGATTGTTTTGTTTTCATTGTAAGTTGTTTAAAGGATGCTTTTTATTTTTCTTTGATCTCTCTGGTAACCCGGTCATTGTTTAATAGCATGCTATTTAGCCTCCAGGTGTTTGATTTTTTAATTGTTTTTATTGTAGTTTATTTCTAGTTTTATGCCATTGTGGTCTGAGAAGATGTTTGATATGATTTCTATCTTCTTGAATTTGAAGAGACTTTGCTTGTGTCCCAATATGTGTTCTGTCTTTGAAAATGACCCATGAGCACTTGAGAAGAATGTATATTCTGTGGCTTTGGGGTGAAATGTCCTGAGGATGCAAATTAATTCCATATGATCTAGTGTGTCATTTAGGATTGATGTTTGTTTGCTGATTTTTTGTTTACAGGATTTATCCAGTGATATTAGTGGGGCATTAAAGTCCCCTACTATGACTGTATTGCTATTGATCTCTCTCTTATATCCTCCTGAAATTTTTTATATATTTGTGTGCTCCTGTATTGGGTGCACATATGTTTACCAGAGTTATATTGTCTTGTTGAATTGCTCCCTTTAATATTATGAAGTGTCCTTCCTTATCTCTTGTTATGGCCTTCCCTTTGAGGACTAATTTTTTAGATATAAGTATTGCTATTCCAGCTTTTTTTTTTTTTTCATTTCTATTCACCTGAAAAACCTTTTTCCATCCATTCACCATCAGTCTGTGTGAGTCCTGTGTTCTGAGGTGGGTGTTTTGCAGACAGCAGATACATGGGTAATGTTTTCTTATCCATTCAGCTACCTTATGTCTTTTGATTGAGGCATTTAATCCATTTACATTTAAAGTTATTGATAAGAACTTGCTTGTCACCATTTTTATTCTTTATGCTTGTGTTCCTTCTTCATCTTCTATTTCTTCTTTTTACAGCAGACCCTTTAGAATTTCTTGCATTGCTGGTTTGGTGGTAATAATCTCCCTTAGTCCTTTTTTATCTGTGAAGCTCCTGATTTCACCCTCAATTTTGATTGATACCCTTGCTTGGTACAGTATTTTTGGATTCAGACCCTTGCTTTGCATGATTTTGTATATTCCATTCCGTTCCCTTCTATCCTGATGTGTTTATGTTGAGAAATCAGTCAATAGTCTGATGGGAGATTCCTTGTAGGTAACTTTCTGTCTCTCTCTGGCAGCCTTTAAGATTCTTGCTTTGATATTAGTGTTTCTCAATTTAATTATGATGTGTCTTGGTTTCTGCTTTTTTGGGTTCACCCTGTTTGGGACTCTGTGAGCTTCTTGGACTTTTGTGAGGTTTTTCTTCCTTCCCAATATCAGGGAAGTTTTCTGTGATTATTTCTTCATACATGGTTTCTCTTTTCTGAGCAGTTTCCTCTTTTTCTGGCTCCCCTATTACGTGGATGTTGTTTCATTTGGTGTTGTCCCACAGTTCCCTGAGGCTCTCCTTCTGTTTTTTAAGTTTTTTTCTAGATGCTGCTCTTCTTGGGTATTTTTTTCTACTTTGTCTTCTAGCTCACTGATGAAGGCCTCTGCTTCTTCTAGTCTATTGTTGATGCTTTCTATTGTGTTCTTTATTGCGGCAATGTCATTCTTCATTTCTTCTGGGTTCCTTTTCATTTCCTCTTCATTCTTACACATATTGTTGAGTTTGTCTTCCATCGTTTTCAGCATCTTTAAGACCATTGCTCTGGATTCTTTCTCTGACAAATTGCTTGCCTCCATTTTGTTTACTTCCTTTCCGATGATTCCTCCATTTCTTTCACATGGGGGCTGTTTCTTTGTCTCCCCATGTTCGCTCCTCTCATGGTGTCTGGTTATGTAGCTCTTTCTCTCCTGTGTTGACTCTCTCTAGGTCAGCGGTTCTCAACCTGTGGGTCGCCAACCTGTGGGTCGCAACCCCTTTGGGGGTCAGATGACCCTTTCACAGGGGTCACCTAAGACCATTGGAAAACACATATATAATTACACATTGTTTTTGTGATTAATCACTATGCTTTAATTATGTTCAATTTGTAACAATGGAAATACATCCTGCATATCAGATATTTACATTATGACTCATAACAGTAGCAAAATTACAGTTATGTAGTAGCAACAAAAGTAATTTTATGGTTGGGGGTCACCACAACATGAGGAACTGTATTAAAGGGTCGTGGCATTAGGAAGGTTGAGAACCACTGCTCTAGGTGATCTCTGACCTTTCCATCCATGGATTGCCTCACCAGCTGTGTTTAATTCACCAATTCTGTGTGGATGTTATTCGATTCAGCTGTTCCTTCTATCTGCTCTGTGAGAAGGTATAGGACCCATCTGCATATTCAGCCACCACCTTGTTTCCCCCTGGACAAATGTTTTAGGTGCCCGTCACCAGAGAGGCTGGAGTCTCAGTGTTTGTGGGTTCATAGCTGAGGCAGCTGGTCCCTAGGAATTGTGATTGTAGGGTCCTGGGAGGTATCCAAGGTCTCCCTGGTTGAAAGTAAGGCTGGGATTCCAATTACAGCCGCTCTCCCCTTCAAGATGGCACAGTCTCTGTGGCAGAGCCGGACGATCTGGGAAAGATTTCAGCAGTAGTAGAGGCTGCTCGGCCAGGGGATCCTGGTCTGCCAGTCCTCAACAGTCCTGTGCAATATAACAGTCCCTTACTCACAAATATAGACACTCCCTGCATGTCCACATGCTCTCCTTTCGTTCTCTCACTCACACACTATTTTGCAGCCTGCCATTGCATCGACCACCATCTTCTAAACCGAGTCTGCTTTTTTTGTTGTTGTTGTTGTTGTTTTTTTTTTTTTTTATAGCTCTGTAGTTTACTATCCGAATAGCAAGATGTTGGCAGGTTTGGTTTCATCTTAAGCCTCTCTCCTTGCCTTGGATGTGACTGTTTTATTGTGTCCTCACATGGTTTTTGCTCTATGTGTGCACATGCCTAGGGTCTCTGTCTGTTTCCAAGTTTCCTCTTATAAGGATGCCTGTCAGATTGGATTAGGGCTCATCATAATTGTATTCTTTTTACTTAAATGCTTCTTTAAAAGTAACATTCTGATTTACTAGAATTTAGGGCCTCAACATATAAATTTTTGGTAGAGGTCTTATTCAGCCTATAAGAGCGCTATTCGTTTTCTTTCTTTGTTATCTTTCTGCTCCCAAAACAGGTTATTTCAATTGAACTCTATTCAATTGATTATTTCTTATTATTTCTTTTTCTCTTGACCTTATTTACTGAGTTTTCTTTTTTTAAAATTACTGTTACTTTAGCTTTTATTTATATCTCCTTACTGACATTCTTTATTAGGTGATACATCAATCTCCTGACTTCCTTTATATATTTATTCATAGTTTAACTATTTAAGCATATTTTAGATAATATATTTAAAGTATTTGTCTAGTAAGTCTGTCATTCTTTCTGTTATTTTCTCTTTTTATTCATGTGAGTAAACCATACTGTCTTATTTTTTGAATGTTTTATAAACCTTTTATTGAAAACTGAATAATTTTAGTATCATAATGGAGTAGTCGTGGAAATTATATATCCCTCCTCACCAAAGTTTATTGTTATTAATTCTTGTGGCGTGTAGTTGTTTGTTTAGTGACATTTCTAAATTGTTTTTAAAGATGCTATTCTTTGTTTTGTTTTATCACTGAAGTCTCTGATACTTAGTTTGTGGTCATCTAGTGGTTTTATGGGGGTATCCTTACATGTCTGGAGTCATAAAAGAGAAATGAAAAGAAAATAAACACTCCCAATCTTTATAGAATGGCTCTATGTTTGGTCATTCCTTCTATACTTATCCAGGTCATTAGTAATTCTGCCCTATCCTGAAGATCTCTTTATCTCTTTTCTGAGCACATGTTCTATGCTGGGCATATGTATGGACTCCTAGATTTCCCTGTATACACAAAACTATTCAAAGTCCTTTGTTCTCTGAAATATGGCACCTTATAGACTTTCTTCTATGTTTTGTCATTTATTTTACCCCAGCAGGTTTTTTGTTTTTTGGTTTGTTTTTATGACTGTAACTCATTCATTTGCCTTCAAAGTTTCTATGGAATATCCTGCACATAATCACTTCACTGCTCTAAAAGAATGTTAATTTGGGCAAAATAAAGTCAAGGTCCTTGCTAAGTTCTTTAGGTATCCCCCAAACAAGTTCAACAGACAAATGTAATTCATTGGTTATGTATGGGGGGAAAATTTTTCTCTACTCTCTTAGGTTCTCCAGATGGATCTGCAAAATAAACTGACAACAGACAAATTAACAGGAGAAAAGACATAACAATTTATTTGATGTTAACAAATTTATGTGTCATGGGGAGTTCATAGAAAGAAGATAAACACCCCTCAAAATGGTTAAGCATGGAGAATTTCATACCATTTAGACATACAGGATAAATTTAAAAGGAAGAGAGTTGGAAAAAAGAAAAGGGAATTTGAATTTCTAGGGACAACAAATTGTAGGAAGGAAAATATGTAGGTAACCAGTGGTAGATAAGGGCTAGTTAATAAGGTTTGTTTATTTAGACTCTTTTTTGGTGCTATATCATCACTGGTATAAGAAGTTGGGGAGATATATTTGAAAGGAGTTTTAAGGATAAAATAGGCAGGTTTAGGGAGATTTGGGAATAAAGAGGGTCCATGATGGAGGAAGGCATAGGTGAGGGCTTGGAGCTTTCAGAAGGCATACATTCACAAAAAAAAAAAAAAAAAAAAAAAAAAAAAAAGTGCTACAGGATAAGGCAGAGGAAGACATCTATTCACAGAAGATAGGGAAAAGCCACAGGGTATAGGGAGAAAAAGGAAACAAACTTTCACATATGATAGAGTAATGCTGACAAATGGGAGAAAAAGGAAAACAGATTTTCACAGAAGATAGATAATTTTACCACTGAAGGGAGAGAGACAGAGGGGAGCACCACATGGGGTTTGGGCTTTGAAACTGATGTTTTGTAGAAAGAGTGACTGATAAGAAGGAAGTATGAAGAAACAAAGGACTAGAGCCTTTATAAACCTTAGAAAAAAAGAAGCTTAGTGGGTTACACCCTTGGAACCCCCTCAAGTGGGAGTCTGTATTTGCTTCCAATAAATAAATTTCCACCGTTTTCATCTACCACATTTTGTCCTTGGCTTCATTCTTTGAATTCATCTGGACAAGGACCCAAGAGAGAAATCACCCTTGCATCCAGCTCCGGTAAACAACTCGAATCAGTTCATAAGAGGAATTTCTGCTCTTGTCTTCAGGTAGGTAGGGTTAAGGAAGAAAGTTCATCCCGTGCCTGCTTTTTGTCACTTGCCTTCAACTCAACATATTCTTTATGACAGACTGGCATATTTTGGGGTGTTATAGTCTGATCTCCTTCAGTTATAAAGTGTAATTTGCTCCCTCTAGAACAGAAACCAACACCAAGAATATGAGTTGCTATCTTAGAGACTGCCACTATGTCAGGGAGGATGGTAGGGCATTTTAAAATTCCACTGAGCCCTCCTATCATGTTTCTATGATCTATCAGCATTCTCTTGGTTTCTATAAACATTTGTCTATCATCAATGTTCCAATAAAGTGAATTCTGACATTTGGATCAGTAAATGCTCCTGGAGTTTCTTATTCTTTCATTTTCATGCAGGAACTCACTACTTTTTTTTTCCTCAAAAAGTTTATTTTAATAGATATTTGACTCTTAATTGACTTTTTTTCCTCTTAGCATTTTGAATGTTTAATCTTACCATATTAGAGTTTCTTCTGTTTCTAATGCAAAGACAGGTATGTGGACGAAAAGGGGCCACATGCTGACCTGACAAGCTCAGGAGAGGCCTACATGACAGTTTTGCAGACCTAAAGTAACCACAAAGGATGGTCTGAAATTAAACCTTAACTAAAAGCAGTTATGATGGGCAGTTACCTCCTAAGCCAATATCTTCACTGATAAGGTCAACCTTTACCATAACTGAGCCTATCTGTCTTTTTGCATCTATGATAACATGTCCTTGGGATGTCTGGGTAACTTGTGATTTCCCTGTATCTGAAGCCCCTGGGGCAGGGCCAGGTGTGCTGGGCCCAGGACAGATGCAGCAGATTCTTTCATTTGTCATGTTAATTGTTCCTGCACCCACCTAAGTATGTGTCCATCATTTTACTTTTTATCATATCACAGAGGTTTCCCCACTTCGCTTAATCCCACCTCCTTAAATGTGTCACCAATGAATTTCATGTATAAATACAAATGTAACCCCGCCATTATCGGGAGCATTATCTCAATTCATTGAGCTTTTTCTTCCCGGCATATGTCGACAGTTTGGCTCAAATAAACTCACAAAAATTCTTTACAGGTTTCAATGTGTTTTTTATGTTAACAGGTATTAACTTCATTAGGGCCCCTTTGAATGTGATGGATCCTTTTCCTCTTACTGATTTCAAGATTTCTTTGTTTTCCCTTTCAATATTTTTATTATGATTTACCTGGGTTTCGGGTCTCTGTTTTTTCTCCTTGGAATTCGTTGTGATTATTGGTTGTGCATATTAATAATTTATATCACATTTTGGACATTTTAAAGCAATTATATCTTTTTTAAAATATATATATGCATTTTTTACTGATTTTAGAGAGGAAGGGAGAGGGAGAGAGAAATAGAAACAGCAAGGATAAGAAAGAATCATAGATTGGCTACTCCTGGCATGCCCCCCACTGGGAAATGAGCCAGCACCCCAGACATGTGCCCTGACCAGGAATCGAACATTAACCTTCTGGTTCATAGGTTGGCAATCAACCACTGAGCCATGCCATTGGCTCTTTGTTTTTGTTTTTGTTTTTTAGCTATTTCATTCTCCAATGTCCTTCTGTTATTCCAATTATAAATATTATATAACACAATGTGCTACTGTTTTTTTTAATTTCCTCATGTTCTATTTATTTTTCTTCTTTTCTTTCTTTTTGACTCTTATTGACCTATCTTCAAATTTACCAATAACTGTCTCTTTATTCAGATCAAATGCACTGTTGCCCACTAGTTGTTTTAAAATTTTGGTTATTGTACTTTTTAATTTTAGCCAGAATTTACATTTGATTTTTTTAAAAAAAGTGTTTATTAATGTTCTCCCTCTTTGAAGAGACATTGTTAACATACCTCCCTTTACATATTTAAACATTGTTTTATTTCACTCTCAGAACATGTTTATAATAGCTGCTTTGAATTCTCAGTTTTGTAAGTTTGACATTATCTCAAAGAGAATTTCTGTTTCCTGCTTTCTACCCTCCCCCTGTATGGGTGATAATATGTTTTTTCTATTTACATATGTCATGACTTTTTTTTTTTAGTTAAAACTCTACATTTTAGATAATATAGTGTAGATACTCTGGATACTGATTCTTCTCCCCCCTCCTGGGGTCTTGTTCTTATTTTTGTGTTTGTGCTTATTCATTTGTTTAGTAACTTGACAAAACTTGTTTTCCTGAAGTTTATTTTCCCACTTTGTGAAGTCTTTACTGTTGTTCCTCATGGGGCACAGCTTTCTGTATGTGTGCATTCATCCTAAGGAACAGTAAATTTTTTTCAGGGCTCTTTCTTCCTGTCCCCCCCACCCCACACCCCCACACCCCTGTGAAAAGCTATGGCCAGCGTGGCTTTTGGGTTCAAAGGCTTGGAGAAAGAACTGACATGCAAATTAAAACACAAGACAAGAAATATAAATTTGGAATTATGGGGGAAGCCAAGGAAAGCTTAGCTGTAGAAGCAAAATTTCACGGAATCTCCGTTCCCATCTGCTTTTATTACTAGAATACACAATTGCCTTTTAGGAATGAAAACAGATATATCAATGGTAATGTTTAGTAATCAGTAAGATTATCAGGTTGGGGGAGTTTGCTTTAGGCCATTGAGTCAGCAATAGGTAATAAAATGCAAATATTCACTCTGTAAATATTAAAGAGCCCAATTCAGCCTTCTGACTGGACTTCTCGCATTTACATTAATTACTTTGATCTTGGTTCTCAGCATTTCCTCCTCTTTAATTTCTTTTTTTTTCTTTTTTTTTAATGGTAAATCTTTTATTATTATTATTATTATTATTAGTTAAGGTATTACAAATGTGTCCTCATCCCCCCCATTATCCCCCAACCTCCCTCCCACACACAAACTCATGCTCCCATCCCCCTGTTGTCCATGTCCATTGGTTTGGCTTATATACATGTATACAAGTCCTTCGGTTGATCTCTTCCCCTTACCCCCGCCCTCCCCTACTTTCCTTCTGGGGATTGATAGCCTGATCGCTGTTTCTCAGTCTTTGGGTCTGTCCCTTTTCCTCAGTCTATGTTGTTCTCTATAATCCACAAATGAGTGAGATCATGTGGTATTTATCTTTCTCTGACTGACTTATTTCACTTAGCATAATGCTCTCCAGTTCCATCCATGCTGTTGCAAAAGGCAAGAGTTCCTTTTTTTTTTACCGCGGCATAGTATTCCATTGTGTATATGTACCACAGTTTTCTAATCCACTCATCTGCTGATGGGCACTTAGGCTGTTTCCAAATCTTAGCTATGGTGAATTGTGCTGCTATGAACATAGGGGTGCATATATCCTTTCTGATTGGCGTTTCTGGTTTCTTGGGATATATTCCTAGTAGTGGGATCACTGGGTCAAATGGGAGTTCCATTTTTATTCTTCTGAGGTAGCTCCATACTGTTCTCCACAGTGGCTGCATCAGTCTGCATTCCCACCAGCAGTGCAGAAGGGTTCCTTTTTCTCCACATCGTCTCCAACACTTGTTGTTTGTTGATTTGTTGATGATAGCCATTCTGACAGGTGTGAGATGATACCACATTGTAGTTTTGATTTGCATCTCTGGTATAATTAGTGACTTTGAGCATGTTTTCATATGTCTTTCGGCCTTCTGTATGTCCTCTTTCGAAAAGTGTCTATCTAGGTCCTTTGCCCATTTTTTTATTGGATTGTTTATCTACCTTTTGTTAAGTTTCATGAGATCCCTGTAAATGTTGGAAATTAAACCCTTATCGGTGGTATCATTGGCAAATATGTTCTCCCATGTGGTGGGTCTTCTTGTTGTTTTGTTGATGGTTTCCTTTGCTGTGCAAAAGCTTTTTATTTTGATGTAGTCCCATTTGTTTATTTTCTCTTTAGTTTCCATTGCCCTAGGAGAATTATCAGAGAAGAAATTTCTTCGGCATATGTTTGCGATTTCGCTGCCTGTGGATTCCTCTTGTATTTTTATGGTTTCCCATCTTACGTTTAAGTCTTTTATCCATTTTGAGTTTATTTTTGTGTATGGTGTGAGTTGGTGATCTAGTTTCATCCTTTTGCATGTATCTGTCCAATTTTCCCAACACCATTTATTGAAAAGACTGTCTTGTCTCCATTGTATGCTCTTGCCTCCTTTGTCAAATATTAATTGGGCATAGTGGTTTGGGTCGATTTCTGGGGTCTCTATTCTATTCCATTGATCTATATGTCTGTTCTTGTGCCAGTACCATGCTGTTTTAAGAACAGTGGCTTTGTAATACAGTTTGATATCTGGTATTGAGATCCCACCTACTTTGTTCTTTCTCGGGATTGCTGCAGCTATTCGGGGTCTTTTTTTATTCCAGATGAATTTTTGGAATGCTCGTTCTAGATTTGTGAAATATGCCATTGGTAATTTAATGGGGATTGCATTGAATCTATAGATTGCTTTGGGTAGTATGGACATTTTGATGATGTTGATTCTACCAATCCATGAACACGGTATATTCTTCCATCTGTTTATGTCTTCCTCTATATCTTTTTTCAGTGTCCTGTAGTTTTCAGCATATAAGTCTTTTACCTCCTTAGTTAAGTTTATTCCTAGGTATTTTAATTTTTTTGGTGCAATGGTAAATGGGATTGCTTCTGTAGTTTCACTTTCTGTAAGTTCGCTATTGGTGTAAAGAAATTCCATGGATTTCTTAGCATTAATTTTGTATCCTGCTACATTGCCAAATTCATTTATTAAATCTAATAATTTTTTGATGGAGTCTTTAGGGTTCTGTATGTACAGTATCATGTCATCTGCAAATAAGGACAGTTTTAGTTCTTCTTTTCCAATCTGGATGCCTTTTATTTCTTCTTTGTGTCTGATCGCAACGGCTAGTACTTCCAGTACTATGTTGAACAGGAGTGGTGAGAGGGGGCATCCCTGTCTTGTTCCTGTTTTTAGGGGGGATGGTTTTAGTTTTGCCCATTGATTATGATGTTGGCTGTGGGTTTGTCATATATGGCTTTTATTATGTTGAGGTATGATCCCTCAATTCCTACCTTGCTGAGAGTTTTTATCAAGAAAGGGTGTTGGATTTTGTCAAATGCTTTTTCCGCATCAATTGATATGACTATGTGGGTTTTTTCTCTCAATTTGTTTATGTGATGTATCACGTTTATTGATTTGCGGATATTGTACCATCCTTGCATCCCTGGGATAAATCCTACTTGGTCATGGTGTATGATCTTTTTGATGTACTGCTGGATCCGATTTGCTAGGATTTTGTTGAGGATTTTGGCATCTATGTTCATGAGGGATATTGGCCTATAATTCTCTTTCATTGTACTGTCTTTATCTGGTTTTGTGATTAGGGTGATGTTGGCTTCATAGAATGAGCTAGGAAGTGTTCCTTCCTCTTGGATCTTTTGACATAGTCTGAGGAGGATAGGTTTTAGGTCTTCCTTGAATGTTTGGTAAAACTCCCCTGTGAAGCCATCTGGCCCCGGGCTTTTGTTTGCTGGAAGCTTTTTGATTACTGCTTCGATTTCCTCCATAGTTATTGGCCTATTGAGATTTTTAGATTCTTCCTGGTTAAGTTTTGGAAGGTTGTATTTTTCTAGGAATATGTCCATTTCCTCCAGGTTGTCTAGTGTGTTGGAATAGAGTTGTTCATAGTATTTTCTATCAATCCTTTGTATTTCTATGGGGTCGATTGTTATTTCGGCTCTATCATTTCTGATTTTGTTTATTTGGGTCCTCTGTCTTTGTTTCTTGTTGAGCCTGGCTAGAGGTGTATCAATCTTGTTTATCCTTTCAAAGAACCAGCTCTTGGTTTTGTTGATCTTTTTTATTGTTTTTTTGGTCTCTATGTCGTTTATCTCCACTCTGATCTTTGTTATTTCCTTCCTCCTGCTTACAGTGGGCTTTTTTTGTTGCTCTCTTTCTAACTCTTCGAGTTGTAGAGTTAGGTCATTTATTCTCATTGTTTCTTGTTTCTTGCAGTAGGCTTGTAGAGCGATGAACTTCCCTCTCAAGACTGCTTTTGCTGTGTCCCATAGGTTTTGTATTGTTGTGTTTTCATTGTCATTTGTTGCCATGATATTTTTTATTTCTTCTTTGATCTCACTGGTAACCCAGTCATTGTTTAATAGCATGCTATTTAGTCTTCATGTGTTTGATTTTTTTGGATTGTTTTTGTTGTAGTTGATTTCCAGTTTTATACCTTTGTGGTCTGAGAAGATGCTTGATATGATTTCAATTTTCTTGAATTTGAAGAGACTTTGTCTGTGACCCAATATATGGTCTATCTTTGAGGATGACAAATGTGCACCTGAGGAGAATATATATTCTGTGGCATTGGGGTGAAATGTCCTGAAGATGTCAATTAATTCCATCTGATCTAGTGAGTCATTTAGGATTGATGTTTCTTTGCTGATTTTCTGTTTAGAGGATTTGTCCAGTGGTGATAATGGGGTGTTAAGGTCCCCTACTATGATTGTATTGCTGTCAATCTCTCCCTTGATCTCCTCCAGAAGATTTATTACGTATTTGGGTGCTCCTATATTGGGTGCATATATATTTACCAGAGTTATTTCTTCTTGTTGGATTGCTCCCTTTAGTATTATGAAGTGGCCTTCTTGATCTCTTTTTATGTCTTTCACTTTGAGATCTAATTTTTCAGATATAAGTATGGCTTTTTTCTCACTTCCATTGGCCTGAAAAACCTTTTTCCATCCCTTCACCATCAGTCTGTGTGCGTCTTTTTTTCTGAGGTGGGTTTCCTTTAGACAGCAGATATATGGGTCATGTTTTCTTATCCACTCATTTACCCTATGCCTTTTGACTGGGGAATTTAATCCATTTACATTTAAAGTTATTATTGATAGAAACTTATAAGTCGCCATTTTTGTTCTTTACCGCTGTGTTCCTTCTTTGTTTCCTGTTTTTTCTATTTACAGCAGACCCTTTAGCATTTCTTGCATTGCTGGTTTGGTTGTAATAAACTCCCGTAGACCGTTTTTGTCTGTGAAGCTCCTGATTTGACCCTCAATTTTGATTGATAGCCTCGCTGGGTACAGTATTCTTGGATTCAGACCCTTCCTTTGCATGACTTTGTATATTTCATTCCATTCCCTTCTTGCCTGATGTGTTTCTGTTGAGAAATCAGTCGCTAGTCTGATGGGGGATCCTTTGTAGGTAACTTTCTGTCTCTCTCTGGCTGCTTTTAAGATTCTTGCTTTGTTGTTGGTGTTTGCCAATTTAATTATTATGTGCCTTGGCATCGGTCTTTTCGGGTTCATTTTATTTTTGGACTCTGTGAGCTTCTTGGATTTGTGTGAGTTTTTTCCTCCCTATTTCAGGGACATTTTCTGTTACTATTTTTTCAAACAGGTTTTCTATTCCTTGATCAGTTTCCTCTCTTTCTGCCCCCCCTATTATTCGGATGTTGTTTCGTTTAGCATTGTCCCAGAGTTCTCTTAGGCTCTCCTCCTGCTTTTTAATATTTTTTTTCTAGAAGCTGTTCTCTTTGGGTATTTTTTTCTACCTTGTCTTCTAGCTCTCTGATGCGGTCCTCTGCTTCTTCTAATCTACTGTTGATGCTTTCTATTGAGTTCTTTATGGCAGTGATGTCATTTTTCATTTCTTCTTGGTTTCTCTTCATTTCCTCTTGGTTCTTCTTCATTTCCTCTTGGTTCTACACATATTGTTGAATTGGTCTTCCATTCTTTTCATCCACCTTATGGCCATTACTCTGAATTCTTTCTCTGACAAGTTGCTTGCCTCCATTGCCTCCATTTCGTTTACTTCCTTTTCTGATGATGCCTGTTTTTCTTTCATATTTGGGTTGGTTCTTTGTTTCACCATGATTTCTCTTCTGAAGGTGTTTGGTTATGTAGTTCTCTCTCTGCTGTGCTGATTCAAAGGCACAAAATACAACACAACAAGGCACAATGTACAAGGCACCAAACTAAATGCATTCATGATATTAATAACCCCAAATAAAGGTAACCCCCCCCCCCTCGAGCAAAGAGAATTAGGGGATAAAGAAGAAAAAAGAGAAAAAGATTAATGAGAAAAATAAAAAACAAAAAGGAGTGCCGAAATGAGATTGGGAAAAGGGAGAGAGGAAAAAAACAAAGAGACAAAAAAAAAAAAGTAAGAGAATGAAATAGAGGTGGGGAAAAGGCTATTTGTATGGGGAGAAAACTCCAAGAGAACCGCAACCAATCTCAATGAACTCTAGCAGCAGATCCCTGGAGACAATGCAAACTACAAACAACCACCAATATCAAGCGAGGCAAGGGAAAACAGAAGCACAAAAATAACCAGATAAAGAAAAAGTAAGCAAAACAGAAAAATGAAAATGAAAAACAAAACAATTTCCCACACAAGCATAAAAAACCCCAATATACGCAAAATCAAGCAAACACTAGCAAAACGACAGAGAAAGAGAAAAAAAAAAGATAGTGAAGAAAGATAAGAGAGAGGTGTATATGGATTTAGAGCGAGGGATTGGAAATTAGATATATAGTAGGGTGAAATTTAGACAGTGGGTAGAAAGAAGTAATAGGGAAAATCCAAAGCAGGAATAGGGTAAGAGAAACAGGACAACAAAAGGGGAAAAGTGAGGAAGAGAGTTTTGGCTTAAGGGTAAATGTGAGATAGAGAGAAATGATGCTAAAGGAACGATGAAAATAGAGTGAAGAACACTAATCCCAAAATAAAATAAAGAAAAATAAAAAAATAAAAAATAAAATGACACTTGAAAAAATGGTAAAAGGATAGCAATAATACTGGTTAAAAAATGTAGTAATTAAAAAGGTAAAATCAAGTGATGAAAAAAATAAAAAAATAATAAAATAGGTTCTTAATGAAATGGTGAAAAAAGAATTAAAAAAAATATATAAAAATATTTGGAAGTGAAGGTGCTTCAGATCTTCCACTCTTCTTTTTGGCATGCCTTTGTCCTGCCAGGCATTCAGGGGAGTGTTGAACTTCCCTGCGATACACTGTTCCTCTGTGCAGTAAACCACAGACCTGATTTTAATGCAGGTTGTATTTGTTTACCAGACTGCCTTTATTTGTGATCACAGAAGAGACAGTTCGTCGCTCTGCCTCTGGGTGGCAGTGTGTCTGGATTGACCTCCGAGGCTACAAGTCCTCTGTATAGGTAGGGTTTTTTTTTTTTTTTTCTCTATGGTATTTGGAACTGATTTGGGAAAGACCACTGCCCAGAGCTGGTTCCTTGCCACTGCCCGCTGTTTCCCAGGCTCCCCAAAAAGAACTTTCCCCTACAGGCTCTGTGAATGACCCCAACTGGGGAATCCCATGCACTGAGTTTAATAATCAAATGCACGGATCTAAGGGGAACTATAACAAGAGCCTGATAGTTGTGCGAATTCGCAAGCCTCCACTTTCCAGGCCTGCGCACAGTCTCCACACGCAGTCTCCGCGCGCCCACTCGCCCCTGGCACCAAGCAGCCAGCACATTGGCAAAGTCCAAGGCTGCTCCTTTACATCCAGTCCAGCTATGGGCTCATTTTTAGCGTTCCCTTCTGCCAGCAGCCCTGTGGGGCCCCTTCCCCACTCACGGGTCACGCTGGTCCCTGAAAGGGCGAGGACTATGCCCTCCACCTTGCCCCAGGGTAAGGGCTGTGCCCACCATCTTACCTTGGCCATGTGCTCATCAAGGCTTCTCCCCGGAAGCCAAGCCGCTGCTGGCCATGCCCAGGATTTCTCTCGATTGGCCAATGATAGTCAAGGGAAGTGCACGCCATCACTATGACCACATCCTGTGTAATGAGACACCGACTCACACCTGGCCAATCGGCAGGGCCCACAGTCCTTTCTCCTCCCCTTACCCCAACCCCCTATAAAACCTCTCTCCACACAGAGTTTTCTCTCTCTCTGCCACTTGCTGCTGTGCCAGTAAGGGGGGGCAGGGGAGCCAAACCTAGGTTTGAAATAAATGACTCTTTGTTTTTGCATCGGACTCGCTGGCTCCCTGGTGGGCCCTTGGGAATCTTGAAATCTGGGCACAACAGTCCCAAAGGCTGCGGACTTTGTGGGGTACAGATTCCGCCCCGCGTGTGCTCGCGCGCGCACGCACGCGAGAGAGCTCGGTCCTCCCTCCAACCCGAACTGCAAACCGCGCCTTTAGGGGATGTCCAACTTTTCCATGAGAAGAAGCAGTGCTTGTCTGAGTTCATGCAGTCACGCTGCTTGAGATCCCTTGTTTCCAGGTTAGTAGCTGGTCTCTGGATCCTCTTTAATTTCTTAATAGATATTGATATGTTGCTTGCAGAGCTTTGATTCTTTTAAGATTTTTATTCTGCATCTGCAGACTGAAATTAAACAAATAAGAACAAGAATGAGACAGGCAATAGTGGTTATGCTAAAAGGCAAAAGTAATGAGATCCAGTGAAAAGGAGTAAACTCTTTTTTAAAAAATATATATATATATATATATTTTATTGATTTTTTACAGAGAGGAAGGGAGAGGGATAGAGAGTTAGAAACATCGATGAGAGAGAAACATCAATCAGCTGCCTCCTGCACACTCCCCACTGGGGGTGTGCCTGCAACCAAAGTACATGTGTTGTAATGTACCCCGCGAATCACAGAAGGACACCTCAAGAAGTCGAATTAAAGAGTCACATTTATTGCAATCCGGGACTATGAGCGGCCATTCCCAAATCTCATAGCCATAATATGGTGGCAAAATCAGACTTATATAGGCAAAAATCACGAAGTATTGATTATATCCCAGGGTTTGGAATGTGGCACCTGGCTCCCAAAAAAACAGATTACAGAAGCAGAATTAAGCATGTTAATTACAGTTTCGGGTCTCAGGGTCACTGAATTGACAGAAATATATTATCTAGAGTCCTTGGGTAACCTGGGTTAAACTTAAGCATGTTATCTAAATTACAGTTTTGGGTCTCCGGATCACTGAGTTGATACAAACACATTATCTAGAGCCCTCGGGTCTCCGGACCACTGAGTTGTCAGGACAATTTAGAGTAATTGTGCTGTCCTGGTCTCGGGACCACTGAGTCAGCTGGAACGCACCCCCTGTGGTCACTAAAACAATTTAGGGGAATTGTGCTGTCCTGCTTCCCAGGTACAGAAGAATGTGCTTCGATAACCAATAAGATCACAATCAATGGGATAGTCATTCAATCAATAAGGCATTCAATCAAATGGGATGATTTATACAATTCAGAAAATCAAAGTAACCTGTCCATTATTAAACAAAGCAAATAGGTACCATACTTCACATGCCCTTGACCGGAATCGAACCTGGGACCCTTGAGTCTGCAGGCCGACGGTCTATCCACTGAGCCAAACCGGTCAGGGCGGGGAGCAAACTCTTCCTTTAAATTGCTGCATCTAGGAATTATTTTGTAAGTTTGCCTGGGATAATTATACAATATGCTGGTGTAATTTCAAAATATTAAGGGTGGTGTTATTTTTACTTTAAGCATCAAGAAGGTGATTTTTCATTGAAGTTATTTTAAACTATATTATTTTATTGGTGCAAGTGCAGCAGCTGATTTCCATTGATTATTATTATACGCAGACCCATAGGGGCTTCAATCCATAAAAGAAAAAAAATTGTTCTTAAGTTTGCTGTTGGTGGCTGTCATTCATAAGACTTTTTACATAATGGCTTAGTGGGGGGAGGTCTTAGTAATGTTAAATATTTTTTGCCTCTCCCAGAAGAAAGCAGTGATAGTAATCGTATTTAGGTTTTTGCTTCCCCTTCCTTTGGTGTGGATGCTAGACAGAAAAACCTCTCTTTAATTCTACACACAAAGGAGCAGTAGTTTGATACTGTATCATATAAAAAAAGGAAGGTTGGTGGGGATACCCGTGTAATTATACTTTGCCCATATATTTACTATACTAGGCGGGGGAATCACTCCACTGTAAGGGATTTTACCCAGGGAGGACTTCTCCATTATCCCTTGGTGAAATTACCAAACAGCTGGTTATTGTCAACATGGCAAGAAAGACGTTTTCAGGTGTTCTTGGGTTTTTGGTCTCTTCACAAATTCGTTCAGCTTTCTGGACCGTCTTCTTTATCACTCCCCAAGTCATTCTGGGCTGTTCATTGTCCGCCGTGTTCTTCTTCCACTCCTTATCTTCAGTGTGTTCCCTGGGGCTGCCGTTTGTGGTTGGGGTAGCCCATTGTCTCCAGCTGCATGGTGTGGCTCCAGTCCAAGGATCCTTATTAATCTGGCTAGTTCCTCTCTCAGATCCATGTTGCAGTTTAATATTTCTTGCAGGAATTCACACAGGTTTGGAGAGATTTTCTGGAAATATACAAGCATACCCTCAACCCAATGTTAACAATGGATTGGGTCCCTTCCATAAACCAGATTCAGGATCTTTCCATTTAACTAGATGATTTTCCTTTGTTTTATTCTGACACCAGTGTAACTCCATGGGAGTCTTGCCATCAGCATCATAAGTGAAAAATTTTAAAGTAATTAAGGCTTGGTGCAGCCTACCCACAGGTGATTTCTCCATCATAATCCTCCCTTTTAGTTTCTAAAGTTGGGATTTTCGCCACTGATGTTGGCATTCAATAATGGCCTGTCCTGGGGAATTATATGGTACTTTTGTAAGGTGCTGAATTTTCCACTTTTTATAAAATTGCTAGAAATGACAGCTTTTTGTGTAAGCAGGCCCATTACCAGTTTTAATAATTTTTGGAATTCTCATGACGGCAAAAGCAGTTAGGCAATGATTAATAACCTGTTTTTCCATTTCCTCTGTAGATGCAGTAGCCCAAAAGACTTTTGCAAAGGTGTCTACAGAGACATGCAATGCCCCAAGGCATCCAAAGGAAGTATAGTGTGTCCCATCCATTTGCCAGATATGGTCCCTTAGCAAACCTCTAGGGTTGACTCCTGTGTTAGGCCTTTGAGGTAGATGTAACATGCGAGTGGGACATTCTTTGATAATTTGTTTTGCTTGCTGTTGAGAGACTGAGAATTGTCTAGATAACATTTTTACAGGCTGATGTAAAAGAAATTCTGAGGCCTCTTCTAATAAAGCAACCAATTGATTAGCATATGTATTTCCTTTTGCTAACAGGCCAGGTAAATACATTGGGGGTCTTCTCCTCTAAGCTGTCTGCAGTGCTTTCTAATTTGAAATATCAATTGAACCATAAGTTCTATATATGTAACTGCAGTTTTAGAGGATTGGTGTCCTAGGTGGACCCATTCAATAATAGCAAGAGAGTTTTTATTTTGGAAGGTGACTTCAGTGGGATTATTTGCAGTAGGATTAATCTGTGCCAATAAAGACAATTCAGGCAGTACTCATGCCACTTGGACCAAGGAGATTGCCTGCTTAATTCTTTGTAATTTTTTTCTAGTTTCATCTATCAATACTTGGGATGAGGAAATATTAGAGTCACATTTAAGTATATTAAATAAATTTGTCATTTCTCCTGTAGATATTTTTAGATAAGGTCTTAATCAATTAATGTCCCCTAATAATTTTGAAAGTCATTTAAGGTTTTAAGGCAGTCTTTTCATATTTCTACTTTTGGAGGCGTAATATATTGGTTTTCAATTATGGTACCTAGATATTTAAAAGCTTTCTTTTTTACTTTTTCTGGAGCAATTTTTAAGCCCCACTTAGGAAGTTCTTTTTCTAATTGAGAAAACATTGCTAAAGTCTGTTCTTCTCGTGGACTCGCTAGGAGCAAGTCATCCATGTAATGGACAATATAATACTGGGAATATTTGTCCCTTAAAGGCTGAATAGCTTGAGCTACATATTTTTGACATAAAGTAGGGCTATGGCCATTTCTTGTGGCAAAATTTTCCATTGATATCTTTTCATAGGCTTTATATTATTAATAGATGGCACTAAAAAGACAAATCTTCATCGTGTGGTGCCAAGGGAATGGTGAAGAAACGATCCTTAAGATCTACTACTATAAGAGACCAATCTAGAGGGATTTCTGAAGGCACTGGGAGTCCAGGCTGTAAAGTTTCCATGTTATGCACAGTATCATTAACTGCTCTAAGATCATGTAACAATCGCCATTTTCCTGCTGCCTTCTTAGGTATTGTAAATATAGGAGTATTCGAAGGACTATTAGAAGGTTTTATATGATAAGCCTTTACTTGTTCCTGTATTAATTCATGAATATGATTTAATTTCTTCTTGGTTAATTGCCATTGATCTACCCATATAGGCCTATGATTTTTCCATTGTATAAGCTCAGCATGGTGGTGAGGAGATTGAGCAGTGACCACTCTTAAAAAGGCTGATATTCTAATACTTGTTTTTCTATGTTTCCTTTGGCCTGAATGGATTCTTTAATCTTTTGATTATCTTTTTCTAAACCTTGACCAGCTTGATATCCCATCTGACTTATTAACTGTTGTCCCTTGCCATTAATACAAGCTTGTAAACCTTCTAAAACATTTTGGCTCCATAAGTTGACTGCAATTCCAGAGACTATATAAGGCTGAAACCATCCTTTTTGTCCTTCCTCATCTTGCCACCTTAACACTGCAGCGCTGCATTGTGTGTTATTAGGAATTCCAACACCCATGATAGAGCCTATAGCTTCTATCATGGACCAACTTGGAGGCCATAATTTTTTATTGATAACACTAACATCTGCTACAGTGTCTACTAAACCTTTAAACAATTTTCCCTCTATTCTTAGGTTAATCATAGGACAGGTCTTGCTAATTTTCTCTATTCAATATATATTTGAGCTTCCAAATCCTTGTGTCCTTCTCTCTTATTTATAACTTCACCTTGCTGAATATAAGGTAAAAGCAAGAGCTGAGCAATTCCTTGTCCTGGAATAATTTGCATAATATGTTTGCATTCTAAAATTACTTTGATTTCTCCGTCATATTCTGAATCTATGACTTCAGAAAAAACAGTTAGTCCTTTTAGTATATTTTCACTCTTTCCTAGGACTAAACCTGACATTCCTGGTGGCACAGGTTCTCAAATTCCTGTAGGAACAATTTATCTAGCCATATTGGGGATCAGGAGGATTGTTATTGTGATATTAAGATTAAAGCCAGCATTTCTTTCTGGAGTGACTTGAAGGAGGGAGTCTACTGTAGTCCTGGCAGGGTGGAACTTCCCCTTATTTAATAACAGGGCTGTGGGGAGCCCCTCCGACCATTTCCCTGCAGCTGGCCATTTCCTATGTCTTGATTTAATGGCTGGCCATTTCTATGAAATTTAGATCTACACTGATTGGACCAATGATTCCCTTTCTGACATCTGCGACATAGACCTGCATTACCTGAGTTGGGAGGTGGAATGTTCACGCCTTCAACCTGAGCATCACCTGTGTGCTTTGTGGTTGCTTACATTCTTTTTTAAAATGTCCTTGCTGTCCACAATTGTAGCAATTTTTATTTTTTGTTGTTATTGCGGCAGCTAATAAGCTTGCTCGAAAAATGCCTGACCCCATATTCTGATATGCTCGAATCATTTCTGTAATGGTACTATTTTTTTTAGAGGCATTAGACATTTCTTAAAATCAGCATTGGCATTTGCATAAGCTAATTGCTGAGTCAAAATGTCTCCTGCTGTCTCATGTTGAATCTGCCATCTCACTGCTTGAGTGAGGCGAGCCAAAAAATCAGAGAATGATTCAGTAGGTCCCTGCATGCATTTAAAGGCTCTTTCAGGTTTCTCTTTTGCTGGTAAAGTCCACCAGGCTTTTCTTCCATGAAGTCTAATTATTTCATATGCCTGATGGACATATTGGAGCTGATTATGCACATCACTAAATTGTCCCTGTCCTGCAAGCATCTCAAAAGTTATGAGAACATTCTGTCTGATATTTGAAAAAGCTTGTTCTTGACATTTCTCTAAGAATTCTCCTTTCCAGAGCAAATAATTTCCTCCATCCAGCGTTGCATGGGCTAGAGAATACCAATCTTAAGGAGTTAGGAATGTTTCAGAAATATTAGTTATAATTTCTCCAGTAAATGGAACTGTTGGGCCATTTTGAATCACACTATCATGCAAGGTCTTTATCATTTTAAAGTCAAATCTTTCATGCTGTCTTATTTGATTTTGGAATTGTGGATTAGCTACCTGTATAACAGAAAAAGCAAGTCTATCCTCTACTGTCATGTCTTTTAATCCTTTTCGGATGGGTTTTTACATAGTTGATTCTATTAGTGGCGATTTAAATGTATCAGAATCAGGACATGAAGGCCACTCCTCCAATTTATCTTTCTGCTTCTCTTTAGGAGTGGAGGGTGCAAAGGGAGGAAGTCTTTCTTCTCTGAAAGGCTTTAGCAAATGCAATACCATTTTCCACAAGGATAAACAATTTGAAGGCAATTTTTTCCCCTGCTGCTGAGCTTCTTTCAAGTTCTGACCTATTTCCAAACATTTAATATTCAATGTACCCTCATCAGAAAACCATGGATTATATTCTATAATAATCTGTAGAAACTGTAAAAGAAAATCTTCTGACACTGCAACTCCCTTATCCCTTAGCAAGCCAGAAGTCTACAGGAAAGTCTCTCTTCTTTCGACAAATTCTGCCCCATTATGATCTGGCTGAAACAAAAGAAATTACTCAAGCATTTATGGATCCGAGGGCTTCCACAGCTGACAAGAGTTTTGCACGCAGTTTAATCTTCCACCACCAGGTCCAGTGATTTCTTTTTCTGCTCTGGCGAATTCTTTTTTTCCAAGTCCCTGTTCAGGTGCCAAATGTGAAAAGCCATGGCCAGCTTTTTTTCAGGGCTCTTTCTTCCTGTCTCCCCCACCCCACACCCCCACACCCCTGTGAAAAGCTATGGCCAGCGTGGCCTTGGGTTCAAAGACTTGGAGAAAAAGCTGACATGCAAATTAAAACACAAGACAAGAAATATAAATTTGGAATTATGGGGGAAGCCAAGGAAAGCTTAGCTGTAGTAGCAAAGTTCCACTGAATCTCCATTCCCATCTGCTTTTATTTACTAGAATACACAATTGCCTTTTAGGAATGCAAACAGACATATCAATGGTAATGTTTAGTAATCAGTAAGATTATCAGGTTGGGGGAGTTTGCTTTAGGCCATTGAGTCAGCAGTAGGTAATAAAATGCAAATATTCACCCTGTGAATATTAAAGAGCCCAATTCAGCCTTCTGACTGGACTTCTCACATTTACATTAATTACTTTGATCTTGGTTTTCAGCACTCTCCCCTCTTCATCCTTTTAAGCTATCCATTTCTGTTGGTATCATTCTGAACTGTTAACCTCCACTAAATAATATCTAACTGTACTATTGTTTTCAATAATGCCCAGGAATAAACAGATTCAGTCTCATTCAATAAGATTTTGATCCCTTCATAAGGTTAGACTTTGAGACCAAACTGTGAAAGTTGCTCTGAACCCTGAATAGTTCTTTTTAGTTCTCTGTTGCTTTCGTTCTATTAATCTTCTAGCTGGTGTATAATTTAGCTATTATTCTCATGGAGCTACCAGCCTCCTCTTAATTTATTACTATGAAAACTACCATTGTTTTCTACAGTTCCCTTAAGGTTAAAATTCCCAACTCTGTTCCAAATAAAAGCAATGCCCTTAGAGAGCACTGTGCTCTTATGGACTCTTCACTGGGATAAACTCTCTTTGTCACCCCTCCACCACTTGGACAGGGGTGACTTACTTTCTATTCTCAGAGTGGCCCTCTTGCTATAAATCAGGGCAATGGAAAGTCATGGTAGGCTTCTGGCGTTCTCAATTTATCTAGCTTAGCATGGAACCTATTCCCTAAAAATAAATGTAGTGTGTTGAATTAGAGGTAAATCTATCATATGAGTGGAGGCTAGGTAGAGAAAAGAAACCTCAAAACTCTTAGCTACTCCTGTTTGGAAGAGAGGAATGACAGTTTTTGCCAACAACCTGGAAGGAGCTAAAATTTGGTCAACTTGACTCTTCTGGACATATACTATAACCTTAGCCTAGGAGATGGGGAGGAAGGTAGCTATGCATTTTAGTCTATATCTCTGCCCCACCTCATAGTAGAGATTCCACCATAATGAACAGGGGATAGGAATGAGAAAGAAGCATGTCATGGCTCCAATAATAGACTCTCACTTTTCTTACCAATATTTAGTATGTTTTGTTAAATAAATATTGTTTATTTTCTGTATACTCTTGGGGCAATTTCCAGAGACAAATTGCCTTTAAAAATGTTTAGCAATTATGTTTGTTTCACTGGGAAGAAAGTGTGAAGGGTTCCTTATGCCACCATTCCAGAATTTTCTCCCAATTATCAACTCAGTTTTTATTATGATTCATTTAATTATAATTTTATATTACCCTATAAAATAAAAGGCTAACATGCAAATCAACTGGTCGCTATGATGCTCACTGACCCACAGGAGAAGCACTGCTCAGCCAGAAGCCAGGCTCAAGGCTGGGGAGTGCAGTGGCAGTGGCGGGAGCATCTCCCACCTCCTTGATAGCACTAAGGATGTCCAACTGTTGGCTTAGGCCCGCTCTCTGAGGGAAGTGGACCTAAGCCATCAGTTGGACATCCCCTGAGGGCTCCAAATGCGAGAGGGTGCAGGCTGGGCTGAGGGATCCCCCTGAGTGCACAAATTTCATGCACCAGGCCTCTAGTGGTTTAACAATTGGTTTGAAAAATTCCTGAAATTTTAACATCTGCTCTTGCTAGACAGTAAGAGCTGTCTCCAACACTGCACTTAATTCAGCAAAGGGAACATGTAAAGCACTATGTATCTTTTATATATAGACATTATTATTTTTTCTATGTGAGCTAAGAAAGAACATTAATAGCAGTCATGAAATTATGTTGTGGTTATTAGTCCAAATATATGTATCTGTTATAATAAAGATAAGTCTTCTCATAAAATACCCCACTTACCCTCATTTTTTATAGATAAGTTTAATTTCAGATATCGATTATATGAAGTTTGAAAAATCAGGACACAACATCAGGAAAATTTTTCAAGATCATTTTTGAACAACCATTTTTAAGAGTTGATTGCTATAGTATTTAAATAAATCTCAGAAATTATATATTTACTAGTGGCCTGGTGCACGAATTCATGCACATTGAAAGGAAATTAATTAGAAGGTGATTGGCTGGGCGGGACTGGGCAAGACAGGCTGGACATGTCCTGGAGCCAACCTCCCATGGTTTCTCCCCAGATGGCCGCAGTTGGGGTGGCACCAGGGCTCAAAGGGCATCTGTGGAGTGAGGGAGAGAGTGGGGTCCCTCAGGCAGGGGGCGTCCCTTGGCCTGGCCTGTGGGAATTGGGCTGAAACCGGCTCTCCAACATTCCCTGAGGGGTCCCAGACTGAAAGAAGGCACTCTGCAAAGTTGCTGTTGTACAGGGTGTGAAACACAAATGCAAGTGTGCAATAAACCATATTTGGGGTGACGGTGCCCCAGCACCAACATAACCCATGGCCAAAGGTGGAATTGTGAGGCCCTGTGAGGGATCAGGTTCCCTGCTCTCTAGTTTCAGGGTGCCTCACCCGAGAACCACCACTTCCAAGTCACTGCAGCTTGGCAGCTCTTGTGTCCAACGTCTGCCCCCTGGTAGTCAGTGCACATCATAGAGACCTATCAGACAGGTGGAGGACACTTAGCATATTAGCCATATCTATCTATCTATCTATCTATCTATCTATCTATCTATCTATCTATTTGTTATTCCTAAATATCAAATACTTATACAATCAAACAAGTGCAATTTGAAAATGCAGTAATCATTTGATAGTAATTACCCATGTAAAACTCAAATCATGACTTACTTAGACTAACATCTTTTTTTAGGTTTTTCATCAGCAACTTTCAAATTGTGGTCTTGAGGGGGAAAAACAAACAAACATGTGTGTACTCCATCTTTCTAATAAGTAACATTAGATGCTGAAAACATCTAGTGACATTATAAATATTCCCTATCTCTTATCCAATAAATAATGCTAACAGAAAACTGCTTATTAAAGAGATCATAAAGAAAAATTATTCCAACCTACTTTGGCAATTAAAGGCTAGTAAAAGATCATTACACTGATATCAACATAGACATATCATGGGGCTTTTGTGGCTCAGGAAAGGACTAATTTCTCTTTTGATTCATTTGTGCACAGAATTAGAAATGGGATGGCTGAAGCCCATTTTTTTGCTCTATGTGCTGGGTTAAAGTTAATTAATCATTTTATAAATCGGAGGGAGGATTTTCTCCTAAGAGTAGTAACTAATTATCCATTATTTTTTGTACTTAATGTGGTATATATTCCAATTATTAATGGAAGCCTAAACCTTTTACATTTCTGATCAACTACATTCTATGTTTTATAATTATTTGAACTGTGCTGAATGTGTTTGTTATAATTAGCTTGATATTCAATATTTTCCTCAGTAAATAGTGTGAAAAAAGTGTATATTAGTAGAAGTAATATTCTATAATGTTTATTATGTCCATAATACCTATTTTACACTTAAATTTAAATATCATTCCTATAGAAGTCAGAATGCACTTAATTATATAAGTATGCTGAATATGCTTAAAAAATAAAATAATTAAAACACTGTACAAAGCTGAATTGACATTATGCTGACACAGCAGGTAAGCTAAGTTTTAATTGTTAGATATGACAAGCTTGTGCAGAAGTGATTCACATGATACCATGATAATGCCATTCAGTGAGCATGCTAATATAAATGTAAAATTTTAACACAATGGACTATTAATTCATAAATTCTCTTTAATTTGAAGTGTGCTGAGCTATACAAGTATTCTTTGAAGATGACTCAGTTTTGCTAAAAGTCTACCTTGAGAAAAATTGTGGTAATCAGCTGTCAGCTGCCATTTATCCTCACATTAGACAAGTTGTGGAATATGTATATTGAAGATTTTTTAAAACTTTTTCCAAGAACTTTTATTTTGGCATAAAAAATATTTTATTTAAACTAGTATTTGTTCTCACTATTCTGAAAATTACTTCTGTTGTTTATCAGATCAGTAGTCATGCAAATTTACATTTATAGTTCTGGTATTTTATACACACTATGATAATTAGCTTACCAATGAACAGACAAATTTACACTTAAGCTGTTTAAGTTGCAGGTGCAGGACTTTTTCTTTAATATATACCTACAATTCTGCTATATATTTTTGAATAATTAGTAAAGAATAATTGACTGCAAGAATTCCAAGTAGCTATTTGTGTTGTTTTGTCTGCTCAATTGTGAAAAACATAAATGTGACAAAAAACAAACACAGAAAGTCAGCTTGTTTGATTTTTCATAGCTGCTAATAAGAACAGTAAAGCCATAAGATTCTAATAATTCTATATAATAAAAGACAAAAAGGGTAATTGACTGTACCTTCGTTATGCTTCCCATTGGCTAATCAGTGAGATATGCAAATTAACCGCCAACCAAGATGGCAGCCGGCAGCCATGCAGCTGAAGCGAGCAGGAGGTTTGCTTACTCCAGTGATGGAGGAAGCCAAGGTTCCCCACCTGCTGCGGCCTGACTCTGAGATCCAAAAGCAACAAAGTTTCAATTATAGAAGCTAAACAAACCCCAGATACCTGCTTTCAGCCGGCCGTGGCCATGGAGCCGGCTCTTAGCTCCAGTGACAGCAACAAAGTTTCAATTATAGAAAGTAAACAAGCCCCAGATACATGCTTTCAGGAGGCCGTGGCCTCAGAGCTGCAGCGAGCAGGAGCCAGCTCTTAGCTCCAGTGATGGCAATAAAGTTTCAATTACAGAAGGTAAATAAATCCCAGAATAAAAAAAAAGAAAAAAAGGAGAGGCTGGGAGCTTCATTCGCCAGCCAGGCTGAAAACAGCCATCAGCCCCTCACCCAGATTGGCCAGGCACCCCAGTGGGGACCCCCACCCAGAAGGGGGTGTGACCAGCTTCAAACAGCCATCAACTCCTCACCCAGGCTGGCCAGTCACCCAAGCGGGACCCCCACCCTGATCCGAGACACCCTTCAGGGCAAACCAGCCGGCCCCCACCCGTGAACCAGGCCTCTGTCCTATATAGTAAAAGGGTAATATGCAAACTGACCCTAACAGCAGAAAGACTGGGAATGACTGGTCACTATGACACACACTGACGAACAGGGGGCAGATGCTCAATGCAGGAGCTGCCCTCTGGTGGTCAGGGCGCTCTCACATGGGGGAGCTCTGCTCAGCCACAAGCCAGGCTGATGGCTGCCAGTACAGCGGTGGTGATGGGAGCCTCTCCTGCCTCCTCAGCAGCGCTAAGGATGTCCGACTGCAGCTTAAGTCTGCTCCCTGCTGGCAAATGGACATCCCCTGAGGGCTGCTGGGCTGCCAGAGGGATTTCTGATTGCTATTGTAGGCCTAAGCCAGAAGGTGGTCATCCCCTGAGGGGTCCCAGACTGTGAGAGGGCACAGGCTGGGATGAGGGACCTCCCCCCAACAAGTGCACAAATTTTTGTGCACCGGGCTTCTAGTTAATAATAAAGCTGATTCATTAAAAATATAATTTAATCTAGAAATATGAACAAAAAATATTGTTATAATAACGACCTCTCAATTGTTCACATTTGTCTAAACACTGATAAACTTTTTGTTTTTCTAATAAACTTTCTTGTAAATTGTTTTAGATTCATTTTTAAATGGCATACATACAACTGTCCCAAATTACACATGAAAAGTTACCCAAAAAACCCACCTCTACCCAGTATGACTTGCACATTCCTCTGTAAAAGATACTAATATATTTTTTCAAATTGAACCATAATTTACTGTTCAATAGCATTGCCAACAGAAAAGAAAGACATAGAAAATATCAATACAATTTTTCTAATTTTATATTTAAAAACATACATACTTAAGAATGTAATCAACTTATATAGCGATGCCCTGGCCAGTGTGAATCAGTAAGAGCATCGTTGTATACAGCAAAAAGTGGTGGGTTCAAATCACTGTCAGGGCACTTACGCAGGTTGAGGATTTGATCCCAGGTTGGGGCACATGCAGGAGGCAACCCATCAACATTTTTCTCTCACATTTATATTTCTTTCTCTACCTTCCTCTCTCTGGAATCAATTTTTGAAAAAATGTGCAGTGATGAGTAAGTATGTTACATATTTCTGGTAAATGTATGACATGAACAATCATCTTAATATTTATTGCCTCATCATAATAATGAGTGCAAGACAATTATTATTAATTATTTTCATTATTCATGCTCAAACAGAATATTTCTTCTTGTACATTAAACTCAAAACTCGATAATTATATGTTTTAATTGCTATTAAAATGTACTATATTTTTCTGCTTTAAGAGTTGTGTAAGATTAGGTCTTGAAGTTTGGAGAGAGTAAGTCCATATAACAGTCCAAAGATAGTCACAGATAAGAATAAAGGCATTTTTTAAAATTGTTTTATTGTTTAAAGTATTACAAAGAGTATGATATATGTCTCTTTTTTAAATAAAGGCATTTTTAACCTAGAACATTGATCTACATTCAGATTATGATTTCTTATTTTTATATACTAAAAACAAAATCTGAGTTATTTAAATATTATCAGAGGTAGTGTATCATTCAGCTCAGGCTTCCATAACAAAAAATCACAAGTTGGGTGGATTAAACAATATAAATTTATTTTCTCACAGTGCTGGAGGATGGAAGTCCAAGTCAACTTTCCAACAGGGTTGATCCCTGGTGAGAGCTCTCTTCTTGGCTTGTAGACAGCCACTTTTCTCCATATCCTCACATGTTCTTTTCTCTGTGCATGTAAAAAGAAATGTCCCTTTTTGTTCTTATAAGGGCATCAGTCCTATCAGATTAGGGCCTCACATTTATGACTTCATTTAATCTTAGTTACTTTTTTAAAGGCCCTATCTCTAAACACAGTCATGGTGGGGATATTATCTTCATTATACAAATATTGAGAGGGCACAGTCCATAACAGATAGTATCATTATTAATGTCATATATTTTGCTAAACTCACTTGTAGCTATCCAAAATGTTTATTTTAAGCAAAACAGAAAAAAGAATATCACTTCAGAATTTTAACATGAACTTACAAATATGAGGCAAATGTTGTCTTGTGTAAGTATGAAGAGCTGAATAGATAGACCAATTTTCTCAGCCTGAGGTACAAAGGAACTACATAAGAAAATAAAAGAGAACAGAATGCTTAAAATACCAAGCCTGTGGCTAATAAAAGAGGGCTAAATGCTTAAAGTACTAAGCCTTTTCTTAAGTGTTTTCTATCCTTTTTTCTTTTATATAGGACATTGGTCTGGAATGACTATGTTGGGATTTGAATCTGCATACATTTTTTACCCTGTTTTGTTATAATTAAAGTATACTGAATGTATGAATGTAAGCATTTTCAAATATTTTAATGCAGTCTTCTTTTAGCGAAATTATAAAAGAAAGTCAAACTATTAGATCTGGAGACAGGAGCAGCTCCATAATTTGTAGAGCCCAGTGCAAAAAGAAAATATAAAACCCTCTTATTATTCAGGGTTCTCCAGAGAAAAAAGAAACAATTATATACATAATTATTTTTTAAAATGGCTAATACAATTATGGAGTTTGGCATGTCCGAATATCTGCAGAGTCAGGAAGCTGAAGACCCAAGAAAGCAGACAGTTTAGTTTCAATCTGAATGCAAATGCCAGAGAACTGGGAAAACCAATCTTAATACTCAGGAAAAACTGATATTCAAGTTCAAGTACAAGGCAGAAAAACAAAACAAAACAAAACAGTAACAAAACATATCCCAATTCAAAGGCAGTCAAGTAGGGAGACTTCTCTCTGTCTCAGGGGAGAATCATGCTTTCTGTTTTATTCAGGTCTTGAACCGAATGGATGAGGCCCTCTCATGTTAGGGAGGACAATCTGCTTTACTCAGTTTACTGATTTAAATATTAACTTCATCCAAAAACACCCATACAGAAACACCCAGAATAATGTTTGACCAAATATCTGGACACCCAAATATCTGACCTCATTAAGTTGACACATAAAATTAATTAACCATCACAGCCCCTTACTGAAAAATCCATAAAACTTTTAAGATGGAAAGAGCAAATAATTAAACCAAGTGTAGGGCTCTCCTGAGACTGCACAGGTCACACTTTCATGAAGCCAGCCCTGTCTAGAAACAGTATATAGATATGCATGTGGCATCCCATCGACATTTTAAAATAATCTATAATAATAAAAGTTTAATATTCAAATTGACAAAGTGGCTGAACAGCAGAACGACTATCCGGACGACACTCTATGGCATGCACTGATGCCAGGCCAGCCAAGGCCAGTGAGATGCAATTGGTTGGGGGGCCCCACCATTGCCCCATGATCACCCCACAAAAGGAGGCCCAGGCCACTGGCCTGTGGGGCTATCAATCAGGGCAGCTCCGCGATCACCACAAAGGAAGGCCCAGGCCAATCTCTGCAGGGCAGTCGATCAGGGGTCTCCATGATCAATTGTTCCACAGAGGGAGGCCCAGGCCACCAGCTGGTGGGGCAATCGATTGGGGGAAGGGGGCTCTGAGATTGCCCCAATGAGGGAAGCCCAGGCTACCAACTGGTGAGCTGTAGTGGGTGGGCAGGGCCTCCCTCTGCAGGGAGATAGATCGCGGGGCTCCCAAACTGCAAAAAGGTGCAGGTTGGGCTGAGGGACACCCTCTCCTCCAAGTGAATGAATTTTGTGCACGTGGCCTCTAGTATGGTCATAATAGAATTCTTGAAGAACAGTCTTCCACAACACCAAGAAATCTAAATGAATAAAATTAATCCTTCACTTTGAAAATAGAACTATTATTGAGTTACTTGGGTTAAAAATCTTAGAGAGCATATTTCAGTTTTTACTTTTTTCATATACCTTATCTAATATATTTGCCCAGGTAGCATGGATCAGTGGTTGAGCATCAACCTATGAACTAGGGGGTCATGGTTCAATTCCCGATCAGGGCATATGCCTGCGTTGCAGGCTTGATCCCCCAGTGTGGGGCATGCAAGAGGCAGCTGACCACTGAGTCTCTCTCATCATCGATGTTTTTTCTCTCTCTCTCCCTTCCTTTATGAAATCAATAAAAATAGATTATATATATATATATATATATTCATATTTATATATTTATATAAAAACCCTGGGTGTAACATCACGACCTGAGGCGTGACCAACCGGAAGGAAGTCAGTCCTGCAGGGGTTGTCTTGGAAATGGCTACGCCCTCCCTGAACTGTTTCCCAGAGGGCAAGGTTTCAGGCAGGAACTCACCCTTGGAGTAGAGCGTGGAAATACTGAGTCCTGGGTTGCCTTGCCAAGGGCTGCACCCTCCCCGAGCTGTTTCCTGTGAAGCCTGTGGGAAGAACCCAGCCTGGGAGTGCCAGGAGCACCCAGCGGCAGTCAGTCCTGGGTTGCTGAGGTGGAGGCCACAGCTTGGTAGAACTCTGGGTCTGGCCCAACAGGGGGAGTGGCCGACCTTCAAACCAGACCCTGACAGTAGGGAGGAGGCAGATTCATCACAGAATCTGCTGTTGGATAGCTTGCTGTCAGTGGCCTGCCAGCCAGGAACCCCACTCACCTGTACCCCGGACCCTGACAGGAGGGAGGAGGGAGCCCCATTCCACACGGAATTGACAGGTGGCCAGCTTGCTATCAGGGGCCTGCCAGCTAGCAATCCTATTTACCTGCATATCTGTATAAAGTTTTAATACATTATATTAGAGGTCGTGCTGGCATTGTTTTACCCACAGAGGCTACAGGAATTGTTGCAAATTTACTTCTCGGTGGAAGCACCTTTCATTCCCAATATAAATTACTTATTCCATTAAATGAAACTTTAATTTCTAGACTCAATATAAACAGTGAAGTTGCTAAAACTATTAAAAAGGCCCAACTTCTTATTGATGAATGCACCATGGCATCCAGTCATATTATAAACGCCATAGACAGATTACTAAAAGAAATTACGAGTCTGAATGTTGTATTTAGTGGGAAAGTTCTCCTTCTTGGAGGGGATTTTCGACAATGTCTCAGTATTGTACCACATGCTATGAGATCAGCCATAGTACAAACAAGTTTAAAGTACTGCAATATTTGGGGATGTTTCAGAAAGTTGTCTCTTAAAACAAATATGAGATTAGAGGATTATGCTTATAGTGGATGGTTAGTAAAACTTGGAGATGACAAACTTGATAGCAGTTTTCATTTAGGAATGGATATTATTGAAATCCCCTGTGAAATGATTTGTAATGGATCCATTATTAAAGCTACCTTTAGAAATACTATATCTATAGATAATATTAAAAATATATCTAACCGTGCAATTCTTTGTCCAAAAAATGAGCATGTTCAAAAATTAAATGAAGAAATTTTGGATATACTCAAATGGAGATTTTCACACATATTTGAGTGATGATTCCATTGATTCCACAGATGATGCTGAAAAGGAAAATTTTCCCATCGAATCAATTTCTTAATAGTATTACTCCTTCGGGAATGCCATGTCATAAATTAAAATTGAAAGTGAGTGCAATCATCATGCTATTGAGAAATCTCAATAGTAAATGGGGTCTTTGTAATGGTACCAGATTTATTATCCAAAGATTACAACCTAACATTATCGAAGCTGAAGAGTTAACAGGGTCTGCAGAGGGAGGGGCTGTTCTGATTCCAAGAATTAATTTGTCCCCATCTGACACTGGATTCCCATTTAAATTGATTCGACGACGGTTTCCCATGATGCCAGCATTTGTGATGACTATGAATAAATCACAAGGACAAACTCTAGACAAAGTAGGCATATTCCTACCTGAACCCGTTTTTGCACATGGTTAGTTATATGTTGCTTTCTCTTGAGTTTGAAGAGCATGTGACGTTACAGTTAAAGTTCTAAATACTTCATCACAAGGGAAATTATTCAAGCACTCTGAAAGTGTTTTCACTCTTAATGTGGTGTACAGGGAGATATTAGAATAAGTTTAATCACTTTATCAGTCATTGTTTGCATCACTGTTGTTTTTATATCATGTTTTTGTTGTTTTCATATCATGTTTTTGTTGCTTTCATATCATGTTTTTGTTGTTTTTATATCATGCCTCTGTTGTTATATCCTTTTGATAGTTTATTTATTAATAAATTTATATATTATTTTCATATACATTTTACTAATTTCCTTTCATCTCTCACACTTCTATTATAGAGAAAGGGCAAATAGCAATATTAAAATATCTTCACTTAATTAATTCCCTTTTTAAAAAAATATATATTTTCTTGATTTTTTACAGAGAGGAAGGGAGAGGGATAGAGAGTTAGAAATATTGATGAGAGAGAAACATTGATCAGCTGCCTCCTGCACACTCCCTCCTGGGGATGTGCCCGCAACCAAGGTACATGCCCTTGACGGAATCGAACCTGAGACCCTTGAGTCTGCATGCCGATGCTCTATCCATTGAGCCAAACCAGTTAGGGCAATTAATTTCATGCACCGTGCTACGTGTGTGTGTGTGTGTGTGTGTGTGTGTGTGTGTGTGTGTGTATATATATATATATATATATATATATATATATATATATATATATAATGTTTTGTTGATTTCATTAAGATATACCATTAATTTCTTTATGTCTTAACTCCAACTTCTAAATTCTAATCCACATCATCTCAAATATAGGCTCTTGTATCTAACTACTAACTGGTTGTGTTACCAAAGAAGATCAAGACCAAGGCAGGTCTGCCCCAGTGCAGTCTGGAAATCGTATTATTCTGCAGAATTGCAGGAAAAGAATTTTTAAGACATACATGTAGGAGGATTTTAAGCCATAGTGGCAAGATTTATTAGAGTGAGAGGAGGAATTCCCCCTCTGAGAGGCAGAGAATGGGTAGGCTATAGTGTAGAGGCTACCCAAGGTCCTTGCTAAACTTCCATATATTTTCTTGGGTTAAAGAAAGAATAGAATTTCTTTCAAACTACCCAATCTCTTTCCTGGCTTTTCCAGGCTTGTAGGTGTGCCCTCCTTCTGTACAATTTATTTCCTGAACTTTCTGGGAGCTTGTGCCTTTCTCCAATCTGATCCTTTACTCAGACTTTCCCAGGTGAGTGTCCTCCCCCATTTATGGTCACCATTTTGTCTCCTACTGCACATGCCTCATATTTCTTTTTCATTAATAACTGCCTATTCTAATAGTTTTTTGCTGCCCTTCATGTCCCAGTAGAATTGATTCTCTGTTCTCTGCATTAAAACCTGCTCATTATGTTTAAAATATAATATAAATTTGTATCATAGCCCCTTATAGGTATTGGTCCTTGTCTAACTCTGAAATCTCTACTTGTACCACTTCTTTCTCATTTCTCCATGTTTCTTTGTTTTGTTTTTTGTTAATCCTCACCCAAGGATATTTTTTCCATTGATTTTTAGAGAGAGTTGAAGAGAGGGAGAGATGGGAAAGAGAGTGAAACATCAGTGTCTCATATCTAATGGTTGACTCCCACACATGCCCCAACAGGGCCAGGATTGAACCTGCAACCCTGGCACATGCCCTTGTCCAGGAATCCAACTCCAGACCCTTCGGTGCATGGGGCAACACATTGGCTAGGCCATATTTCTCCATGTTTAACAGCAGTTTTCTTCTTTCCTTTTCTAGAACATGCTAAAGTAATTACTACTATGGGGTCCTTGTATTTGTTGTATCCTCTTTTTATGTTGACCATCCAACTTTATTAAGAATCCTCCATAACTCTACTATAATGATTGACTTTTTTCATTACAATTATCACAATCTAAAATAACCTTGTTCATTGTAAAACTTTATTCTTAGTGCTTAGAACAGAGTCTGGTATATAGTATGTATTTGCCAGAGACCAATTCGAGCATGTCTTAATTTCAAGAGTTTCATCAAAAGGTTGATGAGACTTGGGGACTCAACAGGGTTGATTCACACATGTAGTCACCTGTTGGGAATGGCTGAGGGCATTTCCCCAAACCTGAATAGGATACATTAAATTGATTGCTGACTGCCAGACAGCTAAAAGGCATCTTAATCTACATGTTATTGCCTCCTACTGGCCAAACACCTGAACAGCCGTAGGCTAATTCTCCCATTCTGACAGTGGACCCTGTACCAAACCCTGATCCTTTGAAGTGTATATCTCTGCCTCACCTCAGGACAAGTTGTGCTAATAAAAAGCATGGGGTCCTGGGGATAGAGAGAACCTAAGGCCTTAGACTTAAGATCTTAGAACTTAGTTCCTTTAGCTAAATTCTTCTGACCCCCAATGCCTTTCAAAGCTATATTTCGTCTCTAGACTCTTTATTATAGTCTCTGCATTCCTATGTCACCTATGCACAGCCCCTTCTCCAGATTCCTGAACCGTTCTTGATGCTGGGACAAAACCCCAGCATGTATTCATAGTTTTTGAATGAATGAAAATAAAATCTAAATACCTATGTTTAAAAGTGTCAAAAAACAAACACAATACTACAATCGGTGGTGATGATTATATTAGATTGTTACTAGGTGCTGAAACAAACTAAAAACATTCTTGCTTATGTTACTGTAAATATTAGATCATTTCTATTGAACAGAATCTCTTCCACATGGACATTCAAGGATGCTTTCCTTCTGTGGCCTTAATTTTCTATAGGTTCACACATGCTCTACATTCTTGAGACAGAAAAGGAAAGAGGACAAACGGTCAAACTTTAGGGAGATTTAAGGGCCAGGCATGAAAGTAGTATATGTCACTTCTATTCATATGCTATTGCCTAGGCCTCATGGTAATGGCCACACTCACTGTATGGGAAGTTGGGAAAAGTAGTCTAACTGCATACCCAAGAAAATAAACTGTTGGGTAAATGGTTAGTTAATTTATGGCAAAATGTTTGATGATTATAAAGGTTTACTGATTGAATAAATAAGCTTTGTCATCTTTAAACTATCTGATGTAAAAAATAAAATTTTCAGTAATGATGGATAAATGTAAATAATGTATATTTTGTATATTGAAACAAATGAAAAATCGACATTTATTAAGACAATACAAACTGAAGGAGCACAGTCTTAATCAGAAGCTTGAAGTAAAATCAAAATTATCAGATAAATTTTATGTATCAGGTAAACTTAACTTTATCAGATAGTTAAAACTCAAACTTTATCATTTAGTTTGCCTGATAACATTGAAATAATTATATATATTAGAGTCCCGGTGAACAAAATTCGTGCACTGGGGTGGGGGTCCCTCAGCCCAGCCTGCCTCCTCTCATAGTCCGGGAGCCCTCAGGGGATGTCCTACTGATGGCTTAGGCCCGCTCCCTGTGCCTAAGCTGCACTCTGGCCACAGAGGCTCATAGCAGGCGCTGTGTGTGTGTGTGTGTGTGTGTGTGTGTGTGTGTGTGTGTGTCCACCCACTGTGGGGGGCGGCGGGGCATGGCCAGGCCAGGCCCTGAGTAATACCATGGCTGCTGTCACTGTCATTAGCGTCTGGAATGCAGGCATGGATTGAAAAGGCTGAACCACACCCCAGGCCTCTCTGACCCTGAGTTTGTTCATCTGGAAGTTGAAGCCAGAGGGGCCAAGTCCCACACTCTAGCCTCTTCACGGAGTCATCTTTTTTGCCCTCAGTTGTCTTCCCCTTTCCAGGCCTCCTGAGGACAGAAGCATTCTTCTTTCTTTTTTCTTTTTTTTTTTTAAAGAATGTGGAGATTTCTAGAAAAGAAAAAATTTACAGAGACAAAAAGCAGACCTGTGGTTGCCTGGGGCTGGGGTGGGGTTGACTGCAGATGGACAAACAACGTGATGGAAGCTTGAAAACGGTTTGTGTTGGTGGTTGAGCTGCTGTGGAAATTCACTCATCAAACAGTATGCGTGCTGTGGGTGAGTTGTATGGCATGTAAGGGCCTCTTCAAGAAAGCTGTGTAAAGACATACATCTAAAAGGGAACCCTCTTAAAACCACAGTTGGTGAGGGATTACCACCTTCTAGAAACTTGATAGAAAGTATTCAGTCAATGGTTGTGAACTTGAAGAAGAGTGGAGAGGGTGCTGAATTGGAAGCCTTCTTGTGACCTGGGAAGGTTTCAACTCTCTCTGGGCCTGTTTCCCATATTTTACATCCTAAGTTGATGTCCTTGGAGGGGTGAGACGTGCCAGGGATGGCACCTGCAGTGGCTGCCTTGCCCAGCGCTCTGTGCTGCAGACCCTCAGGCTGTCCCAGGGCCGTAGTGCCTTTGCCTTTGCCACAGAGCACCTCTGCCTTCCTGCCTTTGTGCTGAAAACTTCCTTCCGCCAGCCCCTGAAGCAAACACAGCCAGGAACAATTGGAAAATCCAGATTGGCCTGGCCTCGTTTTCCCCCACCCTTGGCTCCTTCCCTTGACCGGGACCAGAGAAGCAACCAGGAGACTGCCCCAGAGGAAACCCCTCAGACCAAGGGGCCCAAGCACCTCCTGGGCACTGGTACACATGGCAGGCTAGGCTTTCCTCTCCCCTCGCAGCCCTGACAGGTGACCTCAGCCACATAGGCTTGGAGCAGGCACCCCATGTGTGTGTGTCTGTGTGTGCGGGTGTGTCCACTGTGGGTCTGCCCCAGCAGCATTTGAGGTTTGGAGCAGGTGCCCCTCTGTGTTGATCTCTCAGGCTCCAAGCTGCACCTGCATGTTGTTCTCTGAGGCTCGGGGCTGCACTCGGCCTCTCCTCCTGAGCTGGTCGTGACTGTTACGGAGTCTCGACCTTATTTGCATATTACTGCTTTATATATATATATATATATATATATATATATATATATATATATATAGACTAGAAGCCCATTGTACAAAGATTTATGCAATAGGCCTTCCTTCTCCTGGCTGCTGGCAGCGGTTTTCCTCCGGTACCTGGGACCCAGGCCTTTGGTCCAGCTGCAACAGAGAAGCCAAGCCTCTTCAGTCTTCAGTCTTCAGTCTTCAGTCTTCACTCTGGCTGGAGCCTTCAAATTAACCACCATCTTTGTTGGGTTAATTTGCATAGTCACTCTGATTGGCTGGTGGGTATAGCTGAGTGACACCAATTTGCATGTTTCTCTTCTATTAGTGTAGATATATATATATATATATATATATATATATATATATATATATATACTCAAATGTTGACTCAGCTTTTTGCTTTTTACGAGTAAGAGGTTCATTTATCTGAGAATATTTGTATAGTTTCAGTAAAAATATCTTATTTATATGGGCTAAATATTTAAAAAACAAACAAAAAAACAACATTGCTTTAATATAAGGAACACAGCCCTAGTCTGGTAGCTCAGTTGGCTAAGAGTGTCATCCTGATATGCCAAGGTTGCGGGTTTAATCTCTGGTCAGGGCACATACAAGAATCAACCAATGAAGGCATAAATAAGTGGAACAACAAACTGAAATTTCTCTCTCAAAATCAATAAATAAAATTTTTAAAAATAATAATATAAAAAACACATTCAAATGAGCTGCTAAAGCTTTTTTTGGTTACTTTGAAATTTTAAATATATAAAAAGAAAAATCAGGCAATGTCACTATCCTTTACTTTGGAGTCTTTATACATATATCTTGATTCGTCAAATCAATGTCATTATTACTTTGATTTTGTTTGCCTTATCTCCCTTTTTTCTATAGTCACATTTGACCCCTTACACCAATGTTTATTTTATGTAAAATAAGTAACAGTCCTTTTAATTTAAAATTAATATTAAATTAAAATAAAACATTTAAAAAATAACAATAAAGAAATATATAGACTTCAATTTTCATGGAAAAATGTTCAAATAGTTTTAACACAACCTTACTATCAAAACCAAAATAATAACAAAGATTTATCCCAGTGACTTGAGTTGGTCATATGACATTTTACATAATAACTAGAGGCCCAGTACATGAAATTAGGGCACTCAGTGAACAGGGTCCCTCAGCCCAGCGTGCACCCTCTAATAGTCCTTGAACCCCGAGGGGGATGTCTGACTGAGGTTTAGGCTTACTCCCTATGGAGAGCAGGCCTAAACCAGCAGTTAGACATCCCTAGTTTTGCCGTGGAAGCAGGAGAAGCTCCCGCCACCACCAATGCAATTGCCAGCCATGAGCCTGCCTTCTGGCTGAGTGGCTTTACCCCTGTGGGAGCATGCTGAAAACCAGGGGTAGCTCCTGCATTGAGTGTCTGCCGCCTGGTGGTCAGTGTTTGTCATAGCAACTGGTCATTCCACCATTTGTTAGATTTCCATATTAGCCTTTTATTATATAGGATTTGTTTAAAAATAAATTATATTCTTATCATTACACTATAATATCTATAATTTTAGTCATCATTACCATTTTATGTTCAGACAAATTGAGAAACAGAAAAGTAATTTTGTTCACAGAACACACTGAGTCTTATTAACTCAGCCTGTTTACGTATACATTTGACTATACCTGGCATAACTGCACTCACTATTCACAAGGTTCATTTTTTTTATCAGTTCACAGTTTCAATCCATCTTTCTTCTCTGACCATCCTATAAATATTTTCCATGACTATCTCATAATTACTTTTCTTAATTCATTTTTTCTTTATTGATTAAGGTATTACATATGTGTCCCTATCCCTGCCTTGCCCCCAACACCCCCGCTCATGCCCTCACCCACCTGGTGCCTGTGTCCATAGGTTATGCTTATATGGTTGATCTCTCTCCCTTCCCAACACCTTCCCCTGACTTTCCTCTGAGGTTTGAAGGACTGATCCATGATTTTCTGTCTCTGGATCTATTTTTGTTCATCAGTTTATGTTGTCCATTATATTCCATATATGAGTGAGATCATGTGATATTTATATTTCTCTGACTGCCTTATTTTTCTTAGCATAATGCTCTCCAGGTCCATCCACTCTGTTGCAAATGGTAGGAGTTCCTTCCTTTTATAGCAGTATAGTATTCCATGGTGTAGATGTCCCACAGGTTTTTTTTTTAAATATATTTTATTGATTTTTTACAGAGAGGAAGGGAGAGGGACAGAGAGCCAGAAACATCAATGAGAGAGAAGCAACAATCAGCTGCCTCCTGCATGCCCCCCACTGGGGATGTGCCCGCAACCAAGGTACATGCCCTTGGCTGGAATCGAACCTGGGACCCTTCAGTCTGCAGGCCGATGCTCCATCCACTGAGCCAAACCGGTCAGGGCTGTCCCACAGGTTTTTAATCCACTTATCTGTTGATGAGCACTTAGGCTGTTTCCAAATCTTAGCTATTGTAAATTGTGCTGCTATGAACACAGGGATGCATATATCCTTTCTGATTGTTGTTTCTAGCTTCTTGGGATATATTCCTAGAAGTGGGATGACTGGGTCAAATGGGAGTTCAATTTTTATTTTGGGGGGGAAACTCCGTACTGTTCTGCACAGTGGCTGCACCAGTCTCCAATCCCATCAGCAATGCATGAGGGTTATTTTTCTACACATCCTCACCAGCACTTGTCATTTGCTGATTTGTTGATGATAGCCATTCTGAAAGATGTGAGATGATACCACATTGTCATTTTGATTTGCATCTCTCATATGAAAAGTGACTTTGAGCATGTGTTCATATTTTTCTTTGCCTTCCTTACATCCTCTTTCAAAAAGTATCCATTTAGGTCCATTACCCATTTTTTGATTGTGTTCTTTATTTTGTTAAGTTGTATGAATTTCCAGTAAATGTTGGATATTAAACCTTTATCGGTGATAACATTGGCAAAGATATTCTCCTCCCATGTAGTGGGCTTTCCTATTGTTTTGTTGATGGTTTCTTTGCTGTGCAGAAGCTTTTTATTTTGATGTAGTCCCATTTGTTTATTTTCTTTTTAGTTTCCATTGCCCTAGGAACTGTATTGGAGAAGATATTGCTTCGGAATATGTCTGAGATTTTTCTTCCTGTGGATTCCTCTAAGATTTTTATGGTTTCCTGTCTTATGTTTAAGTCCTTTATCTATTTTGAGTTTATTTTTGTGTATGGTGTAAGTTCTTGGTCTAGTTTCATTTTTTGCAAGTAACTATCTAATTTTCCCAACACCATTAATTGAAGAAACTGTCTTGTCTCCATTGTATGCTCTTGCCTCCTCTGTCAAATATTAATTGAGTATAGTGGTTTCTGTCAATTTCTGGGTTCTCTATTCTATTCCATTGATCTATATGTCTGTTCTTGTGCCAGTACCAGGCAGTTTTCAGAACATTGGCTTTGTAATACAACTTGATGTTTGGTATTGAGATTCCTCCTACTTTGTTCTTCTTTCTCACGATTGCTGCAACTATTCGGGGTCTTTTTTATCCCAGAAGAATTTTTTGAGAGTTAATTCTAGGTCTGTGAATTGCACCATTGGTATTTTAATGGGTATTGAATTGAATCTGTAGATTGCTTTGGGTAGTATGGACATTTTAATAATATTGATTCTACCGATCCATGAACACAGTATGTTCTTCTATCTGATTATGTTTTCCTCTACCTCTTTTTTTCAGTGTCCTTTAGTTTTTCAAGTACAGGTCTTTTACCTCCTTAATTAATTTTATGCCTAGGTATCTTAATTTTTTGTGCAATGGTAAATGTGACTTTAAAAAAAAAATCTCTCTTTCCATAAGTTCACTGATGGAGTTTTTAGGGGGTTCTATGTACAGTATTGTCATTTGCTTATAATGAAAGTTATACATTTTCCAATTTGGATACTTTTTATTTCTTCTTGAATAATTGCTGTGGCTAGCAGTTCTAGTACTATGAAAAAGTAGGCATCCCTATCTTGTTCCTTTTCTTAGGTGAAATGGTTTTATTTTTTGCCCATTGCATATGATGTTGGCTGTAGGTTTTTCATATAAGGTTCTTATTATGTTAAGGTATAATCCCTCTATTCCCACTTGGCTGAGATTTTTTATCAACAAAGGTGTTGGATTTTGTCAAATGCTTTTTTTGCATCAATTAATCCGACTATGTGATTTTTATCTCTCAATTTGTTTATGTGATATATCATGTTTATTGATTTGCAGATATTGTACCATCCTTGCATCCCCAGGATAAATCCCACTTGATCATGTTGTATGATCTTTCTGATGTATTGCTGGAACCGATTTACTGAAATTTTGTTGAGAATTTTGACATCAATGTTCATGAGGGATATTGGCCTGTAATTCTCTTTCTTTGTGTTGTCTTTATCTGGTTTTGGAATTAATGTAATGCTGGCTTCATAGAATGAGCTTGGAAGTGTTCCTTCCTCTTAAATCTTTTGGAATTGTCTGAGGAGAATAGATTTTATTTCTTCTTTGAATGTTTGTTAAAACTCCATTGTGAAGCCGTCTGACCCTGGGCTTTGTTTGCTGGAAGCTTTTTTATGACTGCTTCAATTTCTTCCATAGTTATCAGCGTATCAAGATTTTTAGATACTTCCTGATTGAGTTTTGGATGGTTGTATTTTTCTAGTAATATGTCCATTTCCTCTAGGTTGTCTAGTTTATTGGAATAGAGCTGGTCATAGTATTTTTTTTTTTTTAACAATCCTTTGTATTTCTTTGGGGTCTGTTGTTATTTCTCCTCTTTCATTTATGATTTTGTTTATTTGGGTCCTCTCTCTTTGCTTTTTGGTGAGTCTGGCTAGAGGTTAATCAATCTTGTTTATCCTTTCAAAGCACCAGCTCATGGTATCATTGATCTTTTATATTATTACTAGAGGCCCAATGCACAAAAATTTGTGCACTCGGGGGGAAGGAGCGGTCCCTCAGCCTGGCCTGTGCCTTCTCGCAGTCTGGGACAACCTCGGGAGATAACACCCTGCTGGCTTAGGCCTGCTCCCGGGTGGCAGAGGGCAGGCCCAATCCCTAGGTGCAACCACTGGTCAGGCTCAGAGCAGGGCCGATTGGGGAGTTGGGGCACCGCCCACTGTCATGCACAGAGCAGGGAGATTGGAAGGTTGTGATGCCACCCTCAGTCACGATCAGGGTAGGGCCGATTGGGGGATTGGGGCACCACCCCCTGTCACACTCAAGGCAGGGTCTATGGGGAGGTTGTGGCGCAACCCCCTGTCACACACAGAGCAGGGCCAATCTGGGGGTTGGGGCGCTCCCCCCTGTCACGCACAGAGCAGGGCCCATCAGGGGGTTGGGGAGCTCCCCCCTGTCATGCACAGAGCAGGGCCCATCAGGGGGTTGAGGAGCTCCCCCCCTGTCACTCACAGAGTAGGGCCGATAAGGGAGTTGGGGCACCGCCCTCTGTCACACACAGAGCACTGCGGATCAGGAGGTTGGGGTGCTGCCCTCTATCACCCACAGAGCAGGGCCGACCGGGGGTTGGGGAACTGCCACTGTCACACTCAGGGCAGGGCTTATGGGGATGTTATGGCTCTACCCCATCACACACAGAGCAGGGCCCATGGGGGGCGTTGCTGCGCTGCCCTCTATCACCCACAGAGCAGGGCCGATCAGGGGGTTGGGGCGCTGCCACTCTCACACTCAGGGCAGGGCTGATGGGGAGGTTATGGCTCTACCCTGTCACACACAGAGCAGGGCCCTTGGGGGTAGGGAGGTTGGGGCACCGCACCCTGTCACACACAGAGCCACACGGCGATCAGGGGGTTGGGGAGCTTCCCCCTATCAGGCACAGAGCAGGGCTGATCAGGAGGTTGGGGCGCCTTCCCCTGTCACAAACAGAGCAGGGCGGATAGGGAGGTTGTGGCCCCGCCCCCTGTCACACACATAGCTGCAGGGTGATCAGGGGGTTTGGGCGCTGCCCCCGTCATGCTGATCCCAGTGCCGGGAGGCATATTACCCTTTTACTATATAGGATAGAGGCCTGGTGAATGGGTGGGGCTGGCTGGTTTGCCCTGAAGGGTGTTGTGGATCCGGGTGGGGGTTCCCACTGGGGTGCCAGGACAGCCTGGGTGAGGGGATGATGGCTGTTTGCAGCTGGTCACACACCCTTCAGGGTGGGGTTCCCACTGGGGTGCCAGGCCATCCTGGGTGAGGGGATGATGGCTGTTTGCAGCTGGTCACACACCCTTCAGGGTGGGGTGCCACTGGGGTGCCTGGCCATTCTGGGTGAGGGGCTGAGGGCTGAAGCTCTCAACTGCTCCTTTTTTTTCTTTTTTTAATTCTGGGCCAGCTTTAGCTCTGGCTCCAGCTCTGAGGCTGCTGAAAGAGGTTCTATATTCGAAACAATGTATAACTCCAACTCTGAGATCCCAGCTCGCTGAAAGCAGGTTTCTGGGGTTTTGTTTAGCTTCTATATTTGTAACTATGTTTCAAACTGCAGGCTCAGAGGCCGGCAAGGCAGGTGGGAATGTTGGAGTCCTCCATCACTGAAGCAAGCAAGCCTCATGTTAGTTTCAAGCTGCCTGGCTACCGGCCACCATCTTGGCTGGCAGTTAATTTGCATATTGCCCTGATTAGCCAATGGGAAGGGTAGTGGTCGTACTCTAATTACCATGTTTCTCTTTTATTAGATAGGATTATTTCTTTTTTGGTCTCTATTTCATTTATTTCTGCTGATCTTCATTATCTCCATCCTTCTGCTCACTCTTGGCTTTTCTTGTTGCTCTCGTTCTAATTCTTTAAGTTGTAGAGTTAGCTGATTTATTACCATTTTTTCTTGTTTAATGAGGTAGGCCTGTAGAGGTATAAACTTCCCTCAAAGGATTGCTTTCACCATGTCCCATAGATTTTGTTTTTTTGTTGTTGTTGTTGTTGTTTTTTTTAAATTTTATTTTTTATTACAAAGGGTATTACATATGTGTCCATTTTTTCCCCCTGCCCAAGACAGTCCCCTAGCCTCCCCTATCCCCCAGTGTCTTATGTCCATTGGTTATGCTTATATGCATGCATACAAGTCCTTTGGTTGATCTCTTACCCCCCTACCTCCCGCCCCCCAACCCTCCCCGGCCTTCCCGCTGCAGTTTGACAATCTGTTTGAGGCAGCTCTGCCTCTGTATCTATTATTGTTCAAAAGTTTATAATGGTCTCAATTATCCATGAATAAGTGAGATCATGTGTTATTTTTCCTTCATTGACTGGCTTATTTCACTTAGCATAATGCTCTCCAGTTCCATCCATGCCGTTGCAAATAGTAAGAGTTCCTTCCTTTTTAGAGCAGCATAGTATTCCATCGTGTAGATGTACCACAGTTTTCTAATCCATTCATCTACTGATGGGCACTTAGGCTGTTTCCAGATCTTAGCTATGGGGAATTGTGCTGCTATGAACATAGGGGTGCATATATTCTTTCTAATTGGTGTTTCTGGTTTCTTGGGATATATTCCTAGAAGTGGGATCACGGGGTCAAATGGGAGTTCCATTTGTTGCTTTTTGAGGAAACTCCATACTTTCTTCCATAGTGGATTATTTTGTTTTCATTGTCATTCATTTCTAGGATGTTTTTAAATTCGTTTTTGATCTCTTTGGTAACTAATCACTGTTTAATAGCTTCCAAATGTTTTTATTGTAGTTTATTCCTAATATTATACCATTGTGGTCTGAGAAGATGCTTGATATGATTTCAATCTTCTTGGATTTGGAGGGAGTTTGCCTTGGATCCAATATGTGGTCTATCTTTGAAAATGTCCCATGTGCACTTGAGAAGAATGTATATTCCATGGCTTTGGGGTGAAATGTTCTGAAGATGTCAATTAAGTCTATCTGATCTAGTTAGTCATTTGTGATTGCTGTGTCTTTGCTTATTTTTTGTCTAGAGGATTTATCCAGTGATGTTAGTGGGGTATTAAAGTCCTTCACTATGATTGTATTGTCGATCTCTCCCTTAATATCTTCCAGGAGGTTTTTTATGTATCTGGTTGCTCCTGCATTGGGTGTATATATGTTTACTAGGGTTATATCCTCTTGTTGTATCGATTCCTTCAGTATTATGAAGTGTCCTTCCTTATATCTTCTTATGGTATTCACTTTGAGGTTTATTTTGTCAGATATAAATATTGCTACCCCAGCTTTTTTTTTTTTCATTTCCATTTGTCTGGAAGATATTTTTCCATCTCTTCACTTTCAGTCTGTGTGAGTCCCTTCTTCTGAGGTGGGTCTCTTGGAGACATGAGTCATGTTTTCTTATCCATTCATCCACTTGATGTATTTTGATTGGAGCATTTAGTCCATTAACATTTAAAGTTATTATTGATAGGTACTTGTTTGTAGCCATTTTTATTTTTTGTGCCTGTGTTCTCTCTTCCATTTATATTTCTTATTTTTACACCTGTCCATTCAGCATTTCTTGCATTCCTGGCTTGGTGGTGATAAAAACTTTTAGCCATTGTTTGTCTGTGAAGCTTCTGATTTCCCCTTTAGTTTTGAATGATAGCCTTGCTGGATAGAGTATTCTTGGATTCAATCCCTTGCTTTGCATCACTTTGTAAACTTCCTTCCATTCCTTTCTGTCCTGATGTGTTTCTGTTGAGAAATCATTTGATAATCTAATGCAGCGGTTCTCAACCTGTGGGTCGCAACCCCTTTGGCCGTCGAATGACCCTTTTACAGGGGTCACCTAAGACCATCCTGCATATCAGATATTTACACTAGGATTCATAACAGTAGCAACATTACAGTTATGAAGTAGCAATGAAAATAATTTTATGGTTGGGTCACAACATGAGGAACTGTATTTAAAGGGCCAGAAGGTTGAGAACCACTGATCTAATGGGAGATCCATTGTAGGTAACTTTCTGTCTCTCTCTTTCAGCCTTTAAGTTTCTCTCTGTCCTGAACGTTAGCTATTATAATTAAAACGTGTCTTGGTGTGGGGTTTTTTTTTTGGGGGGGGGGGGGTTCATCTTATTTGCTTGTGTGACTTTTTTCTTTCCCACACCAGGGAAGATTTCTGACATTATTTCTTCAAATATGTTTCCTAACCCTTGTTCCCCTTCCTGTCATTCTGGCACCCCTTATTATTCGTATATAACTTTGTTTCATGTTGTCCCCAAACTCCCTTTGGCTCTCCTCCTGTCTTTTAATTTTTTTTCTCCAATTCCTGTTCAGTTTGTGTGTGTTTTCCTTCCCTGTCTTCTAATTTGCTCATTTGGTCCTCCACTTCTCCTAGTCTATTGTTGAAACTTTCCATGATGTTTTTTATTGCAGCTATATCACTGTTTATTTCTTCTTGATGCTTACATAAGTTGTTGATTTTTTTCATCCATCCAGTTTATGAACTGCACGACCCTTATTCTGATTTCTTTTCCTGACACATTGCATGCCTCTGTTTCACTCAGCTCCTTTTCTACTAATTCTTCTCTCCTTTTCTTTCCTTTGGGAGTTTCTTTGTCTCCCAATTTTGCTTTCAGGGAAGGATCTATGTGTTGTTCATTTCCACTGAGTTTTTAATGTCCCATAGGGTCTGGTTTAAGATCCCACTCTTCTGTACTGTCTGAAACTTCTCAGTTTCCTGTTAGATTGTTGAAGTTCCAAACGGCCCACCACTCCTCTGTTTGTGTCTATCTCCACAGCCTTGACTGCCAGCTGTTGAGACCAATATTCCCACTTAGCCTGCCTGACCACTGTCAGTCTTAATCTCTCAAGTGGCTGTTTCTGAAAGGCCTATAGTTGGGGAAGTTGCTGGGAATGAATGGCCTCGCTTCAGCCCAGTCCCTAATTTTTTTTGTATCCTTTGGACCACTCAGGGTGTAATCTGAGTGTGGTTGTATATTGCCTGGAGCCCGTAGAGAGGGGCTATCTCTTCTGAAGCAAATGGCTGCTTAGGTCCAGCACGCCATGTATGTCTCAGTGCCAGACTCCCGGCCACCTCTCCCCAACCTTCTCCTATCCTTAACCTCTCTCCAGACTCCACAAGTCTGCACTTCTGCCTGAACCTCAGCCACCAGTGAGTGTTTATATTTGAAAGGTCTATGAACTGGGTTTAGTGAATAAAACAAAGACCAAAAAGAGCGGAAAGAGCTGTGCCACTGTGAACCCCTTTCCCCTCAGCACGGCATGACTTGGGCTGCCTCTTTGGGCTCAGCCTCTCATGGCTGTGGACTTCTTTTCCATAGTCAGATGTTACACCTGTCCCAAGGGGTGTGGCCTTGGTGCCATGTGGCTTCCTTCTGACCCTCTGGGCTTGGAGATTCCGCACCTCTCTCCAGCCCAGATCCCTGATTTTATCACTCTCCAGGCATCCTCTGCCCTTCCCGGCTGCAAATTGTCTCACCAGCTGTGTCTACTTCACCAATTCATGGTAGATGTTATTTGCTTTAGTTGCTTCTTCTATCAGCTCTGGGACAAGTCTTGGGACATGTCTGCCTATTCTGCCACCATTTTTTCTCCCCCTCTTAATTTCTTATATGCATCTCTAATTGCTACTTCAAATTTTGTGTTTGTTTGAACTTAATAGTCTCTCTTCTCTGCTGTGTTTTAAACTACATGATGGAAAGTATAATATCTGCTCTGTTCACCACTTTATTTCCAGTGCTTTCAATATAGTGCCTGTCAAGAGTAATAACAAATTCATTTTTAAAAATTATTTATAGTTTTTTGTTGTTGTTGTTTGTTTTTTTTTGCTGCTCTCTTCTCCTCTGGTTCTCCTTCCTAGTAACCTGACATTCCTATAACATTTAACAAATTGAAGAACAAATATATATGTGTTAAAAGGTTTATCTGTTTTTTAATGGAGAGATATCACTGATATGTGAAGAATAAGGTCAGCAGGACTAAATAGATTTCAACAAAGCAGGACATGTAAGGAAAGTTCTTACAAAACTATTCAGGAACCATAAATATCAGTACTAATTGAAGCAATTTATAAACTTTAGAAAACATATGTGGAAATATTTTGTTGCATTCTTTCTCAACAGATTACTCTAAATCACAAGTATTTGCCTGGTAGATGTAGCAAACTCCTAGACTCCAGCAGTAAATGACTTTCGAGGTAATTTTGAAAACTGGAGAAAAAGCAGTGCCATAGGGACAAAGGTGATGGCTATGCTGTGAATCAGAAGGCCAAATGCATATTCAGGAGAAGAAAAGTACAGGCTTTGCTTTGAATATTATGTAAATGAATTTTATTGGTAATGGAGCCTTGTAAATGGAGAAGGGGAGACAGGCCAGGAGAAAAGAGAGAACTACTTTAGTGAAGACAGTGTTATATACAATTTATTATATAATGACCATGATAAAGAATCGGATTTATATATTTAAAGACTAAAATAAAGTGATTGAGATAGATACACATTTTCCTAATAAATGTGTTCTCTAAGGTAAAATAAAATATAGGTCTGGCCCTGGCCAGTATAGCTTAATTTTTAAAGTGTCGGCCCACCCATGGAAGGGTCGTGGGTTTGATTCCCAATCAAGGGCACATACCTGGTTTCAGATTTTCTCTCCCCCACCCCCCAGTGGGCTCATGCAAGAGGCAACCAGCTGATGTGTATCTCTCACATTGATTTTTCATGTATATGCAAATACATGCATATACATCCATGTATATGTATATGCATGTATTTGTATTTGAATACATTAAACCAATAAAACAGGCCTCCAAATCCAAGTGTTTTTCTATTATTCCTTTCCAAAATCACAAATTCTATATTCACAATTTAATGCAACACCACTTCTATCTAGTCCCACATTTTTTTCATAGGAAGTACACATATATTTTCATAGAAAGCATCCTAGCAAAGTAAAGTAGCTTTTTGCTAAAGATAATACTGACCATTAACTTATATATTACTTAAAGTATATGTCAAGGACATTCTTAAGTTATTTTGGACACTTCTTTTATCTCCAATGGTATATATTTTACAGGGTATATATTTTTAATATTAATGGAAATATTTAATATTACATACACAATTGACTCATTCAGCAATTTTAAAAAGAATAAGTCAAAAAAAATACTAGTTTTGTTGTGCCCTAGATTGGAAAAATGTTGTAAAATCTGAAAAGCTTCTACCACCTCATACTTTAAAATATTTGACTTTCAAACACTTCCAGTGTCTGTAAAACTGTTACCCTGCCAGTGTGTCATAAGAAAAATCATGAAGCCTGAAGAGATTTTATTTTTTTGATTCATATAAACAACATTGCTATAAAATCAATGAAAATCAATTGGCACAATCTACTGAAATATTAATTTGTTTTTTGTTCTTATTAGAAGGAATGTGAGATAGTATCTACTCCTCTATATAAAAATATCTATTCTTTCCCTCAAGAAATTAAGAATTTTGTACTTTGGGTTGAACAGATTAAGGTGAAGAAAGAATGACCAAAGAGCTGATGTTTTATACATTCAACAAGTATCAGAAATCAGTGCTTCACCCTTAATCAGAAATCTTATAAGGTACTTAGGATTTAAGATCTACCCTCCATCTTGTCAAGGCCTTACATAATTTAAAATTTAAGATGCACATTTTAGTACAATACAGTGTTAATTCATTGCATAATTGTGAGAAGACACTTTTCAGAGTAATACGTAATGCTTATAAATATATACAACACTAGTGGATTTCAATAGATTCCTCTGGTATTTTGTATAAAATAAAGCAATTAAGGAAAACAAAATTTGATTAAAAACATTTAGATTATTTGAATTCCTTAGAAGCTTTAAAGTGGGTAGGAGCAATCCATCCCTCTTAAAGATGTTCTTAATTCATATCTCGCATCATCAAAACCTTGAAGAAAGGTAATACAGGTTTATTCAGTGTTTCTGTTGTTTCATTATGAAACAAAGTAGGGTATTTTCAATCAAAATTGATGGTTTTCTTCCCAGGTAGTGCGGGGTGAGGGGCAGTGCTAACGTCAGAAATTATGTTAAGTCACAAAGTCTGTCGGCTCCAATAGGAACACTTGACTTGCCTGGGAAGCAAAAGGTGAGGCTTCCCCTAGGAGACATGCGTAAGCCTTCTTCACTGGCCCTCTCAGACCGACATCAGTCCTAACTCAGCGATCCTCGGTTCTGATTGCCAAGGTAGAGAAAACAAGCCTCGTGAAAATGAGAACTGCTGAAGAAAACCCGGTCTCTACGAGACATTTCAATCAAGTCGAATAGTAACATTGGTGTAAGTTCCGGTTTCACCAGAGCTCAAGAAGAGGAAAGGGTCCTGGCCAGCACTATCAGCGAAGATCCTCCGTGACTGGCTGTTTGAGCACTGCTTTAAGGCCTACCCTTCAGATGCAGAGAAGTGAATGCTGTCGGAGCAGACCGATCTGTCTTGCCTGCAGGTCACTAACTGGTTCATCAATGCCCGTAGACGTATTCTTCCGGAAATGCTTGAACAGAGTGGAGATGACGCCACTAACATCACCATATGCCACCAAAAAGGCAAGAATGCAAACATGATACACAGGAAGAGAATCGATCAGCCTACACAGGCCAGATCAGGACCCGCATCTCCAGGAGACATACAATGCCCACCCCTGAGCCCTCTGCTGATGGCCGAGGAATCAGAGGGGAAGCCGCTGGATCCAGAGGTAGCCCGAAACCAAAAGCTCAAAGCCCAGTCAGAAGAAAAGGTCCAGATTTCTACCAGCGAGCCCCTGTTTATGTCTTCTTCCGAACCAATGTTGAAGGAGGAATACACGGACTTTAGTTACAGTTGCTGGTTGAAGCAGCTGTACAAAAAGCTGCTGAACTGGAGCTACAGAAAAAGTAAGAGCACAGTCCATGATTTTCCACGTGTTTAAAAAAACCCAGTTGTCTTTTGTGTACTGTGGTAGATGTATTTATGCTCCCCCCACTAATTCATAGTTTTACCTTTTACAGACACATTGCTCCTTCTAGGGGTGTTACCAGAATCTTCCATAGTTATTGGGAATCAATGTTGCCAGATACTTCACTGTTTCCAGATGGAAGATACTAACTTGTAATCATGATTAACACTGCAACAAATATCTTTTCTCATTTATTCCACTTCCTCCTGGATTTAAAAACTTTAGACAATCAGACCAATTCATCTAAGACTACATACAATGCTGAGATTTCTTCAGAAAAGACTGTTAGGTTTTCTAAACAGACATTTTGGTCCCAAGGCTGCTACAGATACCAAGTCACCCTTCTATATCCCTTGCTCTATACCTTTCCTTGTTTATCATTATGAATGCTGGGAAATAAAGGCTCTATAAAAGAAAACTATAATTGCACTGGTCTCATTTTAATATTGAAATTTTTGAAAGATTTTCAACTGTTTTCCTTTGTACTGTTTATTGACAATCTTAAGGAGTACCTAATTTATTTTTGAATTGAATAGCATGAAAGACAAAATACAGTGAATTAAATAACATATTACAGATAAAGGTTGAACTATTATTTTGAGTACCACCGAAAAGTACACAATAAAGGTAAGGAAATTCCAAGTGGTAATTTTCTGCTGTTGGTTGTTGGATAGTTAGTTTTAGAGAATACTCTTTTTAATTTTAATTGTCAGCATTAGAAAAGAAAAAAATAAATAAAAAGCAAAAGACTGACCCAAAGATTCCTAGAAGAAACCGAACAGAGGAAGATAATTTTAAAATAAGAAAAAAATAATAAATATTTAACATTTTGTGAGGAAAAATTGAATTAGATGATCTATTGTTTTTTGTTGTTTTGGTTTTACCTTTTTAATACATTTATTTTTCTTTTTAAAATGTTTGGATTGATACCTATGGAGTGGGAATGACAAAAGCTTCAGGCAGCTCCTATTTGGAAATAATCCTTTTGTCCTATGGAGATAAATCTTCCCACTGCTTCAAGTATAGGCAGATTTTCAATAAGAACAAAAGTCATTCCTCCAGAAATGTGTAATTTAGGTTCTCTGATTTTAGGGATCTAAAATCTGAGGAATCTGGGGCTAGAAATTGAACTGTAGCTTCAGTTTTAGCTCTTGCCCTGAAGTGAATTAGATAATTTTTGGTTTCTATTTCTAGGCCCCATGTTTTTGTATATTGGTATATAATTACTGGAAATTTTCAATACAAGACACCCACTTTCTTTAAACATCTTAAGAAACAATCACAGGTTATTACTCGATATTGCAATTTTGCATTTTACCAGAAGGAAACAGGCCCACGTTCCCAAACTTTGGTTCCTGAAATAGAATAAGGTAAGTTAAAGTTTCTAAAGTGTGTATGGATTCAGGCATATTTAGAAAGAATAATGGAAAAATGTTGATTATACTCTTACTGAGGAGAGTTGCTAAATATTCCATGAAGCTCCCCTAGCACTAATTTTCATAGTCCCTCATTTGTGCCTTTTTCTCCAGATAGAAGCATAGGAAACTTTTATTGCAGGAAAGGGAAGCTTGTTATCTGAGTGGGTAGATTTCTAGGCTCTGTCTATGCAATTCTAGACCTTAACCACTACTTTGTCTTCTAACTTTTATGTCCAAGAGGTTTTGGGAGTTCTTAGGCTTTTCTCTGACTCAGTGGAAAATGAACTGTTATTGTAACTTTACTTCTGGGGTCTGGAAAAGGAAGTGTCTTCTTGTGTAACCTCTTGTAGTTTATCTCTAAGGCTGAATCAAGTGGGGTTATTGTGGAATGATTATGGTAGGGCCTGTTCTAAGGGAAATATGCTGGGATGATAGTGGCATTCTCCCATTTCCATTATGCACATTGTAATGGCAGATTGTCTGCTACAGTGGTGGTGTAGTTTCCATTGAATGATGTAGGAATAAAGTAGAAGAGGGAGGCTTATCTTTGGTTTCTGCTTTGTTTTTCTTTTCTACAAACATGCAGAAGAAGCATTCCCCCCGCCCCCAAATACATTACAAAAAATGTAGAAAATAATTTTTATTGCTGAGTTTTTACCAAATAATATTTTATTGATTTTGGTATAAAGGATGACCCACTCTGATTTCTCCAGACTTTAACCACTCCACAGTTGCAGCTTCTCCATTCCCATTACTTTCTGGGAATAAATCTCAGAAAGCTTTAATCTACTGCATTCTGTAGAGAGATATAGAAATAATTTTCTAAAGAAAGTGCAATTTTTAAAACTAACCATCAATTCTATGTTGCTTGAGTTTAAGAACTATGTAAAACATGACAGAGAAAAGGATCAGTTTCTAATAACATGGTCCTGTAGAAACAAAAAGGTGAAGGCAGCATTGAGAAAACAACTTGATTGAGCTATTTTCTTGAGAAAAACATATTTCTACTGATATCAGTGGACTAAGAGAAGTATGTATTAGAAAGTTTTAGGATGAATGGGAATACCATAGGGATTGTTCTAGTGCAAAATAGGCATAATTGCTTAGCAATGAAGTTACTCTATTCAGTATTTTCTCAGTGTGGATGGTGAACAAATGAAACGCATCAATATATACTCCAATAATTTCATATTAAAAGTATTCTTATAAAGGATGTCACAACAATGTGTCTTAATGGCACACTTCTAAACACTTTAGTCATCCTATATAATAAAGAGATAATATGCAAATTGACCCTCACTCCGTCATGCCATCAAGGGATGGCTGTACTCACAGCAGAGGCAGGGTTTTCGTAACAAACTATAACAAGTTATCAGCAGGGACCTTGAGGCTGTGTGGTGCTGAGAAAGTGGGGGGAGGCCTCAGGCCACTCCCCCGACAGGCAGGGCTTGATGGGGGGCATCAGGCCACGCCCCCCACCCAGTGAGGCTTGATGGGGGACCTCAAACCATGCCCCCTGGCCCAGGCCAGGGGACCTGAGGCTGCACCCGGCAAGGCTTGACAGGGAAGGGGATGGCCGGGTCTGGATCTCATCAATGGGGGTGAGGTCAGCCGGGTCTGGGTCTCACATGATTTTGAAATGCACATGGGTGGGTGGAGACTTGACTCTGGGTTCCGCGGTGTGCCCCAGACTCTGACAGGAGGAAGATTTTCATATACATTTTACTAATTTTCTTACATCTCTGACACTCTATTATAGAGAAAGGGCACATAGCAATATTAAAATATTTCCTCTAATTAATTCCATTTTAATGTGCACGAATTTCATGCACCAGGCCACTAGTAATATATTTACCGTTTTGTTTTTTCTCATCTCTCAAGTGTACAACTTTCAATATCAGGAGTTTTCCTTTGGCTTATTTTTTTATGAACTCTAAAACGCTTTGCACATTTTTATAAAGTGCTCTAATATATGCAAATGCATCTCTTTAAAGAGAAAACATGGGATTGGGATGCTCCTGGATAGTTTATTCAGTGAAGACTAAGACAAAAAACATATTCACTCTCTTTGCTAATCTCCCCAGCCAGCAAGGACATACTTTGGGTATGATTAAGATATTCCAGTAAGTTACCTTTATGTCACTTCCTTAAAGCATCTGTTTTTGGTTTTCAAATATTTTCCACCATTTATATTCGACTTACTTTAGTTACTATGTGTATTTTAGCTATTATATTTCAAGGACCTAGACACTTCTCATTTTTTTTTCTGAAAAATTCTTCCATATTTATGTGTTTGTTGTTAAAAATATGCTCTGGATCTTTTGGTATTTATAGTTCATCATTCTAAAATAAGGATAATAAGACCAAGGTAAGCAGAGATTTAACCACCGACTCACAGAATGTTAGGAAGGGGTCACATTCTTGGGAAATGGGTAAAAAGCAGGCTGGTCACAGATCAAAAAATGTGGTCTTTCACATAAGAAGGCATACAATTACACTCGATTTTTAAGTAGTTGTGGATGATTACTTTGTGTTGTTAGAACCTCAAGTATTGGCACACACTAAAACATAACCAGAAAGGATGTCAAAATCATAAATAACAAAGCCAAGATCAATTGTAAAGAAAAGGTAAAATTCACTGGCAGGGAACCAATAAAGATTAAACACCTAAAGACACCTCCACAGCCTTTCATAATATACTTTTGGCTACTACTTTTATTTATAATTTTTTAAAACATTTTTTATTGTTGATAGTATTACAGATATCTCACATCCCCGCCCTTTCCTCCCCACACCCAACCCCTACCCCTTCATGTCTTCACTATCCTATTGCCCATGTCTATAGACCAGGGGTCCTCAAACTACAGCCCGTGGGCCATATGCGGCCCGCTGAAAACATTTATCCAGCCTGCTGGGTGTTTTTGTCCCTGCTGCCTGTTGCTTAGCAGCCGACTCATCCCAGGCCCGCAGTGTGCATGTGTGGAATGTGCGCCGCACTCTCCGATCCCCTCCTTCTCTCTGTCTCTTGACTCCTCCTCTCAGTCTCGGGTGTGATCAGACAAGTCATGAGCTTGCCTGTGCAGAGCCTGATGCTGCCTGAGGACCGAGGTAAGAACAAGTTAGGATTTTTTTTTTTTTTTGAAGTTAGGAGGTCTATTTTTTTTTTTATTATTTTGCAGTTAGTAGGGCCTTTTTTTTTGAAGTTTTGTTTTTTTTACTTCAAAATAAGTTTTGTTTTTTTTTACTTCCTATGCAGTGTGCATAGGAATTTGTTCATAGTTTTTTTTTTAAACTATAGTCTGGCCCTCCAACGGTCTGAGGGACAGTGAACTGGCCCCCTGTTTAAAAAGTTTGAGGACCCCTGCTATAGACTATGCATATCTAAAATAATAAAAACATAATATGCTAATTAGACCAGACGTCCTTCCAACCAAACAACCAAACAACTGAACAACTTGTGGACCAGTTGCTATGATGCACACTGACCACCAGGGTGAAGATGCTCAATGCAGAAGCTGCCCCTTGTTGGTCAGTGTGTTCCCAGAGCAGGAGCTCCCAGAACAGGAGTGCTACTCAGCTGACAGACCCATCCCAGCAACCCACCAGCCCGGTGGCAGCCACTCACTCCCTCCGTAGTCTTAGAGGTCCAACCTCCAGAGAACGGGCCAGGCATTGACAGATCAGCAGCATTAACAGAATCCCGACAGCCTCCTGGAAGTCTTCCTTAGACACCATGGCCACTTCCCCTCTCTAGACGCTCCACAAGGAAGAAACGATATAAAAGCGACTGCTAGGTGGATCCTGACAACCAGCGTGAATGTCAGCAGAATGGATCTGGGTCTCAGGCTGGCAAGAGCATCCCACCACCCTCCCAGAGGGCTGATTACATCCAGGACCCCCCAACCCACCTCAAGATGGGCACCAGACCCAGAGCTCAAGGCTGGTGAGTGCAGCTGCAGCGGCACGAGCCTCTCCTGAGCAGGACTGACTGGGCGCGAGCCTGTGGCAGGCACAGTGGGGCACGGATGAGTGGGAAAAACAGGCAGGAACAGCAGGAAGCATTGAACTGCCGGATTTGGTCCAATCCCTACAGGCCATGCCAAGAGACCCCCGCCGTGCATGAATTTGTATGCTGGGCCTCTAGTCTATACTAATAAAAGGGTAATATGCCAATTAGACCAGATAGACCAGATGTCTTCCAGATGTCCTTTCAGACATCCTTCCAGACAAAGCCACGGTGGTGGGGGCTGAGGCAGAACAGTTAGGGGCGATCAGGTCAGCAGGGGAGAGCCGTTAGGGGCATCAGGCAGGCAGGCAGAGGCAGTTAGTGGTTATCAGGCAGGCAGGCAGGCAGAGGCAGTTAGGGACAATCGGGCGAGCAGGGGAGAGCAATTGGTGGCATCAGACAGGCAGGCAGAGTGGCAGCTGAACTGTTAGGAGCCAGTGGTCCCAGATTGCAAGAGTAATGTCCAACTGCCAGTTTAGGCCAAATCCCTGTGGTTAGGGGCCAGCTGGCCCAGGATCAGGCCTAAATTGGCAGTTGGACATCCCTCAAGGCGTCCCAGATTGGAGAGGGTGCAGGCCTGGCTGAGGGACACCCCCCTCATGCACTAATTTTGTGCACTGGGCCTCTAGTAAGTATATAAGTTCTTTGGTTTATCTATTCTTATCCCACCAACCCCTTATTGAGGAATGTCAGTCTGTTCCATGCCTCCCTGATTAGAGTCTTATTTTGTTGGTCAATTTATTCTATTCATTAGATTCCACAAATAAGTGAGATCATGTGGTATTTGTCTTTCTCAGTTTGGCTTATTTCACTTAGCATAATATTTTCCAGGTCCATACATGCTGTCCAAAAGGGCAATAGATCCCTTTTTTCAGCTGCATAGTATTTCATAGTATAAATGTCCAACAGCTTTTTTTTTTTTTTTTTTTTTTTCCAACAGCTTTTTTATCCATTCATCTACTGATGGCCACTCGGGCTGTTCCCAAATCTTAACTATCCTATGTAATAAAAGGTTAATATGCAGATAGACCTAATGGCAGAACAACTCAAACAACCAAACAACTCAACAACCGGTCGCTATGATGTGTGCTGACCACCAAAGGGCATGTGTGGAATATGGTGGGCATTGGCCATGGTGGGATGGTGGGGTAGGTGTCTTCTTTTTGTTGAGTTGTATGAGTACTTTATATATTTTGGATATTATCCCTTTATCATCATTGGTATCATTGCTATCATTGGCAAATATGTTCTCCCATTCAGTGGGTTCCCTTTTCAATTTGATGGTGGATTACTTTCTTGTGCAGAAGCTTTTTATTTTGATGTAGTCCCATTTCTTCATTTCCCCCTTTGTTTCCTTTGCTCTAAGAGATGTATCCATAGATATATTGCTATGTGAAATGTCTGAGATTTTACTGCCTATCTTCTCCTTTAAGATTTTTATGGTTTTGTGTCTTACATTTCAGTTTTTTATCCACCTTGAGTTTGTCTTTGTGTATAAGTTGGTAGTCTAGTTTCATCCTTTTGCATGTGTCTGTCCATTTTTCCCAGCACCATTTGTTGCAGAGGCTGTCTTTACTCCATTGTATGTTCCTCACTCCTTTGTCAAATATTAGTTGAACATAATGGCGTGGGTCAATTTATGGGTTCTCTGTTCTGATCCATTGGTCTATATGCCTGTTATTGTGCCAGTACCAGACTCTTTTGGTTATAATGGCATTGTAGTAAAGTTTGATATCTGGCATTGTGATCCCTCCTGTTTCGTTCTTCTTTCTCAAAATTGCTGCAACTAGATGGGTTCTTTTATGGTTCTATATAAATTTTTGGAGTATTTTTTCTAGCTCTTTGAAGTATGCCATTGGTATTTTAATAGGGATTGCACTGAATCTGTAGATTGCTTTGGGCAGTAGAGACATTTTAATGTTAATTATTCTAATCCATGAACATGGTATATGCTTCCATTTGTTTCTATCTTGATCTATTTCTTTTTTTCAATGTCCTATAGTTTTCCAGGTCTTTTACATCCTTGGTTAGTTTATTCCTAGACATCTTATTTTTTAGTTGCAATGATAAATGGGAATGTTTTTTTAGTTCCTCTTTCTGAGAGTTCATTATTGGTGTATTAAAATGCCATCAATTTGTGAATGTTGATTTTATATCCTACTACCTTGCTGAATTCATTTATTAAGTCTAGTAGTTTCCTGGTGGAGTCTTTAGGGTTTTCTATGTACAATATCATGTCATTTATATATATAAAAAATGGGTAATATGCAAATTAGGCCAGGATGCTGTAACAGTCATGACTGGTCAGAAAGAAGCAGCACACGCAGGTGAGGCCCAGAGCTGCCCGAGCTGCCACGCTGGCTCAGGTGTCCCCTGAGCGAACACAGGCAGGGGAGAGGGGGGCTTTGTGCAGACACAGGTAGGGGGGCCTAAGGTGGCCCAAGCTGCCGTGCTGACTCGTGCAGCCTCAGAATGGAAACAGACAGGGGGCCATGCTCTAGCCATGGCATACCAGCTGTCCTGCCTCTATGTGTGAGCTGCAGAGGAAATACCTTTTTCTGACTGCTCATTGGCTAAGCTTCCAGTATGCCACTCACAGTGTTCTTAGTAACTTGGGTAATAAGAATCCAAGAAGGTGACCTAGGGTTTTTCCACCTCACTCCTGGAGGAAAAAGTGAAAGTCTGCTGCTGGAAGGGCTAAGAAATATCATATCCTGCCCTAGCTGGTTTGGCTCAGTGGATAGAGCCTCAGCCTGCGGACCACAAGGTCCAGGTTTGATTATGATCAAGGGCTTGTACCTAGGTTGCAGGCTCATCCCTGGCTGGGGTCCAGGTCAGGGCTCATGCAGGAGGCAAGCAAAGTGTCCCTCTCACATTGATGTTTCTCTCTCTCTTCCACGCTCTCTAAAAATCAATGGAAAAATATCCTCAGGTGAAGATAAAAAAAGAAAGAAATGTCATATCTTATGAAAGAGACATCTTGAAAATGCCTAAAGAAAGTTGTTATTTTTTCATGATGAAGGGACTGGAGTCCATGTTGATGAAAACACCATGGCGGCCAGCAGTGGCGGCGGCAGCAGAGTGATGGGGGTGGCATCTTCCCCTAATCAGCCAGTTGCTTCCTGCAGAGGGAGGCCAGACTGCATCTTAGGCCTGCTCCCCGCAGAGAACAGGCCTAAGCCACCAATAGGACATCCCTTGAAGGCTCCCAGACTGTGAAAGGGGGCAGGCTGGGCTGAGAGATTCACCCCGCCCCCCCCGCCCAGTGCAAAAATTTTGTACATGGGGCCTCTAGTCTTCTAATAATGACTATTGTACTTTCTTCTTTCCAATTGGGATGTCCTTTATCTCTTCTTCTTATCTGATTGCTGTGGCTAGGACTTCCAGTTTTATGTTGAATAAGAGTGGTGAAAGCAGACATCCTTGTCTTGTTCCTGTTCTTAAGGTAAATACTTTCTAGGTTTTGCCCATTGATTATTATGTTGGCTGTAGGTTTGTTGTATATGGCTTTTATTATGTTGAGGTATGATCCCTCTATTCCCAATTTGTTGAGACTTTTTTTTCAAAAAAGGGTGTAGGATTTTGTTGAATGCTTTTTTCTGCACCCATTGATATGGTCATGTGATTTTTGTCTTGCAGTTTGGTTATGTGCTGTATCATACTTATTGATTTGAGAATATTGTGCCAGCTTTGCATCCCTGGAATAAATCCCACTTGGTTATAGTGCATGATCTTTTTAATATATTGCTGGATCCAATTTACTAAGATTTTGTTGAGGATTTTTGCATCTGTGTTCATAAGGGTTTGGGGCCTGTAATTTTCTTTCTTTGCAGTGTCTTATCTGGTTTTGGAATTAGGATAATTCTAGGCTCATAGACAGAACTTGAAAGTGTTCCTTCCTCTTGAAATTTTTGGAATAGTTTGAGGAAGGATAGGCATTAGTTGTTCTCTGAATGTTTGGTAAAATTCACTTGTAAATACATCTGGTCCAGGACTTTTGTTTATTGGAAGTTTTTAAATTACGGCTTCAATTTTTGTCAGTTGTTATTGGCCTACTCAGGTTTCCTGATTCCTCCTGATTGAGTTTTAGAAGATTGTATGTTTCTAGGAATTTATTCATTTCACCCAGGTTGTCCAGTTTGTGGGCATATAGTTGTTCATAGTATTTGCTTACAATTCTTTGTATTTCTGTCATGTCCATTGTTATATTGTCTTTCATTTATGATTTTATTTATTTGGGTCCTCTTGATGAATCTGGCTAGGGGTTCATCAATCTTGTTTTTTTTTTCAAAGAACCATTTCTTGGATCTAGAATGTATTAATCTAATGCACTGTTTTTTTTTTATTTTTTAAATCTCTATGTCATTTATTTCTTCTCTGATGTTTATTAGTTCCTTCCTTCTACTTCCTCTGGGTTTTTCTTGCTGTTCTCTTCCTAATTCTTTAAGTTGTAGGGTTAGATAGTTTAGTAATCCTTTTTCTTGATTCTTGAAGTAGGCCTGTAGTGGTATCAACTGCCCCTCTCAGGACTGCATTTTCTGTGTCTCATAGGTTTTGGCTGTTTGCATGTTTATTTTCATTTGTTAACAGGAAGTTGTTGTTTTTTATTTCTTGCTTCATCTCATTGGTAACCCATTCATGTTTAGCAACATGTTATTTAGTAGTCTCCATGTATTTGAGTGTTTTCTAGTTTTTTTTTTTTATTGTGCTACTACTTTTATAGGCATAATTCCAAGCTGGATAGTCTATAAGCCTAAGCAAAAATGGCTTTTAATGCTTTCTTTAAAATACAAATTGGAAATGTGATAAACATAATGTATTTGGACTATTTTCAGAGCTCATATTCATTTTCAATAGTGTTTTTATTTTGTTTCAACAATTCTTATTAGCTCAATGATACTAATGATATTTATAACTTTTAAGTTTGCATTCTTTTATATGAAAAAGGTTATAACAAGGGTGGCCAGTGTTTTGCTTCTAGATATTCTAAATGTTGCAACTTGTAATTCTTTGTAATATTCATACATAACAAATGATTACTCTTTATGGGATATATATTATACATTATATAACAGAGAGGCATCAGATATTAAAATTCTGACCAGGTAATTATTAAGTGCCTTGGTTTACTATAAAAGGTAATATATTTTTTTTTACTTTTCTTATTATTAGTTATTATTATTACTATCCTTTTGAAAATGCTAAAATTCTTCTTGCCTTCTTTTCCCAAAGATAGCCTAAAGAATTCTAATTTTTTTCCTTAGCTTTTAAGGATATAATATAGGAAAAAGGAATATGAAAATATTGAAATCAGTAATAGTTTTCATAAAATATATTAAAGAACCAAAATTCCCTTGCTGTATGTTATTGTAAATTTAATATGAAACACTTACAAGAACATTAATTGCTAGCTATACATCATGATATGAATTTCCAGTTTTACCTTTAAGAAAATATTTTTTTCAAATTTCTGAAATTTCACCAGTTTATCATTAAGTTCTATGCAATATGCTTATGAGAACATTGAAAAATATTAACAAAAATATAAAGACTCATAGGCATGCATATAAGTATAATCCATGGACACAGACAATAAGAAGTGAGGGTATGTGCTGGGGGGGGTTGGGAATGACTGGGTCAATAGGGGAAAAGGCAGATATATGTAATAATTTAAACAATAATTTAAAAAATAATATAAAATTAAAATAACACAAACAAAATGCTTTGTTAAATTGTAGTAGCATACAAAATATGTAATTGACTTTTTAAAATTTGGGTTTTTTAAATACTTTTACTGGTATAATGTCAGTATTTTATTTTTCAGAGAGATGAAGGGAGACAAACATTGATCAGTTCCCTCCTGTATGCCTCCTTCAACCTGGGTATCTGCCTCAGCAGGACTCAAAGCAGCCACTTTAGGTGTACAGATGCTCCAACAAACTGAGCTACACTGTCCAGGGCCATGTAATGGATTTTTAATAGAAATATCCGAGGTGATGTTAGTTTACTAAAAAAACAAAAAACAGTAATGCTGTGTTTGAATGGTGTCAGGGTTGTGTGTGTGTGTGTGTATGCATTAGAAAAAGAAAGAAAGAATGAGAGTGTGTGAGAGAGGATCCAAGAATCGAACAGGACAAGCTTTATTTCCAAGTCAATGCAGTACATCAGCAGAATCTTCATTGTGAAAGAAGTCCAGTTGATATGGTGCTCATGAGATGTTTACACCCTTCAGGAATTTCATAAAAACCTTACAAAGAATTTCACCTTTAATAATCAAAATGATTGCTGGATTCAAGCAAAATATTTTTTAGATTCTGAAGTACCAAGTGACTCTAAATGCAAAGGTCATGAATGTATATAATTCTCAAACATAATTTAAATGTTAGTTTTTCTGTATAAATAACATATGATTTTAAAAGAAAAATGTGAAGGAACCAGCTCTGGGCAGTGGACTTCCCCAAACCAGTTTTAAGTGCAATAGAGACAATAAACCCAAGCTACTGGACAGAGAGGCCCTATAGCCTCAGAGGCCAACCCAAAAACACTGCCACCCAGAGGCTGAGCCACAAACTGACTCTTAGCTAAATACAAATTAAGGCAGTCTGGGAAACAAATACGGCCTGCTTTAAAATAAGGACTGCGGTTTACCACACAAAGGAACAGTGTATCGCAGGGAAATTCAACACTCTCCTGAATACCTGACAGGGCTAAGTGCCTGGTACGTGGTGCCTTGTTGTGTTGTATTTTGTGCCTTTAAATCAATGCAGCAGATCCAAGCAACAGCAGCCTCCTGAGCACCACACCCTCTGTCTGAGGAACAGCAGCTGTACGTGAAGCCTCCCCCCACCAGCCAGAAGAGCCACCACACCACAGCTGTGAACAGCACCCACCAGAGGAGCTGCTGCCAACTGAGGAGCAGCTGCTACCACAACCGCCCAAGGAGCAACCACAGCCCAAGGAGCCACTGCAACTCAGGGAGCAGCCACTGAATGACTAAACGTCTAGATATGTCAGTGAGATCAAACATGGGTAGACAAAGAAACCCCCAAAGGAAAGAGAAGGAGGACTCTCCAGAAAAGGAGCTAAGTAATACAGAGGCATGCAACATGTCAGCAAAAGAATTCAGAATAAGGGTCCTAGAGTGCATAAACCAGATGGAGGAAAACATCAACAACTTCTGCAAGAAGCTAGAAGAAACAGATGAAAAAGTCAACTACCTATGCAAGAAGCAAGAAGAAACAGATGAAAAAATCAATAACATATGGAAGAAGCTAGAAGAAACAGATGAAAAAATCAACAACTTAAGTAAGACCCAAGAAGAAATGAAGAGTGATATAGCTGCAATAAAAAACACCATTGAAAGTATCAACAGTAGACTAGGAGAAGCGGAGGACCGAATTAGTGAATTAGAAGACAAGGAAGCAAAACACACCCAAAATGTACTGCAATTGGAGAAAAAAATTAAAAGACAGGAGGAGAGCCTAAGGGAGCTTTGGGACAACATGAAATGAAACAACATACGAATAATAGGGGTGCCAGACAAAAGAAAGATGAACAAGGATTAGAAAACATATTTGAAGAAATAATATCAGAAAACTTCCCTGAGGTGGGGAAGAAAAAAGTCACACAAGCCCACAGAGTCCCGAACAAGGTGAACCCGAAAAGACCCACACCAAGACCCATCATAATTACCATGGCAAATATTCAGGAGAAAGAGAGATTCTTACAGGCTGAAAGAGAGAGACGGAAAGTTACATACAAGGGATCTCCCATTAGATTATCAAAGGATTTCTCAACAGAAACACATCAGGACAGAAAAGAATGGATGGAAATTTACAAAGTGATGCAAAGCAAAGGACTGAATCCAAGAATACTCTATCCAGCAAGGCTATCATTCAAACTTGAAAGGGAAATAAGAAGCTTCACAGACAAAAAAAAAGGCTAAGGGAGTTTATCACCACCAAGCCAGCAATGCAAGGAATGCTAAAGGGACTAATATAAAAAGAAGAAATAAAATGCTCAGAAAGAAAACAGCCACACAAAAAAAAGAAATGGCTACAAACAAGTACCTTTCAATAATAACTTTAAACGTGAACAGACTAAATGCTCCAACCAAAAGACATCGAGTGGCTGAATGGATAAAAAAACATGACCCATACATTTGCTGTCTACAAGAGACCCACCTCATTAGAAAGGACTCACAAAGATTGAAAGTGAAAGGATGGAAAAATATACTTCAGGCAAATGAAAAGGAAAAGAAAGCTGGGGTAGCAATACTTATATCGGACAAAATAGACCTCAAAGTGAAGGCCATAACAAGAGATAAGGAAGGCCACTTCATAATACTAAAGGGATCAATAGAACAAGAAGATATAACCCTGATAAACATATATGAATCCAATGCAGGAGCACCCAAATTCATAAAAAAACTCCTGGAAGATATCAAAGGAGAGATCGACAACAACACAATCATAGTAGGGGACTTTAAAACACCACTGACAGCACTGGGTAAATCCTCTAGACAAACAATGAGCAAAGAAAGAGCAATCTTAAATGACTCACTAGATCAGATGGACTTGATTGACATCTTCAGAACACTTCACCCCAAAGCCACAGAATATATGTTCTTCTCAAGTGCACATGGGACATTTTCAAAAATAGACCATATATTGGATCACAAGCAAAGTATCCCCAAATTCAAGAAGATTGAAATCATACCAAGCATCTTCTCAGACCACGATGGCATAATATTAGAAATAAACTACAATAAAAACAAAGCAAAATACTCAAACACCTGGAAGCTGAATAGCATGCTATTAAATATTGATTGGGTTACCAATGAAATCAAAGAAGAAATTAAAAACATCCTGGAAACTAATGACAATGAAAACACAACAATCCAAAACCTATGGGACACAATGAAAGCAGTCCTGAGAGGGAAGTTTATAGCTCTACAGGCATATCTCAAAAAACAAGAAAAACTGGTAGTAAATCATCTAACTCTACAACTCAAGGAATTAGGAAGAGAGCAACAAGAAAACCCCAAAGTGAGCAAAAGGAAGGAGATAATAAAGATTAGAGCAGAAATAAATGACATAGAGACCAAAAAAAAAAAAAAAATACAGAAAATCAATGAAACCAAGAGCTGGTTCTTTGAAAGGATAAACAAGATTGACAAACCTCTAGCCAGGCTCACCAAGAAGCAAAGAGAGAGGACCCAAATCAACAAAATCAGAAACGATAGAGGCGAAATACAAAAGACCCCACAGAACTATAAATGATTGTTAAAAAATACTATGGACAGCTCTACTCCAACAAACTAGACAACCTGGAGGAAATGGACAAATTCCTAGAAAAATACAACATTCCAAAACTCAATCAGGAAGAATCTAAAAATCTCAATAGGCCAATAACTATGAAGAAATTGAAGCAGTCATCAAAAAGCGTCCAGCAAACAAAAGCCCAGGACCAGACGGCTTCTCAGGGGAGTTTTACCAAACATTCAAGGAAGAACTAAAACCTATCCTCCTCAGACTACTACAAAAAATTCAAGAGGGAGGATCACTTCCAAGCTCATTCTATGAAGCCAGCATCACCCTAATACCAAAACCAGGTAAAGACAACACAATGAAAGAGAATTACAGGCCAATATCCCTCATGAACATAGATGCCAAAATCCTCAACAAAATCTTAGCAAATCGGTTCCAGCAGTACATCAGAAAGATCATACACCATAACCAAGTAGGATTTATCCCAGGGATGCAAGGATGGTACAATATCTGCAAATCAATAAACGTGATACATTACATAAACAAATTGAAAGAAAAAAACCACATGGTCATATCAATTGATGCAGAAAAAGCATTTGACAAAATTCAACACCCATTTTTGATAAAAACTCTCAGTAAGGCGGGAGTAGAAGGATCATATCTCAACATAATAATAGCCATATATGAAAGGCCCACAGCCAACATCATACTCAATGGACAAAAACTAACACCATTTCCCCTAAGAACAGGAGCAAGATAGGCATGCCCCCTCTCACCACTCCTGTTCAACATAGTACTGGAAGTGTTAGCCATTGCTATTCGGCAAGAAATAAAAGGCATCCAAATTGGAAAAGAGGAAGTAAAACTGTCCTTATTTGCAGACGACATGATATGATGCATCAAAACCCTAGAGACTCCACCAAAAAACTACTAGACTTAATACATGAATTTGGCAATGTAGCAGGATACAAAATTAACCCCAAGAAATCTGAGGCATTTCTATACACCAATAGTGAACTTTCAGAAAGAGAGATTATAAAAACAATCCCATTTACCATCGCACTAAAAAAATTAAGCTACCTAGGAATAAACTAAAGAGGTAAAAGACCTCTACTCAGAAAACTACAGGGCATTGAAAAAAGATATAGAGGAACACATAAACAGATGCAAGAACATACCGTGTTCATGGATTGGTAGAATCAACATCATTAAAATGTCCATACTTCCCAAAGCAATCTATAAATTCAACGCACTTCCCATTAAAATACCAATGGCATACTTCACATATCTAGAAAGAACTCTCCAAAAATTCATCTGGAATAAGAAAAGACCCCGAATAGCTGCAGCAATCCTGAGAAAGAATAAAGTAGTTGGGATCTCAATACCAGATATCAAGATGTTTTACAAAGCCACTGTTCTCAAAACTGCCTGGTACTGGCACAAGAACAGACATATAGATCAATGGAATAGAATAGAGAGCCCAGAAATTGGCCAGAATCAATATGCTCAATTAATATTTGACAAAGGAGGCAAGAACAAACAATGGAGCCAAGATAGTCTCTTCAATAAATGGTGTTGGGAAAATTGGACAGATATATGCAAGACAATGAAACTAGACCACCAACTTACACCATACACAAAAATAAACTCAGCCCTGCTCTGAGCCCAACCAGGGGTTGCAACTAGGGATTGGGCCTGCCCTCTGCCACTTGGAAGCAGGCCTAAGCCAGCAGGTCGTTATCTCCCGAGGGCTCCCAGACTGTGAGAGGGCATAGTCCGGGCTGAGGGACCCCTCCTTCCCCCTGAGTGCACTAATTTTTGTGCACCGGTCCTCTAGTTGCTTAATAAAATAATATAGTTTTTCGGTTTATAGTTCGATAAAACATCATCCAAAGTCAAGTCTTCTTCCATCACCATTTACCCTCCTATACCCTCTTCTTCCTCCCCCCACCCACCTTCCCCTGTGTCTGTGAGGTTTTCTTTTGTTTTGCTTAATCCCTTCACCTACTCCATCTAGCCGCACATGCCCCCCACCTCTGACAGCTGTCAGTCTGTTCTCTATCTATGATTCTGTTTCTCTTGTTTGTTAAATTGTGTCACCTTACAATGTTAAGCACAGTGTCATTGACACAAAGTCATCACCCTTTTGGCTGCCTTATAAGTGAATGGAGTGATAGCAAAGCATTTATCCAAGGAACTACTGTGTACCTGTGTTTCAAAATATTTCTACCATCTCTTTCATGTATATATACTCAAAAATTCAAAAGGAAATTTAAATCTTTTGAAATGAAAACCATTGCTTTTGGCTTTAATTCCAAATTACAGGATTTTTTTCTGATTTATTCTACTTTTAGTTAGCACATAAGCAATGTATGAGTTACTTACTGTGATGGCCTTAATTGTGGTCTTATGAGAACACCAGTCATATTGAATTAGGGTCCCACCTTTTTTTACTCATTTAATCTTAATTACCCCTTTTAAGGCCATATCCTCTTATACAGTCACATGAGGGGTCAGATCTTAACCATATAATTTTTGAGTACATAATACATGGTTACATATCACCCGGGACATCCTCATCATAGTCATGAAAAAAGAAATTCTATGTAGATAAATTAGGATACCAAAAGTAAGTGGACTCAAAGCTATTTCTCACTATGCTACACAGAAAGATTATTTTATTTCTTATTAGAGATGGGCCAGTAAAGAGTGCTATCAGCAAGATGGTGAAATAGGAATTTTCAGCCCTTATATCTAACAGAAACACTGATTTTGATAACCATCCACAGATAAGAATACCATTGTGAGAGCCTGAAAATTCAGCAGAGATCCCAGCACTCCACTGGAGCAAAAGTCAATCAATCAATAAATCCAAGAAAAGATTCATTAAAGAGGGGGAGAAAACAGTTTCACTTTACCCATGTCACCCTTTCCCCAGGTGGCACAGCTTAGTGCTAAGAGATACCCCCTTGGCTCATGATTTCTCCCATAAGGGAAAATGAGAGTATAGTGAGTGCCCAGCTTTCCCAGCTGCTCAAGAGGCCCACTCTTTCCTACTCAATGCAGAACACTTGGAGGATTGGCATGGATGAATATTATTCAGGCAGCCAGGAGAAGGGAAAACTGGTAGAGGCTCAAACAACTGGGACACAGAACTCAACAAAAGAAAATGACACTTTGAAATTCCACCAAGAGGCCTGGCAATAATCCTTGTAGGAAACATCACTTGCAAACCAATATACTACCCCTTGCAAGTCCCTAATACTCCATATGTCCCTTCTGTTTTCAGCCAGAATCCTGCACATGCCCCCACAAAAGGAAGCACAAGCCTCTGTAGATCATGCACAAACATCCATACAGCTTTCCCAATCTGCTGGATTTGGAGATGGTGTATAACTTTGAATACATCAGGGTATTGTTTAGGATGAATAAATGGGAGGCTTTCAGCACTAGGCTTCACTTTGTGGGATGACTATAAGGCATATAATATGAAAACGTTCCCACAACAAGGAAAAAAAGGAGTGGAATGTATTCATAAAAAAGCCCAGAGTGATTCACAGAATCCCCAGCTGGGCTGACTGGTGAAAACCTTTTACTCCTAAAGCCAGACAGTAGCTACTGGATCAGGTGATTGTTTTTTCCAATGCAAAGACAACAACACAAAACTTTATATAAAAATATATAGAGAACATTTGTTTATATAGAAACATAGAACATAGAACATAATGTTTATATAGAAAACATTACATATTCATAACAAAAATAATTTTGCAATAACCGATATTTAAAATTTGATATTTATGAATTGACTTACAAAGAGCACAAAGTAGCTGTTTTAAGGAAGTTCAGTGAGGTCCAAGAACCAACTCAACAAAATCAGGGAAACAATATATGGAAACAAGATGTCCATCAAGGTATAGAAATAACAAAAAAAGAACCAGACAGAAATACTGGAGCTAAATAATACAATAAATGAAATGAAAAATGAAATACGGAATTTCAAGAGGAGACTCAATCAAGCAGAAGAAAGAATCTGTGAGCACAAAGAGAGATAATCAGAAATTATCCTATTTGAAGTTAAAAAAATAGAATAAAGAACACCAACAGGTTTAATGAGATACTATCTAAAGAATACATATTATGAGAGTTCCAGAAGGAGAGGTAAGGACAGAAAACTTATTAGAAAAAAAAACAAATAATAATAAAAACAAAACAATAGCTAAAACATTCCCAAATCTTGGTAGAAACATAGACATCTAGGTTCATGATGTATAAAAGCCCCCAAACAGAGTCAACCTAAAAAATATCACAATAAGACATATTATAATCAAATTATCAAAAGACAAAGACAAAAACAAAGAAAGAATTTTTAAAGCAGCAAGAATAAAGTGACCCCTCACATAGAAAGGAGCATCCATAAGACTATCAACATATTTCCCAGCAGGAACTTTGCTGTTAAATATAGTTGAATGATATATTCCAAGCAGTGAAAAAAAAAAATCCAACCAAGCTTACTATACCAAGAAAAGCTGTTTTTAAGAAATGAAGGAGAGATAAAAGACATTCCCAGACAAACAAATGCTGAGACAGTTTATTACCACTAGATCTGCCTTATAAGAAATGTTAAAAGGAGTTATTCAGGATGAAATGAAATAGTGCCAATTAATAACATGAAAGTACATAATAAAATTTAGGATACACCAAAATTAATGGCAGTGCATAAATTAATTTAAACACAAGTATAAAAGTTAAAACACAAAAGTATTAGAAATAAAAATAGCTATAATTTTTAATGATTATAAAAATATAAATTATGACATCAAAAACAAAATGTGAGATAAAGAGAGTATAGGGAAAGAGTTTTATGTGATCAAACTTAAGATATAATTAGCTTAAAATAGACTGTTATTATTATGTTTTCATGATAGAAAAGAGATAAAATAGAAAGAAACCAAAGCCTGGGGAACAAATCATCAAATCACAAAGACAGCAAGAGAATAAGAAAGGACCAAAGGAACTATGAAACAGTCGGAAAACAATTAAGAAAATGGCAATAATAAATCTTATCCATAATTACTTTCAATGTAGGTGAAGTAAAGTCTCTAATCAAAAGACATAGAGTGGCTGAGTAGATTTAAAAAATAACTAACTCTATGCCTACAAATATTAATTTCTTCTTTAAGGACACTCACAGGCTAAAAGTGAAAGGAGGCAAAAAAAGATATTCCATTCAAATTGTAGTCAAAAGAGAGTAGGGTTGGGTTTATTTATATTAGACTAATAGACTTTAAGTCAAAAATCTCTGACAAGAGCCCTAGCTGGTTTGGCTCAATGGATAGAACGTCAGCCTGTGGACTGAAGGGTCCCAGGGATGATTCCCGCCAAGGTCACATGCCTGGGCTGAGGACTTGACCCCCAAAAGGAGACGTGCAAGAGGCAGCCAATCAATGATTCTCTCTCATCATTGATGTTTCTATCTCTCTCTCCCTCTCCCTTCCTCTCTGAAATATATTTTTTAAAAAATCTCTGACAAGAGATAAAGATCCTAATGTATAAAAAGCCAAGGGCTGTCATGACCTAAATGACTGGACAGACAATGGAACAGCAGGCTCCATTGATCAGGGGATGGCTAACGGGGGAACTGGGATCCCTCAGGCTCTGATGAATCCATGGCAGCAGCGACTGGTGAGCAGGTGGAAGGCATACAGCTTGGTCCCTCCTCCCTGCCCTCAGACTCCAAACAATAGGTGTGGCAGAGGCGGGCGCAACTGGGGACTGGCTCCCTTAGTAGTCCTGCGGGTTCAATCTCCAGAGGATAAACCAGGCACCAACGGACATGCGCAGCCAGCACAATCCTGACAGCGCTGTTGGCCTCCTGGAACTCAGCCTCGGGCACTGCAACTGCTTCCCCTCCCTAGACACCCCACAAGGAAGAAAAGATACCAACAGCAATGCCAGGGGTGACCAGCAGTGACTGCTCTCCCCATGCTTCCTCCAGCTCACTCAAGCCGGCCACCACACACCCCGCTCCAGATGAATTGTGAGCACTGCACATGGAAGGAATGTAGTAAAAAAATAAAAACCAATGATCAAGAGAATGCTGCAGTCAGCGTCTGGCTTCCGGTTCAGGAGAAAAAAGAGAAAGGGAGAATTCCATAAGTTGGCCAATGCCAAGATATTTCTGAGTGACTGCCTGGCGTGTGACAGTTGTGTGACCTCAGAGGAAGGAGTCCAAGTTTCTCAACAGAACACCAAGGACTTCTTCTGTGTTCTGAACCTTAATAAGAAATGTGTTACCTCACAGCACAAGGTGCTGGCAGTGTCTGTGTGTCCTCAGTCTCTGCCTTATTTTGCTGCTAAATTCAGCCTCAGTGTCACTGATGCATCCAGAAGGCTCTGCAGCTTCTTCAAAAGCCTTGGGACGCACTGTCTTTGACATGAAGATAGCTGTGGACTTTAGCATCCTGGAGAGTCAGAAGGAATGTGTGCGTGGGTACTGCCAGCACCATGAGGAACAGCTCTAGCTACCCATGCTGGCCTCTGCCTGCCCCAGCTGGGTCTGATATGCAGAGTGCATGCTGGGTCACCCCATCAACCCCCGCCACTGCTCAGTTAAGTCTCCCCAGCAGATCATGGGCTCCCTGGTGAAGGATTACTTCACCAGATGGCAGAACCTGTCCCCAAATAAGATTTTTCACGTCATTGTGACCCCATGTTATGACAAGAAACTGGAGGCCCTTTGAGATGTTCCCACAGCTTTGCATAGTTCTCAGGGTGCTGACTGCATATTAACCTCAGGTGAAATTGTCCAGATAATGGAGCAAAGTGACCTCGTCTCAAATGACGCCGCTGTGGACACTTTGTTTGGAGACATGAAGGAGGAGGAGGTGAGGCTCCATGAGGGTGCCAGCTCCAACGGATACCTGGCTCACAACTTCAGGCACATGGCCAAGGGGATGTTCAATGAGGACGTGGGAGTGCTCACCTACAGCACCCTGAGGAACAAAGACTTCCAGGAGGTCACCCTTGAAAGGGACGGAGAGGTTCTGCTATGCTTTGAGGCTGCTTACGGCTTTCAGAACATCCAGAAGTGGTCCTGAAGCTGTAGAGGGGAAAGTTCCCCCGCCACTTTGTGGAGGTCCTGGCCTGCGCCAGGGATGCCTAAGCAGCAGGGGCCAGGCCCAGGCAAGGACGGGCGTGCAGACAGGGCACTGCTGTGGCAGATTTAAGGCATCTAAGCTGCCATCCCAGGGTGGCCCCCGGACACCAGTGCCCATGTGCAGGAGCTGTACCAGGAGTAGCTGGGGGGAGGGGGTGACATTGGATTGCCCCAATGTACATATCCTTTTATCTGACAATGAAAAAATCCCAAAGAACAAGTGGACATCCCCTGAGGGGTCCTGGACTGCGAGAAGGTGCAGGCTGGGCTGAGGGAACCCCCCCACCCCCAGTGCATAAATTTCATGCACCTGGCCTCTAGTAACTATATAATTATAAAGAGGTCAATTCATCAAGGGAATATAACAGTTCTTAATATATATGAACCCAACATTAGATCATCTAAATATTTAAAAGCAATATAATAATAATAGGAGACCTTAACACCTCAATTTCAACAACAGATAGATAATCTAGACAGAAAAACCAATGAGGAGACAGTGAACATGAGCAATATTCAGGTAAAATATGCATTCTTATAAATGATCTAAAGTGCAGGAGGCAGCCAATCAATGTTGATGTTTCTCCTCTCTCTCTCTCTCTCTCTCTCTCTCTCTCTCTCTCTCTCTCTTGCCCTCCATCCCTTTTTCTCTAAAAATCAATAAAAAAAATTGAAAACAGACACATATATCAATGGCAAAGACTAGAGAGCATAGAAGTAAACCCACACAGATTCAGTCAACTAATCTCGGACACAGTTGCCAAGTACACACAACAGGGAAAGGATAGTCTCTTCAATAAATGCTGTTTAGAAAACTAGATATTTATGGGGAGAAAAAGTGAAATTGGAACAATATCTTACACCATACACAAATATTAATTTGGAATGCATTAGACACAAGTGTAAGACCTAAAACTGTAAAATATTTGAAAGGAAATATAGAATAAAAGTTCCTCAACATTGGTCTTGGCAATATATTTTTTGTTATAACACTTAAAATACAGGCAACAAAGGTGAAAATAAACAAATGGGGCTACATCAGACTAAAAAGCTTATGCATAGAAAAGAAAACACTTAAAAATTTAAAGGGCAACCTAAGGAATGGAATAAAATATTTGCAAGCCATATAACTGATAAGAAGTTAATATCCAAAATATATTTTTAAAAAGTCAGAAAACTCCACATGGAAAAAAAGATAAAAAAATAACCCTATTAAAAATGGACAAAGGATCTCACAAGACATTTTTCAAAAAACAATATGTATATAGCCTACAGGTATATAAAAAGATGTTCAATATCACTAATAATTGGGAAAATACTTATTAACACCACAAAGAGATACAACCTCACATATATTAGAATGACTATCATAAAAATTACAATACATAACAAGTGTTGGCAAGGATGTAGAGAAAACAAAATCCTTGTACACATTGGGTGGAAATGTAAACTGGCTCAGCTATTATGGAAAACAATACAGAAGTTTCTCCAAAACTTAACAATATAAGTTATATTGTTAAAATAACCTGGTTATTAACAGTAAAGGAGTGAAAGGGGAGACCAAATAGTATAGGTATGCCATTTACACAGCTTTGCCAAAAAGCTGCATTTAACATTCTCCAAGTCTGTTCTCTGCTAATTGATGGGGGAAGGGATTAGACAAAGGCAGTTTAAATGCATGCCCAGTAGGGTCTGAATGATGTGGAAGTCTTATTGCCCTTCAATCACACCTGAAAAATGGTCAATGGGGAAAAAAAGGACACATATGTACTACTATTTGTAATACTTTAAACAATAAATTAAAAATTGAAAAATGAGTCAGTGGCCAGGATAGGTGTGTCCACTGCAAGCACATGAAATCTAAATATATAAATTTCCAAACAAAGGAATTTTGGCCCCCTCCCTCTCTTGGCTCTCTCACCTCCAGGGCACCAGGTCCTCTTGGGATTCCTGCTGCAGGGGGCTGTGCTCCCTTATTCTTACACTAAAGGCCTGGTGCATAAAATTTGTGCACGGGGGGTCCCTTAGCCCAGCCTGCACCCTCTCCAATCCGGGACCGCTGGCTCCTAACTGCTCACCTGCCTGCCGTCCTGATCACCCCTAAGTGCCCTCTCCTGCTGGCCTGGTCACCCCCTAACTGCCCTCCCCTGCCAGCCTGGTCACCCCTAACCACCTGTGCCTTGGACCCTGCCACTAAGATTTTGTGCAGAAGGATATCCGGATGGATGTCCAGAAGGTGGCCAGTCTAATTAGCATATTACTCTTTTATTAGTATAGATTATACAACATAAGCTTTAAGCTAGAATTGCATTAGTAGAAATGAAGAGGCATTTCATTAAAAAATGTATATTGGTTTGATATGATTCAAATTCACTTGTTTATGACAAAAATCAAGTCTTTAGGATTAGGATTGCTTGCTTCAGCTGGTTTGGCTCAGTGGCTAGAATTTCAGCCTGAGGACTGAAGGGTCCCAGGTTCGATTCTGGTCAAGGGCACATGCCTGGGTTGAGGGCTCAATCCCCAGTAGGGTGTGTACAGGAGGCAGCCCACCGATGATTCTCTCTCATCATTGATTTTTTTTAAAAAATTTGTTTTATCGCTTAAAGTATTACAAAGAGCATTACATATATCTCCTTTTTTTTCCCCCTTGACATTCCCCTGGCCTCCCCTATCCCCCAGTGTCTTGTGTCCATTGGTTATGCTTATATGCATGCATACAAGTCCTTCGGTTGATCTCTTTCCACCCCCCCAACTCCCCCCGGCCTTCCTGCTGTAGTTTGACAGTCTGTTCGATGCTTCTATTTCTCTCCCTCTCACTTCCTCTGAAATAAAAATCTACTTTAAAAAAATAAAAGAATAAGATTGTTTTGCTATCAAAGTCAAGTAAGGTGTGTCATTTGTTGTCCCTGATGAAGTCTGAACAGCTTAGTTGCTAAGTGACTTTGCTGGGTTCTTATCAAATAAAATCTGTGGAGAAGCAACTACGCCCACCATGAATTTAAGCTATAAAGACTGAAAGTTGGGGAGGACAGAGTGCTTCTGGGGTAGGAGACAGTGAGGGTCAGTGGCTGGAAGGCAGGGAAGACATGGGAATGCCCAGTACCTGGAAGTACTGGAGGGTCTGGCATATGCAAATCTGCTGGGGGCGGGGTCAGGCCCTGAGCTCCAAGAGTTCAGGTTGGGAAGGAGGGCAGGGATGCAGTTCCAGGGAATTCCTGTCCTGAGAGGCTCCTCCTAGTCCCCTGAACCCCCTAACATGTCCATTTGGGTAAAGGGGGTGGGAAGCAGGTACGCAATGCCTGGGCAAGAATCCCCTCAGTCCTGGATTTCTCCAGGGTGGGGGAGGCGTGTTTGTATTGGTTTATTTTATTCTCCTTACACTTTGAAGGGGGTAGTAGGGGAGTGTCTGCCAGAAATGGTTTTCTTCTGCTTGCTTGCCAGAGCTGTCCCATGTGATGCCTTTTCCCTTCCTTCCCCGCTGCCCTAAGCTAAAGCGCATGAGCTCACCAGGGAGGAAACTGAGGCCCCGTTGTATTGCGTGGAGATTGCATTCCATAGGAACCTGCCTGATCCGGGGACGGTTGGGGTCATTCACTGCAGGAAAGGCTGGATTTAAACGAGGCTGCCACTTAGATAGGCGCTGGCTGAGCTGTTTGCAGAGGGTCTATTATCCTTTCTGGCTGTTTCCTTGGAAACCACAACTCAAGATAGCAGAGCCTGGAGGTTGCCCCCAGGCTGGGTGCCTCTGGCCTCTGGGCTGGGTAGCACAGCGGGTCTGTGTGTGCCTCCACTGGTGGCCGCCTCTGCTGGGGGCTGCTCTGGGCCATGCGGAAGCCCTCCTGGTGATGGCAGTATCCACCCACCAGCTCCTGTTGTGCATGCCTCCTGCTGACCAGTCGTGACATTACAGCATCCAGGCTAATTTTCATATTCCTCTATTATTATATAGGATGGTGCACAGCCATGTTGGACTCCACACATGGACTAGTAGACTTTAATCTAGCCTAAAGGCTGAACTATACACGGCTGCAACATGGAATGGAAACTGGACGCTGGCCCTGTTTCTGACTTTGCTGAATTCCCAGCTGCCCCTCTTCCTGGACTGGCTTGGGGAAAATGGGACTTTGGGACCATAACAATGTAACTCTATGCCAATGGCTAATAAAGCCTTCTTCCACATTCCATCCACCTCTACAGAGTCTTACAAAATTCATTTTCTGAAGATATCACAAGAGCCTTATTCCCAGTCATGTCTGGGAATTCTGTCCCTTTAATTCCTCGGGCATCAGAACTATCATATGACCTAGCAATCCCACTTCTAGGGATTATTCCACAGGAAATGAAATTACTTCTCAAGTAGATAACTGTACTACCATGTTCTTTGCAATTTTATTCATAATAGCTAAAATGTTGAAACAACCAAAGCATCCTTCAATTGATGGATGGATAAAGAAATGCAGTATATCTAAAACTCCTAGAAGAACACAGAGGCAGTAAAATTTCTGACATTTCTCTTAGCAATATTTTTTTCTGATACATCTTGAGCAAGGCAAACAGAAAAAGAAAACTAAACAAATGGGACTACGTCAAACTAAAAGATTTTTTCACAGCAATGAAAGCCATCAACAAAACAAAAAGACAACCTACTGAATGAGAGAAAATATTTCCTAATGATATATAAGTGGTTAATATAAAAAATTTATAAAGAAATCATACAACTCAACTGAAAAAATACAATCCAAATTAAAAAACAAACAAACATTTTAATGATGTTGATTCTACCAATCCATGAACACGGTATGTTCTTCCATCTGTTTATGTCTTCCTCTATATCTTTTTACAACGTCCTGTAGTTTTCTGAGTAGAGGTCTTTTACCTCTTTAGTTAAGTTTATTCCTAGGTAGCTTAATTTTTTTGGTGCGATGGTAAATGGGATTGTTTTTATAATCTCTCTTTCTGAAAGTTCACTATTGGTGTATAGAAATGCCTCAGATTTCTTGGGGTTAATTTTGTATCCTGCTACATTGCCAAATTCATGTATTAAGTCTAGTAGCTTTTTGATGGAGTCTCTAGGGTTTTGTATGTATAATATCATGTCGTCTGCAAATAAGGACAGTTTTACTTCCTCTTTTCCAATTTGAATGCCTTTTATTTCGTCTTCTTGCCTAATTGCAATGGCTAACACTTCCAGTACTATGTTGAACAGGAGTGGTGAGAGGGGGCATCCCTGTCTTGTTCCTGTTCTTAGGGGAAATGGTGTTAGTTTTTGTCCATTGAGTATGATGCTGGCTGTGGGCCTGTCATATATGGCTTTTATTATGTTGAGGTATGATCCTTCTACTCCCACCTTACTGAGAGTTTTTATCAAAAATGGGTGTTGAGTTTTGTCAAATGCTTTTTCTGCATCAATTGATATGACCATGTGTTTTTTTTCTTTCAATTTGTTTATGTGATGTATCACGTTTATTGATTTGCAGATATTGTACCATCCTTGCATCCCTGGGATAAATCCTACTTGGTCATGGTGTATGATCTTTGTGATGTACTGCTGGATCCAATTTGCTAAGATTTTATTGAGGATTTTGGCATCTATGTTCATGAGGGATATTGGTCTGTAATTCTCTTTCATTGTGTTGTCTTTACCTGGTTTTGGTATTAGGGTGATGCTGGCTTCATAGAATGAGCTTGGAAGTGTTCCTTCCTCTTGAATTTTTTGTAGTAGTCTGAGGAGGATAGGTTTTAGTTCTTCCTTGAATGTTTGGTAAAACTCCCCTGTGAAGCCGTTTGGTCCTGGGCTTTTGTTTGATGGAAGCTTTTTGATGACTGCTTTAATTTCTTCCATAGTTATTGGCCTGTTGAGATTTTTAGATTCTTCCTGATTGAGTTTTGGAATGTTGTATTTTTCTAGGAATTTGTCCATTTCCTCCAGGTTGTCTAGTTTGTTGGAGTAGAGCTGTCCATAGTATTTTTTAACAATCATTTGTATTTCTGTGGGGTCTGTTGTTATTTCGCCTCTATCGTTTCTGATTTTGTTGATTTGGGTCCTCTCTCTTTGCTTCTTGGTGAGTCTGGCTAGGGGTTTATCAATCTTGTTTATCCTTTCAAAGAACCAGCTCTTGGTTTCATTGATTTTCTGTATTGTTTTTTTGGTCTCTATGTCATTTATTTCTGCTCTAATCTTTATTATCTCCTTCCTTCTGCTCACTTTGGGGTTTTCTTGTTGCTCTCTTTCTAAATCTTTGAGTTGTAGAGTTAGTTGTTTTACTACCATTTTTTCAAACAAACAAAAAACAGGCAGAACACCTGAGTAGACACTTCTCAAAAGAGTACATTCATATGGCCAATAGGCATATGAAAATATGCTGAGAGAAATGCAAATTAAAACCACAATGAGATGTCACCTAACACCTGTCAGAATTTCTATTATCAATAAATCAATAAATAATAAGTGTTGGTGAGGATGTGGAGAAAAAGGACCATCATGCACTGTTGGTGGGAATGCAGATTGGTGCAGCCACTGTGGAAAGCTCAAAAAGTTAAAAATGAAACTTTCTTATGACCTACCAATTCCACTTCCAGGCATTTATCTGAAGAAACCTGAAACATAAATTCAAAAGAATAAATGCACCCCTAAGTGTATTTGTAGCATTAATTACAATAGCCAAGATATGGAAGCAACCCAAGTATCCATCAATAAGAAGTTTGTTTTTTAAAAAGTGGTGGTACATATTATATCATGGAATATTACTTGGACATAGAAAAGAATGAAATCTCTCCATTTGTGACACCATGGATGGACCTAGAGGGCATTACGCAAAGTGAATAAGTCAGCCACAGAGACAAATACCATATGATTTCACTTATACATAGAATCTAAAGAATAAAATTGAAACAGACTCATAGATACAGAAAACAGACTGATGGTAGCCAGAGGGGAGGGGGGTTGGGGAGTGGGTGAAAAAGGTGAAGAGATTAAGAAGTAAAAATTGGTAGTTATAAAATAGTCATGGGGCTATAAAGTGCAACATAGGGAATATAGTCAATAATTTATATATATAAAAGCCTAAGTGACTGGCCAGTAACTATGACATGCAATGACCACCAGGAGGCAGACACTCAATGCATAAGCATGGAAACATGGAACAAACTGATGAATCTCAGAGGGAAGGGGAGAAGGGGGAGGGTGGGAAGAGATTAATCAAAGATCTTATATGCATACTAGAGGCCTGGTGCATGGATTTGTGCACAGGTGGGGTCCATTGGCCTGGCCTGCGAGGATCAGGATGAAACCAGCTTTTCAACATTCCCTGAGGGGTCCTGGATTGTGAGAGGGCTCAGGCCAGGCCGAGGGACCCCACCAGTGCAGGATCACTGGGAAGCCAATCTACACTAATAAAAGAGAAACATGCAAATTGGTGTCACCAATGCCCACCAGCCAATCAGAGTGACTATGCAAATTAACCCAACAAAGATGGCAGCTAATTTGCATACACAGGTGCAGAGCGAAGACTGAAGGGTCTGGTCAGAGTGAAGACTGAAGACTGAAGAAGCTTGGCTTCTCCACTGCAGCCAGACCAAAGGCCTGGGTCCCGAGTACTGGAGGAAAACCGGTGCCAGCAGCCAGGGGAAGGAAGGCCTATTTTGTGAATCTTCATGCAACGGGCTTCTGGTATTATAATACAAAGAAATGTGATATATATATATATATATATATATATATATATATATATGCAGACGGTCTCTGACTTTCAATGGTTTGACTTACAATTTTTCAACTTTATGATGGTGTTTAAACAATTCATATTCAGCAGAAAGTCTAATTCAATTTTTTAAAATTTTTTCCTGAGGTAGTAATATCAGGTATGATACTCTCTTGTGATGCTGGGCAGCAACAGCAAGATGATTTGCCCAGCTGTGGGCTAATGTAAATGCTGAGAACATATTTAAGCTAAGCTATGACATTTGGTAGGTTAGGTGTATTAAGTGCACTTTTCACTTACAATATTTTCAATGTATGATAGGTTTATCAGGGTGTAACCTTGTTGTAAATTGAGGAATATATGTAATGGAAAGCCTTAAAAGGGAACAAAATTCTGCCATTTGTGATGACATGGATAAACTTGGAGAACATTATGCTAAGTAATTAGCCAGTTAAAGAAAAGCAACTAATGTATGTATTTCACTTATATGAGAAATATACATAAGTTGAACTCATAAGGGCAGAGAGCGAAATGCTGGTTACCAGGGGCTGGGGTGTGGAGAAATTGGGATATGTTTGTACAAACTTTCAATTATAAGATGAATATGTTCTGGAGATACAATGTACACCATATTAGCTATAGTTAATTATGCTGTATTTTATACTTGAAGTTTGCTAAGAATATCTTCAGTGTTCTACTCCAAAAGAAAATGGTAACTATGCAAGGTGATGAATGTGTTAATTAGTTGATTATGGTAATCCTTTCATAACATACATGTATATGAAATCATTACATTCCACACTTTAAGTATATGCATTATTACTTGCCAGTTATACCTCAATAAACCTGGAAAAATTGGTTAGAAAGTAAGAAAATTTAGTTTTGTTAGCATTGATCATATAAAAATAAAAATAATTAAATTGGGTCAATATTTTCCTGAGATAAAAGCAGCAATTGAAGCAGTTAGTTTGCAAATACTCTCTTTCATTCTATGCACTCTTTTCCATTCTAACTTCAGTTCTCAAAGCCTTTGCCATGCTTCTTTGCATCTGTCCCAGATGTGAGCAACTGGGACAGATACAAAATTAAGATGATCAACATTATAGATACAATTATGTCATTCCTTTCTCAAGCTCCACCCCCCCGCCCCCCCCCGCCAACAATTGACATTTCCTCCACATTCTCTGGCCATCAGGGGTCCTTTTCCCCTGCTGTATTAACCAAAAACATAGTATTTTTTTTTAAAAACAAATTGCACAATTGCTTCAGTGCCCAGCGTTATAACTGGACATTTCCTCATGACAGAGTCATGAGAAAAATTGGACCCCAAAAGCAAACAACAACAACAAAAGAATACAAGTAATTCATTATTGTGTGAATTGTTTATTCATATCTTGACTCCTGTTTACAATCCTCTTGTTTTTTATTTAGTTTTTTTTTTTTCCAAAGTCTTTGGCATTTGCTTTTTGTAATTTGTCCAGCAAGTTATAAACAGCAAGAAATATATCCTACAATGGGATTATGTTGCCATAGCAGAATTGAATATACATATAATTTTACTTACCTCCCTTCATCCTAATCACTCTATGTAAAGCCCAGAGAAGGAAGTCCTATAATCACTTGATTTATTTTTTGTCTGTATGTTTGGCTGTCACTTTCTGAATTCCCAGAAGAACAATGTATATTAGAGTTTGGTAGAGTGTGTCATTTATTCAGTCAACATATAATTCTTACTATTTTCCAAGCAGGTAAAACAGAACTAAAAACAACAACAAAACAGGGTCCTCGCTTTCCCATCCACCCTCTCCTATGATTTGGGAAAATGTTATTTTTATACCAAAAAATCTACATATCTTCAGTTATTATATTAAAAAGTTAATTTCCAAAAAGTCACAAGGTTAAAAAGGAAAATTAGCAGGGTTTTCTGGAGAAATGAAATGGAAAACAGACTTTTCAGCAAATTCTGCTTTGCTAAGTTTCAAAACGGAAAAAAAATCTAACAGTTTCCAGCCTCCTTGCCTGGGAGAAACTGAAGAGCTTGCTCCTTTCTGACAGCCTACTATATTTTTATTGTCGATACTATTACAGATGTCCCAATTTTATCTCCTTTGCCCATCTCCATCCAGCCCTCGCAGCCCCTTCCCTCTGGCCACCACCACACTGTGGTCTGTGTTTGTGGCTTATGACTATAAAGCTTAAATGTAAGCTGCTTTTATTTCAAGAGGATAAACTCTGTGACAATATGTAGTGTCTTTTTCTGTTTAATTGTAAAGAATTTATTTTTTCCATTTGTAGGGAAACATTATTGTAAAATCCACAGTTATTGAAACACCTACATACTAGTAATTTAAAAGAACTACTAAGAATTTTCTTTAAGCATATTTTTAAAAATCTGAGCCAATATCATGTACATTTTATCTCCGAATGTTGTGTCATTAAAGTCCACATATTGTCTTCTGTATAAATCAGTGGTTCTCAACCTTCCTAATGCCATGACCCTTTAATACAGACAGTTCCTCATGTTATGGTGACCCCCAACCATAAAATTATTTTCATTGATACATCATAACTGTAATTTTGCTACTGTTATGAATCGTAATGTAAATATCTTATATGCAGGATGTATTTAGGTGACCCCTGTGAAAGGGTCGTTCGACCCCCAAAGGGGTCGTGACCCACAAGTTGAGAACTGCTGGTATAAATAAATGTGATATTACCTAAAGTACGGATCTTAATTTTTTTTAAAAAAATGCACAAAGACTAAGATGGTCCATAATTAAAATCAAGGGCCAGATGTTAATAATTTTCTTTCACTAATCTTCAGTTAAATTAAGGAACTTTAGTAATTGTGTATAACTTTATACAAGCTACCTTCCTCCAAAGATATTTCCTTAGAAAAAAAAGAAAGTAAAACAAAAATAAGAAATATCAACAAGATTTCAACATATTGCTGGGAGTTTGCAGATCATTCACTGGGTAAGAAGAAAATTCAGAAGAATAAAAGCAGTTATGCTTATGCAGATACTTACCTTAAGTGGAAATTATATCAAATTTTCTGGTTCCATAAATCCATGATCTACAAACGTTGTTGAACCTTCATTCCGTGCATTTCTGAGAAAGTGCTACCAATATACGTGTATTGATTTATTCTTAAATATTACACATGCATATGTATACCCTATATATATTATGAGGTGTGCACACAAACAAAAATTATCATTAAACAAATAGAAAGCATGAGCAATTCTGTTTTCTCATGCCCAGTATATTTTGTTTGCCCCAGGGTGTTCACACATATTAATTTTGAAATAATTATTGAAATATATAATATATTCTGTGAAAAGAGAAAATTATATCAACAAAAAATTGGGATAAAATATTTACACTTTTATAATAAATAACTAGATAGATTTCCATTTCAGTCCAATCTACACGTGTGATTATAACTAAAGGACAAATACCTTGCCATTTTGTTATACAGAATATCTACTCTTTTAAAACATAGAAAATCAGTTCTTGCCATTTCTATCTCTCTTTCTCTGTTATAATAAATACCCTCTCTGATTGTTCCCTTAAAGATCAAGTCAGATTTAGAAAAAAAACCCACAAAACTCATGGACAGGGACATGATGATTGCAGGTGGGAGGAGTGTGGAGGTGTAAGAAGGTATAGGGCAGTGGTTGGCAAACTCATTAGTCAACAGAGCCAAATATCAACAGTACCACAATTGAAATTTCTTTTGAGAGCCAATTTTTTTAAACTTAAACTATATAGGTAGGTACATTGTTATTAACTTAATTAGGGTACTCCTAAATTGGCCTTTGCTAAAAACGTCCTCAATCTGATTGAGGTACGTTCGCTGAGATCGACCCCTTCCAACTCTCCCATCCACACTCGTCGTGTATACTTGTTTCATCTATCTCCTTTTGTTCATCCTCTCTGTATGTCCAAACCATCTCAACATACCTTTCTCAATCCTCGACACTACATCTTCTTTCACTCCACAATGTTCCCTAAAATTAACTTAATAAACTTTACTTAAAGTTTTAAGTCTTAGTTAAACTATAGGTACGTTGAATAAAACTTGATATCATACTTAATAATGATATTATTTATTGATAAAATTAAATTCCTTACAATTTACCTTACATTATCCATAAAATTAAATCATGACAATGACTGACAAACACTAATGTGAACAATGGCCTTGCATCTCCTTGGAAAGTTTGGGCAAGTCAGGTTTGTGTGTTGTTTTTAATTTTAGGCATGATTCCAGGTTCTCATCAATAAGACGACTTCCCAATTTACTCTTGATAAGGTTCATGCTTGAAAATGATTGTTCACATAAATATGTAGACCTGAATAAGAACAGCAAACGCTAGTTTTTTCAGTTGATTATATGAGTCAGGAATACTATTCCAGGTGTTAAAAATCAACATATCTTCCTTCTCCAGGTCTTTCAAAGCAGACCACCTGTGTTGTGAACTAAGTTCACATTTGTTTTTCTCCAATATTTCTATATCAGCACAAAGACGTTCAAATTTCGAGCTCCACAGTTCTTTGTTTTTTAAATCCAGCAATTGCATTTCAAATTTGCCAATGTCAATATTAAAGAGAGAAAAATTTAATTCTGTTACAGTAGCATTGAGAGGGTTTTTTTTTTTTAACAAAGACTAATGTCACTTTGCTGTTCCTGCATTCCTGAAACCTGTTGAGAAAAGCTTCCCTCATATTTAAAATACCACACGTGGTATTTTGTGGAAGAGCCACACTCAAGGGGCCAAAGAGCCTCATATGGCTCGCGAGCTGTGGTTTGCCAACCACTGTATTATCCTAAAAAAATAAATTCTACTAAAAACCTGATGGGGTTTGGGTTTATAAGCAAACATTTCTTTAATCCTACCAGACCTGAGGCCCTGAATCTAACTGTCCCCTATACATGGGCTCCTGAGCATTAAAGAGAAAAAACCAACATGATATAGAAAAATGTTAGTTACATGCAAACAAGTGGTTAGAATAAGATGGAACTTGGAGACATTGTAGAAAATAGGTCTACCTTTCATCTACCTTTCATCTAGTGCCAATATTCCACCTTTGTGTGGAAATTACCAAAAAATCGGTACAGCGGTCTGGTAGGGTTAATTTCACCTCCAGGTAAGGACATAGTCCAGCCAACATTTTTACTTTATTTCAATGGAACTCTGAGAAGAGAACCTAGTGAAAAGATTATGGATTTTTGAACCATCCTATATAATAAAAGGCTAATATGCAAATAGACTGAACCGTGGAACAACAGAACAAGTCGCTATGACGTGTGCTGACCACCAGGGGGCACTTGTGGAGCATGGTGGGTGTTGGCAGCAGGTGGCAGAGTATGGAACATGACTGGCATTGGCCGTGGTAAGATGGTGGAGCAGGTAAGCAGGGGCACCAGACCAAGGCAGGGCACCAGTTGCTGGCATCGGGGCAAGCCTCTGGTGGTTACTGAAAATTCTGAGCTCCCACGTGCTGCGGTCTTACCCGGCACTCGCACCTGCTGCCAGCACTGGCCCTGCTGGCACCCGCTGCTGGCACCCTGTGCCCAGTGCTGACCCCAAATGCTCGGCGTCATCAGCAGGTGTGAGTGGTGGCTGCTAGCCCTGATTGCCCCTGAGGGTTTCTCCACTGTCCCCTGCTCCTGAGGGACGATCGGGGAAGCAGCCACCTCTTGCACCTGCTGATGATGTTGACCCCCAATCACTCCGTGCCATCAGCAGGTGCGAGCAGGGCCAGTGCTCTCAGCATGTGGGAGCAGCAGCAGAAATGAGGCTGCCAGCATACAGGGGACCATGGCCCGTGGTGGGAGGGGCCAGGCGGGGGTGTGGAAGATGGGCCGAGTCCTGCCCTTGTGCTCACCACAGCCTCACGGCCCACAGTTCCTTTCAAGGTGCACGAATTCGTGCACTGGGGCCCAGTAGATACTATAAAATAACAACTGTGTGTTGTTTTAAGCCACTAAGTTTGTGGTAATACATTATACAGCAATATAAATCCAGTATACCTACTTATCCAAGGCATGAAAAAAGTGATTTATGCATTTTCCTAAGGGACAAGATGGACACCTTAATAAATAATATTGAGATAACTAGTTGGATTTATACCTTCTGTAGACTAGGAAAGATTCCCCTAGAGCCATGGTCAGTAAACTGTGGCTCGGGAGCCACATGCGGCTCTTTGGCCATTAAGTGTGGCTCTTCCTAAGCCTTAGGAGTACCCTAATTAAGTTAATAACAATGTACCTACCTATATAGTTTAAGTTTAAAAAATTTGGCTCTCAAAAGAAATTTCAATCGTTGTACTGTTGATATTTGGCTCTGTTGACTAATGAGTTTGCTGACCACTGCCTTAGAGAAAATATATGTATAATAGAGTTCTGGTGCATTAAATTTGTACACTCGGGATCAGGGGGTTCCTCAGCCCGGCCTGTGCCCTCTCACAGTCTGGGAGCCCTTGGGGGATGTCCCATGGGGAGCAGGCCTAAGCCAACAATCGGAAATTCTTAGTGCTGCTGGGGAGGTGGGAAAGGCTCTTGCCACTGCCACTGCACTCGCCAGCCATAAGCCTGGCTACTGGTGCTCCCCCTGTGGGAGTGCACTGACCAGCAGGGGGAAGTTCCTGCATTGAGCATCTGCCCCCTGGTGGTCAGTGTGTGTCATAGCGCCCAGATGTTCCTCTGTTTGGTAGAATTGCATATTAGCCTTTTATTATAAAGGATTTTTTTTAGAAAGGAACCTATAAATGCATTAGATAAAAATAAGGGGGAATGCTTTGAAATTTTGGTATAAAAATGTCTTCCTACTTATAACTCAGCATATAGGAAATGATTCATAATTCAGCTACATAAAAATAATGGAAATTTCTCCATAGTGAAAAACACCAAAGAAAGTCAAAAGATAAATGTTATTTTGCAAAACTTTAGTGTAAGTGCCTGACAATTAACTTTTTTATTGTAATGTAAGTTTTGGACATTAAACTTTTAAAAATTATATTATTTTATTGATTTCAGAGAGTAAGGGCGAGGGAGAGAGAGATAGAAACATCAATGATGAGAGGGAATCCTTGATTGGCTGTCTCCTGCACACCATACACTGGGGATCAAGCCCACAACCTGGACATGTGCCCTGACTGGGAATAAAACTGTGACCTCCTGGTTCATAGGTCAATGCTCAATCACTGAGCTACACCAGCTGAGATGGACATTAAACATTTGATTGCCAAGTCATCCACTTCGAAGACGTCATCTTCAATAACTGCATTGCCAATTATTCAACTATAAAAGAGCCAAGCCACTCCATCCATAAAGTTCCCCTTTTTAGAAAACTGTGGTTGGCCTAGACAGCTAATTATTTAACTGACCACTTGCTTTTCACATCCTGTGCTTTATTTCCTGCTGTTATGTTTTAAATTCACAATAAGGAGTGAACCAAACCCTAAGCACCATACCCTGGACTCCAATAAAGGCAGAGTGCCAGTCCTGTCTCTCTCTCTCTCTCTCTCTCTCTCTCTCTCTCTCTCTCTCTCTCTCCCTCTCCCTCTCATCTCTTATCTCTCCCTGTGACCTTGTTGCTGTGTGGCTCCATGTTTGCTGTGTACCCTCCAGGATTTGTGAGTAATAAGCTTTTCAAAGTTCCATGATGATGGTTGCTAAAGTGTACCTTCCAATGATGATATTAACTACAAGGGCCAGTCTACTCACAATATTGGTTCCAAATAGAGTAATATTTGTGAATGCTTCAAAAGCAGGGCCAAGTTGAATGTCCCCACATATTGATAGATGATATCATCACAATCAATAGGCTGAGACCAACCTAAATAGAAACTCATACAAATATGAGATTATCTATTGTCTATCTATCTATTTCTAGCTTTCTTTATTCTATATATCAGAGAAACAAACAAATATATGCAAAAAAACTTAATACAAATATAGGCAAAAGGCATAAGCAGTTATTTAAAAAAACAAGTGTTCTTTAAATATATAAAGAGGATGTGAAATTTTACAGTGTTTATAGTAAAAGATAGGCAATTTAGTCTTCATTGAGATAACATTTTTATTTATGTGATTAACAAAAATATATAAACATAATAATACATAATGTGGATGAAGCTATAGGAAAACAGATTCTTTCATACTTTCCTTATGGGGCATGAAATAATATGAACCCCTAGTAAACAATTTCAAGATAACTATCAAAATTGCAAATGCATTTATCCTTGGATCCAGCAATTCACAACTGAGGATATATTTTACATGTGTGCCTATGAATTGTCTTATCAAGAAGGTTATTTACTGAAATAGTGTAATAGAAAATACATAAAAAACCAAATTGAACATCTGTAACGTACTGGTTAAAAATTATAGTATACTAGAGGCCCAGTGCACAAAAATTTGTGCACTCGGGGGGCATCCCTCAGCACAGCCTGCCCCCTCTAACAGTCTGGGAGTCCTCACAGGATGTCCTACTGATGTCCCTGTGGGGAACAGGCCTAAGTTGCAGTCTAGCCTCCTTCTGTGGAAGACAACTGGCCAATCAGGTATATAGATACTTTATGAAAGCAGCACAGACTCCTTCCTTATTTCTTTCCTCTGTGGTTGGAGAATAGGGGACTAAAAGGTGGAGACAGAACTGTGGCCGGGCCTGGGGCTCTTGTAGGCAGCAGAAAGAGGAAGAGGGCTGGGGAAAGTCTAGACAGGGTTTTCTTCAATTGTCCTCTCTTCCTTCGGGCCCCTCGCTCTGTTCTTTCCTTGTTGTGATGGACGCTTGGGCCTCGGACTGACAGGAGCCCAGCGACGGTGGAGTTCAGCCCCCTCACTTCTCAGCTGAACATACAACTGCTTCACATTCCAAGTGGAGCTGTTTTCAAGTGGCTAAAGTGCTGGCAATTCATGCCTCCCGGCCTTTCCCCTGTCAGGTTTCCTCCTTGGGTCAGTTGCAAACATCACCGAGACACTGAAGCAACTCTGCTCTGGTAGTTCTGCACTGGCCCCTGCCCAGGCCCGGCCAGGCACTCTTCCTTGAGGTCTCTGGGTCCACAGACTGAGCTCATGGAGGTCACCCAGAGCCTTTTCCCCCAGACAGGTAGGGTAGGGGGGCTAGCTTGAAGAGCTGGAGCAAGATGGCAGAGTAAGAGTTGGTATGAACCAGTGCCTGATTAGCCAGACTTCCTAAGCTCCCCACCGGGCCCAAGCTGGGCCCCTTCCCCACACCAGGAGGATCTCAACTGAGGTCCTCTCCCTGAACCCAGTGCTCTCCTCCCTGCTCTACCACTGGGGGAAGGGAGCAGCTCACCTGCTCTGGACCCTGCCAAATTGGCATGCTGAGGCACAGACAGTGTAGCCTAGGGTGCTGGTGGCTGCGAGCCTTCTCCCCCTCCCTGAAGCATGGAGTGGGGTTGCAGCAGCTCACAGCTGCCCCTGGGCACCATGCATGTAGACACCGCTCTCCACTGGGACCTGTGGGGGTTGGGGTGGCCTTGGGCTCCCACTGGCACCACTGAAGCCAGACTCGGCTTGGCCGGCCACCCCCACCTCCCGAGGGCTGCGCATGGCCTATGGGCCTCATCACCCTCATGAATTGCCATGGTCCGGCCGTCCCATCCCAGGATGTGGCCAACCCAATCGCCATGGCTCACTCCCTGGTGCAGTTGGGCCTGCCCAGCAAGCATGTACACAGGAGCTGGGCCTCTGATGGGAAGGAGGAGGGATGCGTGGGCCCGGGAAGAAGTGGGGAACTTGGTGGTGTAAACACAGCCCCCCCACGTTGTGCTGGCTCCTCGCGCTGCATTCCCGAACCCCTGGGTGTCCCTGCCCAGCACTGTGTTCTCGGGCCTGGGGTGGAGGTGATGGACCTGGAGCTGCGGCCTGAAGGCAGCCCTCACTGACTTAGAATCGCAGTGGTCGATCAGCGAGGGATGTGGGGTGCCAAATTCCACCTCTCTCTCTCTCTTTCTCTCTCCCTCTCAGAGAGGGCCTCATGTCCCTGGCGGGTGGGCGAGGGCTCAGGCGAAGGCAAGCAATGCCAATCGCCTCGCCTGAGCCCCCACCCACCCCCAGGTCACACACGGGAGTGTGCCCTGTGTCTCTGGTGGGTGGGCGGGGGCTCAGGCGAGGCGATCAGCGATTTCTTTGCCTGAGCCCCGGCCCCCAGGTCACACATGGGGGCCTGGATGGTGGCTCTCACTGTCCTGCCCTGCCTACAGTGTGCAACTTAGCCACCATCTTTGTTGGTGGTTAATTTGCATATCATTCTGATCAGCCAATGGTGGGCATAATGAAGGTACAGTCAATTACCATGTTTGTCTATTATTAGTGTAGATCCATTCAGCAGCATATTCAGGTGCTAAAAAGAATAAGAAATTTTGTTATATACTAATGGGAAAACATACAAAATAAGTTGTTTGGAAAAAAGATTTATGAGAAATGGGGGAAAATAGAGTATATATTCATTTTACTGAATGTACTGAATGAAAATTGAACATGCATACAATTTTTATATAAGGATATATAAAAAACTATTAATGATGCTTATGTGTAGGGGTTAGGAAACTCTTTTGATATGGAAAACAGGTCAGTGTAGTTATAGACACTTTGGTATACTACGCCATATCACCTGGACCCACCTCTGATTTCAGCTTGAACTCAGTTGGAGAGCTTCTATGCATATTTGACAGAGTCCCACATAAAGCCTGTGTCTTTTCACTGGAGACTTTAAATAAAGCCCTATAAAAAACCTCAGCTCAGAATCAGAGCAGTCAGTCTTAAGTGACTACTCTGAATCATCCATACAACAATATTGAAGGGTATTCCACGTGGTACATCATATAATTCCCAGCAAGACTGAGCCCTAGTTGTCTACAGCAGTAACCAGTTCAATAATGCACCTTTACTTTTTTAGCATCCCTTCCTGAAGGATACATTGCTGTCCCCTTCCTGTTTAATGGAATCAACTCCCACATAATCTATTGCAGCGATTGTTTCTTTTTCTAGTTCTGTATTTAAACTAATAACAACTAATATGTCAATGCATATATTTTTATATTGTTTTGATATTTGAATCATGGGAGTATAATACTTACTTTTAAAAATATCAATGGAAGTCTTGGCCATAATGTGCAACTAAAAGAGTCCTTAGAATTCCTCATGGGAAGTAAAGTAGTTTTGAAATTTTGGAAAATAAACTGGCAAATTCTAGTTGAGTGTACAATGTACCTATCTGTACAATTCCAGTCCTAGAGAACTCTCAAATGCATATTCAGGAATACATATTCAATAATGTTCATTTTAGCATTTTGATAATTATAAATAGCTTAAAATGACATGAATGTACAATAATATAGAATCAATAAATCTTAATATATTGAAGCCTATTCAATAGTTTAAGTGAAAGAAATATTGTTATAACTATAAATTTTATATTACTCTCACAAACATAATGCTGAGTTTAAAAACATATTGCAAAAAATACACATGCCACTTAACACTTAAATTTTTTAAAGGATAAAAAACATGCTACTTATTGTTTAAGAACACATCTGCACTAATAATAGTCTACACTAATAATAGACAAATATGTAAATTGACAATACCTTGGCAATGCTCCACAGCCAATCAAGAGGGACTATTCCAAATTAGTGGAATAAAGATGGCGGCTGCCATAGAGTCAGCTGGAGCAGGCAGGAGGCTTGGGTCACCCCAGGTGGTGGAGGAAGCCAAGCTTGCTGCCCACCTGGGCAGGCCACCTAAGGAGGGGCTTATGGGCAGTGGCCAAGGAGCCAGCCTGAGCTTGTGGGAGGCTTGGGTCGCCTGGCTGGCTGCCGATGGAGAGGCCTGCAAAAGGCCCTCAGCCCCTCACCCAGGCTAGCCACACCACCATCGGGGTGAGGGTCTCTGCTGGGGGACGTGGCAGCCTGCAAACAGCCATCAGCCCCTAACCCAGGCTGGCCATGACCCCAGTAGGCACCCTCACCCCACGGGGGTGTGGCTGGCCTGCAAATTGCCACAGCCCTTCTCCCAGACTGGCACCAGACCCAGTGGAGACCCCCACTCTAATGGGGGCATAATCGGCCTGCAAATCACAATGGGCCCCTCACCCAGGCTGCCCCGCCCCCCAAGGGAACACCCACCCTGATCTGGGACACCCTTCAGGGCAAACCAGCCAGCCCCCACCCATGCACCAGGCCTCTATCCTATGTAATAAAGAGGTAATATGCAAATTGACCAAGACTCCAACACATAAGGGGGCTGCCCCCATGTGGTCAAAGATGGCTGCCCCCATATGGACACAAGATGGCCACCACAAGAGGGCCTGTGGGGAGGGCAGTTGTGGGCAATCAGGCCAGCAGGGGAGGGCAATAAGGGGCAACCAGTCTGGCAGAGGAGAACAGTTGGTGGTGACCAGGCCTGAAGGGGAAGACACTTGAGGGGGGGAACCCAAGCCTGCAGGAAAGGGTAGTAAGGGGCGACCAGGCCAGCAGGGGAGGGCAGTTAGGGGTGACCAGGCTGGCAGGGGAAGGCAGTTAGGGGCAATCGGGATGGCGAGGGAGCAGTTAGGCATCTATCAAGATGACAGGGTAATGGTTAAGGGGTGATCAGGTTGGCAGGCAGAGTGATTAGGGACAATCAAGCAGACAGGCAGGTGAGCAGTTGGGAGCCAGCAGTTCTGGATTGTGAAATGGATGTCCCACTGCCTGTTAAGGTCTGATCCCTTGAGGGATCCTAGATTGCAGAGGGTGCAGGCTGGGCTGAGGGAAACACACACCCCCTGTGCACCAGGTTTCCAGTATATACTAATAAAAGGGTAATATGCTAATTAGAATAGGAGACCTTATGTATGTTCTTCTGGACAAAGCCATGGTGGCGGGGCTGAGGTAGAGGTGGTTAGGGACCAAGAGGGGAGGGAAGTTGTAGGTGATGAGGCCAGGATGGGATGGCAGTTGTGGGTGATCAGGATGGTGGGGCGGTGTTGCAGGTTATCAGGCCAGAGAGGGGCCAGTTGCAGGTGAGAAGTCTGGCAGGGGGGCAGTTGGTGGCAAACAGGCTGGTAGGGGGGACAATTAAGGGCCACCATGCTGGTGGGGGGGCAGTTAGGGGTGACCAGGCCGGTGCAGTGGGGCAGTTGGAGGCTACCAGTTGGCAAAAGGGGCAGTTAGGGGTGACCACACTGGCAGGCAGAGGCAGTTAGGGGTGATCAGGTTGGCAGGGGGGCCCAGTAGGGGTCATCAGGCAAGCAGGAAGGTGAGCAGTTAGGAGCCAGCGGTCCCAGATTGTGAGAGGAATGTCTGACTGCCGGTTTAGCTCTGATCCCCAGGATTGGGCCTAAACCAGCAGTTAGACATCCCCTGAGGGGTCCCGTATTACAGAGGTTGCAAGCTGGGCTGAGGGGACCGTCCCGTGCATAAATTTTGTGTGCCGGGCTTCTAGTGTAAGTATAAAGAAATATGAAGAAAGACATGATGATGACAATGACAAAGTTATAGTTATTATCACTAAGGAAGAAAGGAGTTATAAACAGAGTACTTGTATTATAAACTTCAATTACATTGTAAAGTTTATTTTTTTAGACCGAGTTTCACACCTACAGATTTTATTTATATTACTAGAGGCCCAGGGCACAAAAATTTGTACACTTGGGGGGGTGGGGGCGTCTCTCAACCAGGCCTGTGCCTTCTCACAGTCTGGGACCCTTCAGGGGATGACCACCTGCTGGCTTAGGCCTGCTCCCCAGGGGATTGGGCCTAAGATGGCAATCAGACATCCCTCTGGCAGCCCGGCAGCCCTCGGAGGATGCCCACTTGCCAACATGGAGCAGACCTAAGCTGCAGTCGAACATCCTTAGTGCTGCTGAGGAGGCAGGAGAGGCTCCCACCACCACTGCTGTACTGGCAGCCATCAGCCTGGCTTGTGGGTGAACAGAGCTCCTCCCATGTGAGAGCGCCCTGACCACGAGAGGGCAGCTTCTGCATTGAGCGTCTGCCCCCTGGTGGTCAGTGTGTGTCATAGTGACCGGTCATTCCCAGTCCTTCTGATGTTAGGGTCAGTTTGCATATTACCCTTTTACTAAATAGGATAGAGGCCTGGTGCACAGGTGGGGGCCAGCTGGTTTGCCCTGAAGGGTGTCCTGGATCAGGGTGGTGGTCCCGCTTGGGTGCCTGGCCAGCCTGGATGAGGGGATGATGGCTGTTTGCAGCTGGTCACATCCCCTTCAGGGTGGGCATCCCCACTGGGGTGCCTGGCCAGTCAGGGTGAGGGGCTGAGGGCCATTTTCAGTCTGGTGGTGACTGAAGCTCCCAACCTCTCCTTTTGTTCTTTTATTTTTATTCTGAGATATATTTACCTACTATGGCTGTCACTGGAGCTGAGCTGGCTTTAGCTCTGAGGCTTGGCTCCAGCTCTGAGACCTCGTAGTATGGACATTTTAATGATGTTGATTCTACCAATCCAAGAACATAGTATGTTCTTCCATCTGTTTATGTCTTCCTCTATCTCTTTTATCAACGTCCTGTAGTTTTTCTGAGTAGAGATATTTTACCTCTTTAGTTAAGTTTATTCCTAGGTATCTTAATTTTTTTCGTGTGATGGTAAATGGGATTGCTTTTTTAGTCTCTCTATCTGTAAGTTCACTATTGCTATATAGAAATGCCATAGATTTCTTGGTGTTAATTTTGTATCCTGCTACATTGCCAAATTCATGTATTAACTCTAATAGTTTTTTGATGGAGTCTTTAGGGCTTTTTATGTATAATATCATGTCATCTGCAAATAAGGACAGTTTTACTTCTTTTCCAATTTGGATGCCTTTTATTTCTTCTTCTTGTTTAATTGCAGTGGCTAATACTTCCAGTACTATGTTGAATAGGAGGGGTGAGAGCGGGCATCCCTATCTTTTCTGTTCTTAGGGGAAATGGGTTTAGTTTTTGTCCATTGAGTATGATGTTGGCTGTGGGTTTTTCATACATGGCTTTTATTATGTTGGGGTATGATCCTTCTATTCCCACGTTGCTGAGAGTTTTTATCAGAAATTGGTGTTGGATTTTATCAAATGCTTTTTCTGCATCAATTGATATGACCATCTGGTTTTCTTTTTTCTTTCAATTTGTTTATGTGATGTATCACGTTTATTGATTTGTGGATATTGTACCATCCTTGCATCCCTGGTATAAATCCTACTTGGTCATGGTGTATGATCTTTGTGATGTACTGCTGGATCCGATTTGCTAAGATTTTGTTGAGGATTTTGGCATCTATGTTTATGAGGGATATTGGCCGGTAATTCTCTTTCATTGTGTTGTCCTCACCTGGTTTTAGTATTACGGTGATGCTGGCTTCATAGAATGAGCTTGTAAGTGTTCCTTCCGCTTGAATTTTTTGTAGTAGTCTGAGGAGGATAGGTTTTAGTTCTTCCTTGAATGTTTGGTAAAACTCCCCTGTGAAGCCGTCTTCCCTGGGCTTTTGTTTGCTAGAAGCTTTTTGATGACTGCTTCAATTTTTTCCATAGTTATTGGCCTATTGAGATTTTTAGATTCTTCCTGATTGAGTTTTGGAATGTTGCATTTTTCTAGGAATATGTCCATTTCCTCCAGGTTGTCTATATTGTTGGAGTAAAGTTGTCTATAGTATTTTTTAACAATCAGTTGTATTGCTATGGGGCCTGTTGTTATTTCACCTCTATCATTTCTTATTTTTTTTTTATTTGGGTCCTCTCTCTTTGCTTCTTGGTGAGTCTGGCTAGAGGTTCATCAATCTTGTTTATCCTTTCAAAGAACAAACTCTTGGTTTCATAGATTTTCTCTATTGTTTTTTTGGTCTCTATGTCATTTATTTATGCTCTAATCTTTATTATCTCCTTCCTTCTGCTCATTTTTGGCTTTTCTTGTTGCTCTCTTTCTAAATCTTTGAGTTGTAGAGTTAGATGATTTACTACCATTTTTTCTTGTTTCTTGAGGTAGGCCTGTAGGGCTATAAAATTCCCTCTCAGGACTGCTTTCATTGTGTCCCATAGGTTTTGGATTGTTTTGTTTTCATTGTCATTAGTTTCCAGGATATTTTTAATTTCTTCTTTGATCTCATTGGTAACCCAATCAATATTTAATAACATGCTATTCAGGTTCAAAGTGTTTAAGAATTTCGGGTTGTTTTGAGTGTAGTTTATTTCTAATATTATGCCATTCTGATCTGAGAAGATGCTTGGTATGATTTCAATCTTCTTGAATTTAGGGAGACTTTGATTATTACCCAATATGTGGTCTATTTTTGAAAATGTCCCATGTGCACTTGAGAAGAACATATATTCTGTGGCTTTGGGGTGAAGTGTTCTGAAGATGTCAATCAAGTCCATCTGATCTAGTGAGTCATTTAGGATTGCTGGTTCTTTGCTGATTTTTTGTCTAGAGGATTTATCCAGTGATGTCAATGGTGTATTAAAGTCTCCTGCTATGATTGTATTGTTGTCGATCTCTCCCTTGATATCTTCCAGGAGTTTTTTATGTATTTTGGTGCTCCTCCATTGGGTGCATATATGTTTATCACGGTTATATCCTCTTGTTGTATCAATCCCTTTAGTATTATGAAGTGGCCTTCCTTATCTCTTCTTATGGCCTTCACTTTGATGTCCATTTTGTCTGATATAAGTATTGCTACCCTAGCTTTTTTTTTTTATTTCCATTTGCCTGAAAATATTTTTCCATCCCTTCACTTTCAGTCTGAGTGAGTCCCTTACTCTGAGGTGGGTCTCTAGTAGATAGCAAATATATGGGTCATGTTGTTATCCATTCATCCACTCAATGTCTTTTGATTAAACATTTAGTCCATTTACCTTTAAAGTTATTATTGGAAGGTACTTTTTTGTAGCCATTTCTTATTTTTGTGCCTGTTTTTTTTTTCTTAGCTTTTTATTACTTCTTTTACACCAGTCCCTTTAGCATTTCTTGCATTGCTGGCTTGGTGGTGATAAACTCCCCTAGCCTTTTTTTGTCTGTGAAGCTTCTTATTTCCCCTTCAATTTTGAATGATAGCCTTGATGGATAGAGTATTCTTGGATTCAGTCCTTTGCTTTGCATCACTTTGTAAATTTCCATCCATTCTTTTCTGGCCTGATGTGTTTCTGTTGAGAAATCATTTGATAATCTAATGGGAGATCCCTTGTATGTAACTTTCCATCTCTCTCTTGCAGCCTTTAAGATTCTCTCTTTGTCCTGAACCTTTGCTATGGTAATTATGATGTCTTGGTGTGGGTCTTTTCGGGTTCATCTTGTTTGGGACTCTCTGTGCTTGTGTGAATTTTTTCTTCTCCACCTCAAGGAAGTTTTCTGATATTATTTCTTCTGATAGGTTTTCTAACCCTTGTTCCTCTTTCTGTTGTTCTGGCACCCCTATTATTCATATGTTGTTTCATTTCATGTTGTCCCATAGCTCCCTTAGGTTCTGGTCCTGTCTTAATTTTTTTCTCCAATTGCAGTTCAGTTTGGGTTTGTTTCATTTTCCTGTCTTCTAATTCGCTAATTCGGTCCTCCACTTCTCCTAGTCTACTGTTGAAACTTTCAATGGTGTTTTTTATTGCAGCTATATCACTCTTCATTTCCTCTTGGTTCTTACATAAGGTATTGATTTTTTCATCCATTTTTTCTTGATTCTTACATATGTTGTTGATTTTTTCATCTTTTTATTCTTTATTCTTGCATAAGTTGTTGATTTTCCTCTATCCGGTTTATGCACTCTAGAACCATTAATCTGAATTCTTTTGCTGACATGTTGCACGCCTCTCTTTCACTTAGCTGCTTTTCTGGGGAGTCCTCCTCTTCTTTCCTTTGGGGATTTCTTTGTCTACCCATGTTTGATCTCACTGACAGAGCTAGATGTTGAGTCGTTTAGAGGCTTCTCCTTGGGCGGCAGTGGCTCCTTGGGCTGTGGTTGCTCCTTGAGTGGTTGTGGTAGCAGTTGCTCCTCAGTTGGGAGCAGCTCCTCTTGTGGGTGCTGTTCACAGCCGTGATGCCTCCTCTGGCTGGTGGAGGGAAGCTTCTCACACAGCTGCTGTTCCTCAGGCAGAGGGTGCGCTGATCACGAGGCTGCTGTTCCTTGGATGGGGGCGGGCTACACTTGCAGCTGCTACCCCTTGAACTGGGGGGGACTGCTCACGTGGCTGCTGTTCCTTGAATGGTGTCTGGCTACACGCTGCTATTGTTCCTCTGATGTGGTGGGCTGCTTGTGGGGCTACTGCTCCTTGGACTTGGACAGGTTGATTGCAAGTCTGCTGCTCCTCAGATGGGGGTGGGCTGCTTGCATGGCTGTTGCTCTTTAGATGGGAGTGAGCTGCACACATCACTGCTGCTCCTCTCCAGGTGTCTGATTATGTGGCTTGCTCTCTAGGACTTTAGCCAGACAGGATAAAGTTCACCTTAACAAGACATGACTCAAGGGGAACTAAGCATGAATGTACTCACGACACTGATATCCCCAATATAAGTGACCACCTGAGAAAAGAATACAGGCTGAGCTGATATACAGGAAATAAGGTTGAGAATTGGATAAATATGGGGAGGACCTCACTTCAGTATAGCAGAGGTAGAAAAGGGATGAGTGGATAAGAAGAGACAGAAAGGGAACAAAATAATATATTTACAAAAAATTGATTTAAAAATGGTATAAAAATAAAAAATAACAAGTAGAAATAAAATAAAATTGAATGATGAAAAAATAATGTGAAAAGAAGTAGAAAATAAAGCAACATACCAAAAAGGAGAACAAAGAAAAAAGCAAAAATAAAGCAAGAAACAAAAAAAGGGAAACAAAGAAAAAAGCAAAAAAAAAAGTTAATAAAATAATAGTAAAAAAATAAAAATGAAAAATTGAAGTGTCATTCCTTTGGCTGGCTTAAGATCCCAGTTTTCTGGAGTGTCTGTGATTTTTTTTTTTTCTGTTGCTGGGACTGAAGGCCCCTCTATAGGCCAGACCCTGTTAACTCCCAGGAACTAATGAGATTTATTTAATCCTTCATACCATTCAGGGTGGAATCTGGGTTTGGCTGTATTCCTTGCCTGGGAGCTGGAAGGAGGAGTTATATCCTCAGGAGAAAATGGCTGCCCAAGTCCTGGGCTCAGGCATGACTCAGCACTCAATTTGCTGCCACCTCCCCTGGACCCCCTTCTCTCCCCAGCCTCTTCCCAGATTCCACACATCTGCACCTTCTCCTGCTCCTTAGCAGGGGTGAGTGTCTGTATCTGAAATGTCCTATGAAGAGGGTTCAGTGAAAAAAAAAAAAATGCCGGCTGCAGAAATGAGGAAGACTGAGTCTCTGTAAGCTCCTCTCTTACCGGCACTGCATGGTCTGGTCAGTGCTTCAGGCTGCCACCTGCAGGCTCAGTCCTCCATAATTATGGAACCCAGATCTCAAATTCCCAGGTGCCACCAGTCTTGCAGATTTCCTTTCCCCAGTCAGGGGTTGTGTCTGTTTCAAGGGACGCGGCCGGGTGTTGCGTGGTCTCCCTCTGACCCTCTGGGCTCAGAGATATGGCAAACTTTCCTGCTCAGGTCCCTGGTTTTACCTTTCCAGCAGAACTCTGCACTTCCCGGCTGTAAACTGTCTCACCAGCTGAGTATACTTCGCCAATTCGGGGGTGGATGTTATCTGTTTCAGCTGCTCATTCTCTCTAGCGATATACTGAAGTTATTTCTAATTTTCAACTATTTACAGAAATAATTATATAAATAATTAATGTATAACTCAAAACTGAAAAATATTCATACTGTTTTTTCTTTATTTTTTGTTACAAAAGGATTTTTCAAATTTCTGAACATGATGTCCTTCTGAACCCTAAGTAAATTTTCTTTCTTATTTTTAAATAATACATCTTTCTTTAACCCCCAATTATTTTTAAAAGAATGTTAATTGCCCAGTAACAGAAATAAAATAATATCAAATTATTATAAATCCAGGGTGTCTTGTATTTTACTAATTAAGATACCAGCAATTCAATGTGAAGTTCTTCAAAGACAACATTAACTGAAATGGCTTCTACTATGGGATGATAAATGCCCATTTTGTAAAAAATAAAAAAAAAACAGGCTGAGAAATATCTAGAGATGCCTAAGGTGTGAACAATATGTTCTTTCATGAATTAAGGTGACATATTTCTGAATCTGCTACAGCTCTATATTTTTCTGTACCAACTTTTTATTACCCACACAAACAACTCAGGAAAATGCCTTTGAGTGGACAGAATACTTTAGAAATCTACACTTTTTAAAAATTTTTTTTTTAATTTTTTTATTTTATTTATTTTTTTAAAAAATTTTATTTTTTATTACAAAGGGTATTACATATGTGTCCATTTTTTCCCCCCCACCCAAGACAGTCCCCTAGCCTCCCCTATCCCCCAGTGTCTTATGTCCATTGGTTATGCTTAAATGCATGCATACAAGTCCTTTGGTTGATCTCTTACCCCCCTACCTCCCGCCCCCGAACCCTCGCCGGCCTTCCCGTTGCAGTTTGACACTCTGTTTGAGGCAGCTCTGCCTCTGTATCTATTATTGTTCAAAAGTTTATAATTGTCTCAATTATCCATGAATAAGTGAGATCATGTGGTATTTTTCCTTCATTGACTGGCTTATTTCACTTAGCATAATGCTCTCCAGTTCCATCCATGCCGTTGCAAATGGTAAGAGTTCCTTCCTTTTTAGAGCAGCATAGTATTCCATCGTGTAGATGTACCACAGTTTTCTAATCCATTCATCTACTGATGGGCACTTAGGCTGTTTCCAGATCAGACACCTTTCAAAAGAGGACATTCAGAAAGCCAAGAGACATATGAAAACATGCTCAAAGTCACTAATCATCCGAGAGATGCAAATCAAAACAACAATGAGGTACCATCTCACACCTGTCAGACTGGCTATCATCAACAAATCAACAAACGACAAGTGCTGGAGAGGATGTGGAGAAAAAGGAACACTTGTGCACTGCTGGTGGGAATGCAGACTGGTGCAGCCACTATGGAAGACAGTATGGAGTTTCCTCAAAAAGCAACAAATGGAACTCCCATTTGACCCTGTGATCCCACTTCTAGGACTCTATCCCAAGAAACCAGAAACACCAATCAGAAAGGATATATGCACCCCTATGTTCATAGCAGCACAATTCACCATAGCTAAGATCTGGAAAAATTTTTTATATTATTTTACTTTACTCCCTTTTCTAGTACATCTCTTCACTATTCCCCTTCTTCCTCTGTGTGTTAAGATGTGTGTGTGTGTGTGTGTGTGTGTGTGTGTGTGTGTGTGTGTGTATTTATTTTATTGTGAATCTACTTAAACTGGCTAGGTTTCAAATGTGATCTTTGTCTATCTCATATACAATTTATTTGAGACACAAGTTTTCCCAGTACATGAAAGCAAGAGGCACCTTAAGAACTAAAAGAGAATAACTAATGCAACAATTTCTGCATAGACTTCAGAAAGAATTAGAATATTGCAGTTTTATGCCATAGACTATATAATAAGAGAAAGATTAAAACTTATTTCTGGACTATTCTTAGTAGTGTTAACACTATGATAGCTACTCCCTCTGTACATGCTTAGCTGAGCAGTAGTTGAGGCATTACTAACTGTTACCATAGAAGCATGGTTAACTCACTAATAAGTTTTATTTTGGCAATATATTAAAAGAAATAGACCAGGAAATCTGGTATAAAAATGTTAATTCTTTTAATAAACCTAAGTTTGGACAATCTGCCAACAAGGAAGTTATATCTCCAAAGTTGTTCAAAGGCTGGCAATGGCATAGACATTGGGTATATGAGGCAATCTCAATGTCACTTGATTTAGCATTTCAAATAGAAAAAATAGAAAAAAATTAAAAGAAAGGGCTTAGGTCTCTTCTATTTCTGAAAGAAGTTTGATAGGAACTACACCAGCCATGATGTAATTTGCATGCATCACTGCTAGAATGGACTGAAAATACAAAAACATGATAATGAGAAGAGATAAAAGGATATCAATGATAATAATAAAATATTGTTTGTAAAATGTGCTGTTCATGTTCTTCATGTAATGAATTTATTTCCTATCTTAGTCTTTGATAAGTAGCCAGAATATATTTTAAAGTGTTTGACAAACCATAATCTTTAGCGATTACCCCATATACCTTCAGTTCCATGCAATCACAAATATATGTTCTAGCTGCATAGATTGTTCTATGCAGAACGTCCTATATGATAAAAGCCTAATATGCTAAGTTTCCGGTCATCTGGTCATCTGTTCAACCAATCAAAGCATAATATGTTAATATATGTTAAGGCTGCTCAACTGCTTGCTATGACTTGCACTGACCACCAGGGAGAAGACAGTTGACCAGTTTACCAGTTGCTATGATGTGTACTGACCACCATGGGGCAGACGCTCTGACTGGTAGGTTGGCTTGCTGCTAGGGACTGAGTGAGATGGGCCAGAGATGCCCTGGAGCCCTCCTGTGGTCCTTCTCTGGCTGGCCAACCTTCCGCATTCCTCCCCAGCCCCCACTGTGCACCAGTGGGGTCCCTCAGCCTAGCCTGCACCTTCTCGCAATCCGGGACCCCTCAGGGGATGTTGGAGAGCCAGTTTTGGCCCTATCTTGCAGGTCAGACTGAGGGACCCCACTGGTGCACTAATTCATGCACCAGGCCTCTAGTCTATACTAATAAAAGGGTGATATGCTAATTAGACTGGGAGACCTTCCAGTAGACCTTCCAGATATTCTTCTGAACAAAGCTATGGTGGCAGGGCCAAGGCAGAAGCAATTAGGGATCAGGCCAGGAGGGAAGGGCAGTTGAGGGTGATTAGGCTGGCAGGGGGAGCAGTTGGGGGCAATCAGGCAGGCAGAGTCAGTTGGGGGCAATCAGGCAGGCAGGCAGAGAGGTTAGAGGCAATCAGGCAAGCATACAGGTGAGCAGTTAGGAGCCAGTGGTCCCAGATTATGAGAGGGATGTCTGACCACCAAAGGGTCCCCGATTGGAGGGGGAACCCCCCCTCAGCCCAGCCTGCACAAATCTCGTGCACGAGGCCACTAGTATTGCAATAACTATGTATGGTGCAAGGTGGGTACCCAAAGTACTTTGTAAAGTATATAACAGTTTAACCACTATATTGTACACTTGAAACTAATACAAAATAATATTGATTTTAAACTAATATTGAATTTGAAACTAATACAAAATAATATTGAATTTTCTCCTACTGACTTATTTCACTTAGTGTAATACACTCTAGGTTTATCCATATTATCACAAATGCTAATTGGGGAAAAGGATATTTTTATCTCCATTGAATGGTCTTAGCACCACTTGAGAAACAGCTTTTGGCTTGATAATTATTCTTAGGAAAGATAAAATTCTTAACTATGGCCCAAGAAGTTACTATGCAATCTTTGTCATCCATTCGGAACTACGAGTTATCTGATACACTAAGCCTTAAATTTGGGTGTGCACAGCAACCCTCCATAATAAAATTAAAGTGGTATTTGCAGGCTCTGAAGGCATATTGTTACATGAAGTTGTCTGAATGCCCATAGTCTCCACTCTTTCTACATTACCTTCTCTTTCCCATTCCACATACATGTCCTCATACCTGTGATCAATTGACTAAAGGAGAGAAAATTTGGGCCTAGTTTACAAATGGTTCTGTGTGATATACAGTTATTATCCAAATGTTGACCGCTGTAACAATGCAGTCTTTTTTTTGGAACATCACTGGAGGACAGTGATAAAGGGAAATCCTCCCAGGAACCAAATTTTAGGCAATACATCTACTTGTTTATTTTGTTTGGAAGGAGAAATATCCAGGCATATAATTATGTATCAATCCTGAGGCCATAACCAGTGCACAGGCTAAAGGATCACAGTTTTGCAAGGAAGGGGATTAGAAAAATTGTAATGTCTTGGAAAGAAGCATGTCCATAGTCCTTTCTGAATGGGAAAGTGTCATGAAGATATCTGTGTCCCATGGTAATGCTCACCAAAGGGTGACTTCAGCAGAGGGGGATTTTAATTATCAGGTAACTATAATGACCCATCTGTGGATAAAAGTCAGAAAAGGCAGGGAGGGCCACATCATAGATCACTTGAATTAAACTCCCAACTTTTTTCTCAGTGACTCTCAACAGACACAAAAATAAAATAAAAGCTGTGTGACTTTGGGATTGGTGATGATATTTTATATAGAACACCAAATACACAACTCATAAATGAAATTTTTCATAAATTGAATTTTATTACAATTTTTAAAAATTGCTCTCTGATATTCACTACTAAGAGAATAAAAAATAAGCCACAGACTAGAATAAAATATTATATAATTTTTAAATTATATATTTATACACTGAATGGCCAGACTATTATGACCACCTGACGTTTGTAGGCTATATATATATATCCCACATTCAAAGGCTGTTAAATAGCATTGTTTACCTATGTCTTCAGAAAAAAATCACATCTACTGTCATGGTAAATAATTTGCTTCCCTATTTATAATGGTCTGGCCCTCTATCAACTTCAGCGTGAAATTATTGCTAATTTGCCTACACATGTCAGGTGGTCATAATAATCTGGCCACTCAGTGTATGTATATATATGTGTGTGTGTGTATATATATATATATATTATGCAAAGGATCCTTAAAGCTTATGAAAACAAACATACAGATTTTAAACATGGACAAAAGTTCTGAACACACACGCTACTGAAGAAATCCAAATGGCAAACAAGCCTATGAAAAGCTAAGATTGCCAGGAAACAGAGCAACAGGGACTTTCATTCATTGCTAGAGAGAATGAAAATTTGTGCAGCTACTTTGACAGTTTCTCAGTTTCCTATAAAACTGAACAGTCTTGGAATATGATCCAGTAGTCACGCTCCTAGGTATTTATTCAATTTATTTGAAAATGTATGACTGTTCAAAAATTGCACATGAATGTTTATAAGTGAGTTTTCATAATCACCAAAACTTGGAATCAAGATGCCCTTTAATATATGAGTGTATAAATAAAATGGTCCATCCATATCATGAAATTCTATCTAGCAAAAATAAAAGGATGAGCTATGTAACAACATAGGTAAATCTTACATTTATATGCTATTCTGAAAATACAAAACTATATAGGTTAAAAGCAGATCAGTGGTTCTTCAGGTTTTGGAGAGGGAGAGGGTTGAATAGGTGAAGTATAGAAGACTTTTTAGGGCAGTGAAACTATTCTGTATGATTCTGTAATAGTGGGTACATTACACTAAGTATAGGGCAAAACATATTATTTTATAGCACAAAGAATGAACCTTAATGCATGCAAATTTAAAAAACAAACAAACAAAAACCTCAGGAGTTCCTATTACCATAGGGTGAAATATAGACTGTGATCAAATAATTTAATTATATTACAAATGCTTGACATAACTTCACTCAGGGACTGAGGGGAAAGGGTACTGAACTGACCTAAATAACTTTGGAAATAAATGGGAACGTAAAGCTAAAGACAAAAAAAAAAAAAAAACTGTAGTTTTAGATCATAAATTTATGATCTGCATTTTGGATCATAAATTTATTTCCCATGAGGTTGTGGGTTAACAATTTACAAGCATCGTACATGTTCACAGGAATTGATCAAATAATTAAATAGTGGATGATGAGAGCCAGGTTTCTCACTGTTTGAGGAGAAAATTAAGGCAAGCAGGTGAAGAGGCTACATAATCCGTGTGGTGGTGGATTAGAGTTGGAGATAGAAACTCATGACTGTGATATGTCAAAGGCACAGAGCAGCCACATGAAACAGCTCCCAATGGCCAATGCTAGAAGAAATTTAATTTGAGCAGTAGAATAAGGCAGCATAGGTTTACCATCCAAATTATAAAATAAACTAGTGGCCCGGTGCATGAAATTCGTGCACGGGGGAGGGGATGCTCCTCAGCCCGGCCTGCACCCTCTCTAATCTGGAACCCCTCGAAGGATGTCCTACTGCTGGTTTACAGGGATCGGGCCTAAACCAGCAGTCGGACATCCCTCTCACAATCCAGGACTACTGGCTCCTAACCACTCACCTGCCTGCCTGCCAGCCTGATCACCCCCAACTGCCTCTCCTGCTGGCCTGCTCACTCTAAACTCCCCCCCCCCAGTTGTCATGATCACCTCCAAATGACCCCCACTGATGGACTACTTGCTCCCAACTGGCCCCTCGCTGGCCTGCTTACCCCCAACAGCCCCGCACCCCACCAGCCTGATCACCAGCCCTCGCCTCTACCTCGGCCCCGCCACCATGGCTTGGTCCAGAAGAACATCCGGAAGGTCTCCTGGAAGGTCTTCCAGTCTAATTAACATATTACCCTTTTATTAGTATAGATAGAGGCCTGGTGCATGAGTGAGGGCCAACTGATTTTCCCTGAAGGGTGTCCCAGATCAGGGTGGGAGTTCCTTTGGGGCATGGCACACCCTGGGTGAGGAGCCTGTGGTGGTTTGCAGGCTGGCCACGTCCCCATGGGGTGAGGGTCCCCACTGGGGGGGCGTGGCCAGACTGGGTGAGTGGTTGAGGACTGTTTTCAAGCTGGCCACACCCCTTTCAGCATGAGGGTACCCCTGGGGTGCCTGGCCAGACTGAGTGAGGGGATGAGGGCCGTGTTCAGGCTGGCCACACCCTCTTCAGGATGGGGGTCCTGATTGGAGTGCCTAGCCAGCCTAGGTGAGGGTCTGATGGCTGTTTACAGGCTGGCCACACCCCCTTCAGGGTGGGGTCCCTGCTGGGGTGCCTGGCCAGCCTGGGTGAGGGTCTGATGGCCATTTACCGGCTGGCCACAGTCCAGGGTAACCCAGGCTCCCAGACCTTCCTTGAGTGGAGGCCACAGCGGCTGGAAGCAGGTATCTGGTATTTATTTATCTTCTATAATTGAAACTTTGTATCCTTGAGGGGAGCCTACAGCCAGCCAGGGCAGGTGGGAAACTTGGCTTCCTCCATCTCCAGGGGCAACGCAAGTCTCTTGTTTGCTTCAGCTTCGTGGCTGCTGCCATCTTGGTTGGGTGTATTTGCATACTCACTCCTGATTGGCTGGTGGGCATGGCTTGTGGGTGTAGTGGAGGTACAGTCAATTTGCATGTTTCTCTTTTATTAGATAAGATACCCATAAGTTTTTACTGACAAATAAATTATCTATATAATAGAGGAATATGCAAATTAGCTGGGACACTGTAACATCTTGACCAAACAGCAGGGACCTGAAGCTGAATGGTCCTTGGCTGGGGTGAGGTACCTCAGGCCATGCCCCCTCCCCTGCAGGGCTTGACAGGAACCTCAGGCTGTACCCCTTGCCCAGCAGGGCTTGATGGGGCACCTCAGGCCATGGCCCCCACCCAGAGGGGCTTGATGGGGGACCTCAGGCCACGCCTCCTGTCCCAGCACCAAGCCGGGGGACCTCAGGCCATGCCCCCTGTGCCATCACTGGGCCGGAGGACCTGAGGCTGCACCTCCCACTTGGCTCCGGGCCGGGAGACCTGAGGCTACATCCTCCGCCCAACGGGTCTTGACGGGGGTGGGTCCGACTGGGTCTGGGCCTCACCCAATGTTGGTGGAGCCGGCTGGGTCTGGGTATCCTGCATTTTTGAAGCTCGTGCAGGTGGTGGGCGGGGACTTGACTCTAGATCCCACTGCGCACCCCACACTCTGACAGGAGGGAGATTTTCATATACATTTAAATAATTTTCTTTCATCTCTGACACTTCTATTATAGAGAAAGGGCAAATAGCAATATTAAAATATTTCCTCTAATTAATTCCCTTTTAATGTGCACAGATTTCATGCACCAAGCCATTAGTTTAAGAAATAAATGAAGAGAATGGAAAATTTTCCTGTAGAGAATTTCAAATAATTTATGTAGATTACTACCCCCTCAAGGCAATGTAGCAAACTCTCCATTCCCACAGCCCCCCAGTTGTTGGCTGCACATGGTAGCTTTCTTCTAAGCAGTACAGTTCTGATGAGAGGGAAAGCGTGATTTTATAGTGAAATAACCTAATAAACTTTACCTTAGCCAAAGGATCAGGTTATTGATGATCATTAACATTAATAACACCCTTGATATGTGACAAAAATTATACTTTACTTATCCTGTTTTTCTCCCCAAATTCATAAATACTGTGTTACCATGAGGAAAATGTCAAACTAAAATTCAAGGTCATTCTGGTCATTCTACGAATTACCTGTTCAGTATTTCTCAAAACTGTCAAGGTCATCAAAAACAAGGAAAGTCTGAAAGAGTGTCACAGTCCAGAGAAGTCTATGGAAGCATGACAACTAAATGTAATTGGTACTCTGATGAGTTACTGAAATGAAAAAGAACATTAAGCAAAAACTGAGGAAATTTGAATAACATGGACTTTAGTTATAATAACGTATGAGCATTGGTTCATTAATCCTAACAAATGTAGCATGTTAATGCAAAATATTAGTAATAGGGGAAAATAAATGTGAGGTATAGAGGAAGTCTCTGTATTATCTTCAGAATAATTCTGTAAATTTAAAACTCTTCTAAAATGAAAAATTTATTAAATGTTAAAAAGTCTGTAAACATTTCCTTAGGATGAAGAACAACTTAATCTCTTTATACACTGCTAGTATGTATGGAAAATGAAATAGCCACTTGGAAAACATTTTGTCAGTTTCTTATAAAGTTAAACACACTTATTATATAAGTCAGAAATTCCATTTCTAGGTATTTATCCAAGAAATATAAAAACATATTTCCATACAAACACTTATATGTAAATGCTTATAGTAGCTTTATTCGTAATAGCACCAAACTGGAAACAACCCAAATGTTAACTGACAGATTAATGGGTAGATAAATTTTAATCAAACCATAAATTAAAATCTTACTGAAAAACATACATACATCACTATAGATGAATCCCAGAATATTATGCTAAGCGAAAGGAGGCAGAAACAAAATAGACATATTTCATGGTTCCATTTGTAGGATATTCTATAAAAGGCAATTCTAAAAGAGCTGAAAACAGATAAAAGTTTGCAAGGGATTTCGGGTTGGTAGAGGAGTTTAAATAAATTGGGGTATGAGGGAATATTTCGGAGTCCTTGAACTTTTCTATATCTTAATTTTTTATAGTGGTTAAATGACTGCACATGTTTGACAAAATTCAGAGAACCATATATTTAAAAATGATAAATATTACTTTGCTAATTAAAACAATATATCTGACTTTAAAAAGAAAGATACTTTAAAAAATCCATAGCTTTAAAATAATGCTTGATAACTGATAGTACTACTATATTCAGAATGGTTTGTCTCTAAATTTATTTTTATTCATTTATTTATTTTCATTGAATTTATTGGAGTGACATTGGTTAATAAAATCATTTACATTTTAGGTATACAATTCTATAATACATCATCTGTGCACTGTATTGTGTGTTCACCACCCTGAGTCAAGTCTCCTTCCATCACCATTTATATCCCCTACTAGAGGCCCAGTGCACAAAAATTTGTGCACTCTGGGGGGAGGGGGGTCCCTCAGCCCGGCCTGTGCCCTCTCACAGTCTGGGACCCTTCAGGGTATGACCACCTGCTGGCTTAGGCCCACTCCCCAGGGGATTGGGCCTAAGATGGCAATCAGAAATCCTTCTGGCAGCCCGGCAGCCCGGCAGCCCAGCAGCCCTTGGGGGATGTCCACTTGCCAGCGGGGAGCAGGCCTAAACTGCAGTTGGACATCCTTAGTGCTGCTGAGGAGGCAGGAGAGGTTCCCACAACCATCGCTGTACTGGCAACCATCAGCCTGGCTTGTGGCTGAACAGAGCTCCTCCCATGTGAGAGTGCCCTGACCACCAGAGGGCAGCTCCTGCATTGAGCGTCTGTCTCCTGGTGGTAAGTGTGTGTCATAGTGACCAGTCATTCCCAGTCCTTCTGCTGTTAGGGTCAGTTTGCATATTACCCTTTTACTAAATAGGATAGAGGCCTGGTGCACAGGTGGGGGCCAGCTGGTTTGCCCTGAAGGGTGTCCTGGATCAGGGTGGTGGTCCCGCTTGGGTGCCTGGCCAGCCTGGATGAGGGGATGATGGCTGTTTGCAGCTGGTCACACCCCCTTCAGGGTGGGGGTCCCCACTGGGGTGCCTGGCCAGTCTGGGTGAGGGGCTGAGGGCCATTTTCAGGCTGGCGAATGACTGAAGCTCCCAACCTCTCCTTTTTTTTTTAATTCTGGGATTTATTTACCTTCTATGGCTGTCACTGGAGCTGAGAGCAGGCTTTAGCCGGCCACCATCTTAGTTGGCAGTTAATTTGCATATCACACTGATTAGCCAATGGGAAGCATGTCAGAGATACGGTCAATTACCATGTTTGTCTATTATTAGATAGGATAACTTCTACCTATCTCTAATTTTAGAATCAGATTTCCACACATCTTGAAAATCCTTGCTGGGATTTTGATTTTAAAGACATCTATTATTTTTATCAATTTGGGAACAATTTCTTATTTATTAAGCTTTCCTACCTACCCAATCACAGTAAGGTTTCTATTACTATCACATTGGTAATTCATAGCTGATATTACTTATTGATACTGACTTTTGAAATTTTAGTTTTATTCTATATATCATTTCCAACAAATTGGTAAATAATTTTTTTAGCACAATATGTATGTATATATTATTCAAATTTTCTAACCATTGGAAGAGAAGTATACTTCTACACTTTTGTTTCTTTTTTTATAATATTGTAAGTTTTCCTGCTCTTTTTGCTGGCTATTATTGCAAATGTTACATTAAAGAAATATTACTGAACATGTTCATCTTATTATTAATTTTGGAAAGGATGACTTTATTCCAATTCATAATGATGTTTACTGTAGGTTTTTAATAATATCCATTTTGAAGTTCAGAAATGTTCTTTTACTTTTCCCAGTAGTTTTTAATGAATAAGGGTTATATTTCAATAAATGCTTATTATGACACTACTGGAATGGTCATACATTTTTCTTCTTACATTTATTAATGTGGTTGACATTCATATATATTTTAACATTAATACATCCTTGAATTTTTTGAAATAACCCACCTTAATCATGATTTATTATCTTTTTTAAAAATTGTGGTTTTTTTTTTTTTTTAAAGAGTTTTGCATCTATGAGCTTGGTTGAGATTGGACTGATACTGGCCAGTCTTATTTTGTCTTTGGTTTTGACAACAGTATTATGGTAGCATTACTAAATTAATTTGGGGATATTCCTCTTTTCAATTATTTGAAAGAATTTGTATAATATTTGGATGGTCTGATTTTTAATTAAATTTATTGGGGTGACATTGGTCAACATGATCATATAGGTTTCAGGTGTGGGTTTCTATATTACAAGATCTGTATATATTGCACTGTGTGCCCACCCCCCCAAAGTCAAATCTTCTCCTGTCACCATATATTAGGACACGCTTCTACTCCCACCCCCTTCTTTCTGGCAATCACCACAGTGCTCTTTGTGCTCTTTATCTAGTCCTCTATAGTAAGACACTGTAGTTGTTTCTAAGCCTTGGCCAGCGTGCATAATGCTGCTTTGAAGATAGGGGTGCATATATCTTTGCGAATATATGTTGAATATATGTTGTTGATGTTTTCAGGAGAGGGATTGCTCTATTCTTAAGTTTTTGAGGAATCACCATACCACTTTCTATAGTGGTTGTATCAGTCTACATTCCCACCAGCAGCAAATGAGGGTTCCATTTTTTCCACAACCTCTCCAACATTTGTTATTACTTGCCTTGTTGATAATAGTCAATCTTGTCTGCTCTGATCATTGAAAATTTGATAAAACTCATGTGTAGACCATCTGTTATGGTGGTTTCCTTCTGGGAAATTTTCATCACCTGATTCCATTTGATTTTCATCTGAGTTCATCATCTCAATGTTGGTGTCACTTCATTGTGCTTTGTCATTCAAGTTTTCATTTTCCTGGTTCATTGCATGATGGCTGATTTTCTATTATGTACTGAATAGTTTGGTTATATATAAGAGAATATGGGTTCTATATAAATCTTTTATCAATCAGTCACCATATTTAGCTTTAGCATACAGGTGCTAGCCTATTATTTGTAGGCTGTCCTTCCAAGAACAATTGAATTTTCAAAACATTTGTAGTGTTATTTTGGTTTACTTTGTGTTTTTTTTTTATTATTATTATTTTCATGCTGGTGCCTGCTGGTGCTGCATGATGGGGCAGATGTCTTCTCTCCAGACCTAAGTAATCTGATATTTTCCGGTGGTAGAAAGGGTGTCTCAGGCTTTTGGAGGTAGAGTGGCGTATGGTGAGAGGAGGGTTAGGAGGTTTCCATGGCTGGGTACTTGTTGTGGAATTTCCACTTGTCTGTGAGGCATGAAGAGAACTTCTTGCACCCGGTGCCTGTGGTGGCAAGCTCCCCTGGCCCATGTCCCCTGGCATCCAGTGTCACTGAAAGGTGGAACGAGGGAAAAGAGAACCAAGATAGAAGTGTAGGTAAATGCCAGTACTCGCCGCCTCCCACAACCACATCAAAATTACAACTAAAATACAGAACAACCATCAATCAGAACCACCTGAAATCTGGCTGAATAGAAGTCCAATGACTAGAAAATTAAAGAAGAAAGCACATTGAGTCTGGGACAAAGGTCAATGTTATGGAAAGTGTTCTTTTAATTGGGAGGGATATCTCTGCTGCAGAAGTCTCTGATGAGGAGGAAGGGGTCCCAGACCCACACCAGACCTTCAATCCAAGGCTACAGACTGAGAGGAGAAGTCCCTGTAACTTTGGGCTGTAAATACTAATAAGTATTGTGACTGAGTGACACAAAGGCTACTGGAGACCCAAGCAGTACCTCTTAAAGGTTGGTGCACAAACTTACATGGTTCCACTCCCCCTGAGCTCCAGTCCTGGGATGGAGGCTTGGGGAGATCCAGGGACATATGGGTGGGAACTAAATTATCTGGAATTGGAGCAAGAACTCAAGGGTGGTTTTCTCCAAGACAGGGTTGCTCCCAGGGGTCACTGTTCCTAGGCTTAGACCTTCCACATCACAGAGCTGACCAACAGGTGCCATATCTGAGTTTCCATCAGACTGGCTCACATTGTTCAGTCTTCTCTGGTGATTCCCTGGCACCCCACCCCACCTCACCCCACCTCATCCAATTTGCAGCTACATCCAAGCTATTTGCAAAAGCTTTTCCATATGGCTGGCCTGGTTTGCCTCAGGCTTCAGACTTTCCTAAATTCTCTCAAACAAGGAATAGCTAGCATCAGAAAGACCCTGAACTAGCAGCAGCCTGCCTTGCTTCACAACTTGGCCTTACCTGGGCACTTCCAAGCCCAATACAAGTAGCAGCCATCTGCAGATAGCTCTATAGCTCTTGCCAGATCCAGTGCACCTAGTGGAGAGCTTCACACCATGCCAGATTATAAGCAAAATACTCAAGGGACAGACTCAGTGAGCACCAAAGCCCCACTGAAACAAGTCCGGCACCATAGGGGTTTTTCCTGCACAGCAGCTCTCACTCTGCAGTTGCAGGTGGTTTTCACAGCCAATTGGCCTGGGGGTCAATTCCCCCCAGAGATACCAACAACAATCAAGGTTCAACTACAACAAGACTGTGCGTACAGTCCTCAAACAGGCACATCTAGAATGCCCAGCTCAGGTGACTGCGGAGGTTGAGCCACAGTGTCCTACAGGACACCTACTACACAGAGCCACTCTACCATTTCTAGGAAACATAGCAGCTCTACCTAATACATAGAAACAAACACAAGGCAACAGCAAAAATGCAGAGACAAAGAAACCTGCCACAAATAAAAGAACAGAAGAAATCTTTACAAAAAGAACTCAATGAAATGGAAGCATGAAAACTACTAGATACAAGAGTTTAAAACAATGGTTATAAGGTTGCTCAAGGGTCTTCATGAGAGGTTTCAAGGATCTTAATGAGAATGATAAAGGCATAAAAAAGGACCTGTTAGAAATGAAGCATACACTAACTGAAATAAAGAATAATTTACAAGGATTCAACAGTAGAGTAGAAGACTCTGAGAATTAAATCAACAATTTGGAATGTGAGGAAGAAAAAAACACCCAATCGGAAGAGCAAAATGAAAAAAAGAATTTAAAAAATATGAAGATAGTGTAAGGAACCTCTGGGACAACTTCAAGTGTATCAACATTTGCATTATGGGGCTACCAGAAGTAGAAGAGAGAGAGCAAGATATTGAAAACCTATATGAAGAAATACTGACATAAACTTCCCCTACTCAGGGAAATAAATAGACTTATAAATCCAGGAAGTGCAAAGAATCCGCAGTAAGAGGAAGCCAAAGAGCCCCACACCAAGACACATCATAGTTAAAATGCCAAAGGTTAAAGGCAAAGAGAGAATATTTTTCTTTTAATCCTCCAGAGGATATTTTTCCACTGATTTTTAGAGAGAGTAGAAGCAGCAAGAGAAAAGACGTTAGTTTCCTAGAAGGGCATGCCCATACAACTCTGCTGATTACTCAACAGAAACTTTGCAAGCCAGAAAGGAGGGGCAAGAAATATTCAAAGTGATGAATAGAAAGGAACTACAACTGAGATTACACTACCCAGCAAAGCTTTCATTTAGAGTTGAAGGACAAATAAAGAGCATCACAGAAAAGAAAAAGCTAAAAATAGTACATCATCATGAAACCAATATTATATGAAATGTTGAAGGGTTTTCTTTTTTTATTGATTAAGGTATTACATATGTGTCCTTATCACTCCATTTCCCCCCATCCCCCCACTCATGCCCTCACCCCGCTGGTGTCTGTGTCCATTGGTTAGGCTTATATGCATGCATACAAGTCCTTTGGTTGATCTCACCCCTTACCCTCACCTTCTCCTACTTTCCCTCTTAAGTTTGACGGTCTGAAAGTTTTATTTCTCTGTCTCTGGATCTGTTTTTGCTCATCAATTTATGTTGTTCATTATATTCCACAGATCTGATATTTATCTTTCACTGACTGGCTTATTTCACTTAGCATAATGCTCTCCAGTTCCATCCATGCTGTAGCAAATGGTAAGATTTCCTTCTTTTTTGACCACAGCATAGTATTCCATTGTGTAGATTTACCACTGTTTTTTAATCCACTCATCTGCTCATAGGCACTTAGGCTGTATCCAAATCTTAGCTATTGTAAATTGTGCTCCTATGAACATAGGGGTGCATATATCTTTTCTAATTGTTGTTTATAGTTTCTGGGGATATATTCCTAGAAGTGGGATCACTAGGTCCAATGAGAGTTCCATTTTTTAGTTTTTTGAGGAAATGCCATACTGTTTTCCACAGTGGCTGCACCAGTCTGCATTCCCACCAGCAGTGCACGAGGGTTCCTTTATCCCTGCATCCTCCCCAGCACTTGTCGTTTGTTGATTTGTTGATAGCATCTGACAGTTGTGAGATGGTACCTCATTGTTGTTTTCATTTGCATCCCTCAGATGATTGGTGACTTTGAGCATGTTTTCATATGTCTCTTGGCCTTCCTTCTGTCTTCTTTTGAAAAGTATCTATTTAGGTTTGTTGCCAATTTTTTGATTGGGTTGTTTTTCTTCCTTTTGTTAAGTTGTATGAATTCCCAATAAATTTTGGAGATTAAACCCTTATCGGGGATAACATTGGCAAATATGTTCTCCCATGCAGTGGGCTTTCTTGCAGTTTTGTTTATGATTTCTTTTGCTGTACAGAAGCTTTTTATTTTGATGTAGTCCCATTTGATTATTTTCTCTTTAGTGTCCATTGCCCTAGGAGCTGCATTGGTGAAGATATTGCTTCAGCATATGTCTGAGATTTTGCTGCCTGTGGATTCCTCTAAGATTTGTATGGTTTCCTGTCTTATGTTTAAATTTTTTATCCATTTTAAGTTTATTTTTGTGTATGGTGTAAGCTAGTGGTCTAGTTTCATTCTTTTGTATATATCTGTCCAGTTTTCCCAACACACCATTTATTGAAGGGACTGTCTTGACTCCAGTATATGTTCTTCCCTCCTTTGTCAAATATTAATTGAGCATAGTGGTTTGGATAGATTTCTGGGTTCTCTATTCTATTCCATTGGTCTACATGTCTGTTCTTGTACCAGTACCAGGCAGTTTTGAGAACAGTGACTTTGTAATACAGCTTGATATCTGGTATTGAGATCCCTCCTACTTTGTTCTTCTTTCTTGGGGCTGTTACAGCTGTTTGAGGTCTTTCTTTATTCCAGATGAATTTTTGGAGAGTTTGTTCTAGGTCTGTGAAATATGCCTTTGGTATTTTAATGGGGAGTGCATTGAATCTACAGACATTTGGGTAGTATGGACATTTTAATGATGTTGATTCTACCAATCCATAAACATTGTATGTTCTTCCATCTGTTTATGTCTTCCCCTATCTACTTTTTCTAGTGTCCTGTAGTTTTCCGAGTACAGATCTTTTACCTCCTTAGGTAAGTTTATTCCTAGGTATCTTAATTTTTTGGTGCAATGGTAAATGTAATTGCTTTTTTAGTCTTCCTTTCTGTAAGTTCACTATTGGTGTATAAAAATGCCATAGATTTCTTGGTGTTAATTTAGTATCCCACTACATTGCCCAATTGATTTATTAGGTCTAATAATTTCTTGATGGAGTCTTTAGGGTTTTTTATGTACGGTATTATGTCATCTGCAAATAATGACAGTTTTATATATTCTTTTCCAATTTGGATACCTTTTATTTCTTTTTGTTGTTTAATTGCTATGGCTGGCACTTCCATTACTATGTTGAACAGGAGTGGTGAAAGTGGGCATCCCTGTCTCATTCCTGTTCTTAGGTGAAATGGTTTTAGTTTTTGCCTATTGAGTATGGTGTTGGCTGTAGATTTGTCATACAAGGCTTTTATTATGTTTAGGTATGATCCCTCTATTCCCATTTTGCTGAGGATTTTTATCAGGAAAGGGTGTTGGATTTTGTCAAATGTTTTTCTGCATCAATTGATATGACTATGTGATTTTTGTCTCTCTATTTATGTTCTGTATCATGTTTAATGATTTGCGGATATTGTACCATCCATGCATCCTGGGATAAATCCTACTTGGTCATGGTGTATGATCTTTCTGATGTACTGCTGGATCCAATTTGCTAGAATTTTGTTGAGGATTTTGGCATCTATGCTCATGAGGGATATTGGCCTGTAATTCTTTTTCATTGTGTTGTCTTTATCTGGTTTTGGGATTAGGGTAATGCTGGCTTCATAGAATGACGTTGGAAGTGTTCCTTCCACTTAAATTTTTTGGAATAGTCTGCGGAGGATAGGTTTTAGATCTCCTTTGAATGTTTGGTTAAACTCCCCTGTGAAGCCATTTTTCCCCAGGCTTTTGTTTGCTGGAAGCTTTTTAATGACTGCTTCAATTTCTTCCATAGTTATCAGCCCATTGAGAATTTTAGATTCTTCCTGATTGAGTTTTGGAAGTTGTATTTTCTAGGAATATGTCCATTTCCTCTAGGTTGTCTAGTTTGTTGGAATAGAGTTGTTCATAGTATTTTTTAACAATCATTTGTATTTCTGTGGGTTCTGTTGTTATTTTGCTTCTTTCACTTCTGATTTTATTTATTTTGGTCCTCTCTCTTTGCTTCTTGATGAGCCTAGCTAGAGGTTCATCAATCTTGTTTATCCTTTCAAAGAACCAGCTCTTTGTTTCATTATGTTTGTAATGTGTTTTTTTTGTTTTTTTTGTTTTTTTTTTGTTTTGTTTTGTTTTTTTGGTCTTTGTGTCATTTATTTCTGCTCTGATCTTTATTACCTCCTTCCTTCTGCTCATTCTGGCTTTTACTTATTGCTCTCTTTCTAATTCTTTAAGTTGTAGAGTTAGATGATTAATGTCCATTTTTTATTGTTTTTTTGATGCAGGCCTGTAAAGCTATAAACTTCCCTCTCAGGACTGCTTTCACTGTCCTATAGATTTTGGATTGTTGTGTTTTCATTGTCATTCATTTCCAAGATGCTTTTAATTTTTTAATGGTACCTCTTTGATATGTTTTATAACCGAATTATTGTTTAATAGCATGCTATTCAGCTTCAAGGGTTTGTATATTTTTATTGTTTTTATTGTAGTTTATTTCTAATATTATGCCATTTTAGTCTTAGAAGATGCTTAATATGATTTCAATCTTCTTGAATTTGGAGAGACTTTGTCTGTGACCACAATATGTGGTCTATTTTTGAAAAGGTCCCATGTCACTTGAGAAGAACATATATTCGTTGGCTTTAAGGTGAAATGTTCTGAAGATGTCAATTAAGTCCATCTGATCTAGTGACTCATTTAGGATTGCTGTTTCTTTGCTGATTTTTTGTCTAGAGGATTTATCCAGTGATGTCAGTGGGGTATTAAAGTCCCCTACTATGCTTTTATTTTTGTTGATCTGTCCCTTGATCCCTTGATATATTTCAGCAGTTTTTGTTTTGTTTTGTTTTGTATTTCTATTTGGATGCTTCTGCATTGGGTGCATATATGTTTACCAGGTTTATACCCTCATGTTGAATTGATCCGTTTAGTATTATGAACTGGCCTTTCTTTTTTTTTATTATTATTTATTTATTTATTTATTTTCTCTCTGGAATTCTTTTTTTTCTCCTTTTTTATTATTATTAAGGTATTACAAATGTGTCCTCAGCACCCCCATTAACCCAAACCTCCCCCCCACACACACACACACTCATGCTCCCATCCCCCTGTTGTCCATGTTCATTGGTTTGGCTTATATACATGTATACAAGTTCTTCGGAACTGGCCTTTCTTGCCTCTCTCTCTCTCTCTCTCTCTCTCTCTCTCTCTCTCTCTCTCTCTCTCTCTCTCTCTATATATATATATATATATATATAATATATATATAATATATAATATATATAATATTACATATTATATATATTATATATATACACATATATAAAATTATAATTATTATTATTTGTGTCCTCATACCCCCAATACTCCCCCACCCCCCACTTATGCCCTCACCCCCTATTGTCTATGTCCATTGGTTAGGCTTATATGCATGCATACAATTCCTTTGGTTGATCTCTCCCCCTTACCCACTCCCTCCCCTACCTTCCCTCTGAGGTTTGACAGTCTGAGTCTGATAGCTTATTATGACATGCAAAGGAAAGATAAGGAGCAATTGCCAGAAAAGAAGCTAAGTGAAATGGAGGCATGCAATATGTCAAAATAATACCCAGAATAAGGGTCATGTAGTTCATCAACCAGATGGATGAAAAAATCAACAACTTATGTAAGAATCAGGAAAAAATAAAGAGTGATATAGCTGCAATAAAAAACACCATGGAAAATTTAAACAGTAGACTAGGTGAAGCAGAGGACCGAATTAGCAAATTAGAAGACTGGGAAGCAAAACACACCCAACTGAACTGCAATTGGAGAAAAAAAATAAAATACAGGAGCAGAGCCTAAGGGAGCTTTAGGACAACATGAAATGAAGCAACATACAAATAATAGGGGTGCAAGAATGACAGGAAGAGGAAAAAGGGTTAGAAAACCTATTTGAAGAAATAATGTCAGAAAACTTCCTGGCACATAGTAAGCATTATACACACTTATCTACTTATATAAAAACCCTGGGTGATGTTCCTCACAACCAGAACCACAGCCAAGCTGAAGGAAGTCAGTCCTTCAGGGGTTGTTTTGGCAACTGCTGCTCCCTCCACCTCGCTGTTTCCTGGAGCTGTTTCCTGTAAGGGCGGAGTTTGAGGCATATCTTTCTAAAGTGTGCCAGGCCAGCATGGCCAGGGGTGAACCTGAGTGGGGGTGGCTGAAAGGCTTAGAAAATACACACCAGAGAATGAAAGCCGGGTCTCGGTGGGACGATGCTTCTCTGAGACAGTGACCACGCCCACAGCCATGCCTTTATTTTATAGCAGATGCTACAAGGAAAAGTAAGGGCATGACCAAGATGTTTTCAACATTCTCCTGGGTTTCAATCCCACTCAACTACATGCACCTGAACTCTGTCAAGCCTACATCACTCAGGCATGAGGGGCCACATGTTCGGACCATAGGTTCAAGCTTACAACTACAGCTGTTGGTTATAATTGTGCTGGGATGGCTCTGCCCTCCAAGCTGGGACTTGCATGTGGCAATGAGAGAATTGTGTCCTCTCCTCAGTCCAAGGCTTGAACCTGTCCAAAACACTGTAGCGGCTCCCCACAATGAAGTTTTAATTCTGTTTCCTTGTTACTAATGTTGTGGCCCCAGTCCATAACAAAGAAACAATTTCCGGAGGATGAGTCCCAGGAATCAGGATTTTAAAAAGATTCCCAGGTGGTTCTAATGTGCAGCCAAGGTTGAGAACCACGGGTATAGATAATATTAAAAATATATCTAAACGTGCAATTCTTTGTCCAAAAAAATGAGCATGTTCAAAAATTAAATGAAGAAATTTTGGATATACTCAAATGGAGATTTTCACACATATTTGAGTGATGATTCCATTGATTCCATAGATGATGCTGAAAAGAAAAATTTTCCCATCAAATTTCTTAATAGTATTATTCCTTTGGGAATGCCATGTCATAAATTAAAATTGAAAGTGGGTGCAATCATCGTGCTATTGAGAAATCTCAATAGTAAATGGGATCTTTGTAATGGTACCAGATTTATTATCAAAAGATCATGACCTAATATTATTGAAGCTGAAGAGTTAACAGGATCTGCAGAGGGAAAGGCTGTTCTGATTCCAAGAATTAATTTGTCTCCATCTGACACTGGCCTCCCATTTAAATTGATTCAATGACGGTTTCCCGTGATGCCAGCATTTGTGATGACTATTAATAAATCACAAGGACAAACTCTAGACAAAGTAGGCATATTCCAACCTGAACCTGTTTTTGCACATGGTCAGTTATATGTTGCTTTCTCTCAAGTTTGAAGAGCATGTGATGTTACAGTTAAAGTTCTAAGTACTTCATCACAAGGGAAATTAGTCAAGCACTCTGAAAGTGTTTTCACTCTTAATGTGGTGTAAAGGAAGATATTAGGATAAGTTTAACCACTTTATCAGTCATTGTTTGCATCACTGTTGTTTTTATATCATGTTTTTGTTGTTTTCATATCATGTTTTTGTTGTTTTTATATCATGCCTCTGTTGTTATACCCTTTTGTTACTGTTTATTTATTAATAAATGTATATATTTTTTTCATATACATGTTACTAATTTCCTTTCATCTCTCACACTTCAATTTTAGAGAAAGGGCAAATAACAATATTAAAGTATCTCTGCTAATTAATTCCCTTTTTAAAAAAATATATATTTTCTTGATTTTTTACAGAGAGGAAGGGAGAGGGATAGAGAGTTAGAAACATCAATGAGAGAGAAACATCAATCAGAGGCCTCCTGCACACTCTCCACTGGGGATGTGCCTGCAACCAAGATACATGCCCTTGACCAGATTTGAACCTAGGACCTTAGTCGACATGCCGATGCTCTATCCACTGAGCCAAACTGGTTAGGGCAATTAATTCCCTTTTAATGTGCACGAATTTCATGCACCGGGTTACTAGTATTAAATATATAAATAAAAATATGTTCTTATTTATCTTAGTGCTATGTAATTAATTAGCCCAAACTTTGTTGAATAAGCAAAATAACTTGGAAATCAATTTCTCTCTCTAACTCATGCTCAAGTATTACACTACCATTACATGTTTATTATCCTTCATCTTATTTATCCTTTGATATGTTTAAATGCTGGGTGCCTGGGTGAACATCCTGACTATCTTTTCAAACATATTTTTGTTCTCAGGCAATGATACATTTGACAAGATAAGACAGAATTTATGAGACACAAGGTAGTTAATCACTTCTCTGGAAACAATAGAACATCCCAATTTCTGCCAATCTGGTATGATTAGACTTACTCAAAAGGATTAAACAGCTTGGCCAATGTGGTTCAGTGGTTGAGCATCAACCTATGAACCAAGAGATCATGGTTTAATTCCCAGTCAGGGCACATGCCTGGGTTGTGGGCTCCATCCCCAGTAGGGGATGTCCAGGAGGCAGTTTATCAATGATTTTCTCTTATCATTGATGTTTCTATCTCTCCAGCTCCCTTCCTCTCTGAAATCAATAAAAAAATATATTTTAAAAGAATTAAATGACACATGCAAAATGCAGGTTTCAATTTCATGAATCTTTTGGTTCTCATTCAGCCAGAAGTTATTATGTAACCTAAATTTCAGGAACATCATTAATATTATTGTGTTTGAAACAAAAAGAATAGATGTGACAACTAAATGTAATGTGGTATTTTTATTGAATCCTGGAACAAAATAAAAGGATAGCCCTAACCGGTTTGGCTCAGTGGATAGAGCATTGGCCTGCAGACTCCAAGGTCCCAGGTTCGATTCCAGTCAAGGGCATGTACCTTGGTTATGGGCACATCCCCAGTAGGGAGTGTGCAGGAGGCAGCTGATCGATGTTTCTCTCTCATCGGTGTTTCTAACTCTCTATCCCTCTCCCTTCCTCTCTGTAAAAAATCAATAAAATATATATTTTTTAAAAAAGGATAGTGATAGAAATCTGAATAAAATATGTATTTTAGTTAATATTATTATATATCAATATTAATTTCTAAATTTTGGTAAATATACCATGATTATGTAAAATATTAACATTAGAGGAATGTAGGCAAATAATATATGCACACCATAGTCTCAAGTCCTTTGTAAATTCAAAATCATTTCAAATGTACATGTTAAAAAATTGTAAGCATATGTCTACCATGTGACCCAGCCACTCCACTTTCAGATAGTTAAAAAAAGAGAAATGAAAGCATATGCCTGTCCAGAGACTTGTACAAAAATTTTCATAGCAGCTTTAGTCCTATTAAGTAAAAACTAGAGGAGAAATATAAACATGTTTATATGTAAAAAATATCTATGTCATGAGTAGGTCCTAGCTCTTTTTTTCCAAGTTCAACCCATATGATAAAATTTATAAATTTTAAGAATAATTATTTATTCACAGAGATAATACTAAGCTGCATAAATTTTCAGAATTTAACTTAACCAGTAATTTTCTAAATAGTATAAAAATTAAAATACTCTTCACATAAATTAATAAGCCTGTAATTGAATAAATTATACAACAATTCTGGTATCAAATTAAAATAAATTGGAAACATTTAAAAAAGTGAATGTTTACTTACTAATATGTCATTCACTTTCTCTTATGACAATACAAAAAGAAGTAGTCTGTTTATGACTAGGAGATGACTAGGGGTAATAGTGAGTAGTGCTACTTCCATTTAAATTCCTTGATTCTTGGACCTGTAAATCCTGGCTATGAAAGAACAGAACCTGATATTGAATGGTGATTCAGAGTATATAGAAGATCCTTGGAATGTTTCCCCAACACTGCAATTCATTGCCACCTAGCTGGTGCTGTCACTGAGTCTTTAAAAGTCATTCCACTATTCTATCAAATTGACTGCTTCAGCCCTAGCTGGTTTGGCTCAGTGGATAGAGTGTCGGCCTGGGGACTGAAGGGTCCCAGCTTCTATTCCAGTCAAGGGCACATGCCGGGGTTGTGGGCTCGATCCCCGGGGGGAGGGGGGGATTCAGGAGGCAGCTGATCAATGATTCTCTCTCATCATTGATGTTTCTATCTCTCTCTCCCCCTCCCTTCCTCCCTGACATAAATAAAAATACATTTAAGAAAAAAAAGTTGGCTGCTCCAGAATGGTGGGGAACATGATAAGAGCAGTAAATTACCTAAGTATAGAAACATTACCTCTTGTTTTGCTGTGAATTGAGTTCCTGATAAGAAGCAGTGCTATGTAGAATAACATGAGGGTGCATAAAGCGTCTTGTAAATCCAAAGACGGTAGTTTTTGCCAAATAACTGCATGCACAGAAGGCAAAGTCATATCCACTGTATCTAGTCCAGTTAGAAGAAAATATTGTCCCTTCCATAATGGGAGCAGTACAATATAATCAATCTGTAGCCAGGTAGCTAACTGGTCTACCTGAAAAAACGGTACCATATATAGAACTCAGTTTTAGTCTCAGGTTCTCAGCAATGGCTATACCCAGTATGGCCTTGGGTAGTAGAAGTCTGTGTTGCTGAGCCCTTGCATAACCTCCAACTCTGTCACATGGTCACTTTGTTCATGAGCCCATTGGTGAATGACAGGACTTGTTGGAAAAAATAAGTTAAATTATATTCAATAAATCATTCTATCTACTTGATTATTAAAATCTTCCCCGGCTGAGGTAACTCTTTGTTGAGGATTAAAATGTTTTTTACCCATTCATAAAGATCTATCCATATACATTTTCTTAAGATTTCCTTGTCACTGAGATCTTAACATGGTGGGCAGCAGGACTGCAGTGAGGAGAGCATGTGAGTAAGTAAAGGAGTGAGAAGGTAGTATGTGAATGTATGTGGTGTGTGTGTGGGTGAGTGAGGCACAGTTAGATCTCGCTGGAGTCTTGGAGACTGGCAGATTGGTCTATCCTGGAAAAGGAGGCCCTGTTACCACAACAGGCACTCCCAGTCTGGGTGCGGCTTGGGTACAGAGACCATGCCATCTCGAGTTGGGGAGCAGTGGAGGCCAGGAGCACAGCCACACCAACATTTAGACTGCCCTTGGTTACCACCCCAAACCCGTCCAGCGAGCATCTCACCAGCCATAACTTGCCAGGGACCACTACGACTCCCCTGCAGTGAGTGGTGCCCTACCTCACCTGAGGCTCCCAAATGTCTCCAGTGACCACAGGTCAGAGAGACCTCCAGTGAAGCACCCCCTTGCTAGGGATCCCAGACCCTATTCTCCCGACCCCGAGCTCTAGGACTCCGCCCTGTGAGTGCAAGCCAGAGGGAACCTGCACCTCTCCCTGCACAGGCCCCAGGACCACGCCAACGGATCAAGCCTGTAACACCAGTCTGGGCACTCCGCCCAGCCGCTGGGACCTCGCAGATGGGGCAAGCCAGGGGTCCTAGGGTGCCAACTTGTCCCAGGTGTCTTGGCTGCACAGTGAATAGCATGCCAGAAGGCTCTAAGACCTCACAGGGAGTTGCACACCAGAGGATCCTAGGGCGACACCCTGTTGTGGGTCCCCCAAGCACAGCAGTGAGTTACATGGCAGAGGACTCTGGGACCTCACAGGGAGTCACACACCAGAGGAACTGTGCTCATGTCTAGGCATCTGCAAAAGATAACTGAGGGACAATAATTGTGGGAGAAGGGAGTACAACTCAGAGCAGAGACAATAAAGGCGTGAGACTCAAGGCAGACCCACTCTGTAGGCTAAGGAGTCCCAAACCATTGGATCACTGGGGGCTTTGACATCTCAGACCTCAAGCAGGTTGCCCAGGGCCAGAAAGAGACTGAATCCAGGAATACTCTATCCATTAAGGCTATCATTCAAATAATAACCTTAAATGTAAATGGATTAAATGCTCTAATCGAAAGACATAGGGTAGCCCAATGGATAAGAAAACATGACCCATATATCTGCTGTCTACAAAAGACCCACCTCAAAACAAAGGACACTCACAGACTGAAAGTGAGGGATGGGCAAAAAATTTTTCTGGCAAATGGAAATGAAAAAAAAAAAAAAAAAGCTGAGGTAGCAATACTTATATCTGACAAAATAGATGTCAAAGTGAAAGCCAGAACAAGAGATAAGGAAGGCCACTTCATAATACTAAAGGGATTAAAACAATAAGAGGATATAACTCTGGTAAGTATATATACACCCAATAAAGGTGCACTCAAATACATTAAAAATATTTCTGGAACATAGCAAAGGAGAGATCAAGAGCAATACAATCAAAGTAGGGGAGTTTAATACCCCATTGACATCACTGGATAAATATTCTAGACAAAAAATCAACAAAGAAACAGCAATCCTAAATGACTCACTAGATCAGATGGAACTAATTCACATCTTCAGAACATTCTACCCCAAAGCTACAAAATGTACATTCTTCTAAAGTGCACATGGGTCATTTTCAAAGTTAGACCACATATTAGGACACAGGCTAAGTTTCTACAAATTCAAGAAGATTGAAATCATATCAAGCATCTTCTCACATCACAATGGAATAAAATTAGAAATTAACTACTATAAAAACAAACACTTAGAGGCTAAATAGCATGCTATTAAACTAAGAATGGGTTACCAAGGAGATCAAAGAAGAAACACACACACACACACACACACACACACACACACAAAAAACATCCTGGACACAAATGACAATGAAAAGACAAAAATCCAAAATCTATGGGACACGGTGAAAGCAATCCTGAGAGGGAAGTTCGTAGCATTACAGGCCTACCTCAAAAAACAAGAAAAACTGATAATAAGTTATCTCACCTGACAACTTAAAGAATTATAAAGACAGCAACAAGAAATCCCAGAGTAATTAGAAGGAAAGCAATAATAAAGATCAAAGCGGAAATAAATTATATAGATACAAAAAATACAAAAGATCAATAGAACCAAGAGCTCGTTCCTTCAAGGATAAACAAGATTGATGAACCTCTAGCCAGGCTCACCAAGAAGCAAAGACAGAGGACCCAAATAAATAAAATCAGAAATGAAAGAGGTGAAGTAACAACAGACCCCACAGAAATACAAAGGATTGTAAAAATATACTATCAATAACTCTATTCCAACAAACTAGACAAAATTGACATATTCCTAGAAAAACACAATCTTCCAAAACTCAATCAGGAAGAATCATAAAACCTGAATAAGCCAATGAAATTGAAGCAATTAAAAAAATAAAACAAACAAATAAACAAACAAACTTCCAGCAAACAAAAGCCCTGGTCCAGAAGGCTTCACAGGGGAGTTTTACCAAACATTCAAAGAGGAACTAAAACCTACCTTCCTCAGACTATTTCAAAAAATTCAAGAGGAAGGAACCCTTCTAAGCACTTCCTATGAGGCCAACATTACCCTAATCTCAAAACCAGATAAAGACACTACAAAGAAAGGGAATTACAAGCCAATATCCCTGATGAATATAGAAGCTAAAATCCTCAATGATAGATTAGCAAATCACATCCAGCAATACATTAAAAAAGATCATACACCACGACCAAGTGGGATTTATTCTGAGGATGCAAGGATGGTACAGTATCCACAAATCAATAAATGTGATACATCACATAAACAAATTGAGAGACAAAAATCACATGATCGTATCAATTGATGCAGAAAAAGCACTTGACAAAATCTAGCACCCTTTTTTGATTAAAAAAAAAATCTCAGCAAAGTGGGAATAGACGGATCATACCTCAACATAATAAAAGTCTTATATGACAAACCTAGAGCCAACATAGTACTCTAAGGGAAAATATTAAAACCATTTTCCCTAAGAACAGGAGCAAGACAGGGATGCCCACTTTAAACACTCCTGTTTGACATAGTACTAGAAGTGCTAGCCATAGTGATCAGAAAAGAAGAAGAAATAAAAGGCATCCAAATTGGAAAAGAAGAAGTAAAACTATCAATATTCACATATGACATGATCTTGTAAATAGAAAACCCTAAAGATTCCATAAAAAAAGAACTAGATTTAATAAATGAATTTGGCAATGTAGCATGATACAAAATTAACACCAAGAAATCTATGGCATCTTTACACATGAATAATGAATTCACAGAAAGAGAAACTAACAAAACAATCCCAACTACCATTGAACAACAACAAAAAGATACCTAGGAATAAACTTAACTAAGGAAGCGAAAGACATGTACTCGGAAAACTACAGGATGTTGAAAAAAGAGATAGAGGAAGATATAAAAAAGTGGAAGAATGTACTGTGTTCATGGATTGGTAGAATCAACATCATTAAAATGTCTATACTAACCAAAGCAACTTATAGATTAAATGCAATCCCCATTGAAATGCCACAGCATATTTCAGAGAGCTAGAATATATTCTCCAAAAATTTATATGGAATAAATAAGACCCTGAATAACCACAGTAATCCTGAAAAAGAAGAACAAAGTTGGAGAGGCCACAATACCAGATATCAAGCTATGTTACAAAGCCAAGGCTCTCTCTTTTTTTTTTTAAATAGGCTTTATTTTTTAAAGTAATTTTACATTTACAGAAAAACTAAAATAGTACAGAGCTGTCATGTACCTGGCATCAGTTTCACCAGTTACTAACATCCTACAGTGGTAAGTATATATGCACCCAATAAGTACTTCATCACAAGGGAAATTCCACTATGGTGTATTTGTTACATTTAATATTAATACATTACCACTAACTAAAGTCTGTATTTGCATTTCAATTGCAATTGCATAAACAATCAAAACAAAACTAGAAACCTACAAATTTTGCTAGAAACCTACAAATTCAAATATATGCTGAAAATATATTAGAGTAATTGTCCATGCAGCTATGAGATAGGAAGTAAGAAATGTGACTAAAAGGGAATAAACAAATAAATGAAATAAGAGCTTTTCAGGAGCAGATAGCTGGTTACAAACTGAAAAGTAAAATGAACTAACTCAGGTATATAAAAAAAGGAAGAGGTTGAAGTGAGAATGACTTTAGGGTAAAGGACTGTCATACTCATTTAGCTGTTAAGTCCCACAGGAAAAGGGAATGAAATTTAGGTTATGAATTATTAGCATCTTAGTGGGCATGTCCATTTCCCCCATCTTCACCCCCACCCCATACTGCATTATCTTTAATTAAGTACAAAGACTCTTCTAATCATGTCACGTCAGCTCATTTCACCAACTGTTTGGCCGCCAGTCTCTTGTCTCTCTCTTCAGCAATGGTGAGGCGAATACCCTTTCCACGGGGAAGGGAAATCCATAGTTAGTTGCCTTTGCCGATAATAAAAATGTTGAAGAGTCGGGTGGCAAAGCTATTGCCAGTGGCATCTTTGACATGAACTATGTCAAAAGAACCAGGGTGTTTCTCTCTGTTGGTGATCACACCAATTATTCCCAGGTTGGCACCTCCGGTGATCATACACAGGTTACCGGTGTCAAACTTGATGAAATCAGTAATTTTGCCAGATTCCAAATCAATCTGAATGGTGTCGTTCACCTTGATCAGGGTAGCGGATGGTACAAGCATCATGGGTCACCAGATGAGAGATTTCCTTTGTGCCCACAAAGATCTTCCTCACTTTGGACAGTTTGTATTTGACCTCCTCAGGTGTTATATGATGAACAGCAAAGTGACCCTTGGTGTCATAGACCAGACAGAAATTCTCTCCTGTCTTATCAATGCTGATGACATCCATAAAACCAGCAGGGTAGGTTACATAGGTTCAGACCTTGCCATCAATCTTAATGAACCACTGCATGCAGATCTTCTTACTTCATCTCCTGTTAGGGCATACTTAAGTCTGTTTCTTAGGAAAATGATGAGAGGGAGACATTCTCTGCTTGTGGGGACTGGTAGATGGACGAGGTGCAAATACCCCAGTCAGTTTATCCAGCATCCAATGCTTTGGAGCTGCTACACGTTTCAGACGCTTCTTGGGACCGTGAGTCATGGCTATGCTAGGCACAGAAAGAGGACTCTCTTCTTGCTAGTAAAAACAAAATGAAATTTAAGAAAAGAAAGTAGTCACCCACCGTGCCTCGGTCTCCTACGCAATGGTGTCTCACGCAATGGTGTCTGACACCCTGACCCCACGCCCTCTTGCGCTCGTACAAAAGCCATGGTTCTTAAAACAGCCTGGTACTGGCACAAGAACAGACATACAGCTCAATGGAACAGAACAGAGAACTCAGACATCGACCCAAGCCATTATGGTCAATTAATAATTGACAAAGGAAGCAAGAACACACAATGGAGTCAAGACAGGCTCTTCAATAAGTGGTCTTAGGAAAATTGGTCAGATACATACAAAAAAAATGAAACTAGACCACCAACTTACACCATACACAAAAATAAACTCAAAATGGTTAAAGGATTTAAACGTAAGATGGAAAGCCATAAAAATCATAGAAGAAGCCATAGGCAGCAAAATATCAGACATATCTCATAGCAATATGTTTACCGATACATCTCCTAAGATAATGGAATCTAAGGAAAAAATAAACAAATGGGACTACATAAAAATAAAAAGCTCTGCACAGTAAAAGAAACCATCAACAAAACAACAAGAGAGCCCACTGCATGGGAGAGCGTAATTGTCAATATTACATCTGATAGGGGTTTAATTTCCAAAATTTATAGGGAACTCATACAACTTAACAAAAGGACAATCAACAATCCAATTAAAAAATGGGTAAAGGACTTAAATAGACACTTCTAGAAAGCAGACATACAGAAGGCAAAGAAGCACATCAAAAAATGCTCAAAGTCACTAATCATTCAACAGATGCAAACTAAAATGACAATGAGATATCATCTTTCACCTGTCAGAATGGCTATCATCAACAAATCAACAAAGGACATATCATGTATGTGTTCTTTTTTGTCTTCATATGGCTGATCTTGTGCATATCACTTCCATTTGGTGATGGAGTTCTGTTGAGTACATTCAAATTTATGATTTGGTGATCAGACAACATCCAGTTCATGATTCACTTACCCAGCTCACAATGCATGGCAACTTGGTGGATCTTGGCTAACCACTCAATCACTACTAAGGCCCAGTATTAAGCACAAAGCTGTTTCTCAAATGGAAAATAATTTTCTACAGAGGAAGACAGGTTTTTATTCCAAAATCTTATGTGTCTGTACTTAGATTCACCAATAGAGACTTGCCAAAATCTTCAAACATCATCCCTATTGTCTATTGACTGTTCACACATCATTAGATTTGCTAGATCATATGGCCCAAGTGCCAAATAAGCTTTCACAGCAGCCTGGATCTACTATAGAGCCTTTTCTTTTTATAGAACCCACTCAAAACTACCAGTGGATCACTTGGTAAATGAGCCAGAGTAAAACTCAAATGAGAAGTACGTTGCCTCCAAAATCCAAACATGCCTACTAGGCATCATTCCTCTCTTTTGGTTGTAAGAGGATTCTTGAACAACAATTTATCTTTCATCATAGAAGGGTTAAAATGGCATTTCTCACTCCAGTTAATCCCTGGAAATTTCATTGAAGTAACTATCCCTGAATTTTGTTGGATTTATTTCACATCCACTAACATGCTTTTTATTTTTTCCTTAACCACTAAATCTAGATTAGCTGGTACTTTTTGTTCCCTAAGTCTGGTCAGCATAAAGTCACCAGTATAATGAACCAGTGTGATGCCTTGTGGAATAGAATAGCAATCAAATTCACTGCAAATGCAAATATAAAATAGGGCTAGAGAGTTGTACACTTCTGAGGTTGGATAGTAAGTTGTATTTCTGGCTTTGCCAGCTGAAAACAAACTCTTTCTGGTATCTATTCTAACAGATATGGAGAAAATCTTTGCCAGATCAATAGCTGCACATGATCTATAAAGGGATATGTCAATTTGCTTAAACAGTCAAACCACATTTGCTACAGCAGCTGCAATTGGAGTCATCACTTGGTTAAACTTATGATTATCTACTGTCATTCTCCAAGATCCATCTATTTTTGACACAGTCCAAAGAGGTGAGCTAAATGGATATGTGGAAGGACTCAGCACCACTAGATCTTTCAAGTTCTTGATGGTGAAACCAATTTCTGCAGTCCTTCCAAGAATGCAGTATTGTTTTAGGTTTACTATTTTTATTTGTAGAAGCAGGTTTTGTGGTTTCACTTGGCCTTTCCCACCAAAATAGCCCTCACTCCACAGATCAGGAAACCATCAACTGCTGAGCATGTACAGGGGTGGGCAAAAGTACATTCACACTTGTGAGTATGTGAAACACAGAGTTTATTCTTATATTATTATTTTTTAATTATTTTATTATTTATTACAAACAACTGTAAACCTATGTCTGCCAACCCTTGTACATCCTATTATGCATTAAAGACCTGGAAAAACAATACAGAATTGGTATGGGGACTCAGTTTAATAATAAATATCCCATATGTTTGATAATTCAATTTGTGCTGAAAATAAGCCACTTGAAGGGTGACATTCTGGGTTTGCTTTTCAACAATCCCAGATATACAGTTTCAGTAAATAAGAGTTTATTTGAGGGCAGACATAGAAACTTTTAGGGCATTTATGCCATATGTGAGCTTGGAACTCAAATCCCTAAGCTTGTTCTTTTCCTTCCTGATTTTCTCCAGCTTATTTAGGAGCAACCAGCCTATCTTATTTACTCATTAATTAGACAAAAAAATGTTAAAATGTATCAAATACATGGTCATCCAGAACCTTAAAGTATTGGATTAAGAGTGCCCAAGATGGTATTATGCATATCTCCATTTCCACAACGTGCTATGGACTATCAGTGCTGTCTTTACTACTGGAAAAAGAGTCCTTAGTGCCTTTAGAAAGAATGAGATTAGCTAACCAATTTTAGAAACCCAAGAACTAATTTACAAAACTCATCCATAAGGTTTTATTCTACTAGAACCACTATCAGTAACAAAATTTGTATTAGTCATTAGTCAGGGTTCTCCAGAGAAACAGAATCAATAAGTGAGAGATAATTTTGAGGAAATAGATTCACAGGCTTATGGGACCTGGCAAATCTAAAATCCTTATGGAAAACCAGTGCGCTGGAAATTCTGGCCAGAGTTGCTATTGCAGTTTTGAGTGCAAGGACAGTCTAGAGCAGTGATGGCGAACCTATGACACGCATGTCAGAGGTGACACGCGAACTCATTTTGGGCGATACGCATTGACAGAGACAAAAAATTGCATAATTCAAAAAAAATTGCATAATTCAAATATTTGTCTCTCGCAACAGCCAGAGTTGGGCATCACTCAAGTAACATTATTACTCAAGCTAATCATGATTAATAATGCAATTCTAAAACCGGATGTAAACATGTACATCAGTGTTGTGTAGCAAAGATACATAGTGAAAACATCCAAGATACATTGTTCCAATATTGACATTAATATAAAAAGGTTAAGAATTGCACTATAAAGAGATTAATCTTTACTCATGACATTTTATTTTATTTTTACTCCAGTGACAAAATGCCTAATTCTGGAAACGGCCTCGTTATTGTCAACATTGCCTCGGGTAAGCTTCCCGTGCATTCGGGTGCATTAGGCAAACAGACACACTTGATCGCCATGTTTGTTAGGACACAGGAGTGGGAGGGTTAGAAGAAAAAGATATACAGTGCAACAGTGCTCAACGAGACTTTCTGCCTGTCAGATAATTGATTATAGCACCATATATTTGTTGGTTATACATACTATCTTTGAATTGTTTTGCACCAGGAGTCAGTGCAACAACACTGCAAAAAGTTAATAGGTAAGAAACCTATCAACCTTTTATAAAAAACGCCGTGATTTGTATTTATTTATTTTTGCAGCCTTGTGATGGAGAATCAAAAAATAAAAAAGCAAGATTGAATGATAAAGGAAGTGGAAGTAGCAGTACCCGACCCTTTCAAGACATATGGACCGAGGTGTACGGGATTGTTGACAAACAACAGATCTTTGTGCATACTGTGTAATGAAACGGTAGTAAGCAGAATGTGGAATGTAAAGAGACATTTTGAAATTAATCATTGTCAGCTCTTGAAAAAAAGTATCGATGAAAGGAAGGAATACATTTCTAGACAGCTACACCTCTATTAAAGTCAATCGAATTCCATCATTAAATTTGTAAGATGCTCTACAAATTTAACATCAGCAAGTTACTGTATTGCTCACTCCATAGCTCAGCATGGAAAAGCCCACAGTGATGGAGAATTTATTAAGGAAACATTTCTAAGATGTGCACCAGCCCTATTTCAAGATATGAAAAATAAAGATGATAATAAAAAGAATTTCTGGGTTACCACTCAGTAGAAATACTATCAAGGCAGAATAATATATCTTAACAAAAACATACAACATCAATTAAAAAAAGACTTAAATAGTTGTAAATATTTTTTGATTTCTCTTGATGAAACTACTGATGTCACATCAGATGCTCAGTTGGCCATTATTGCTAGATGTTCTGATGGTCTCACAATGAGAGAAGAGTTGATAAAGTTAGAATCAGTGCCAATAAGTACATCAGGAAACAAAATATGTAAGATTGTTATAAAAGCATTCAGTGACCTAAACATTGATACCTCTAAAATTGTGTCAGTCACGACAGATGGGGCACCAAATATGGTGGGAAAAAATGTGGGATTCCTGAAATTGTTTATGGAAGCTATTAGACATCCACTTGTACCTTTTCATTGCATTATCCATCAGGAGGTGTTGTGTGCCAAATCAGGATTCTCAGAATTGAATGATTTAATGTCAGGTGTAACAAAAATTGTGAATTTTATAGCTTCTCAGCCCTTTCACAAGCGAGAATTTTCTGCACTTTTACAGGAAGTTGATTCAACCACTTGGGCGCCGCTGGAGTGTTTGGTTCTCTAAGACCTGCTGGGGGAGCAGTGGCCGAGCGGTGAGGCTGGATCCTCCCCCTCAGGTGGATCTAGCCTTGTGGCTTGGCCGCTGCTGGAGTGTCTGGTCCTGTCAGCCCTGCTTGCCTCTCACCGAGAGCAGACACCAGGGCCCTGCTTGCCCCTGGATGCAGCAGCAAGGGGCAAGCAGGACCCTGCAGAGAACAGACAGCAGGGACCCCACAGCAAGCAGACAGCAGGGCCCTGCTTGGCCCTTGCTGAGAGCAGACACCAGGACCCTGCTTGCCCCTGGCCAGAGCGGCAAGCCAGAGAGCAGACAGCAGGGCTCTGCTTGACCCTGGCCATGGCAGAGAGGGGCAAGCAGGCCCCCTCAGAGAGCAGACACCAGGGTCCTGCTTGCCCCTGGCCATGGTGGTGAGCCAGAGAGCAGACAGGCAGGCAGGTCCACAGAGAGTAGAGAACCATGGGGAGCGGGCCTAAGCTGTCAGTAGAACATCCCCTGAAGGCTCCCAGATTGGAGAGGATGCAGATCGAGCTGAGGGCCTCCCCTTACCCTGTACACGAATTTTATGCACTGGGCCTCTAGTATATATACTTCTTTAGAGAAGATGGGAGAAGGAGAGAGATAAAAACATCAACAATGATAGAAAATCATTGATTGGCTGCCTTCTGCACAACCCCCACTGGGGATTGAGCCTGAAAACTGGGCATGTGCTCTGACTGGAAATTGAACTCTGCCTTCCTGGTTCATAGGTCTTTGCTCAACCACTGAGCCACACCTGCTGGGCTATACAAGAAGATTTGACAGATGGCAAATTAAGTACATAGAAACATGTTTAACATCATTAATCATAAAAAATGCAAATTAAAACCACAATATCATTACATACCTATCAGATTGCCTAAAAATTAAAAAAAACAAACCAAAAAAAATTGACAACACTAAATGCAAGTGAGGATGCAGAGAAATTGGATCATTTTATATGCTATGGTGGGAATGTATAATGGTACACACAGTCTGTTGGAACACCATTAACTCAGTAGTTAATTTTTAAATTAAACATGCAAGTATTATATAACCCAGAAATTATACTCTTGGGGATTTACCACAGAGATTAAAATGTATGTTTACACAAAAACCTGTGTATAAAAGTTTATAGCATCTTTATCTCTAATAGCCCAAAGCCAGAAGCAATGTAGATGTTCTTCAGTTGGTAAATGTTTAAACATATTGTGGTACAAACATACATATCATGGAATACTACTTAACAATAAAAAGAAACAAGCTGTGGGTGCATGCAGTTTAAATGAACCTCAGGGGAAGAAAAAAAGGTGGCAGAATAGGCAGACCTGTCTTGAAGTTCCTCCCAGGGCCAAACTGGAAATGCAATTAAATTGGAGACTACTCACTGGGAATTACCAACTGAGGTCCAGCTAAGGAGGAGACTTATATCAAGGAAGGACAGAAAATACCTGAAGACTGGTATGAAAGGTGAGGTTGCAAGAGAAGCTGACCTAGCTCCCAGGGGCGGCAGGCGAGCTGGCCAAGAGGGAGGAGGGAACTCCTGGCTACTGGAGATTATGTTCCCTCAGAAGAAAGAGGCTTGGAACCCAGGCTGGGCTCCACAGCCCTGAGCACCAGAATCAAGACCCGCAACACACATAACATCCAGCTGTGAAAGGAAGCAGGGCTGCTGGTTGTAGTGGAGTCTGGAGTTGGTAGACCTCAGCTGGTCATAGAGAAAGCCACAGTTTCATGATTTTGTTTATTTGTGAAACATGGGGTTTGGGGTGCAGACTTCTTTCCTGGGTTCTTGTCCTACACAGTTTGAAGAATAAACTCGAAGACAAAAAGGCTTCTTTAATAAAAAAATGTAGTTAAGAATTGGCAAAAGAGACTCAGCTGGGAGACAGCCAGGAAGGGCAGAGGATCCCTGGAGAAAGGTAAAATCGAGGATCTGGGCAGGAGAGTCAGCCAGACCTCTGAGCCCAGAGCCCGCACTGCACCGGCACCGAGCCGTGCCCCTTGGGACAGGCACAGTGTCTGACTGTGGAAAGAAGGTCCGCAGAACTGCTGGACAGCAGGGGACGCTAGATCTGGGTCCACAGTCAGGAAAGTCTGAACCCAGAGAGGGCAGCCTGAAGGGCTGACCAGACCGCGCAGTGCCTGCAGGAGAGGAGTGCACAGAGGTGTAGCCTTTCCCCCCTCTGTGGCCTGTGCCTTACTTTACTGAACCTAGTTCATAGGACCTTTCAGATACAGACACCCATGGCACAAGTGCGGGAGAAGATGCGGATTTGTGGAATCTGGGGAGAGGAGGGGGTCCAGGAGAAGTGGCCTCGAGTCTGGCACTGAGTCAGACCTGAGCCCGGGACATGGGCAGCCATTTTGTCCTGAAGAGAGCCCCTCCTTCTAGTATCCAGGCAACCAATACAGTCACACCCAGATTCCACCCTGAATGGTAAAAAGGATTTCTAAAAAAACAACTAAATAGTACCTGACAGTCCAAAGGGACTGGCTAAAGAGAGTCCTTCAGTCCTAGCAACAGGAACCTGAGAAACAGTACAGTACAGAAGACTGGGATCTTAAGCCAGCCAAAGGAACAACACTTCACTTTTCATTTATATTTTTATTTTTTAATTATTTTTATTATTTTGTTATCTTTTTTCTTCTTTTTTCTTTGTTTTCCTGTTTTTGTTTGTTGATTTATTTTCTATTTATTTTTACATTATTTTTCCATCATTCTATTTTATTTTATTTTTATTTGCTATTTTTATAGCATTTTAGAAATCAAATTATTTGTAAATTTATTATTATTTTCTTCTCATTCTCTCCTCTTATCCACCCATTCCCTTTCTACTTCTTCTATACTGAACTGAGGTCCTCCCCATATTCATCCACTTCTTAACCTTATTTTCTGTATATAAGCACAGCCTCTACAGATTCTGCCCCCACCCTCTTTGCTGGGGGTCTGGTGTTTTTTGTTTTGTTTTGTTTTGGTTTTTTTTTTGTTTTTTTTTTTTTTTTTTTGGTTTATCCATGGTTCTGTGGTGTTTTCCATATATATCCTGTATAATAAAAAGCTAATATGCAAATTGTCCCCTCTACCAAAAGTTTTACCAGGTGGTGGGGCAGGCTGGCCAACCTCCCATGGCCCCTCCCCCTGGCTGGCCCAGCCCATTCATCCCCAATTGGGGCAGGCCGGACCCCACCCATGCATGAATTCGTACACCAGGCCTCTAGTATACATATATTCTCCTTTCTTTTTCTTTTCTCTCTTATCTTTTTCTCTCTCTTCAATACCATTTATACTCTCTTTTATCTCTCCTAATTCTCTTTTCTCAGGTGGTCACTTATAGTGGGATTATTGGTGTTGTGAGTACATTCGTGCTTTGTTCCCTTTGTTTTGTGTCTTGTTGGGGTGAAGTTTATCAGGTGCTAGAGAGCGAGCCTCATAGCCATACCCCTGGAGAGGAAACTCCATCCATGAATGGGTCAATAACACCCCAGACCCAACTACAGAGGCAGGAAGAAGGCGACAGTGAGGGAGAGAGTGTGAGTGAGTGAGGGAGCAAAAGAGGAGTGTGTGGTCATGTGGGGTGTGTGTTTTTATGTGAGTGAGGCACAGTTAGATCCTGCAGGACCTTCAGGGGCAGTCTAAATGGGCACGCCTAACTAGGCAGCCTCTGCTACCATTGTAAACAGTACTGGGAGGCTGGCTTTTCCTCAGAGGCCTAGCCTTTCTGAAGGGGAAAGCTGCTGTAATTAGGAGCCCAGCCTCACCTCTACCCAGGTTGCCCTTGGATAACACCTGAGACTCTAAAGCCACCCTGCCAGGGTCCTGCTATGTTGGCTGTGCACCCACAGTCAACTATTCTCCAGCTACCCTGGGTGCAGGCTCCTGTGAGTTCTGAAGTGTGCTCCCCTCTGACCATCCCAACACTTTATCCCTGGGCACTGCAACCACATGAGTAGCAGACATATGAGCAGCCCACTCCTGTCCAAGGAGCAGGAGCACTGCGAGCAGCCTGCCCCAGGCCTAAAAGCAGCAGCCTCATGTGGACTGCCCCTGTCCAAGGAGCAGAAGCTGTGTGAGAGGCTTGCTTCCCCATCAGAGGAGCAGCAACCACACAAGCAGCCTGCCCTGTCTTGGGAGCAGCAGCCGCAAAAGCAGCCTACCCACAATTGAGGAGCGGAAATCCCACACAGCCCACCCTTGTCCAAGGAGCAATAGCTGTGCACAACCTGCACCCTTCACCTGTCTGAGGAGCAGCAGCTGCACAAGCATCCTGCCCCCATCCAAGCAGAAGCAGATGTGTGAGCAGCCTGCCCATGTACAAGGAACAGCAGCGCTGTAAGCAGCCCACCCCCATTTGAGGAGCAGCAGCAACCTGAGTAGCCTGGCCCAGTTCGAGGTGGAGCACCCACATGAGGAGACTGCCCACATCCGAGGAGAATCAGCCATGCGAGCAGACCATCCCTGTACAAGGAGCAGCAGCTGCGTGAGCTGCCTGCACCTGTATGAAGAGCAGTATCCCTGTAAGCAATCTGCCCTTTCCCAGAAGCAGCAGCCTCACGAGCAGCCCACCCCATCTGAGGAACAGCAGCAGTGTGCAATCAATCCCGATCAAAGGAGCAGTAGCCGCGCTCAATCTACCCCCATATGAGGAGCAGCAACCTCATGATCAGCCCATCCCTGTCAAAGGAACAGCAGCTGTGCAAGCAGCCTCCCCCAGCAGCCAAAGGAGACACCACTGCTGCAAACAGCACCTACCAGAGGAGCTGCTGCCAACTGAGGAGCAGCCACTTCTGCAACCAGCTGAGGAGCCATGTCAGCCCGAGAAGCCACTGCCACAAAGGAACAGCCTCTGCATGACTCGACATCTAGATCAATTGGAGACCAAAAATGGAGAGACAAAGAAACCCCCAAAGGAAAGAAAGGAGAAATCTCCAGAAAAGCAACTAAGTGAAACAGAGGAATGCAACATGTCAGAAAAATAATTCAGAAAAGGGTCATACAGGTCATAAACCAGATGGAGGAAAAAATCAACAACTTATGTAAGAATCAAGAAGAAATGAAGAATGATATAGCTACAATAAAAAACACCATGGAAAGTTTCAACAGTAGACTAGGAGAAGTGGAGGACCAAATTAGTGAATTAGACAACAGGGAAGCAAAACACACCCAAACTGAACTGTAATTGGACAAAAAAATTAAAAGACAGGAAGAGAACCTAAAGGAGCTATGGGACATGAAACAAAGCAAAGTACGAATAATAGGGGTTCAAGAGCAACAGGAAGAGGAACAAGGGTTAGAAAACCTATCAGAAGAAATAATGTCAGAAAACTTCCCTGAGGTGGGGAAGAAAAAAGTCACACAAGCAAAGAGAGTCACAAACAAGATGAACCCGAAAAGACCCACACCAGGACACATCAATAATTATGATGGAAAATGTTCAGGACAAAGAGAGAATCTTAAAGGCTGCAAGAGAGAGACAGAAAGCTACACACAAGGGATCTCCCATTAGATTATCAAATTATTTCTCAACAGAAACACATCAGGACAGAAAAGAATGAAAAGAAGTTTACAAAGTGATGCAAAGCAAGGGACTGAATCCAAGAATATTCTATCCAGCAAGGCTATCATTCAAAATTAAAGGGGAAATAGGAGTTTCCGAGACAAAAAAGGCTAAGGGAGTTCATCACCACCAAGCTAGCAATGCAAGAAATGCTAAAGGGACTGGTGTAAAAAGAAGAAATAAAAAGAGAAGAGAGAACACAGGGAACAAAAAATAAAAATGGATACAAATAAGTATCTTTCAATAACTTTAAACGTAAATGGACTAAATGGACATTGAGTGGCTGAATAGATAAAAAAAAAAATGGCCCATATAAATGCTGTCTACAAGAGACACACCTCAGAAGAAGGGACTCACACAGACTGAAAGTGAAGGGATGGAAAAATGTCTTTCAAGCAAATGGAAATGAAAAAAAAGCTGGGGTAGCAATACTTATATCTGACAAAATAGACCTCAAAATAAAGGTCATAACAAGAGATAAGAAAGCACACTTCATAATACAAAAGGGATCAATACAACAAGATAGTATAACCCTGATAAACATATATACACCCAATGCAGGAGCACCAAAATACATAAAACTCCTGGAAGATATCAAGGGAGAGATTGACAACAACACAATCATAGTAGGGGACTTTAAAACACCACTGACATCACAGGATAAATCCTCTAGACAAAAAATCAGCAAAGAAACAGCCATCCTAAATGACTTACTAGATCAAATGGACTAAATTGACATCTTCAGAATATTTCACCCCAAAGCCACGGAATATACATTCTTCTCAAGTGCACATGGGACATTTTCAAAAATAGACCACATATTGGGTCACAAGCAAAGTCTCCCCAAATTCAAGAAGATTGAAATCATATCAAGCATTTTCTCAGACCACAATGGCATAATATTAGAAATAAAATACAATAAAAAGAATCCAAAAAATTCAAACACTTTGAAGCTGAAAAGCATGCTATTAAACAATGATTGGGTTACCAAAGAGATCAAAGAAGAAATTTCAAAAAAAAAAAAACCCCTGGAAACTAATGACAATAAAAACATAACAATCCAAAATCTATGGGACACAATGAAAGCAGTCCTGAGAGGGAAGTTTATAGCTCTACAGGTCTACCTCAAAAAATAAAAAAAAAATAGTAATAAATCATCTATCTCTACAACTCAAAGAATTAGAAAGAGAGTAACAAGAAAAGACAAGAGTGAGGAGAAGAAAAGAGATAATAAAGATCATAGCAGAAATGAATGACATAGAGACAAAAAAAATACATAAGATCAATGAAACCAAGAGCTGGTTCTTTGAAAGGATAAACAAGCTTGTTGAACCTCTATGAACCTCTAGCCAGGCTCACCAAGAAACAAAGAGAAAGAACACAAATAAACAAAATCAGAAATGAAAGAGGCAACATAACAACAGATCCCACAGAAATACAAAGGATTGTTAAAAAAAAAAATACTATGGACAACTCTATTCTAACAAACTAGACAACCTGTGGGAAATGGACATATTCCTAGAAAAATACAAGCTTCCAAAACTCAATCAGGAAGATTCTAAAAATCTTGGTAGGCTGATAACTATGGAATAAATTGAAGCAGTCATCAAAAAACTTCCAGAAGCTGAAACTGGTTTGGCTCAGTGGATAGAGTGTCAGCCTGCGGACTGAAAGGTCCCAGGTTCGATCCCGGTCAAGGGCATGTACCTTGGCTGCGGGCACGTCACTGGTGGGGAGTGTGCAGGAGGCAGCTGGTCGATGTTTCTTTCTCATCGATTTTTCTAACTCTCTGTCTCTCTCCTTTCCTCGCTGTAAAGACTCAATAAAATATATTTTTTTAAAAAAACAAAAAACAAAAAAAAAAACTTCCAGAAAACAAAAGCCCAGGACCAGACGGCTTCACAGAGTAGTTTTACCTAGCATTCAAGAAAGAACTAAAACCTATGCTCCTCAGATTATTCCAAAAAATTTCAGAGGAAGGAACACTTCCAACCTCATTCTATGAAGCCAGCAATACCAAAACTAGATAAAGACAACACAAAGAAAGAGAGTTACAGGCCAATATCCCTCATGAACATAGATGCCAAAATCCTCAACAAAATTCTAGCAAATATTATCCAGCAGTATATCAGAAAGGTCATACACCAGGACCACATAGGATTTATCCCATGAATGCGAGGATGGTACAATATCCGTAAATCAATAAACATGATATATCACATAAACAATTTGAGACATAAAAATCACATAATCGTATCAATTGACACAGTAACAGCATTTGACAAAACCCAACACCCTTTCTTGATAAAAACTCTCAACAAGGTGGGAATAGAAGGATCATACCTCAACATAATAAAAGCCATATATGACAAACCCACAACCAACATCATACTCAATGGGCAAAAACTAAAACCATTTCCCCTATGAACAGGAACAAGACAGGGATGCCCACTCTCACCACTCCTGTTCAACATAGCACTGGAAGTACTAGCCATTTTGATCAGACATGAAGAAGAAATAAAATCCATCCAAATTAGAAAATAAGAAGTAAAATTGTCCTTATTCGCAGATGACATGATACTGTAAATAGAAAACCCTCCATCAAAAAATTATTAGACTAAATAAATGAATTTGGCAATGTAGCAGGATACAAAATTAATGCCAGGAAATCTATGGCATTTCTTTACACCAATAATGAACTTACAGAAAGAGAGATTAAAAAAGCAATCCTATTTACCATTGCACCAAAACAATTAAGATACCTAGGAATAAACTTAACTAAGGATGCGAAAGACTTATATGAGGAAAACTATAGTACACTGAAAAAGTAGATAGAGGAAGACATAAACAGATGGAAGAACATACGGTGTTCATGGATTGGTAAAATCAACATCATCAAGATGTCCATACTACCCAAAGCAATCTAGAGATTCAATGCACTCCCCATTAAAATACCAGGAGCATATTTCACAGACCTAGAACAAACTTTCCAAAAATTCATCTGGAATAAAATAAGACCTCGAATAGCTGCAGCAATCCTGAGAAAGAAGAAGAAATTAGGTGGGATCTCAATACCAGATATCAAGCTGTATTACAAAGCCACTGTTCTCAAAACTACCTGGTACTGGCACAACAACAGACACATAGATCAAAGGAATAGAATAGAGAACCCAGAAATTGACCCAAACCACTATGCTCAATTAATATTCGACAAATGAAGCATGACATACAATGGAGTCAAGAGAGCCTCTTCAATAAATGGTGTTGGGATAATTGGACAGATACATGCAAAAAAATGAAACTAGACCACCAACTTACACCATACATAAGAACAAATTCAAAATGGATAAAAGACTTAAATGTATGTAAAAAACCATAACTATCTTACAATAAACCATAGGCAACAAAAATCCTAAACATCACTTGTAGCAATATGTTTATGGACACATCTCCTAGGGCAAAGAAAACTAAGGAGAAAATAAACAAATGGGACTACATCAAAATAAAAAGCATCTGTATAGCAAAGAAACCATCACCAAATTTAAAAGAGAGTCCACTGAATGGGAGAACATACTTTCTAATGTTACTTCTGTAAAGGGCTTAATTTCCAAAATATATAAAGAATCCAGACAACTTAATAAAAGTAAGACAAACACCTAATTAAAAAATGGGCAAAAGACGTAAATAGATACGTCTTCAAAGTGGACATACAGAAAGCCAGGAGACATATGAAAAAATGTTCAGTCACTAATCATCAGAGAAATGCAAGCTAAAACAACAATGAGGTGTCACCTCACAGCTGCCAGAATGGCTATCATCAACCAATCACCAAAGACAAGTATTTGGAAGGATGTGGACAAAAGGATAACCTAGTACACTGATGATGGGAATACAGACTTGTGTAGCCACTATGTAAAAAAGTATGGCATTTCCTCAAAAATTTTAAAATTGAACTGCCATTTGACCCAGTCATCACCCTTTGAGGAATTTATCCCAAGAAACTAGAAACACCAATCAGAAAGAATGCATGCAGCCCTATGTTCATAGCAGTGCAATTTACAGTAGCTAAGATTTGGGAACAACCCAACTGCCCATCAGCAGACAAGTGGATAAAAAAGCTGTGGTAGAGAAAGGGGAAGTGAGGAGGCCTGAAGGATCGCATCTCTGAGGGAGCTGTGTCTGCCTGGGAGCTCGATGGGGAGCAGCGGTCGGTCGCTTTGGAGTCTGAGGGGCTGCGCTTGCTGCCGGCACCGGCACCGGTGCTCCCTCTCTGGGCTACACATTCACAGTCACTCCTAATGGACAGCCATGGTGTGACATTCAAGGCCAGGTCAATGGGAACACATTTCTTCATTATACCTGTGGTGGCCACAAGGTCAGACTCATCAGTGTCCTGGAGATGAATGCCACACAGGCCTGGAGTGAACAGAGAGACGCTCTGCAGTATGTGGTGGAAGAGCTCAAGAAGACCCTGCTGGACATTAGAGCAGAGATTCCTGCAACCAGCGGTCCTCTCTCCCTGCAGGGCAGCATGATGTGTGAGCAGGAATCCAATGGACGCACCAGCACATCCTGGGAGTTCGGACTGATGGACAGATATCTCTCCGCTTTGACACAAAGAACAGACACTGGACAGTGCTGCACGGTGAAGGCATTCTGTTAAAGCAAACATTGGCGAGTGACAGAGCTATGACCGATCTCCTTGTTAGGACCTCAATTGGAGACTGTAGGAAGTGGCTTCAACAAGTTTTGTGTCCCCTGAGCACACAAGCTGCACCAACCACTGCCACAGCCAGAGTCCCGTCCAAGGCAACAACCAACACACCCATCACTTCGGTCCTCCCTGTGATCCTCACCTGCACAATCATAGTTGGCATCTTAGGCTGGGCTTTTAAGTAACAGGCTGCCTATGCGATGGGACCAAGAAGGCCCTGGTGGTGTGGACCATCTCAGCGACTCTGCCTTTCCTTGGCTGCCTCTGCATGACCTGCTGCTCAGTTTTAGGACACCAGGAGTTCCAAGCTTCCGCCCAGAGACCAGGGTCAGATCAGGATGAGACGGTAGATGCAGCATCTCATGTCCATTATTGCATTGCTGATTATCCTCTCCGGTGCTTTTTAAACATCATGTCACATTCTGTGGTCCTAAGAGATGTAATTCCTACATTTAAACATTAATAGCTTCAATGAGAAATCTCAACAAAGAGAACATTTTCCATCTTCTTGTGGAAGATCAGATACATCTCTGCGTGTATTATGTTCCAGCAGATAATATTGTCAAAAAGTGCCAGACCTTAGGGCTTCTCTCTGTGTCCTCAAAAGCAGTCATGTAGGTGGCAGAGGCGACGTGCTAGGGACGGGGAAGACTACCAGTCTGCGGAAGAGACTACTTTTGTTTTTGACGAAAGAGCAACTTTGTGAAAGAAGCTATAGAAAGTGCCACTGGTGGCAACACCTACCAGCTCAGCAAAGCCAATCAGTGGACCACAAATGTAGAACAAACTTGAAGCCAACTCACCAAGCTGGGAAAACCATTCACATACATTGTGACCTGTACAAGCATGTAGCAGAACGGAGCAGGACTACACACGGCGAGTTCTTGCTTCTGGGGCAGCTCTGCTGACCATGCCATGGGAGAACTAGACCATGTGCTGCATCGTCAGCGCCTTCGAATTGTCCATCTGACTGACCTCCTCATCCATCTGGGCTCTTTCTCTGTCTCAACGTTTCTCCTCGACCTTTTAGCCCCCAGCCATGAATTCAGTGCCCAGCTTTCCCACTCTCTCTGTTCTCTGTGGTGCTCTCAGCACGCTGAACAAAACCCAAATGGCCGCACTGTTCTGTGATCAGCACACCCTCAGTCACACGGATTGTTCACTTGGGCAGTCGGAACCTGGCCTGCCCGGGCCGCATTCTGAGTATCTCTGTTCAAAGGTGCTAGACACTCAATCTGCCAGTGTGAACCTTTCCATACTTTGTACTACTGTTAGAATAAATTATTCCAATGAAAAATAACAGTCATGTATTTTAATGAACAAAATTATACTTATATGAGTATGATGAAATTTAAATAAACATCTTTATATTCTAAAAAAAAAAAAGCTGTGGTACATCTACACAATGGAATACTATGCAGCTGTAAGAAAGAAAAACTCTTATCATTTGCAACAGTATGGATAGACCTGGAGAGCATTATGCTAAATAAGCATTATGTGAAATAAGCCAGTCAGAGAAAGATAAATATCACATGATCTCACTCATACGTAGAATCTCATGAATAAAATAAACTGATTAGCAAAATGTATCTAGAGACAGAGGTATGGAGCAGAGGGACATATTTCAGAGAGAATGTGGGGGTGAGGAGATGGGTAGGGAGTGATTAACTGGGGAACTTATATGCATATATGCATAGCACATGGACACAGACAATAGAGTGGTGAAGGCTTGGGAGGTATGGGTGGAGGGTGGAGAGGTCAATGGGAAAAAAACAACAACAAAGAAACAAGGGGGAGATCTGTAATACTTTCAACAATAAAGATAAATTTTTTAAAAAATCAATCTCAAAGGACTTATGATGAATTAAAAAAAACAATTCAAAGAGTTTACAAATTATATAATTACATTATTATAACATTTTAAAAAAATATATTTTATTGATTTTTTACAGAGAAGAAGGGAGAGAGATAGAGAGTTAGAAACATCGATGAGAGAGAGAGACATCGATCAGCTGCCTCCTGCACATCTCCCACTGGGGATGTGCCCGCAACCCAAGTACATGCCCTTGACCGGAATCGAACCTGGGACCTTTCAGTCCGCAGGCCGACACTCTATCCACTGAGCCAAACTGGTCAGGGCTATTATAACATTCTTGAAATGAAAAAATTATAACAATGAAGGACACATTTTTATTAGAAAGAGGGAAAGGAAGGAGATGGCTGTGGTTATAAAAGAGCAGTAGGGAAGATCCTTGAGATATTAGAAATGCTCTGTATCTTGTCTACTGTTGTGATCACACAAATATATGCCTGTAATGAAACCACATAGAGCTTAATACACATACACACAAATGCATACACACATGCACACATCCACACACGAGTGTATAAAAAACTAGTGACATCTGAATAAGGTTGGTGGATTAGACCAATTTCAATTTCCTGGTTTTGAAAATTTACTATAGTTATTTTATATGTTACCATACTGAAACTAAAAGGTACATGAAAATTCTTTGTGCTATTTTTGTAATTTCCTGTGAAACTATAATTATTTCAAAACAAAAAGTTAAGAAAGAAATAGAAGTCTTTTAAAAATCATAACCACAGCACCATTTTCACAACTAAACATTGACAAAATGCCTTACTCTCATCAAATATCCAGCCAGTGTTCAAATTTCCATTCTCAAAATGTCTCACTCTTTCTCACCACACACAATGTAATATATGTATTTTAGTCATTATCAAAAGTATATAGAAGCAATGCCATTTGTTTTATATATCTCTTAAAATTTATTTTGATCCATAGATTTTCTATTCATCTTTATTCCATTACACTTGATTTGTTAAAGAATAAATATCATGTATGTAGTAGAGTTTCCCATGGTCTGAATTTGGTTGATTGCATCAGTGGTGTTCTTTAATGTTTTTCTCTGTCCTCTGTAGTGCCTATAAATTGGTAGTTGGATTCAGAGGCTTGATCAGATTAAGATTCCACTTTGAGAACAGAATGGACAAGAAGATGCCATGGATTTTGTTGTCAACAGAAGGAATTGATGTCTAGTTGGTTGTCTTTTTTTCTGTGATACTAGCACATATGAGCCAATGCCAACGTCCATTCACTCACTGGAAGATTAAGCACAATTTGATTTCAAGATTTCCCATTAATCTGTGCACTTGGTAAATATGTTTGCTTATACAAACTCACTATTTTTCCAGAATACATCCATCACATGCTTAATGTCCTTTCATATAATTACAAGATTACCATATCTGGGTGCCTAATTCCCAATTACCTAGTTATCTGCAATAGGCTATTTTAATATGAAAAAAACAAGTGGAGAATTAGAGGTGAGTTCCCAAAAAGCTAGATGGTATTTGTAATCCTTATAATTAGCACTCAACAAACACAAAAGTGCTCAGAATTTACCATGCCCTCTCAGGATTCTATTTAATTGGTTATTTTACACATAATAAGTGGATACAAATGGAAATGTAGTAAGCAGTTAGACAGACATGAGCAGAACAAAGATGATGGCCTAGATATAGAAGGTCAACAGGGTGGAAAACCTGGGTGCCTGGCACTGGACAATTGTAGCATGGGACCTCATCCACAGGATGATCTTTCCTCCCCTAGCATATCACTAGTCATTCAGTTTGGACCCCCTGACCTTTCATATTGCTGGCCATTCAGTTTAGAACCTCTGGCCTTTCTTACTTAGAGATAACATCTAGACCTCAGTTGTATTTCAACTTCAGGCCCAGAAAAGCAGCAAAACCAGACAAGTACCCCACAGCTGACCTCATGGCCAGCTGCATTGAATAATGACCCCCTGCTCTGGCACTAACCAATCAATCAGTGGAGACTCCTGACTCTGAAAGGACACACTTGGAAAGCTGATGAATATTCTATTGAGATCCTCCCCTGGGACCTTCCCTAAAATCCACCCTCAAAACCCTTAGGACAGAGAACCCAGTGCACTCTCCCTCTCTGGTGCATGCCCATGCCTTTCCCCTACCCCTCCTCTTCTCTACAGGTGAGTTTCCTTTACCCTTCTCTATCCTAAGCTTCAAGGGCCCCTTCTTTTGCCTCTGTATCTTGTTTTGAAAACCTATTTCTTCTACCACTCACTTCTTCCACTTCTGTAATTTTCTAAACAAACTTTTTTTCTTATAGTCTGAGTCTTGGCTTTGAGTTTTTTCCTAGCCAGAACACCAAGTACTGATTTTGCTGAACCAAGGCCCGCCCAGTCTGATCCCACCCATCTAACATCTGAGCCAATCAATGATTGTCTATCATCATTGATGTTTCTCTCTCTCTTTCCCTTTGAAATCAAGATATATATATATATTATATATATATATATATATATATGGAGAGAGAGAGAGAGAGAGAGAGAGAGAGAGAGAGAGAGAGGTATCCTATCTAATAAAAGAGAAACATAGTAATTGGCGTACGACCATCCCTATCCACCCTGCTCTGTTCGTGACAGGGAAAGGCGCCCCAACCCCCTGATTGGCCCTGCTCTGTGCCTGATAGGAGGGAGCTCCCCAACCCCCTGATCGGCCCTGCTCTGTGTGTGACAGGGTGCAGGGCCCCAACCCCACCATTGGCCCTGCTCTGTGACAGGGTGGAGCCGCAACCTCTCCATCAGCCCTGCCATGAGTGTGACAGGGGGTAGTGCCCCAACCCCCTGATCGGCCCTGCTCTGTGCGTGACAGGGGGTGGCACGCAACCTCCCCGTTGGGTTAATTTGCATATAGTCACTCTATTGGCTGGTGGGCGTGGCTTGTGAGTGTAGCGAAGGTATGGTCAATTTGCATGTTTCTCTTTTATTAGATAAGACTAGAGGCGCGGTGCACAAAAAGTTGTGCACTGGTGGGGGGGTGTCCCTCAGCCCCACTTGTGCCCTCTCAGAGTCTGGGACCCATCGGGAGATAATGACTTGCTGGCTTAGGCCCGCTCCCGGGTGGCAGAGGGCAGGCCCAGTCCCTAGGTGCAGCCCCTGGTCAGGCTCAGAGCAGGGCCGATTAGGGAGTTGGGGCACCACCCCCTGTCATGCACAGAGCAGGGTGGATGGGGAGGTTGCGATGCCACCCCCAGGCACACTCAGGGTAGGGCCTATTGGGGGGTTGGGGTGCCACCCCCGTCACACTCACTACCCTTCCCATTGGCTAATCAGTGAGATATGCAAATTAACTGCCAGCCAAGATGGCGGCCAGCAGCCAGGCAGCTTGAAACTAACATGAGGCTTGCTTGCTTCAGTGACGGAGGACTCCAACGTTCCCCGCCTGCTGCTGCAGGCCTCTGAGCCTGCAGTTTAAGAAACTATGTAACAAATATAGAAGCTAAACAAAACCCCAGAATCCTGCTTTCAGCGAGCCCGGGATCTCAGAGCTGGAGTTGATACAGAGTTTTGATTATAGAACCTAAACAAATCAGATACCTGCTTTCAGGAGCGGAGGCCTAAGAGCTGGAGCCTCAGAGCTAAAGCTGGCCCAGAATAAAAAAAAAAAAAAAAGGAGCAGTTGGAAGCTTCAGTCACCCCCAGCCTGAAAACAGCCCTCAGCCCCTCACCCAGACTGGCCAGGCACCCCAGTGGGGACCCCCACCCTGAAGGGTGTGTGACCAGCTGCATACAGCCATCATCCCCTCACCCAGGCTGGCCAAACACCCCAATGGAGACCCCCACCCTGATCCAGGACACCCTTCAAGGCAAACCAGTGGGCACCCACCTGTGCCCCAGGCCTCTACCCTATATAGTAAAAGGGTAATATGCCTCCCAGCAACAGGATCAGCGGAGCCACGAGGCCTCCTGTCACCGGGATCAGCATGACAGGGGGCAGCGCCCAAACCCCCTGATCGCCCTGCTGTTCTGTGTGTGACAGAGGGCGGGGCCACAACCTCCCTATCCACCCTGCTCTGTTCGTGACAGGGGAAGGTGCCCCAACCCCCTGATCAGCCCTGCTCTGTGCCTGATAGGGGGGAGCTCCCCAACCTCCTGATCACCCTGTGGCTCTGTGTGTGACAGGGTGTGGCACCTCAACCCCCTGATCGGCCCTGCTCTGTGTGTGACAGGGTGCAGCGCCCCAACTCCCCGCCCCCACGGGCCCTGCTCTGTGTGTGATGGGGTAGAGCCATAACCTACCCATCGGCCCTGTCCTGAGTGTGAGAGTGGTGGCGCCCCAACCCCCTGATCGGCCCTGCTCTGTGGGTTATAGAGGGCAGCGCCCCAACCCCCTGATGGGCCCTGCTCTGTGCGTGATAGGGGGCAGCGCCCCAAACCCCTGATTGGCCCTGCTCTGTTCATGACAAGGTACAGAGCCCCAACCCCCCTGATGGGCTCTGCTCTGTGAGTGACAGGGGGCAGTGCCCCAACCCCCTGATTGGCCCTGCTCTGTGCATGACAGGGGGTGACGCTGCAACCTCCCCATCGACCCTGCCTTGAGTGTGACAGGAGACGGTGCCTCAACGCCCCAATCAGCCCTACCCTGAGCATGACTAAGGGTGGCATCACAACCTCCTGATTGCCCTGCTCTGTGCATTACAGGGGGCGGCTCCCCAACTCCCCAATGGGCCCTGCTCTGAGCCCAACCAGGGGCTGCACCTAGGGATTGGGCCTTCCTCTGCCACCCTGGAGCAGGCCTAAGCCAGCAGGTCGTTATCTCCTGAGGGGTCCCAGACTGTGAGAGGGCACAGGCCGGGCTGAGGGACCCCCCGCCCCCCCGAGTGCACAAATTTTTGTGCACCGGGCCTCTAGTATATATATATAAAAGGTAAAAGTGTATTGATAACTATTGAAAATATTAATGGGCAGAAGTCATATAAAATTTAAGAAAAATATTTTGTATGTGACTAAAATTAAATAGAATAGCAAAACAGAGACATGTAAATGGTCTTAAAGAATTGTATTAGATTTTTCTACAAAAAAAAACAAAACCCTTCTTTAAAAAAGTTTACTCTCCAGGAAATGAAGTGTTTCCTGTTAAAACTTAATAATTAGAAACACAAGCTTTTCATACATTGTTACCTTTCACTTATTCAACATCAAGTATAATTTCAACATTCTAATAACCTTATAAAACAAACACAAGATTGACATTAAATTGCCAGTTCTATCTTTTGGATCTGTCCTATCTGTCTGTTGCTAGGGATTCAGTTTTGACTAATCTGAATAAAACAATTCAAATTAACTTCACATTGGTGCTGTTGTGTGAAAGATGGACACAAAGGTGGCACTATTCTTAGATAAATAGTGCCTCCTTAAACCATAAATTTAAATTTTTCTTCTCTTTTTTTAAAATATATTTTATTGATTTTTTTACAGAGAGGAAGGGAGAGAGATAGAGAGCCAGAAACATCGATGAGAGAGAAACATCGATCAGCTGCCTCCTGCACATCTCCCACTGGGGATGTGCCCGCAACCCAGGTACATGACCTTGACCAGAATCGAACCTGGGACCTTTCAGTCCGCAGGCGGACGCTCTATCCACTGAGCCAAACCGGTTTCAGCAATTTTTCTTCTCTTATAAACTTAAAGTAAATTACCCAGTCTTCTTTGGGAAATAACTTTTAAGGCAGATCCTTAGCTTCAAAATGTACATAACAAACATTTCTTTTTTGAAACAAACTAGATAAAAACAGCTGTTAGAGACCAGTGAGAATAGTCAAAGAGGTAATGTCAAGGCTAATTACCTTCCTATCTCAGATAATTTCAGTCTCATTCAGTCCTTTCATGATTATAAAATGAATGCTAAGTATCTTCAATTAGTTTGGCATTCAGCTGTGTGGATAGTTGTACAACTTGGGCATAATTAGCAGTTCATCATACCTCATGAGAGTTATGCTATTGCAAATGTAGCTCTAAACCAATTAGCATTTCTTTTCTCTGGTTACACAGTCATTGAAATAATACTTCTCAACTATGATCACTTTTCTTTTCTGATCTTCAGATTGCTTTGTAAGCCCTAACTTTACTTTTTTCCAGAAAATGTGTGCTGTAAGTATCAAGGATAATTATTAAGGAAAAGAGTCTTAGGAAAAATTCACAATTCAGATTAAATGTAATGAGCTTGAATTTGGTATTTTTATGTAGTAAAAAGAAATACTTGTTACTAATAATAGAAGGAAAATAAGTATATCAAAATGGAGTGACATAATTTAGATATGGGTTTAATTACTGGTATTCCTAGTTTCTGTTTTTATAACTGTATGAATAAAATCACAACACATCCCAATTACATTTAGTAAAATAAACTCATGAGTGTTACAGAAAATGAATGAAACTGAATGGCCTTATAGACAAGGCTTCAGAAGTTCATATTGAAGTCTGTTCAATAATGTAGTCAATAAAGTAATCAACCTTATGATTTAATGATATTTTATTTTATTATTTGACCTATGGCCAGAATTAGAAAGAATATTTTTTAAAAGCTTAACTTTTTCATTCATGAAAGATCTTTACATTTTCTTTTGCGTATTTTTATTTTCCCTTTAGCTGCTGAAGCAGCTAACTAATCTGGTAATAATATTTTTAAAAGGATCTTCAGCTGAGGGCTAGCAACAATAAATTTTAATGGTAAGGAAATTCCTAAATGATAAAAAAGTGTCAAAATCATTTTCTATTCACAAGAGTAACATATTGTGAAATCTCAAGTGACTGATTTGTGACTATCATCACATAAAAATAGAATAAAATTCTATTCAATAGAGAGTAATAGCATGGCACTGATTTGGCTGTACTGGCTATGGAAAGTGCATCTGAGAGCTGCTATTTGAGACTTGAATGATGGGAAGGAAGCAGCCAAGCAAAGATATGGGGTAAAGGTATTCCAAGAAGGCTTAGTAATAAATATCTCGATGTGAGATTGAGCTTGGTGTATTTTAAGGGCAGAAAAAAGGCCAGTGAGTCTGAATATGATGACTGGTGGCAAGAATGGAGGGAGGTAACACAAGGGAAATATTCAGGGGCCTTGTAGATTATAATAGACTCATTAATATTCCAGTTACTATGGGAAGTCAATAGAGTTTAATCAAGAGTCTGATACAATTTCATTTATCCTTTACACTATTTATTGTCCTTTTTGTGTGGAATAGGTTCTAACTACCAAAAAAAAAAAAAAAAGCCATAAAGGCAAGGAGACAAAGTATATATATTTTTTCAGTAATCCAGACAAATGATGATAGTTTGAACTAAGTAGTAGTAGCAGAATTGTTAAAAAAAATTTGGATTTTATAGTTTCTTAAAGGTGGAACCTATAGAATATGCTACTGGATTTTGCTTATAATGTGAGTGAACAGAGGAATCAAAGGTATTTCTTGATTTGGGGCCTGAAGAATTAGGTAAAGGGTGGTACCATTTATTGAAATGGGGAAGCCTTGGAGGAAGCAGATTGAGTGGGTAATTATTTTAATGTGATTCTGTTAGACTGGAAATTGCTATTAGAGAGTCAGGTTGAAATTTCCAGTCAGTGGTTGAATATTGATGATGTTAAATTTATGGTATTATATAAAATTATTTAAGAAAAAGTATATTTTGGAAACAAGAGAAAACCAGAGTTTGCTTTCAATATTTAAATGGTAAGTGATATAGGAGAAAAATAAAACATTACAGAAGCTTAGAGAACAAATTTATTTCTAGAGTGAATATTTAGTTGTATTAAATATTGAGACAATAAGAGGAAAACAAAGATTTACCAGTTACTTTAGCAAATGTATGTCATTAGTAATCTTGAAAGACTGGTGTGAGTAAAAGCCTACTTGAAGAAAGCATGACCGAAGACTTTACAGAGAAAAAAGAGAATAATTCTGAGAAGTTTTACTATGAAGGATAGTAATATAATTAGCATATATATATATATATATATATATATATATATATAGAGAGAGAGAGAGAGAGAGAGAGAGAGAGAGAGAGAAAGTAATAAAAGTAGTTGTAGGAACGAATTAATATACCATTCTTTATAACAACTTTGAGGATTCTTTAGATTTGCCACTGTCAGGGATACAATAACTGTTAGAAGGCTGGAAATCCAATTTCATTTACCTCACAACTACTAGTCAGATTATCATTTCTAGGTCAACAGATATCTAGATTGAAAACCATATAAATTTGCCCTTCACATTAAAAAAAAAAATATATATATATATATATATATATATATATATATATATATATATATAGAGAGAGAGAGAGAGAGAGAGAGAGAGAGAAACAGATGAGACAGAAAAGCATCGGCTACTTTCTGCATGTCCCCTACCTGGGATGGAACCTGCAACCTGGGCATGTGCCCTGACTGAAAATCCAACCAGCAAGCTCTTGGTTCATGGGGCAATGTTCAATCACTGAGCAACACTGGCTGGGTGTCCTTCACATTTTAATACTAACATCACAACAGCACTATAATAATATCAATATGTTATTCTTTATTAAAAACATAATTATAGCATTGTATTCATTGAACAATAAATTTGCTTACTGTATTTAAGAACTCCAGAACTAGCAAATGAAAACTCAAATTCTTACATATGAAATTCCAACAAATGATGGAATAGTTAACACTCAATTTCTTTTGCTTTAAATTCATTTATTGATTTTAGAGAGAGTGACAAGTATCAATTTGTTGTTTCACTTATTTATGCACTCATTGGTTGATTTTTGCATATGTCCTGACTGGGGATTGAACCCAAAACCTTGGTGTATCAGTATGGCATTCTAACCAACTGAGCTACCAGGCCAGGGCTTATTGTTCAATTTCTAAAAATATTTTTGTTAACAAATATCTGTGTACATATATATATCAATATACACAGGAGGGTGGTTTGAACTACATTTTATACACACACATGTGTCTATATACTCTGTCCTCTGACTTATGTTATTCCAAATTATACGCTTACTAATGTTATTTTTATATAGATATTTGCATTAAAAGTTTCTGAAGGCTCTAAATTGACTTAATTAGAGTAATGCAAGTAGAAGAGGATCATCATAGGACACAGGTGACAGATTTGTAAGCTAGACGTTTTTCCAACCATAGAGATATGAGGTTGTAGGGCTAATTACAGGCTTAGCATTCTTAAGCATAAAACATTTTTACTCAGACATAATACCGTGCTCTTTGGGGTAAAATCTGTTTCATCCAGGCTCAGTGAAATTCTGACAGTGGGTATCTGTGTCCACAGCACTCTGTATACTAGTACATGCCCCCTTGTACATATCTTGAACAATATAAAAATGATTAGAAATCTCTATATAGTAGCAATGCCTTTGACAGTTATATTTTTAAAATCTGTATGAAAGGCCTTAAGCCTTTGACCAAGTACACACACATCTTCAGAACATAATGTTTTGTAGGATGACTCAAGTGAAGTGACAAATCTGGTTGTATTTATTAAGCTGCTATCAATCCAATTTGCTGGATGAAACAACCATTTTGTTATTTTAAGCCAAATAACAACATATTTTGTCCAATCGAGAACTAATTTTACTTCATTTTTTTTAAATTTAGTACCCCAACCTGATATAAATTTTACATTTTTGTATTTCCCTGTTAGTGCTTTATAGCGCATGCTGATCTGCTCCTGTCTCTAATTTATAAAGCAATATGTTGTTTAAAAATATAAATATAATAAGAGAATCTTTGTCCTTTATTTTCTTTCCAATTCACAGAAATCCTTTTTTGGAAGAACATATCCATAATTATTACTATTCAGCGATGCATGCTTTTATTTTCATTATCAGAAGAAAAATGGCACTTTATAAATTGTAGAAATTGTAAGGAAAACAAAGTGAATTGATACAGGATATTTTTTATATGAATGGACACAGTTCAAAGTCAGAGCAAAAATAAATGGAAGTGAGCTAAGGGGTTAGTGTGAATAGACTAAACCTATTAAATAGACACTAAAGAGCAGCATTTTGAATTGTAGCTTGTTTATTAAAGGGACTTCTAGTAACAGGTGAATGAAGCAATATCAATTAAACATAAAAAGATTAAAAGAAAAACTATAGAAATAGTTCAAAGAAAAAGAATTCATAAAACAGGTATAGGAAAGTGAATTATTAATGATACTGACAAGTACTATATTATGCACCTTAGTCATGCTGTGAAATATTCACCTTGTTTACCGAATTTAATGAAATAAAAGAAATGTTTTTGGGAAAAAAATGGCGGCTGGTAGGACAGAGGTGAGGGATAAGAAGTGAGTGAGTGAGGGGATGAAAGGAGAGTGTGTGGATATGTGTGTGGTGTGTGTGTGTGAGTGAGGGACAGTTAAATCCAGCAGGAGCAGCAAAGGCTGGCAGACCAGGCTCTCTGGGACAGGGAGAGACTACCACCGCTGCAGCACTCCCCAGACTGTGGGACTGGGGCATGGAGCCCACACCATCTTAAAGGGGAAAGCAGCCTGTTCTAGAAACTAATCAGCATGACCACCCAGACAGGCCTTGGGCACTACCTGCATCAGCAGCCACTCCAGCCAAAATCCTGCTGCCCACCTGCAGACACACAGACCCTAGGATCTCCACCTCCAAAGGTGCACAGCGCACACAGCAGTAAGTGCAGCCTCCCCCTTCCCAGCAGCAGACCTCCGCATTCTTGCGTCTCCAGCCTGTAGGTCTCCTAGGCAAACCACTCCATAGACTTCTCTTAGCAGTAACTGTGAGCCCCAACTGGGTGTGATTTTGTACAGACACAGGCACACTGCCTCCCAGTAGAAATTCTGAATTCCCTCTGCCTGAATAACTGCTCACACACACCCAGCTGCACAATTTCAGCACCAGGGCCCCTCAGAGTGCCTCAGAGCTCAGCGCTCCAGCAAATGCACCACCACAGTTGCTCTGTCCCCCTGAGCCCATCTATCCACAGGGCACTTTGGGAAGCCGCAGTGAGCCTCCGCTGGGTCTGATTCTGGACTAATAGGGACACACTCCCCTGTGCAGTAGAAATTCTGAATTCACCCATCCTGGATATAGGCCCAAAGATGCCTTAATTAAGCTTTCTAGGGCCCTTCAGAGTGCTTCAGTGTGCCTGCACTAGCAAACTCACTGCGGGTGCTCCTGTGTGCCACCACTGGGAACGCGCCTATCCACCACAGGTGCATCAGCAAAAACTGAGTTTCCCCACCCCACAGCTACAGAACTCTGGACACTACAGTTGCATGCTTTCCCAGGATGCAGGTCTCCCAAGACCACAGCTCCACAGGCAGCCCTAGGGCGCCGCTATGAGCACCGCTGGACACGCACTTAAACAAATAGGTGCACTGCTGGGCTGTAGAAACGCTGAATGCCCTCTTCTGGGATACCTGCCCACAGACACTGCAATCCAGTGGCTTCAGTGCCAGGGCCCTTCAGTGTGTGTCAGTACACCCTGCTGGCAAACACACCACAGGTACCCCTGTGAACTGCCGCTAAGATCGTGTGTATACAACCAAAGAGGCAGCAGCAAAAGCTGAGGCTGCCCACCCCACAACTACGGAACTCTGGACACCACAGTCACGCCTTTCCAGAACACAGGCCTCCTGAGACCCACCACCCCAACAGACGGTTCCTGGGTGCCACTGTGAGTCCCTGCTGGGCACATGTGATTTCAACCAAGGGCACAAGACAGCAAAAATAGAGACATCCCCTCCATAGCTGCTGACTTCTAGACACCTCAGTTGCACCTTTCCAGCTCACAGGCCTACATCTTGAGAACCCAAATAGCTCAAGTAGGGAGCTACACTAGACTACCAAGCCCAGGAGACCTGAGAGGTACCACCAGTACCACCATACCCAAAAGAAACTGGGTAGCAAAGCAATCGCAGCTACAATTAAAACATTACAACAAAACATGGGAAGACAAAAAAGCAATCCACAAAGGAAAGAAAAAGAGGATACCAGAAAGGGAGTTAAATGAAACTGAGGCTACTAACTTATCAGAGAAAGAATTCAGAGTAATGATTATAAGGATGCTCAAACGGCTGGATGACAAATATACACAATTCCATGAGCATTATAAGGAGCTGAATGAGAATTGTCGGAGACCACCTATCGTCTTCACTAGCAGAGAAGAGTAGAGACCCCCAAAAGCTAGTGACCTTTGAAACCCTAGCAAAGGTCGGAGCTGTGCACCACCCAGTTAATCTAGATAATGGTATCTGAAGCAACCTCCCTACCTTTAACCATGTAAATCTTTATTGATAAGATAGCCTGCCTATTACTGGAAATTCCTTACTGATGAGCTAATCTGTGTGTCATTGAAACCTCCTTACCTAAGGGCTATGCTATGGGTGTATCCCAGCTGAATAAAAGGTTGGAGCGGCCTGAGCATCAGTGGAAGTCCTTCTGGACTTGCCCACCTGGTCCCCCAGTATTTCTAAATTATCTCGTGTCATTTCTCTTACATTTGTGTGTGGCTCCTCTTTCAGATCCCAAACCCTAAACCACGCAGGACATGGAAGGAAACACACTCGACAGAGAATGTCACCAACATGAAAAGGAACCAAGAGGAAATGAAGAACGACATAGCTGCAATAAAGAACACAATGGAAGGCTTAAACAGCAGACTAGAAGAGGCTGAGGACTGCATCAGCGAATTAGAAGACAAGGTAGGAAAAAACACACAAACACAGGAGCAACTGGAAAAAAAACTTAAAAAGCAAGAGGAGAGCCTAAGGGAGCTTTGGGACAATGCAAAATGAAACAACATTCACTTTATAGGGGTACCAGAAGGAGAGGAGGAGAAGCAAGGAATAGAAAACCTGTTTGAAGAAATAATGACAGAAAACTTCCCTGATAATGGCAAGAAAAAAACTACACAAGTCCAAGGACATAGAGTGCCAAACAAGATGAACCCCAAAAGACCAACACCAAGACACATCATAATTAAATTGGCAAACACCAACAACAAAGTAAGAATCTTAAAGGCTGCCAGAGAGAGACAGAAAGTTACCTACAAGGGATCTTGTCAATTAGACTCCCTCCACGTTCTGCGTGGAGTAGGGTTCGGTATCTGAAAGAGGAGCCGCACAACAAATGAGAGAAAAAGACACGAGATAATTTTGCAATATTGGGGGACCAGGCGGGAAAGTCCCGAAGGACTTCCTCCGATGCTCAGGCTGCTCCAATCTTTTATTGATCTGGAGTAGCCCTTAGGGTAAGGAAGTTTCAATGACACACAGATCAGCAAACAATTTCCAGGAATAGACAAAGTATCTGATTAGCTCATCAATAGATTTCCTGGAGTAGGCAGAGTATCTGATTAACAATAATCAACAAGGATCTACATAAGTATCTAAGGAATTAAGGGAACTAAGGTGGGGATGCTTCAACTATTATTACCTAAATTAACTGGGTGGTGCACAGTTCTGACCTTTGCTAGGACATCAAAGGTTACTAGCTTTTGGGGGTCTCTGTCTAAACTCAGCTAGTGAAGACAATGAATGGACTCCGGCAGGAATTCCCATTAGAATATCAGTTGACTTTTCAACAGAAACACACCAGGCAAGAAAGGAATGGAATGAAATATACAAAATAATGCAAAGCAAGGGAATGAATCCAAGAATACTATACCCAGCAAGGCTATCATTCAAAATCGAAGGTGGAATCAGGAGCTTCACAGACAAAAAATGGCTAAGAGAGTTTATTACCACCAAGCCAGCAATTCAAGAAATGCTAAAGGGACTGCTGTAAAAAGAAGAAACAGAAAGACAAGAAGAAACACAAACATTAAGAATAAAAATGACCAAAAACAAATACTTTTCATTAATAGCATTAAATGTAAATGGATTAAATGCTCCAATCAAAAGACACAGGGTAGCTGAGTGAATAAAAAAATATGACCTATATATTTGCTGTCTGCTAGAGACCCACTTCATAACTAAGGATTCACACAGACTGAGAGTGAAGGCTTGGACAAAAAAAAAAAAATTCAGGCAAATGGAAATGAGGAAAAAGCTAGGGTTGTGATACTTATATCTGACAAAATCGGCCTCAAAGTAAAGGCCATAACAAGAGATAAGGAAGGCCACTACCTAATACTAAAGGAAGAAATTCACCAAAAAGTTATAACTCTGGTAAACATATATGCACCCAATACAGGAGCACCCAAATACATAAAACAACTTCTGGAAGATATCAAGGGAGAGATTGACAGCAATACAGTCATAGTAGGGGACTTTAATACCCCACTGACACCGAAGGATAAATCCTCTAAACAAAAAATCAGCAAAGAAACAGCAATCCTAAATGACTCACTAGATCAGATGGACTTAATTGACATCTTCAGAATATTTCACCCCAAAGCTACAGAATATACATTCTTCTCCAGTGCACATGGGTCATTTTCAAAGATAGACCATATATTAGGACAAAGGCAAAGTCTCTTCAAATTCAAGAGAAAGAAATCATAACAAGCATCTTCTCAGATCATAATGGCATAAAACTAGAAGTCAACTACAACAAAAACAATGGAAAAGGAGAAAAAAATGGCAGAGGTTTAGACGGACATGTCAGTGCCTTGTCCCGGAGCAGATAAGGGCGAGCAGCTGAAACAGGTAACATACAGCCCGAATAAGCAGAGGAGATTCAGCTGAGAGACAGTCTGCAGCCAGGAAAGACAGAGAACTCCTAGAAAAAGGGAACGGTTAGAGACTGAGGCTGAAACCTCTCCCAGTGCGCCCGCTCAGCCACGGAGACCACCCCATCTTGAGTGGCTGTTACTGGCATCCAGAGACCGGCTACTAACCCGGAAGCAACGGCTCTCAAGCAGCGCAACTACATGAACTCAGAGGAGCCCTGCTTCTCCCCACAGAAAGGTTAGACTTCCCCTAAAGGTGCGGTTTGCAATTTAGTTTGGAGAGTGGAACGTGCACGGGAGGGAACTCTGCGCCCCAGAAAGTCCGCGGCCGTTGGAGCCAGCGTGAACCACGAGTGTGGAAGGGCTCCCCCAGGGCTGCTGGCAGAAGGGATTGCTATAAATAAGCCCACAGTTGGACTGGATGCAAATGGGCAGCCTCATATTTTGCCAGTCGGCTGGCTACTTGGTGCCAGGGGCCAGAGCACGCACATAGACTCTGCGCAGATCTGGAAGGTGGAGCCTTGCGAGTTCGCACAACTTCCCAGGCTCTTGTTTTTACACTTCCTCTTATATCTGTGCGTTTGATTGTTGAACCCAGTGCATGGGATTACCCAGTTGGGGTCACTCGCAGAGCCTGTAGGGGAAGGTTGTTTTTGGGGAGCCTGGGAAACAGAGTGGAGAGTGACAACTGGGGAACCAGCTCTGGGCAGAGGACTTTCCCAAACCAGTTTCAGGTACAATAGAGAACACCTGGTCAGAGAGGACTTATAGCCTCAGAGGTCAATCCCATCACAATGCCACCCAGAGGCAGCCAGGAACTGACTCTTCTGTAAATACAGATTAAGGCTGTCTGGGAAGCCAATATGGCCTGCCTTAAAATCAGGACTGTGGCTTACAACACGGAGGAACAGTGTATCAGAGGGAAATTCAACATTCTCCTGAATACCTGGCGTGCCAAAAAGAAGAGTAGAAGATCTGAAGCACCTTCATTACAGCACATTTTTAATTTTTTTATTATTATTTTTTCACCTTTTAACTAAGAAACCATTTTTTTTCTTTTTTCATCACCTGATTTTACCCTTTTAATTACTACATTTTTATTTTTAACCAGTATTATTACTGCTACCATTTTACCATTTTTTAAAGTGTCCTTTTATTTTCTCTTTATTTTATTTTGGGACTAGTGTTCTCCATTCTATTTTCATCATTCCTTTAGCATCATTTTCCTCTACCTCAATTTTGCCTCTGTGCTAAAGCCCTCTTCCTCACCTTTCCCCTTTTGCTGTCCTGTTTCTCTTACCCTATTCCTGCTTTAGATTTTCCGTATTCTTTTTACCCCCTGTATAAATTTCACCCTACTTATATATCCCTTTTCCAACCAACTGCTCTAAATCCTTATACACCTCTCCCTTATCTTTCTTCACTATCCAAAATTTTTTTGCCTCTTCTTTTCTCTATTGTTTTATAATTGTTTGCTTGATTGTTGAGTATATTGGGGTTTTTTTAAGGATTTTTTGTGAGGTTGTTCTGCTTTTTATTTTTCTGTTTCCCACCCCACCCCCACCCCCTCCCCCGGTTATATTTGTGCTTCTGTTTTCCCTTGCCTCGCTTGATATTATTGGTTGTTTGTAGTTTGTATTCATCTCCAGTGATCTGTTGCTGGAATTTGTTGGGATTAGTGACGGTTCTATCGGAGTTTTCTCCTCATATGAATAGTATCCTCCCCACTTCTACTTCATTCTCTTTTCTCTCTCTTTTTTTTTTCTGTTTTCTCTTCTATCTTTTTCTCTTCTTTCTTCCTTATCCCCCAACTCTCTTAGCTCGGGTGGCCACCTTTATTTGGGTTTATTAATACCGTAAATACATTTTTGTTCAGTGCGTGGTACGTTGTGCCTTGTTGTGTTGTATTTTGTGCCTTTAAATCAATGCAGCAGACCCAAGCAACAGCGGCTTCCTGATCACCACACACTCTGTCTGAGGAACAGTTGCTGTGCATGAAGCCTCCCTCCACCAGCCAGAAGACCCACCACAGCTGTGAACAGCACCCATCAGAGGAACTGCTACCAATGGAGGAGCAGCTGCTACAACAACAGCCCAAGGAGCAACCACAGCCCGAAGAGCCACTGCCACCCAGGGAGCAGCCACTGAATGACTCAATATCTATATATGTCAGTGAGATCAAACATGGGTAGACAAAGAAACCCCCAAAGGAAAGAAAAGGAGGACTCACCAGAAAAGCAGCTAAGTGATACAGAGGCATGCAACATGACAGAAAAATAATTCAGAATAAGGGTCCTAGAGTGCATAAACCAGATGGAGGAAAAAAATCAACAATATATACAAGAAGCAAGAAGAAACAGATGAAAAAATCAACAACTTAAGTAAGACCCAAGAGGAAATGAAGAGCAATATAGCTGCAATAAAAAACACCATTGAAAGTATCAACAGTAGACTAGGAGAAGCAGAGGACCAAATTAGTGAATTAGAAGACAAAGAAGGAAAACACACCCAAACTGTACTTCAACTGGAGAAAAAAATTAAAAGACAGGAGGAGAGTCTAAGGGAGCTTTGGGACAACATGAAGCGAAACAACATACAAATAATAGGGGTGCCAGAACAACAGAAAGAGGAACAAGGATTAGAAAACCTATTCGAAGAAATAATATCAGGAAACTTCCCTGAGGTGGGGAAGAAAAAAGTCACACAATCCCACAGAGTCACAAACAAGGTGAACCGGAAAAGACCCACACCAAGACACATCATAATTACCATGGCAAATGTTCAGGACAAGGAGAGAATCTTACAGGCTGCAAGAGAGAGGCGGAAAGTTACATACAAGGGATCTCCCATTAGATTATCAAATGATTTCTCAACAGAAACACATAAGGCCAGAAAAGAATGAACGGAAATTTACAAAGTGATGCAAAGCAAAGGACTGAATCCAAGAATACTCTATCCAGCAAGGCTATCATTCAAAATTGAAGGGGAAATAAGAAGCTTCAAAGACAAAAAAAGGCTAAGGGAGTTTATCACCACCAAGCCAGCAATGCAAGAAATGCTAAAGGGACTGGTGTAAAAAGAAGAAATAAAAAGCTCAGAAAGAAAACAGCCACACAAAAAAAGAAATGGCTACAAACAAGTACCTTTCAATAATAACTTTAAGTGTAAACAGACTAAGTGCTCCAACCAAAAGACATCGAGTAACTGAATGGATAAAAATTCATGACCCATACATTTGCTGTCTACAAGAGACCTACCTCATTAGAAGGGACTCACACAGACTGAAAGGAAGGGATGGAAAAATATCTTTCAGGCAAATGGAAAGGAAAAGAAAGCTGGGGTAGCAATACTTATATCAGACAAAATAGACCTCAAAGTGAAGTCCATAACAAGAGATAAGGAAGGCCACTTCATAATACTAAAGGGATCAATGCAACAAGAAGGTATAACCCTCATAAACATATATGCACCCAATGCAGAAGCACCCAAATACATAAAAACAAACCCTGGAAGATATCAAAGGAGAGATCGGCAACAATACAACCTTCGTAGGGGACTTTAATACACCACTGACATCACTGGATAAATCCTCTAAACAAACAATCACCAAAGAAACAGCAATCCTAAATGGCTCACTAGATCAGATGGACTTAATTGACATCTTCAGAACACTTCACCCCACAGCCACGGAATATACACTCTACTCAAGTGCTCATGGGACAGATTCAAAAATAGACCACATATTGGGTCACAAACAAAGTCTCCTCATATTCAAGAAGATTGAAATCATACCAAGCATCTTCTCAGACCATGCTGGCATAATATTAGAAATAAACTACAATAAAAACAACCCAAAATACTCAAACACTTGGAAGCTGAATAGCATGTTATTAAATATTGATTGGGTTAACAATGAGATCAAAGAAGAAATTAAGAACATCCTGGAAACTAATGACAATGAAAACACAACAATCCAAAACGTATGGGACACAATGAAAGCAGTCCTGAGAGGGAAGTTTATAGCTCTACAGGCCTATCTCAACAAACAAGAAAAAATGGTAGTAAATCATTTAACTCTACAACTCAAAGAATTAGAAAGAGAGCAACAAGAAAACCCCAAAGTGAGCAGAAGGAAGGAGATTATAAAGATTAGAACAGAAATAAATGACATAGAGACCAAAAAAACAATACAGAAAAATCAATGAAACCAAGAGCTGGTTCTTTGAAAGGATAAACAAGATTGACAAACCTGTAGCCAGGCTCACCAAGAAGCAAAGAGAGAGGACCCAAATAAACAAAATCAGAAATGATAGAGGCGAAATAACAACAGACCCCACAGAAATACAAATAATTGTTAAAAAATACTATGGACAGCTCTACTCCAACACTAGACAACCTGGAGGAAATGGACAAATTCCTAGAAAAATACAACTTTCCAAAACTTAATCAGGAAGAATCTAAATATCTCAATAGGCCAATAACTATGGAAGAAATTGAAGCAGTCATCAAAAAGCTTCCAGCAAACAAAAGCCCAGGACCAGACGGCTTCACAGGGGAGTTTTACCAAACATTCAAGGAAGAACTAAAACCGATCCTCCTCAGACTACTACAAAAAATTCAAGGGGAAGGAATACTTCCAAGCTCATTCTATGAAGCCAGCATCACCCTAATACCAAAACCAGGTAAAGACAACACAAAGAAAGAGAATTATAGGCCAATATCCCTCATGAACATAGATGCCAAAATCCTCAACAAAATCTTAGCAAATCAGATCCAGCAGTACATCACAAAGATCATACACCATGACCAAATAGGATTTATCCCAGGGATGCAAGGATGGTACAATATCCACAAATCAATAAACGTCACGCATCACATAAAGAAATTGAAAGAAAAAAAACACATGGTCATATCAATTAATGCAGAAAAAGCATTTGACAAAATCCAACACCCATTTTTGATAAAAACTCTCAGGAAGGTGGGAGTAGAAGGGTAATACCTCAACATAATAAAAGCCATATATGACAAGTCCACAGCCAACATCATACTCAATGGACAAAAACTAACACCATTCCCCCTAAGAACAGGAACAAGAAAGGGATGCCCACTCTCAACACTCCTATTCAACGTAGTACTGGAAGTATTAGCCATTGCAATTAGACAAGAAGAAGAAATAAAAGGCATCCAAATTGGAAAAGAGGAAGTAAAACTGTCCTTATTTGTAGGCGACATGATATTATACATAGAAAACCCTAGAGACTGCATCAAAAAACTACTAGACTTAATACATGAATTTGGCAATGTAGCAGGATACAAAATTAACCCCAAGAAATCTGAGGCATTTCAATACACCAATAGTGAACTTTCAGAAAGAGAGATTTAAAAGCAATCTCATTTACCATTGCACCAAAAAAAAAAAAAAATAAGCTACCTAGGAATAAACTTAACTAAAGAGGTAAAAGACCTCTACTCAGAAAACTACAGGACATTGAAAAAGAGATAGAGGAAGACATAAACAGATGGAAGGACATACCGTTTTCATGGATTGGTAGAATCAACATTATTAAAATGTCCATACTACCCAAAGCAATCTATAAATTCAACGCACTTCCCATTAAAATACCAACGGCAAACTTCACAGATCTAGAACGAACTCTCCAAAAAATTCATGTGGAATAAAAAAAGATCCTGAATATCTGCAGCAATCCTTTGAAAGAACAAAGTAGGTGGGATCTCAATACCCCATATCAAGCTGTATTACAAAGCCACTGTTCTCAAAACTGCCTGGTACTGGCACAAGAACAGACATATAGATCAATGGAATAGAATAGAGAGCCCAGAAATTGGCCAGAACTAATATGCTCAATTAATATTTGACAAAGGAGGCAAGAACATACAATGGAACCAAAATAGTCTCTTCAATAAATAGTGTTGGGAAAATTTGACAGATATATGCAAGAAAATGAAACTAGACCACCAACTTACGCCATACACAATAATAAACTTAAAATGGATAAAGAACTTAAATGTACGACAGGAAACGATAAAAATTCTAGAAGAATCCAAAGGCAACAAAATCTCAGACATATGCCGAAGCAATTTCTTCACTAATCCAGCTCCTAGGGCACTTGAAACTAAAGAGAAAATGTACAAACGGGACTACATCAAAATAAAAAGCTTCTTCACAGCAAAAGAACCATCCACAAAACAACAAGAAAACCCACTGTGTGGGAAAACATATTTGCCAATGTCATATCTGATAAGGGCCTAATCTCCAAAATTTATAGGGAACTCATAAAACTTAACAAAAGGAAGATAAACAATCCAATAAAAAATGGGCCAAGACCTAAGTAGACACCTTTCAAAAGAGGACATTCAGAAAGCCAAGAGACATATGAAAACATGCTCCAAGTCACTAATCATCCGAGAAATGCAAATCAAAACCACAATGAGGTACCATCTCACACCTGTCAGAATGGCTATCATCAATAAATCAACAAATGACAAGTGCTGGAGAGGATGTGGAGAAAAAGGAACACTTGTGCACTGCTGCTGGGAATGCAAACTGGTGCAGCCACTATGGAAGACAGTATGGAGTTTTCTCAAAAAACTAAAAATGGAACTCCCATTTGACCCTGTGATCCCACTTCTAGGAATATTTCCCAAGAAACCAGAAACACCCATCAGAAAGGATGTATGCACCCATATGTTCATAACAGCACAATTCACCATAGCTAAGATCTGGAAACAGCCTAAATGCCCATCAATAGATGAATGGATTAGAAAACAGTGGTACATCTACACGATGGAATACTATGCTGCTGTACAAAAGAAGGAACTCTTACCATTTGCAATGGCATGGATGGAACTGGAAAGCATTATGCTAAGTGAAATAAGCCAGTCAGTGATACCACATGATCTCACTCATTTATGGATAATAGAGACCATTATAAACTTTTGAACAATAATAGATACAGAGGCAGAGCTTCCTTAAACAGATTGTCAAACTGTAGCAGGAAGGCTGGGGAGGGTTGGGGGGCAGGTGCGAGGCGGGTAAGAGATCAACTGAAGGACTTATATGCATGCATATAAGCATAACCAATGGACCTAAGACACTGGGGGGTAGGGGAGGCCACGGGATTGTCATGGGCGGGGGGAAAAAAAAGGACACATTTGTAATACCCTTGGTAATGCTTTAAGCAATAAAAAAAAAAAAATGTCAAACACTTGGAGGCTAAATAGCAATTACTGGGTTACCAGAAAGTTCAAAGTAGAAATAAAAAGAATCCTGGAAACAAATGACAATGAAAACACAACAATCCAAAAATCTATGGGACACAATGAAAGCAGTCCTGAGAAGGAAGTTCATAGCTCTATAGGCCTACCTCAAAAAAACAAGAAATACTGGTAATAAATGATCTAACCCTAAAATTCAAAGAGTTAGAAAGAGAGCAACAAGAAAAGCCCACGATATCCAGAAGGAAGGAAATAATAAAGATCAGAGCAGAAATAAATGACATGGAGAAAAAAAAATACAAAAGATCAATGAATTCAAGAGCTGGTTCTTTGAAAGGATTAACAAGATTGATGAACCTCTCACCAGGCTCACCAAGAAACATAGAGAAAGGACCCAAATAACCAAAATCAGAAATGAAATTGGTGACGTAACCACAGACCCTACAGATATACAAAGGATTGTCAAAGAATATTACGAACAACTATACACCAACAAACTGGACAATCTCGACGAAATGGACATATTACTAGAAAAATACAAGCTTCCAAAACTCAATCAGGAAGAATCAAAAAACCTGAATAGGCCAATAACTACAGATGAAATTAAAACTGTAATCAAAAAGCTTCCAGCAAGCAAAAACCCTGGGCCAGATGGCTTCACAGGGTAGTTTTAACAATCATTCCAAGAAAAACTAAAGCCAATCCTTTTCAGAATATTCCAAAAAATTCAAGAGGAAAGCACACTTCCAAGCTCTTTCTATGAATCCAGCATTACCATAATCCCAAAACCAGATAAAAACACCAGAAAGACAGAGAATTACAGGCCAATATCCCTGATGAACACGGGTGCTAAAATCCTCAAGAAAATTCTAGCAAAACAGATCCAGCATTACATTAAAAAGATCATACACCATGACCAAGTGGGACTTATTCCAGGAATGCAAAGCTGGTACAATATCCACAAATCAATAAATGTGATACATCACATAAACAAATTGAAAAACAAAAATCACATAATCATATTGATTGATGCAGAAAAAGCATTGACAAAGTCCAACACCCTTTTCTGATAAAAATGCTCAGGAAAGTGGGAATAGAGGGATCATACCTCAACATAATAAAAGCCTTATTTGAAAAACCTACAGCCAACATACTCAGGGGGCAAAAATCTAAAACCATTTCCCTTAAGACAGGGATGCCCACTTTCACCACTCTTGTCGACATAGTACTGGAAGTCCTAGCCAAAGCGATCAGACAAGAAGAAGAAATGAAAGGCATCCAAATTGGAAAAGAAGAAGTAAAATTGTAATTATTCACAGATGACATGATACTGTACTTAGAAAACCCTAATGACTCCATCAAAAAATTATTAGACCTAATAAATGAATTTGCCAATGTAGCAGGATACAAAATTAATGCCAAGAAATCTATGGCATTTTTATATGCCAATAGTGAACTTATAGAAAGAGAAATTAAAAATCAATCCCATTTACAATTGCACCAAATACATTAAGATACCTAGGAATAAACTTAACTAAGGAGGTAAAAGACCTCTTCTTAGAAAACTACAGGACATTGAAAAAGGAGATAGAGGAAGACATAAACAGTTGGAAGAACATACCATGTTCATGGATTGATGATTAACATCATCAAAATTTCCATATTACCCAATGCACTTCCCATTAAAATACCAACAGCATATTTCAAAGATTTAGAAAAAACTCTCCAAATATTCATCTGGAATTAAAACAAACAAAACAAAAACAAACAAACAAAAAAAACCCCGAATAGCTGCTGGGGTCCTGAGAAAGAAGAACAAAGTAAGAGGGATCTCAATACCAAATATCAAGCTGTATTACAAAGCCACTGTTCTCAAAACTGCCTGGTACTGGCACAAGAACAGACATATAGATCGATGGAATAGTATAGAGAGCCCAGAAATCGACCCAAACCACTATGCTCATTTAATATTTGACAAAGGAGGCAAGTACATGCAATGGAGTCAAGACAGTCTCTTCAATAAATGGTGCTAGGAAATTTGGTAAGACACATGCAAAAAAAGGAAACTAGATCACCAACTTACACCATACACAAAAATAAACTCAAAATGGATAAAGGACTTAAATGTAAGACAGGAAATCATAAAAATATTAGAGGCATTCCCAGGTAGCAAAATCTCAGATATATGCCAATGAAAGGAATTTCTTCACTTACACAGCCCCTAGAGCAATGGAAACTACAGGGAAAATTATCAAATGGGACTATATCAATAAAACATTAAGAAAACCCACTGCCTTGGAGAAGATATTTGCCAATGATATCTCTGATAGAGGTTTAATCTCCAACATTTACAGGGAACTCATACAACTTAACAAAAGGAAGATAAACAACCCAATCAAAAAATAGGCAAGGGACCTAAATAAACACTTTTGAAAGATGACATACATAAGAATGAGAGACACATGGAAACATGCTCAAAGTCACTAATCATCCGAGAGATGCAAATCAAAATGACAATGAGGTACCATCTCACACCTGTCAGACTGGCTATCATCAACAAATCAACAAAGGACAAATGCTGGCGAGGATGTGGAGTAAAAGGAACCCTCGTGCACTGCTGGTGGGAATGCAAACTGGTGCAGCCACTGTGGACAACAGTATGGAGTTTCCTCAAAAAACTAAAAATGGAACTCCCATTCGACCCAGTGATCACACTTCTAGGAATATATCCCAAGAAACCAGAGACACCAATCAGAAAGGATATATGCACCCCTATGTTCATAGCAGCACAATTTACCATAGCTAAGGTTTGGAATCAGCCTAAGAATGGGTTAAATCAGCAGATGAATGGATTAAAAAACTTTGGCACATCTACACAATGGAATACTATGCTGATGTAAAAAAGAAGGAACTCCTACCATTTGCAACAGCATAGATGGAGCTGGAGAGCATTGTGCTAAGTGAAATAAGTCAGTCAGAGAAAGATAAATATCACTTGCTCTCACTCATTTGTGGGTTATAAGGAACAACATAAACCAATGAACAAAAACAGATGTAGAGACAGAGAAGCATCGATCAGATACTCAAAACTCAGAGGGAAGATAGGGGAGGGTGGGAGTGAGGGGGAGAGATCAACCAAAGGACTTGTATGCATGCATATAAGCATAAGCGATGGATGTTGACAACAGGGGGTGAGGGTGAGGGCAGGATTGGGGGGATGCGGGGACATTGGGGGGATAAGGACACATTTGTAATATCTTAATCAATAAAGGGGAAAAAAGAAAAAATATATATTTTTTTAAAAGAAATGCTTTAGATATTACCTCACCTTGTTGGTTATAACATAAAAAATCTTTCTATAATAGTACTTTTAATAATAAAAATCAGAGCAATTAGGCAAGAATTGGAGTTACTAAAATCATAATGAATGTAATAGTGATGTCTTAGAAATCATTATCATAAAGTTACTTAAGCAAAAGTGAAAATAACTGATCAACCCTCTGGGGTTCAGCTTTATAGTTTATTTTAAATGAAATACTATTGCTCCTAGACTGACATGGAACTACTCTGCAATGCAAACTAATTCAAAATCTATTACAAAGATGTAAGAAAAGAGAGCAAATTATTATTTAATAAAACCAAAAACAATGCCAATATACTGAAATACAGAATAAGGTATAAGATATTTGATTCACTAATCTAGTGGTTGTAATGTCTATATATCATGTTTGCCCCAGAGAAAGATATTTAGAGACGCCTGATACTCTGATCTATTAACCATATTTGAAAGATTTATCTACTAGTAAGCACACTGTCCTTGGGAAATATTTTTTCTTCTATCACTTTTTTATTCTAGAGCAAATAAACTTCTTAGAGCTACATAGTAGATATTCTCTGGGACATACTAGAATTACGGTCTTGTGAAATGAATTTTGCAATCTTTGATTTTTACATTCTGAGTAGATCAAAATGAGAGACTGCTATATTTCTAATCTCAAACATTTCTCATGTTTTTTGGTAAAATGTTGTTTCCTTTCCCTCTTGATTTAGATGTTTGGTTAGAACAAAAATAATTCCTACTTCTGAAATAATATAACCTACTGTCTATATATTACTTACTTAAAACTATAAGCATACAATTTACAGTATTATTTTTCATCTCTGGTTATTTTTTTATTTATTTGCCTATGTTCTTTAATGACCCATCAATTTAATCATTTTTCTCAATTTACAAAATGGGTTACTTTACTGAAAACATTTATCCGTTCTAGTTGTTTTCTTTGATGTAATCTTTAGGGTTCTCTATAAGCAGTATCATGTCATCTGCAAATAATGACAGTTTTACTTCTTCCTTTCCAATCTGAATAATTTTTATTTATTCTTCTTAATTGATTGCTGTGGCTAGGATTTCTAGTATTATGCTGAATAAGAGGGGTGAAAGTGGACATCCCTATCTTATTCCTTTTCTTAAGGGAAACATTTCTAGATTTTGCCCATTGAGTGTGATGTTGCCTGTGGGTTTGTCGTATATGGCCTTTATTATGTTGAGATATGTTCACTCTATTCCCACTTTGCTGAGAGTTTTTATTATAAACTAGAGGCCCAATGCACAAAATCCAAGGGGGTCGGCCTTAGCTCGCCTGCACCCTCTTGCAATCCAGGACCCCTTGAGGATGTCCAACTGCTAGTTTAGGCCCTATTTGGCCAAAATATGCAGTCAGGCATCCCTCTCACAATCCAGGACCCCTCGCTTCTAACAGTCCTCCTCCTCGCTCCTTATACTTGGCGCGCTGCTCCTTAGCGTTGCCGAAGAGTTGGGAGAGGCTCCTGACACCACTGCTGCGCTCGCCAGCTGTGAGTCTGGCTTCTGGCTGAGCAGCACTCCCCCTGTGGGACTGCACTGACCACCAGAGGGCAGCTCCTGCTTCGAGTGTCTGGGCCTGGTGGTCAGTGTGTGACATAGCTACTGGTCGTTCTGGTCATTCTGCCATAATGGTCACTGGGCTTTTATTATATAGATGTGTGCTGAAACTTAGCAAATGCTTTTTTCTGTGTCTATTGATATAATCATTGTTTTTTATCCCTTTTTTGTTATGTAATGTACCACATTTATTGATTTGCAGGTATTGTACCAACCTTATATCCCCAGAATAAATCTCACAGGATCATGATATATGATCTTTTTAATGTATTGTCAGCAGTAAAATCTCGAACATTTCTCATAGTAATATTTTTTTTTCCTGCTATATCACATTAGACAAGGGAAACGGAATGAAAAAACATGACTATATCAATTTAAAAAGTTTTTTCACAGCAAGGAAAACCTCAACAAAATAAGAAGACAAGGCAATGAATGAGAGAACATATTCACTGATAACATCTGATAAGGGCTTAATATCCAAAATTTATAAAGAACTTTCAGAAATCAACACCAAAACTACAAACAATTTAATTAAGAGATGGGCAAAGGACCTGAATAGGTCTGGGAGGGGTGGGTGCAGTGTGGAGGGGGTTAATGGGAAAAACAAACAAACAAAGGGTATATCTATAATACTTTCAACAATAAAGATTTTTTTTAAAAGAACCTATTATATAACTTAGGGAGAAATCATTTCAGCATAACTAAACTGAAAGAAAGCAGCATTGAGTCTTTATCAAGTATTCTTAATTTAACTTAGTGCCACATAATTAAAATTGTCAACCAAGCTTATCTACGTGAAAAATAATATGTATCTATTATAATGTATATCAATGGAGTCTTTTGTGTATATAAGCGTTTACATTTGAATTGTATTATATTAACAAATTGTGGAAACTACATTCACCATTTAAATACCATTGTTTTTGATTATGTATAAATAATCAGTAGGAATAATATCAGATAGTATGTCTGGTGTTGATCCATGAACCAAGAGGTCATTGGTTTGATTCCCAGTCAGGGCACATGCTTGGGTTGTGGGCTCAATCCCCAGTGTGGGTTGTGCAAGAGGCAGCCTATTTATGTTTCTTTCTCATTGATGTTTCTATCTATTCCCCTCCTTTCCTCTCTCTTAAAAAAAGTCAATAAAATATATTTAAAAATGAATAATTTAAAAAATGGTTGTTAACAAACAGAATAATATCTAGATATCATGTAAATGGCACTGGGTCATGTGTTGGATTTAAGAAAATTAACATATTACAATAAAGATAATAGATTTTTTATTTTTACCCCACGTTTTTTTAGGAATATCTTCTCTTGAAGTAAAATGTTCAGTTTCCTCTATAGATAAAATAAAATACAGTAGTAAGGTAATTATTTTTAAATTTATCTAGCTTTTTCTAAATCTGTTGTCTTCATGTTTATTTGCCTTTATTATGTGATTTGTTGAGAGGAGTATATGGGGATTTCAAAAAGAGTTGCCTCAATGGCATTTATAACTGACTCAATCCAATCAATCACTGAAGAAGATTTTTATTTGCTGGTTGTTTCAAAAGGGAAGTGGAAATGTGTAACTAATACATTTTCTACTTTATATGACTTGCTTTCTTTTTAGACACATATTTCACTGTAAAACAAAGAGCACACATGCAATTTCATAAGCCAAAATCTAGGTTTGAATATTCACATCATACTGTGCAACACTTTAATAAAAAGTAAACCTATTCTCATATTCTATAGCCCAGTAAGATGGTTTTATTCCTCTTTACATGTAATATCTTCTCAGATAAAAGTTTATTCTCTTTAGATGTGTAAATTTGCACATTTTATTTTAAATAAATTCTTTAGAGTAAGACACAAAATTGATGTGACTGCCTGAAGCACAACACTTATCTTCATGGGCTTCAAATATTCTAATATATTAGTTTTTTTCTATACCACATTACAGTTTACTTCCTTTATAATGGGATCATTACAATATTTATACTTTATTCTGTTTCCCAAATTAATTAAGCCAGAAATATACAATATGCAATAAAGACTACTATTGCTCCTACTGTGCTGCTGTTTATAATGACTTCTCATTGATATTTACAATTTTTATAAACAATGTCACAAAAGTTTAGTGTAATCTCCAAAGCTTATTTTAATATGAGTTTTTAAAATGTTGTGATTCTAACCCTGGCTGGTGTTGCTCAGTTGGTTGAGCATTGTTCCATGTACTGAAAGGTTGTTGGTTGGATTCTGGACCAGGGCATATACCCAGGTGGCAGACTCGATCTCTAGTAGGGAGCAGGAAGGAGGCAGCTAATCAATGTTTCTCTCTTCCCTTCTTCCTTCCTCTCTCTAAAATCAATTTAAAAACACACATATTAAAATATTGTGATTCCAGCACAATTTTCGAACCATATTAAAACATGAAAAATAAAAATGTATCAAATTGATGGCATTAAAGAGTACAAAGAATCTAGTAGCACTGCTTGCCATAGTACCTTATTTTCATTTCTTTTTGAGAGTGGTGCTTTGTACAATGTGAATCCTCCTTCTTTTATTATGCATGAAATTGCTAACATATAAACTAACATTTCTTTTCACACCCACAGCCTGGATGTCATGTACAATCTAGGCCCATGAGTGTATCAATCCTTGACCTGCTACTGCCCAATTCTTTCTAATTGTTGTACACTACAATACTTCTTTTCCTTATAAACATCAATGACCATTTATGTAGCCCATCTTAGTTTTATAAATATCAAACACATTTATGAATAATTATACACCTACAAACCAAGTACCAAGTTACATATATATTTGGGAATAAATCTAGATTTATGCCTCTACACCTTACCATTTCTTTGGAGATTTGCTCTTTTTTCTGTGAAGTGTACCTCTCCCCTGTGCAATGTAAAAATTTTAACATCAAATACATTTGCATGTCTTTTCTCCTGTTAATCTATATTTTGCTAGTCTAATTTACAGGGCCCCAGCCAGATAATCTAAGAGGGAAGGTTTTTCCACTCCTACCCATAGCACTATTGATGTTAACCTTCATTGTCTAGCTGAGGTATCTTTTGCCACGTTTCTCCATTGTAAGGTTACTAGCTCCCTCCTTCCATATTGTACACTTTAGATTTATTTATATCAATATAGACTCATGACTATTGTATTTGTACTTTGGATTAGAATCCGATAATACTTTTATACTTGTATTTTGTAGCTTATTTATTTTGTTTATTTATTATTTGTTTTTAATGTATCTTTACTGTTGAAAGTATTACAGATCCCCCCCCCCCTTTTATTCCCCATTGACTCTCTCCACCCTGTAACCGCCCCTCCCAGGCCTTCACCACACTATTGTCTGTGTCCAGGGGTTATGCATATCGGCATATAAATCCCCCGGTTAATCACTCCCTCACCCATCACCTAACCCTTGCCTTCCCTCTGAGATTGTCAGTCTGTTCCATGCTTTTATGTCTCTGGATCTATTTTGTTCATTGGTTTATTTTGTTCATTAGATTCCACATATGAGTGAGATCATTGAAAGGTTAAAGTCAGTGGTGCACAGTCAGGCTAAATAACTATCTCAGATGGTGATTTATTTAAGGAAAAGGGGATGGGAGATGGGGCTATACAGAGAAAAAGGGTCTTGGAGACAGGTTCAGGTGGTAAGCTCAGGACAAGCTTCCACTGCCCTTTGCTCCCCTGGTTGCAAGTCTCATGGGGAGCCTCAGAGGTTAGTGGACATGTGCCTGTAGGGGAATGCCAAGGGCATGCTTCTTGGTGGGAGAGTATGCACTGGGTCCTCTGTCTTGAGCATCTTTATCTCTCTTTTGAGGTGGAAATCTTAGGGGAGATCTCAGAGGGTCTTAATAGAATATTCATCAGCTTTCCAGGAGTGCTCTTTCAAGATTATGGTCTCTACTGATTGGTTGGTGCCAAGGCAGGGGGTCATTAGTCAATGTAGCTTGTCCTGAGGCAGTGTCACTTGTCTGGTTTTGCTGCTTTTCTGGGTTTGGAGCTGAAATACAACTGAGGCCTGGGTGTTACCTTTAGGAAGGGAAAGGTAGGGCCTCTAAACCACTTGACCAATGATATGAAAGATCTGGGGTCCAAACTGCATGCTCAGTGATATGCTAGGGGAAGATAGGTTACCCTGGGGATGAGGTCCTTATTTTCCCAGTTTTTACCCTTAGGCATCTGGGCTACCCACCTTGGTGAGTTTCTGTACCTGGCCCATCATCCTTGCTCTGCTTATGTCTAACAATTATGTGATACTTACCAACCCAACATAACAGATATTATTTATTTTTTTCTTGACAGATATATTGTTTTTATTTTTTTAAGTGATGAAAAACATTTTTTTCAATTATAGTTTACATTCAATATTATTCTATATTAGTTTCAGGTGTACAGCATAGTGGTTACACAATCATATACTTTCCCAAGTGGTCTCCCCAATATTTCAAGTAACTATCTGGACTCCTATAGTTATCACAAACTAGAGGCCTAGGGTACAAAAATTTGTGCACTCAGGGGGGTCCCTCAGCCCTGCCTGTGCCCTCTCGCAGTCTGGGATCCCTCAGGGGATGACTACCTGCTGGCTTAGGCCCGCTCCCCAGGGGACCGGACCTAAGCTGGCAGTCAGACATCCCTCTGGCAGCCCAGGAGCCCTCAGGGGATGTCCACCTGCCAGCAGGGAGCAGGCCTAAGCTGCAGTCAGACATCCTTAGCACTGCTGAGGAGGTGAGAGAGTTAATTTGCATATTACTCTTTTATTAGATGGGATATTATTGACTCTATTCCCTATGCTGCAATTTACATCTCTGAGACTATTCTGTAGCCACCAATTTGTACTTCTTAATACCTTCATCTTTTTTATCCAGTTCTCCAACCCTTCTCCCCTCTGGCAACCATCAATCTGATCTCTGTATTTATAAGTCAGAGAAAGACAAAAGCTATATGATTTCACTTATATACCGAATCTAAAGAACAAAATAAACAAAACAGAAACATACTCATTTGTTTTCAAATAATTATATAAAATCAAGTACTTGGATTAATATTACCTGATATTTAAAATAATGTTTAAGGCCATATTTCACAACACATAAACACAGTAGAAGTTTTTTCCCCAATTCAAAATTTAGTGTTTCTATGAAAAAACTTTAGTACATTATTATTTACTATAGGCCTGGTACACAAATTCATGCACAGATGGGGTCCATTGGCCTGTACCGCAATCGGGGCCAATTGGGGCCCATCTCACCCAGTCCTGATTGGGCCGACTGGGGCTGGGAGGTTGGATGGCTAGGGGAAGGGACCATGGGAAGTTGGCCGGCTGTGAGAGGTTGGCTGTGGGAGCTCAATGACCACCAGGGGGCAGCTCCTGAATTGAGTGTCTGCCCCCTGGTGGTCAGTGTGCATCATAGCTACTGGCTGGTCATCCGGTCATCCAGTCATAAAGGTCACTTAGGTTTTTATATATACAAATGAATTGCTGAATTTTTGCAAAACAATAAAATCTTCTCATTATACAAAACATGGGCTTACTTATATAAATGAGATCTTGGGATAAAACAAAATCATTTGTAAGAAACAGCAATTTCTTATTAAAAATGTGTTATACCCTAATGACATTTTGTACCCTTGCTACAGTTGTCTTTGAAGAGTTTATATCATGTTTGTAGTAAGTAGATTTCTAAGACATGAGATAATAAGACAGAGTAAATAGACATTAGCGTTTACTTTAATCCATATTTAATGTTATTTCCTATTAAATAAAACTCATTCAATCAACATCTAACAAACATTTATATATCTACTAGTCCTAATATATAAAGAGCCAAGGTCCGTCACAACCTAAACGTCCAGACGGACGACCGAACACCAGGCTAGAGTCCCAGCCAACAGCGGCGGGAGTCAGTCCTGGGTCCCGGTCACCCATGGCAGGGGTCAGTCCTGGGTCCTGGCCACCTGCAATGTGGCAGCGGGAGGGAGCTATGGGAACAGAGCCATGCTGCCATTGGACTGGCCTCTTGGTCCCTCCCCTCACCCACAAGCTCTGGAAAACCAGAGCCATGCTGCAACCTGGGAATCTTGGTCCCTCCCTCCGCCTGCAGGCTCCAGGGAGCCAGAGTCATGCTGCGATTGGACTGGCCTCTTGGTCCCTCCCCCTGGCCCGCAGGCCCGGGGAACCAGAGCCATGCTGCAATGGGACTGGACCGTACTCGAGGGGTCCCAGATTGTGAAAGCATGCAGGCTGGGCTGAGAGACCCACCCTGAATGCATGAATTTTCATGCACTGGGCCTCTAGTATATATATAAAAGCCTAAGTGACCGAGTGACCAAACCACCAGTTGACCAGCCGGTAGTTATGATGTGCACTGACCACCAAGGGGCAGACGTCAAATCAGGAGTTGCCCCCTGGTGGTTAGTGCACTCCCACAGTGGGAGCACTGCTCAGCTGCCTGATGGGTCCCAGATGCTGGGCTGATGGCTGGTGAGTGTAGCCCCAGCAGTACAAACCTCTCCTGCAGACACTCACCCTGCAACAGGTGCAGTGGGGCTGGGATGAGTGGGAGTGGCACAGCCCTTGAGGGATGTCAGACTGCCCCCACATCGGGCCAAAACCTGCAATGCAATAACCCCTGAGGATTCCCGGTTGTGAGAGGGTACAGGCCAGGCTGAGGGACCCCACTGGTGCACAAATCTGTGCACCAGGCCTCTAGTTTATTACATAAATTACATAGCAGTTTTTAATTAAAATATTATATTATTCAAAATGAATGCAAGGCAGCCATATAGTCTTTCAAAAATTGTGAACTTGTTCTCTATTGTCAAATATTTTAGAGTTTTTTCAGAAGATGCTATCCAAATGTATTTTATAACATTTTAATGAGCTCTTTTTAGCTTGGTATTATTTTTCTTTTTCTTTTCAAAATTAAGATTTTCTTCTTCTTTTTTTTCTTATTAAAAAAGAAACTAAGCCCTGGCCAGTGTGGTTCTGTGGTTAGAGAATTGGCCCATGTGCCTAAGGGTTGAGGGTTTGATTCCCAGTCTAGGGCATGTACCTCAATTGAGGGTTCACTCCCCACCCCTTGGTTGGGGTGCATGTGGGAGGCAACTAGTCCGTTTATCTCTCTCACATCAATGTCCCTCTCTCTTCTCTCTCTTTCTCTCCCTCTCTCTTTCTCTCCCCTTCCTTTCCTCCTTCCCTTCCATTCTCTCTGAAAAGCAATGGAAAAAATGTCCTCTGGTGAGAATTAACAACAACCAAAAGAAAATGAGAGAGAGAGAGAGAGAGAGAGAGAGAGAGAGAGAGAGAGAGAGAGAAAAGAAACATCATTTTGTTTCATTTGTTTATGCATTCATTGGTTGATTCTTTTATGTACCCTGTCTGGGAATCAAACCTGTAACCTTGGCATATCAGGACTACATTTTAACAAAGTCAGCTACCCAGCCAGGGCCAAAAATTATCAGGATTTTTAAAAATAGTTTTTAAGATAACAAAATTTGGTCCATGAATTAATGATTATTTTTATGAACAAATCTTTAGGCAGTCAAAAAGTGAATGGGAATTCATATTAGAAAAAAAAAAAAAAAAACACGTTTCTAGATTTGTTTCAATCAGGCTATTTCCTAGGCTTTTCTACTCACTGTGAAAATAGGCTGCTTTGCCTCAAAATCTCTGACAATCTTAAATGAAGCATCTAGAGAAGAGGTATGTAGGATATTTAGAGAATACAAACAAGTAAGAACTGAAGGTCTTTGTGAGGTGTTTTTTTAAGAGTTTTATTTAAAAACAGTCTAGCAAAATTTTTAGGTATGCAAAAGTTATAGAAATAGATTCAGCTTTAAAGGATATCATCGGTATTTTTAGCTGTGAGAAAGGGTCATCTTTTGTGATCAATAAAAAAAAAAGTTTCAAATACATTATAGAAAATTTAAAAATAGTGTTGCCAGTTTTGCCTATAAATGTCCTTCTTAAATCAATAGTGGTGTTTCTTAATTGGTACAAATTTCTTTTCAGAGCAGTGAAATATGGGTAACACTTTTCATTTACAAGATAATCTTTCATCTTAATAAACTCAGTTACAGTCTTATAACCAACTTTAACAAATACACTTTACTGTAAACCTATAATTGCCTAATAGTGTGCAGTTTAGAGGATTTTGTACCATTATTCTTGATATTATAATGGCTTGTCTTCTTTTGTTAAGCATGAGGAAATAATATGGGGTAAGTGCTTAGAGCTGAAGATCTCATTATGCTCCACTAAGGACACAATAATGCATTTACTACATTCTTAATAGAACTAATGGGAAAAAAAGATATATAGTACTTTGCTATTACCCATTAAAAAGAAAGAAAAGAAAATTCAACTGAGTAAATTTGAAGATCTAATTGGCTTTATTGAACAATTCATTACTTGAGGCAGGATTCCATCTAGCAAACAGAAAGGAACTCCAATGAGCTCTACAAAATGAAAGACTTTTCTAGGTAGAAGGGGGAAGGAAAAAGGAAAGAAAAGATTACCTCATATTCCTTATGGAATGGAAGGAGTCTGTGTTCCAGATAACTTCATTGGTGCTGACCCGAAAATTCCAGACTGACTGATTAAAAATACATTCCTGGGGAACATTGAAACTGCAATTAGGTTAGGTATAAAGTCTCAATTTAGTGATGTGGATTGAGCACAAGTGAGTCAAATTTGAGCCTTTCTTTTTTAACATACCTACCACTTAGATAACATGAAATGATATACATATATATTAAATATAAATGTATAAATATTCATTTATATGTACAAGTTCACAAATATTAGTACTGTAGTTGTGTTTCTGCACTGCTTAGCTTCTCACATTTAGTCATGTTACTGACAATTTTTGTGGCCTCAATTTTTCCTACTATAAAATTAAGGCCCATTTCTTTTATAAAACATTAAGATTTATAGTAAACAGTTTTAGGTAAAATATGAATAGACTGTAATTTGGAATTTTTCTTTAAGCATTCTCTCCATGAAGTTGTTTGCTATCACTTTATAGGTTTTAAATTTGCAAAACAAGTCTTTTAAAAGCTAAGTATTTCCTATTAAATTATTTTTGCTGAATTTTAAGTGGTTGTAACAATCTGCTGACTAAATTTGTGGTTTTCAATACTTAGCATAACATTTTCTAGATAAGAGACCAGGGTGGCCAGGATTATCACAATAAGTTGTTCTATTTTTTTTTTAATTAAAATACTGTATTTTGAAATGTGAATTCAAACTCAGGGGAAAAGAAGATAAAAGGCATATGTACTCCTTAGATAAAAGTTAACTTTAACTACATTTTAAGTATGAATTATCATAGTCTAATTACACCTGTCTTTTCTTGGAGATTGGCTCTTTTTTAGTTATGATGGGAAAGGTTTTGGGATACCTATCTTAAATCTTACTTTACAATACCAACTGGCCTCTACTATTTTTTCCTCGATGAATATAATTTTTCAGAATTCACTGTGTTGAAAGTAATAGAACCTACATTGATTTCATACCCAACCAATTGATAAATTTAGATTAGTATAGAAAATAAAAGGTTCTCATTCAATTTTAGAGATCTAAATTTGTATTTATCATTCTCTGCAAACTGGCACAGTAAAAAAAATAATGCATTAGTTTAATTCATATTTGATCTTGCAATAGATATTTTAATAAAAATGTTTAAGTTGAAGTTTTAAGTAAAACAAAGCCAAAGGAAAAATACAATGTTTTTTTTTTTCCAACTTTCAAAATAGGAGAAATAACATTTGTTATCTGCCTAGAAAAACATGAATTTCTAAAATAAATTTATTTTTGAAATAATAGAGAGTTATAATTAACTTGCAGTTATAAAATAAAATAGGACCACATACTCCAAAAATAATTTTCAACAAAGTTGAGAGTTTTGCATTTTAAGCTAATGAAAAATAAACTTATATTGAGGGACATATTATCTACATTTCTTACAAAATTCAAATTTTCTACAGATTAAAATCACAGAGATAGAGCACTTCAAATATTTCCTAAGAAACATTTTCTAAGTAATAGCAATTTAAATTTAAAAGGTAATAAAATCACTTCACCCATTTAGTTGCCAAAAACATTATTTTTGTTCTTGCTGTGAGTACAAACCTTAGCTCTATTGTTTCATTGTAATTAAAACACATTTCAAAGTAAATTTGAAATTTTTTTTCTTATGTTTGAACATTTTAAAATTTGTTGTCAGGACAGCAAAGACTCTTCCTAGCATCCACCTGCAATTTCTGGTTTTGCTATGCAAATTACAGTCAGTTGTCTAAATGTAATTGATTTATGTAAATGATTTATGTTTTCCTAATCTATAATAATGGAATTTTATCAAAAGAAGGGAAGTTCTTTGAATCTTGATGGTGTGAGCTTACCACTCCAAACATTGTCTTGAAGATATGTAGATGTAAACCAGACATCTTTGATTAGTGAGGAAAATAAAATTAAAACATTTTATCTTTTGCATTTCATAGCATTTTATTTATTTATGTTTTATTGTATTTATTGGGGTGACATTGGCTAATAAAATTATACAGGTTTCAGGTATAGAGTTCTAGAATACATAATCTGTATATCGTGTGTTTACCACCCCAAGTCAAGTCTCTTCCATCACCATTCATCACCCTCTTCTAACTCCTTACCCCCTCTTCCCTCTAGCAATCACTATGCTATTGTCTGTGCCTACCAGTCTTTTTTTCTATATCTTTGCTTAATCTTGTAGTATTTTCAATGTATTTTATTTATTCAGAATTGTAATCACTTCTATCTCAAGAAAAATTTAACCTGAAGTTTTGAGTGACATGGCTTTTTTTCTTTAAAAAATATTGTTATGTTTTTCCTCTAAATTTAAATTGATGGTGTATGCTACTATTGCTCTGCATATTAAAGTATCATTGATATAATAGTACAAATTAACTTTTATACCTCACGGTCCTTAACATTCAAACTTCATGGAAAGACTGATCTTATAGCCACTGGAATTATTCATTGAGCTCCAAGGAAAAGTTACAGCAATCCTATTAACATTGATCACATTCAAAGAAACTTAAAACATAATACACTATTATCTGTGCTTACTTTCTTTAATGAAGTGATTATCACCATGAAGAGAATAATCACAGGCCAGGTTATATCTACAGAACAGAGTAATTCCATTTATATTCTAAATATCACAAGTAGCTGACAATATATAAATGTATTGCTTAAAATAGTTGTAGGTACAAATTTATAAAAGGTGACTAGAAAAGGAAATAATTGTGTTTCCAGTGAATCTTTTTTAATTATAACTGGTTTATTATCATTAAATAACTTATATTTTCAATAGTAAATCAATTGTAAAACTACCCTTCTCTTTTCTAACCCAGAGGTTTAAATATAACTTTATCTTGAAAATTTTTACATAAAGTATTTCTGGGATATTTCTGTTATACCTCAATCCAAAAAATGGTTTGATTACTATATGCTGCAGCTATCTATTGAGGTCAAACCATTTTGCCAGCTGTAAGTGACTTTAGAAAGATTATATTAGATATAGATGAATTAGTTACTAGTAGATATATGTAAAGGTACAACATTCAACATATAGGGTAATAGAAATAGTATTGGGCTTGGGGTCAAGAAGGCCTGAGTTTGAGACACCATATCACCATGTGTAAGCAGAGTGAAATTTTGAAAATAGTTTACCTTTTCTCATTTTCAGGTTAATCATATATAACATATGCTGTCTAATTTAGAAGGTGGTTGACAGTTTTAAAGTTGGTAAAATACCTGAAACTGCCTAGCACAGACTGTGAAAAACAGTAGAAACTCAGACACTTAAAACATCTGTATGTAAATTATAGTCTTATAAAGAATGTAAATTATCTTCTTATAAAGAATTGAGTGAGGTTTGGTAACATTATAGGCAGCTTATAAAATGCTAATATTGAATTAAATTAATATCTCACAAAATATTAGGCTTTTTTATAAAAAAAACTTTTCAACATATGTCTGCTGTTACAAGTTGTGACATGTATAATCTGCTATTTTTGTTTAAACTATCATTAATTAATTTAAATTTATAAATTCAAGATGTTACAAATTTCTAAATAAAATATAAAGTATTCTTTATTTTTTTAATACATTTTTTATTGATTAAGATATTAAATATGTGTCCCTGTCCCCACATCACCCTCCAACCCCCCCCCCCCGCTCATGCCCTCACCCCCCCCCCCCCCCCCGTTGTCCGTGTCCATTGGTTAGGCCTCTATGCCTGCATGTAAGTCCTTTGGTTGCTCTTTCCCCCTTAACCCTACCCTCCCCTACCCTCCCTCCAAAGCCCGACAGTCCAATCAATGCCTCTCCGTCTCTGGATCAGTCCTTGTTCATCAGTTTATGTTGTTCCTTTTATTCCACAAATGAGTGAGTTCATGTGGTATTTATCTGCTCTCCAGTTCCATCCATGTTGTGGCAAATGGTAAGAGTTCCTTTTTCTTCTTCCTCTTCTTAAAGAATACCTTTCAGCATTTCATATAATGCTGGTTTGGTGGTGATGAACTCCTTTAGCTTTTTCTTATCCATGAAGCTCTTTATCTGACCTTCTATTCTGAATGATAGCTTTGCTGGATAAAGTAATCTTGGTTGCAGGTTCTTGCTATTCATCACTTTGAATATTTCTTGCCACTCTCTTCTGGCCTGCATGGTTTCTGTTGAGAAATCAGCTGACAGTCGTATGGGTACTCCCTTGTAGGTAACTGACTGTCTTTCTCTTGCTGCTTTTAAGATTCTCTCTTTGTCTTTTGCTCTTGGCATTTTAATTATGATGTGTCTTGGTGTGGTCCTCTTTGGATTCCTTTTGGTTGGGGTTCTCTGTGCTTCCTGGACTTGTAAGCCTATTTCTTTCACCAGGTAGGGGAAGTTTTCTGTCATTATTTCTTCAAATAGGTTTTCAATATCTTGCCCTCTCTCTTCTTCTGGTACCCCTATAATTCTGATGTTGGTACGCTTGAAGTTGTCCCAGAGGCTCCTTACACTATCTTCATATTTTTGGAATCTCTTTTTTTTTTTTCTTTTTCGGTTGGGTATTTTTTGTTTCTTTGTGTTTCAAATATTTGCCTTGATTCTTGGGATCCTCTTGTCTGCTGTTGGATCTCTGTAAATTATTCTTTATTTCAGTCAGTGTATGCTTAATTTCTAGTTGGTCCTTTTTCATGTCCTCCATGGTCTCACTATACTTATTGAGGGACTCATTAAATTTATCGGCGGTTTCCATAAAATTCTTGAAAAACCTTATAAACGTGGCCTTGAACTCTATATCCAATCGTCTACTTTCCTCTATTTCTGCCATTCGTGACCTGTTTCTCTGTCTCCGCATTTTGGCTGCTTCCCTGTGTTGATAGAGAGGCTTTGTGTGATAGGTGTCCTGTAGGGCCCAGTGGCTCAGCCTCCCCAGTTACCTGAGGTGGACACTCTTGGTGCACCCCCTTGTGGGCTTTGTGCACAGTCTTGTTGTAGCTATGCCTTGGTTGCTGTAGGATCACTCAGAGGAACTGACCTCCCAGCCAATTGGCAGTGAGAATCAGCTGTGTCTGCACTGGGAGAGCTTCTGTGCTGGATCTCTAGGGTGGTGCTAATCTAGCCTTTGCCTGCGGCTATCTCCGGCAGATGACTCTGGGCAGGGCTTGGGCGGGGCGGGTCCCTGGGGATCTGCAGGGAGGGAGAAGTTATGGCGGCTCTCAGTTCCGTCCCTAGGGACTCTGCCTCACAGAGTCCCAGCAACTGCTGCAAACCTCGGAGAGAAAGCTGCCCTCAAGTTCTGACCGAGGCCAGACAGTCCCGCTTCTCCCGTTTGAGTCTGAGTCCCTAGCGACTCACCCGGATCTGGAGCTCAGAGTCTGAAGCTCCCTCCCTATTGTAAACAACATCCCCGCCCTCCACGCCACCAGCCAGCTCCGCGCGCACTCCGCACCTGAGAATTTCACTTCAGCACTGTGCTTCCTCTGAGTCTGGGTATGATATTCTCTTTCCTCCTAGTTGTAGAATTTCCACTCAACCAGCCCTCCTGTGGTTCTGGATGGTGTCCGTTCCGTGTTTCAGGTGTAATTTGAATTGGTTGTTTGAAGCAGCAATCTCCGGCGTTAACCTATGCCGCATTCTTGGTTCTCCCATAAAGTATTCTTTAATTCTGTTGGTTAAAGGAAGGTGTTGTATACATAATTAGACATTGAACTTGACAAGTTTTTTACAAATACTCAAGGGATCATTAAGTTTATACACTTGGAAATGTGAGAATTAATAGGAAAGTCATTGATCCTTTTGGGATACTTAGTTATAAATATTTAGTGTATGAATTATAAATTAAAATAAATAATTTGACTGTCATATTTCTGGAAGAACTTTTCCAGTCATTGTCCTCTAAAGGCAGTAATTATGTCATGTTTATGTGTGTATCCTTAAAACACAGTATAATTCCTGATGTAAAGTTGGGCTCAATAAGTGCCTATTGATTGACTGAGATAATAGAGCATCTCATCATAACAAGGTGACACTTGTTAGGGTTTTTTGGGCTAGTGACTCAGGCTGTGAAAGAATTCACAACTAAAAGAAGAGATAGATGCAGAGAGAAAGTTTATTTTTACTTTCCCCAAAGGGAAAGAGCCAGTGCATTGCTAATTAATACAAGGGCAAGAAATAAACAGCTGTCTGCTCTTTTAAAGCCTTGGCTGCTGTTGCTAGGTGGTAAGGAAAGGAAGGGGATTTGGGAGATGAAACTGAGCAGAAATCGGGGGGGGGGGGAGGTTGTAGTTCATTAGTTCTTTGAGAGACAATCCAGGCAGATGTCCTAGGGAGGTGTCTTATCAGTATTTTTCCAACGTTGTAAAACATTCTTAGAGCAAAAGTTATGAAGAATTTGAATGAGGCCTGTTTGAAGGGGAAGAAGAGAAGAAAACCTTCTACTAATTATTCCTGAGTTGTAAAAAACAGCAGGGAAGAGGGGTATGTATGCAAGAATGTAGCCTTGAGAATAACTTGTCTTGAAGTTTGAACATAGGGGCTGTTTGAATCAAAAGAGCTAACAGGGGGGTTAATTACCAGGTGTTCCTCATAACTTGTGAAAGGCTACATCAAAGAAAAAGAAATTCTTTTTTGCTTTTCTTTTTCTGTCCTTACAACACTAACTTAGCTTGCTCAGACACTATTAGATACAAAACTACACTAGTATTATGATGAATTTCTCAAAAGAATGTGGTCAGGGAGGTTGTTGATGAGTGTGTGTGTGTGTGTGTGTGTGTGTGTGTGTGTGTGTGTGTGTAATAAAAAGAATTGGAAAAGGAAAGGAGGAATACATAGAATTATATATTAGAAGGCAATGCAGAAGAGATTTTGAGAATGGAATGGAATTTTCCAGTAGTTACAACCCAAAAAAATGGGTACAATAAAAGTATTGGTTTTTCTGTTTATTGGGAGACTACTTTCGAACTGCTAAATGTGTATAACTGATATGTCAATTATCCCAAAAGCAATTGCTTTTTTATGTACCATTGCCTGAATTTGAAATATTAAAACAAATAAACTTAATTCATTAATTTGTTAAGGACTAAACAAATTTATTTATATTCAAGACACATAAAGCTATCTTCAGAAGAATTCTTTTACATTTTATTTAGAAATTGCAAAAATTAAAACTATATTTTGAAAATTTGCATGATAAAATGTTAGAAATTATAAAATATTTTCTTTAATTTTTTTATGGCAATGGTGATAATGGGAGAAATATTTAAAGCATACATAGAATTTTAGAGTATGATTGAAGAACTTCAGCCTTACACCATAAGTTCAATCATTTTACTGTTTTACTAAAATCTATATACAATTTCAATAATTCTGGAATTCCCCCTTCTTCCTCCACTATGCTATCTACACTAATAAAAGACAAACATGCAAATTGACTATACCTTTGCTATGCCTTAAGCCACGCCCACCAGCCAATCAGAGCTACTATATGCAAATTAACCCAACCAAGATGGTGGCCGGCAGCCACAGAGCTGGACCAAGCAGGAGGCTTGGTTGCCCCAATGATGGAGGAAGCCAAGCTTCCTTCCCACTAGCCGCGGTGGGCTCTGAGCTCCACTCAAAGCAACAAACTTTCAATTATAGAAGGTAAATAAACCCCATATACCTGCTTTTAGCTGGCCATGGCCACGGAGCTGAAGCGAGCAGGAGGCTTCCCTTCTGCCCGCCCTGGCCGGCTCTGAGCTCCTCTCAAGGCTATAAAGTTTCAATTATAGAAGGTAAATAAATCTCAAAATATAAAAAGAAAAAAAAAGGAGACGCTGGGAGCTTCCATCACTGGGGGGCTTGGCCAGCCTGAAAACGGCCCTCAGCTCCTCACCCAGACTGGCCAAACCTCCATGGGGTGAGGGTCCCCGGGGGGGGGCTTGACCAGCCTGCAAACAGCCATCTGCCCCTCACCTAGGCTGGCCAGGCACCCTAGTGGGGACCCCCACCTGAAGGGGGTGTGACCAGCCTGCAAACAACCATCAGCCCCTCACCCAGGCTGGCCAGGCACCCAAGCAGGACCCCCACCCTGATCCGGGACACCCTTCAGGGCAAACCAGCTGGCCCCCACCCGTGCACCAGGCCTCTATCCTATATAATAAAAGGGTAACATGCAAATTGACCCTAATAGCAGAAAGACTGGGAATGACTGGTCACTATGACACTCACTGACCACCAGGAGGCAGACACTCAATGCAGGAGCTGCCCCCTGGTGTTCAGTGTGCTCCCACAGGGGCAGCTCTGCTCAGCCACAAGCCAGGCTTATGGCTGCCAGTACAGCAGTGGTGGTGGGAGCCTCTCCCGCCTCCTCAGCTGCACTAAGGATGTCCGACTGCAGCTTAGGCCTGCTCCCCACTGGTAAATGGACATCCCCCAAGGGCTGCCGGGCTGCCAGAGGGATGTCTGACTGCCAGCTTGGGCCCAATCCTCCAGGGAGCTGGCCTAAGCCAGCAGGTGGACATCCTCCAAGGCATCCCAGACTACAAGAGGGCATAGGCCGGGCTGAGGTACCCCCACCCCGAGTGCACAAATTTTTGTGCACTGGGCCTCTAGTCCAGTCATAATAGACTTTAAATTGTCTGAAAATATTCTCCCTGAATGTATCAAACTACCTTAAAAAATAGTCAGCTTATGAAAGAGAGATATGAATGAAATTCCTCAAAGGGATTTATAGCATGCAGTTTATAAGCAGTGTTTTTGTGATCAGGCTGACTGCCTGAGCTCAAATGCCAGTTGTTACAAACTAACTGACCTTAGTCTCAATTTCCTTATCTGTAAAATCAGGAGTAATAATAGGTTTGCTATAGTAAATGAATGAGTAAACTACCTAAGATTTTATAAGCATTTTATGTGTTATCTATTAATGGTAGTGTTACATCAGAGTAACCAAGAGATGAGATGAGAAGACAGACCACCAAGCACTCGGAGGATGCAGAAATTCACCTTTATGCAAGAACATTGGTGCTGGATCAGGGGAATCAATTTCCCAAAGCTGAGCCCCTAGGTTCTGCTAAACTCAGTCTTATATAGCCTGCTTTCAGGTCTTTGTGTGGCTTTTTTAAAAGCTATTTTGTTGAAAAGTAGGTTGTAACAGACCCCTGGCTGATACCAGCTGCTAACACCCAGGGCCTTGGCTTCAGTTCAAAGCCTCTGCAAACTTATTGTTCCAGGATATTGGTCTGCCTGATACAGAAAGCAGGGGTTAGGCTGATTATAGATAAGCAAATATCCTGTTACTGCAGAGGTTGGGTTAAGCTGCCCTTACAGTAGGAATATTATATACATTCAGTACTAATGCCCTACATTGCCATAAAATTATTTCTGTTAATTACTATCATACAAAACTCATGAATTAATTCATTGCTGATTTTAATTCTCTTTTTAATGTAAAAAATAAATTATTATTTGAGATTATTTTGGATATTTGGTAGTCAAAATTATAGAACTCTGTTCCCTTTAAAATTCTGTCAGGAAAGGGGAGACTTTTCCCTTTTTACTCTTCTTCTGTTCTCATAGCTGTACTAACAAAATTGACGCAAGACTAAATTAACAGGAGAAATAAACAATTTAATACATGCACATAGGAGAATCACAATATGATGCCCATAAAATAGGGGCACCAAATGATTAAACTAGATACTTTTTGCACAAAGAAACTAATTTCTGAGAATTTAACAAGACAAAGAAAGGTAGTACTCGTTAGAAAGGAATTTAAACAATGTTTGGAATTAGGTAATCCTATATAATAAAAGCCCAGTGAACAAACAGCAGAACGACCAGAATGACCGGTCGACCAGTCGCTATGACAGGCACTGACCACTAGGGGGCTCAATGCAGGAGCTGCCCTCTGGTGGTCAGTGCACTCTCACAGTGGGAGCCCCACTCAGCTGACCAGGATGAACAGCGCTCCCACAGTGGGATCCCCACAGACCATGCCCCCCACCAGTGCACAAATCCCATGCACAGGGCCTCTAGTAAATTAATAAAGGTCAAGGTTTATTTACACAGGCTTTATGAAGTATGAATTTTGTCACTTGTGATAGTTGTCTCTCAGCCTTCTGGAGCAGGAAAGACAGGTATTGATATACAGACAGTCCTTGGGTTACGTTGGACTCAACGTACATCATTTCATGGTTACATCGCCATCTCCCATTTATTTATAAAAATAAAAAGAAAGTTCTGTGACTTCGACATATGTACATATGTGCTTTATGTTTTTTATTATTTATTTACCACAAGTAAAGGTCAGGAATTGTTATCTTTCTTTTAAAATTTTTTACTGTTTCGTCATTACTGCTGTGTATGTGCTCCATGTGAGTGACGTAGGTGCTTATGTAGGTGGATTCTGATTTACAGCAAAAATTGCATTATGTCGCGCAGTAGGAATGGATCTCCGACGTAACCCGAGGACCTACTGTAGTAGGCAGTTAAACCTGAGCAGAGTAGGAATGAAAGACCAGGTACATAATGCCTCCAGTGCAGAAAGCCTTGCATGTCTAAGCAATGAGCAAAACTGGTAATATAGTGTGGGACCTTTCCCCCTGGGTGACCTTTCCTTCCCTAGCATATTGCTGGTCATGCAGTTTAGATACCCTGACATTTCATGGCATGTTGCTAATCATGAGCCAGATCCCCTTAGAGGAGGAATTAGAAGGCTCCCACACAATCCTTTGGATGATCATTGCCTTAAACATTAAACCCCCAGGACAATGAGGTTCTGCCCCCCCCATTAGATAATCTTAGAAACAAAGTTTTGGGTTCTATTTGACTACATACACAGAGTTTTGGTCAAACTAGAGATAAAATGTAGGCCTCAGTAGTTTTTCAGCATTAGACCCAGAAAATCAGCAAAACCAGAAGAAACAACACCATGGCTGACATCAGGACTAGCTGTAATGATTAAATGACCCCTTACTCTAGAATAGACCAATCAGTAGATACCATGACCATAAAAGGACATACCTAGAAAGCTAATGAAGTTTATTGAGATCCTCCCCTGAAACCTCCCCTAAAATCTCTGCCTTTAGAAAAGCAGATCAAAATTCTCAAGACAAATAACCAGTGAAATCTCTCTCTCTCTCTCTCTCTCTCTCTCTCTCTCTCTCTCTCTCTCTGGCATGCCCACACCTTTTTCCAATCCCTTCTTTCCTCAGGCAACTTTCTCTCTCTAGAGCAGTGGTTCTCAACCTTCTGGCCCTTTAAATACAGTTCCTCATGTTGTGACCCAATCATAACATTATTTTCATTTCTACTTCATAACTGTAATGTTGCTACTGTTATGAATCGTAACGTAAATATCTGATATGCAGGATGGTCTTAGGTGACCCCTGTGAAAGGGTCGTTTGACCGCCAAAGGGGTCACGACCCACAGGTTGAGAACCACTGCTCTAAAGCATGCCTGAACCTTTCCTTCCCCCTTTCTTCCTTCAAGTCACATACCTTTGCTTTCTTTCTCCTAAGCACCAAGGTCCCTTCTTTTGCCTATGTAACTTGTGTCCTGAGCCCACACAGCCCAGCTGACTCATTTATACCTCTGTGACTTTTTTCTTTTTTCTTTTGATGTATTGATTTTAGAGAGATTGGAAGGAGGAGAGAGAGGAAAAAAAATGATTTGTTGTTCCATTATTTATGCATTCCTTGATTGAATCTTATATGTGCTCTGACCGGGGATCAAACCCACAACCTTAGGGAATAGGGACAATGCTTTAACCAACTGAGCTACCCAATCAGAGCTACCCCTGTAACTTTTCTAAATAAATTTTTTGCATTAGAGAGTTCTTGGCTCTGAGTTTCTTCTTAGCTGAACTCAAGGACTTAGGTCTAACATCTGGGGCAGAGGAGTGTCAGAGAGATCTTCCTATTCTTGCTGCTTCTGAAATTATTTTAATTTGAAAAAATCAATATAGTATTGTGGAATATCTTGAGATGGCCTGCCCAATACTTCTCATAACTTTAAAGAAATTTTACTCTATTAATGTGATCATTAGAAGCTACTTTATCACTTTATAAAGGGATGACTCTACCATACTCATTTGTCTACCCATTTAAAATACCAGCTCCTGTAACTTGGGCCTCTATTAAATCAAATATCAACCTGTTTTAAAGGCTCTTTCTAGGGCTTAGAACAACTATTTTACTGAGATATGGAGTCTTAAGAGACACTGCTAATTTTACTATATTTTACAGAAAGTGAAGCAGTGTAATGGAGTGCCTATATCTTTATAGGTAATTAGAAAAATGTAAATCAAAATAACACTTTTGTCACTGGCTGGTGTGGCTTAGTTGGTTGAGCATTGTCCCATGCACACGCTTTCACTGTGGGCTGGAATCCCGATGGTGGTGGGTGCAGGAGGCAGCTAATAGAGGTTTCTCTTTCACATGAATGTTTTCCTCTCTCTCTCCCTCTTCCTTCCTCTCTCTCTAAAAGACAATTAATAAAAATATATTTAAAAAATTTGCAATACTAATTCTTTTGTTTCTAAATATATTCTATTGATTTTTTACAAGGAAGGGAGAGAGAGAGGGATAGAGAGTTAGAAACATCGATGAGAGAGAAATATCGATTCAGCTGCCTCCTGCACACCTCCCACTGGGGATGTGCCCACAACCCAGGCACATGCCCTTGACCGGAATTGAACCCGGGACCCTCCAGTCTGCAGGCCGACGCTCCATCCGTTGAGCCAAACCAGACAGGGCAGCAATATTAATTCTTGGCAAAGATGTGAAGAAAGCAGAAACTTTTATATTCTTTTTATAATCCTATCTAATAAAGAGGGAATATACAAATTGACTGTCACTTCATCACAAAGATGGTGGCACCCACAGCAGAGGCAGGGTTTCCATAACACAAGATGGCAGCACCCACAGTGGAGGCCAAGACTTAACGAGCAATCAGCAGGGACCTGAGGCTGCATTGTGCTGGGCCAGGGCAGGGGACCTGAGGCCGTGCCCCCTGCCCAGAGGGGTTTGGTGGGGGACCTCAAGGTGCACCCCCAGCCTTGGTGATGGGCCGGGGGACCTCAGGTTGCTCCCCCCACCCTGGCGCCAGAGGACCTGAGGCTGTGTCCCCTGCCTGGCACCGGGCTGGGGGACTTGAGGCTGCACCCCCCTCCTGGCGCTTGGCCAGGGGACCTGAGGCTGAGCCACCCGCCTGTCAGGGCTTGACAAGGCTGGGGCTGGCTGAGTCTAGATCTCACCCAATGGAGTTAGGTCCAGCTCTTTCTGGGTCTCACATGATTTTGAGGCACCATGCATGAATAGGGACTTGAGTTGGGTCCTGTGGTGTGCCCCAGGCTCTGACAGGAGGAAGATTTTCATATACATTTTACTAATTTTCTTTCATCTCTGACATTTCTATTATAAAGGGCAAATAGCAATATTAAAATATTTCCTCTAATTAATCTCCTTTCAATGTGCATGAATTTTGTGCATGAAGTCACTAGTACTATAAATGAGTTACAAACACTTTGGATTCTAATTTGGCATTACTATTTCTAAATGTGTATTGTAAAAATTATCTTTCATATGTGAATAGAGCTAGACAGGGATTGTTATTGTAGCATTTTTTATAATAGAAAATACTGAAAAATAATCTAAATGAACATTAATATGCATTTTAAAATGCAACTAAATTCATAAAATTAGTAAGAAATGAAATAAATCTGTCTATACATATCAGTGTGGATTGTCTAAAAATGGTTAAAAAAGGAGTTCCTTGAAAATATCTACAGAATGTACAGTCAAAAAACAAGAATCTATGTGAATTTCTGGCTTTAGGTACCTTCTGGAGGTAAAAGACAAAATGCTGTTTTGGATGTGGTAGTTTTTAATTTTACAAAAGTATATGTGAGACATATTTTAAAAATACAGATGTGAAAAAATACATATAAACTTTTTTTAAAAAAAATTTATTGTTGAAAGTATTGCATATGTCCCCTCTTCCCCCATTGTCCTCTCCCAGCCTACCTCCATCCCTGGGCTTCACCCCTCCCACCCCCACCCCCCACATTGTCTGTGTCCATTGGTTATGCTTATATGCATACAAGTACTTTACTTGATCTCTTATCCTCCCCACACTCCCCACCCCCCCTCCAATAAAGAACCCCTCCTTTGCCTTCACTCTGAGGTTTGATGGTCTGTTCAATAATTCTGTGTCTCTGGATCTAGTTTTGTTCATCATTTTATGTTATTTATTATATTCCACAATTGAGTGAGATCATGGGATACTTATCTTTCGCTAACTGGCTTATTTCGCTTAGCATAATGCTCTCCAGTTCCATCCATGCTGTTGCAAATGGTAAGAGTTCCTTCTTTTTTACAGCAGCATAGTATTTCTTGTGTAAATGTACCACGGTTTTTTAATCCACTCATCTGCTGGTGGGCACTTAGGATGTTTCCAAATCTTAGAAATTGTAAATTGTGCTGCTATGAACATAGGAATGCATATGTTCTTTTTGATTGGTGTTTCTGAAGTTTTGGGATATATTCCTAGGAGTGGGAATACTGGGTGAAATGGGGGTTCCATTTTTAATTTTTTGAGGAAACTCCATACTGTTGTCCACAGTGGCTGCACCAGTCAGCATTCCCACCAAAAGTGCATGAGGGTTCCTTTTTCTCCACATCGTGGCCAGCACTTGCCCTTTGTTGATTTGTTAATGATAGCCATTCTGACAGGTGTGTGATGGTATCTCATTGTCGTTTTGATTTGCATCTCTCAGATGATTAGTGACTTTGAGCACTTTTTCATGTCTCTTGGACTTCTGTATGCCCACTTTCAAAAAGTATCTATTTAGGTCCTTTGCCCATTTTTGATTGGGTTTTTCTTATCTTCCTTTTGTTAAGTTGTATGGGTTCCCTATAAATTCTGGAGATTAAATCCTTATCAGATGTCACATTGGCAAATATTTTCTCCCTTGCAGTGGGCTTTCTTGTTGTTTTGTTGATGGTTTCTTTTGCTGTGCAGAAGCTCTTTATTTTGATGTAGTCCCATTTGTTTATTTTCTCCTTAGTTTCCATTGTCCTAGGAAATGTGTCAGTAAACAAATTGCTATGAGATATGTCTGATATTTTGCTGCCTATGGATTCTTTTAAGATTTTTATGGTTTTCTGTCTTATATTTAAGTCTTTTAAACATTTTGAGTTTATTATTGTGTATGGTGTAAGTTGGTCAAGTTTCATCTTTTTGCATGTATCTGTCCAATTATCCCAATACCATTTATTGAAGATACTGTCTTGACTCCATTGTATGCTCTTGCCTTCTTTGTCAAATATGAATTGAGCATAATGGTTTGGATCAATTTCTAGGTTCTCTGTTCTGTTGCATTGGTCTATATGTCTGTTCTTGCATCAGTACCATGCTGTTTTGAAAACTAGCTTTGTAATATAACTTGATATCTCATATTGTGATCCCTCCAACTTTGTTCTTTTTTCTCAGAATTGCTGTGGTTATTTGGGGTCTTTTTTATTCCATATAAATTTTTGAAGAGTCTTTTCTAGTTCAGTTAAATATGCCATTGGTATTTTAATGGTGACTGAGTTGAATCTATAGATTGCTTTGAGTAATATGGACATTTTAGTAATATTGATTCTACCAATCCATGAACACAGTATAGTCTTCAAATTGTTTATATCTTCCTCTATCTCTTGTTTCAATGTCCTGTAGTTTTCTGAGCATAGGTCTTTTATCTCCTTACTTAAGTCTATTCTTAGGTATATTATTTTTTTGGTTGCAATGGTAAATGGGATTGTTGTTTTAGTTTCTCTTTCTATGAATTCATTATTGGTATATAAAAATGCCATGATTTCTGGATCTTAATTTTATATTCTGCTACATTGCTAAATTCATTTATTATATCTAGTAGGGTTTTTGTTTGTTTGTTTGTTTGTTTGTTTGTTTGTTTGTTTTGGTTTGGTTTGTTTTTTTTTTTAATGGAGTCTTTAGGGTTGTCTATGTACAATATAATGTCATCTGTGAATAATGACAGTTTTACTTTATTTCAATTCCAATGCCTATTATTTCTTCTTCTTGTCTGATCGCTATGGCTAGCACTTCCAGTACTATATCAAACAGGAGTGGTGATAGTGGGCATCCCTGTGTTATTCCTGCTCTTAGGGGAAATGGTTTTAGTTTTTGCCCACTGAGTATGATGTTTGCGGTATGTTTGTCATATAAGGCTTTTACTACATTGAGGTCTATTCCCAATTGCTGAGAGTTTTTATCAAGAAAGGGTGTTGGATTTTTTTAATGCTTTTTATGCATCAATTGATATGATTATGTGATTTTTCTCTCTCAATTTGTTTATGTGATGTATCATGTTTATTGATTTGTGGATCTGGTTGTACCAGCCTTGCAGCCCCAGGATAAATCTCACTTGGTCATGCTGTTTGATCTTTCTAATGTGAGGCTGGATTCTGATTTGCTAAATTTTGTTGAGAATTTTAACATCTATGTTCATCAGGGATATTGGCTTATAATTCTCTTTCTTGATAATGCTTTCTCTGGTTTTGGGATTAAGGTAATACTGGCTTCATGGAAAGACCTTGGAAGTCTAATTTCTTGAATTTTTGGAATAGTTTGAGGAGGGTAAGTTTTAGTTCTTCTTTGAATGTTTGGTTATACTACCCTGTGAAGCCATTTGGATCAGGGCTTTTGTTTGCCGGAAGTTTTTTGAATACTGCTTTAATTTCCTCCATAGTTATTGGCCTATTCAGCTTTTTTATTCATCCTGATTGAGATTTAGAAGCTTGTATTTTTCTAGGAATGTGTCCATTTTGTCTACATTGTCCAGTTTATTGGAATAGATTTGTTCACAGCATCTTTTTACATTCCTTTGTATTTCTGTATGGTCAGTTTTTACTTCACCTCTTTCATTTCTGATTTTGTTTATTTGGGTCTGCTCTATGTGCTTCTTTGTTTTATTGCTTAAAGTATTACAAAGAGTATTACATATGTCTCCTTTTTTCCCCCCTTGACCTTCCCCCAGCCTCCCCTACCCCCCAGTGTCTTGTGTCCATTGGTTATGCTTATATGCATGCATACAAATTCTTTGGTTGACCTCTTACCCACCTCCACAATCCTCCCCAGCCTTCCCACTATAGTTTGTCAGTCTGGTTGATGCTGCTCTGCCTCTGTATCTATTTGCTTCTTGATGAGACTGGCTAGATGTTCATCAATCTTGTTTATCTTTGCAAAGTACCTGCTCTTGGTTTTATTGATCTCTTGTATTTGTTCTTTGGCTTCTATGCCATTTATTTCTGCTCTCATCTCTATTATTGTCTTGCTTCTGTTTGCTCTGGGATTTCTTGTTCTTCTTTTTCTAATTATTTAAGTTGTAGGGTTATATAACTTTTAAAAGTTTTTCTTATTTTTTTCAGGTAGGCCTGTAGTGCTATGGACTTCCCTCTCAGAACTGCTTTCACTGTGTCCCATAGATTTTGGATTGTTGTGCCATTTTCATTTGTTTCTAGGATTTTTTTTATTATTTCTTTGTTCATCTCTGGTAACTCAATCATTGTTTAATAGCATGCTATTTTGCTTCCAAGTGCTAAATTGTTTTTTTATTGTTTTTTTTTTCATTTGATTTCTAATTTTATGCCATTGTGATCTTAAAGATGCTTAATATAACTTCAATTTTCTCGAATTTGAAGATACTTTGCCTGTGTCCCAATATGTGGTCTATCTTTGAAGATGTCCTAAGTGCACTTGAGAAGAATGTATATTCTGTAACATTGGAGTGATATATTCTGAAGATGTCAATTAAGTCCATCTAATCTAGTGAGTCATTTAGGATTGCTGTTTCTTTGCTGATTTTTTGTCTAAAGGATTTATCCAATGATGTCAGTGGAGTATTAAAGTCCCTTATTATGATTGTGCTGCTGTTGATCTCCTCCTCAATATCTTCTGGAAGTTGAATTTTATGTATTTGGGTGCTCCAGTATTGGGTGCATATATGTTTACCAGAGTTGTTTCCTCTTTTGGTATTGGTCCCTTTAGTATTCTGAGGTGGCCTTCCTTATCTCTTGTTCTGGCCTTTAACTTGAAGTCTATTTAGTCAGATATGAGTATTACTGCCCCACCTTTTTTTTTCATTTCCATTTGCCTGAAAAAAAAATTCCATCCTTTCACTATCAGTCTGTGTGAGTTCTTTGTTTTGAGGTGTGTCTCTTGTAGACAGCATATATATGGGTCATATTTTCTAATTCATCCAGTCACCCTATGTCTTTTTATTGGAACATTTATTCTATTTACATTTAAAATTCTTATTGATAGGTACTTGTTTGTAGCCATTTTTATTCTTCATGACTATGTTCCTTCTTCCCTTCCTATTTCTTCTTTTCACAGAAGACCCTTTAGCATTTCTTGCATTGGTCGTTTGGTGGTAATAAACTCCCTTAGTTCTTTTTTGTCTCTGAAGTTCCTGATTTCACCCTCAACTTTGATTGATAGCCTTGCTGGGTACAGTATTCTTGGATTCATACACTTGCTTTGCATTACTTTGTATATTTCATACCATTCCCTTCTGGTCTGATATGTTTCTGTTGAGAAATCAGCCGATAGTCTGATGGGAGATCCCTTGTAGGTAACTTTATTTCTCTCTCTGGCAGACTTTAAGATTCTTACTTTGTCGTTGGTATTTGCCAATTTAATTATAATGTGTCCTGGTGTTGGTCTTTTTGGGTTCATCTTGTTTGAGACTCTGAGCTTCTCGGGTTTGTGTGAGTTTTATTTCCCAATATCAGGGAATCCTTCTGTCATCATTTCTTCAAACAAGTTTTCTGTTTATTGCACAGTTTCTTCTCCTTCTGGCACCCCTATTATGTGAATGTTGTTTCATTTCATTTTGCCCCAAAGTTTCCTTAGGCTCTCCTCCTGTTTTTTTAAGTGTTTTGTGTGTTTTTTTTCTCAGTTGCTGCTCTCCTTGGGTATTTCTTCCTACATTGTCTTCCAGCTCACTGATGCAGTCCTCCACTTCTTCTAGTCTACTGTTGATGCTTTCTATTGGGTTCTTTATTGCAGTGATGTCATTCTTCATTTTTTCTTGGTTCTTCTTCATTTCCTCTTGGTTCTTACACAAATTGTTGAATTTTTCTTCCATCCTTTTCAGTGTCCTTATGACCATTGCTATGAATTATTTCTCTGACAAATTGCTTGCCTTCACTTACTTCCTTTTCTGTTGATTCCTCCTTTTCTTTCATATGGGGTCTGTTTCTTTGTCTCTTCATGTTTTCTCCTATCATGGTGTCTGGTTATGTAGATTTCTCTCTCCTGTGTTGATTTAAAGGCACAAAATACAACAGGAAAAGACACAACAACACAGGGCACCAAACACAAATGTATTCACAATACCAATAACCCCAAATAAAGGTGACCACTAGAGAAAAGAGAATTAGAGGAGAGAAATGAGTGCAAAATGATATTGAGAAAAGGAAAAAAAAATGTAAGAGAGAAAAGAAAGAGTAGATAAAAGAAGGGGAAAATATATGTATATGGGGATCGAATTCCAAATAACCAACAACTAATCCAAAAATGCAAACTACAAACACCCAAACAACAAACTCAGATGAATCTGAAGAGGCAGAGGTTATTTCTAGAAGATCACAGAATTCAATGATGGGGGAAATAGCCAAGATTCAGTGTAGAGGAGGTAGAAAGAGAATGAGTGTATACGAAGAAAAGTAAAAACCAAAATACAAAAAAAGTAGAAATAATATCCTATATAATAAAGAGATAATATGCAAACTGACCATCATGCCCTTGCATAATATGGCCACACTCATGTGGCCAAAAGAGGCTTCCACAAGATGGCTGGCAGGGGAGGGCAGTTGTGGGTGACTGGGCCGGCAGGGGAGGGCAGTTGGGGGCAACCAGGTCAGCAGGGGAGTGCAGTTGGGGGTGACCAGGCCTACAGGGGAGGAAAAGGAGTTGGGAAGGAACAGTCCTGCAGGGGAGGGTAGTTAGGGGCAACCGGGCCAGCAGAGAAGGGCAGTTGGGGATGACCGGGCCTGCAGGGGAGGGCAGTTGGGGTCGACCAGGCCTGAAGGGGATGACTGTTAGGGGCTACCCAGCGAGCAGGGAAGGGCAGTTGGGGTGATCGGGCTGGAAGCGGAGCAATTAGGCATAGATTAGGCTGACAAGGGAGTGGTTAGCGGGTGATCAGGCTAGCAAGCAGAAGTGGTTAGTTTCAATCAAGCAGGCAGGCAGACAATTGGGAGCCAGCAGTCACAGATTGTGAGAGGGATGTCCAACTGCTGGTTTGTCCCACTGCTGGATGTACTTCTGGACATACTTCTGAATGAAGTCATGGCAGTGGGAGCCAAGGCAGAGGCAATTAGGGCCAATCAGGTGGGCAGGTAAGCAATTAAGGGAAATCAGGGAGGCAGGTGAATGGTTATGGATCATCAGGCAGGCAGGGAAGTGGTTAGAGGTGATCAGGTAGGCAGCCGAGTGGTTAAAGGTGATCAGGAGGGGAAGCAGAATGGTTAAATGATCAGGCAGTCAGGTAAGTGGTTAGGGGCGATCAGGCAGACATGCAATGGTTAGGAAGAATTAGCCAAGCAGGCAGAGTGGTTAGTAGGCATCAGTCAGGTAGGTGAGTGGTTAGGGGCCATCAGTCAGGCACGCCTGTGGTTAGGGGCAATCAGGTAGGCAGGCAGAAGTGATTAGGGGCAATCAGGTAGGCAGGCAAATGGTTAGGGGTGATCAGGCAGGTGAGTGGTTAGGGGCAATCAGGCAGGCAGGCGAATGGTTAGGGGTGATCAGGCAGGCAGGTGAATGGTTAGTAGCCAGCAGTCTAGGGATTGGGCTTAAACTGGCAGTCAGACATCCCCCGAGGTGTCCTGGATTGTGATAGGGTGCAGGTCAGGGTGAGGGACCCCCCTGATTTACGAATTTCGTGCACCGGGCCTCTAGTATAATAATAAAAACAGTAAAATAAAATGAAAAAAAAAATGTAGTTTCTTAGGTAAAAGATAAAAAATAAAAAAGTGAAGTAGTGAAGGGCATTCACTTCAGCGGGGCTTCAATTACCCATTGGAGCTGGTTTAAAACCCCTCTTTACTGTTCTTCCTGGCATTTCTGTTTCCTGTCAGGTAGTCAGCACTGTGTTGAGGTTCCCTATGATCCACTGCTCCTCTGTGTCATAAGCCACAACATTGTTTTCAAGCAGGCAGGATCTCTCTGCTCACTTTCTCTGCCTGCCTGCAGTTGTATTTACACAAGAGTCAATTTCTGACACAAATCCTGGGTGTCAGTGTTTCTGTATTAGTTTCTGGAACCAAATGGCCCCTCAACTCAGTGTTAATACTCTTATTTCCCTGCCGCACTTAATACTGGGATGGAGGGACGGACTGACCTAGATCTGGTTTCCTGTTCATCTCTCCTTATTCTAATCCCCATTTTCCACAAAAACAACTTTCCCCTGCAGTCTCGGTGACTGTTTTTAATTGGAAGATCCTATATATTGGGCTTAGCATGCAAAAGCAAGGAAGCATAAAACACAAAAACAAACAAACAAAAAATGCGCCGACTAGCATCTTTCTCCCCCTGGCACTACATGCCCAGTATGGAACTTTAGGTTGCCTTTCTGGGCACAGTCTCCCATGGTTGTGTGCTTAGATCTAGAGTCCCAATCTGCCAACAGCCTTGTGGTCTCTCTTCCACATTTGATAGCTACACTGACCTCAAGGCCTGCTGATTTTGTGGAGCACAATCTCCCTCTGAGACTCTAGTCTGCACTGCACACTTTTCTCCCTTCAGTTTGGATCCCAGATCTCACCTCTCTCTAGGGCAGTGGTTCTCAATCTTGGCTTCACATTAGAATAACCTGGGAATCTTTTTAAAATCCTGATTTCTGGGCCTCATCTTCCAGAAATTCTGTTTCTTTGTTATGGGGTGGAGCCACAACATTAGTAACAAAGAAACAGAATTGCCAGAGGATGAGGCCCAGAAATCAGGATTTTAAAAAGATTCCCTGGTGATTCTAATGTGCAGCCAAGGTTGAGAACCGCTGCTCTAGGGCCTAGAGCAGTGGTTCTCAACCTGTGGGTGGCGACCCCTTTGGCGGTTGAACGACCCTTTCACAGGGGTCACCTAAAACCATCCTGCATATCAGATATTTACATTACAATTCATAACAGTAGCTGTATTTTGTTTATGTATCCCCATATACATATACAAAACTGTATTTTGTATCTGTATCCCCATATACAAAACCTGGCCCTTTAAATATAGTTCCTCATGTTGTGACCCAACCATAAAATTACTTTCGTTGCTACTTCATAACTGTAATGTTGCTACTGTTATGAATCGTAATGTAAATATCTGATATGCAGGATGGTCTTAGGTGACCCCTGTGAAAGGGTCGTTTGACCGCCAAAGGGTTCATGACCCAGAGTTTGAGAACCGCTGGTCTAGGCAATCTCTGGCCTTTCTGTCCATGTATTGCCTCACCAGCTGTGTTTAATTCACCAAATCCGGGTGGGTGTTATTTGATTCAGCTCTTCCTTCTATCTTCTCTGTGAGAAGGTGCAGGACACATCAATGTATTCGGCCACCACCTTGTCTACCCCAGGAAAAACTTTTTAGGTGCCTGTGTCTGGAGAGGCTGGAGTCTTGGTGTTTGTGGGTTCTCAGTTGAGGCAACTGGTCCCTGGGCGTCATGGTTTTAGGGTCCCAGGAGGTATGCAAAGTCTCCCCGGTTGAAGGTAAAGCTGGGCTTCTGATCACAGCCACTCTCCCCTTCAAGATGTCTTGGTCTCTCTAATAGAGCCGGTTTCTCCAGGAGAGATTTCAGCAGTAGTAGAGGCTGCCCAGCCAGGGGAGCCCTGTCCACTAGTTTCCAACAGTCCTGTGGAATATAACTGTCCATAATCCACAAATACAGACACTCCCCACATGTCCACACACTCTCCTTTCACTCTCTCACTCACACACTATCTTGCAGCTTGCCATCTTGTAGGCTGCCATCCTGGTTCTCTGTTGTCATTAATTTTTACAATGCGTTTTGCTGTAGGTCTTTTGGAGTTCATCTTGTTTGGGACTCTCTGTGCTTGTGTGACTTTCTATCCAAATTCAAAAAAGTTTTCTGTCATTATTTCTTCGATTAGGTGTTCTAATCCTTGCTCCTCTTCTAGTCCATCTCACACCCCTATTATACTGATGTTGCTTTTTTTCATGTTGCCCCAAAGCTCCCTTAAACTCTCCTCCTGCTTTCTAATATTTTTTTTTCCCAATTGCTATTCAGATTGTGTGGTTTTTACTACCCTGTCTTCTAACTCACTGATTTGATCATCTGCTTCTTCTAGTCCACTGGTCACCAATCGGTGATCTGCAGACCACTGGTGGTTCAGGAGGTCCAAAAGTAGGTGACTGCTGTAATCTACTCTACTGTTGAAACCTTCTATTGTGTTCTTTATTGCAGATATATCATTCTTCATTTCCTCTTCTTTCATAGGTTGGTGAATTTCTTATCAAGATAGTTTATCATCTTTATGGTCTTTACACTCAATTCCCTTTCTTACATATTCCTTGTCTCTGTTTCATTTAGTTTCTTTTCTGGCAATTTCTCCTTTTCTTTCCTTTGAGGATTGGTTCTCTCTATCTCCATTTTTCTTGTCTCTTTCTGTCCCTGGGCACCCTCTTTGGCATCTGAGAGTTTGAAGCCCCTAGAAGTTCAATGGTCTGGGACTCACTGGCTTGGAGGCTGGATCAGCCTTAAGTTCCACACCTTTATTGACTCTGCTCTGAATTGTACCCCCTTCTCTCATGGCTCTGATCCCTCAGTTGTCCACTTCAGATAATCAAGGTCAGTGGTGACACATGCACAGTTCCTCTGGTGTGCGACTCCCTGTGAGGCCCCAGAGCCCTCTGGCATGCAATTCATTGTGTGGCCCTGGAACCCAAGGCAGGATGACACTCTAAGTCCCTCTTATAGTGCACTTGCAGCCTGGTTTTATGACCTATGGCTGGGTGAACCAGGTTGCACCAGAAGATCTGTCCTGGGTTGGTGGTGGAACATGCACTGGACAATGGCTCTGTCTGGGCTGGGGGTAGAGAGAGTGCCAGGCTGTTTCTCTGTACTAGGACTGGGGATGGCACGAGGCAGGGGTACCCCTGGATTGTATTCACAACACGGGTACCTGAAGTGAAGGATACTGGGACACTGGGTCTGGGCTCTGAAAAGGAGGCACAGCTTGGGAAGTGTCACTAGTGTGCACTCACTGCAGATGTCTGGGAATCCACAGCACTTTACTGCACTGTTCATTACTGGGGCATGGTGGTGGTCCCATGCAGGTTATGGCTGGCAAGCAGCTCCCTGTACAGGTCCAGGGGTGGTGTCCCTGGTCAGTCTGGGATTGGTGTGGGTGCATTCCTGGCCTCCACTGCTCCCTGCATATCAACTTTATAGTCATGGTTTTCTATGATAGTAGAAAAGATATAGCAGTGGCTTGAAGAATAATAATTAGGCAAATTCAACTGTATCACTAATCTTTTATTTCTTTAAATTCATAATTGATGTTAATATTTTCCATTATTTTTATCTGATGAGTATGGGTGTTTGCTATTATTTTCTTTAATTATCTACACCTCTTTAATAGAAAATCAAATAAAAATAGAGCAAAGTAAAGAAAAAAGAAAATGTAAAACACAGAATGTATAGCTGATATTTTAAAACCTTAAAAGTAGCAATGATTCTTTGGCCTTTAAAAAAATTTCTGAAATGATAACAATGCTTACTGACTTGCTGATATATTTCTGATTTCCTTTACAAGCTTCTGTAATGTTACCAGATAAATAGATTCAATTCACCTCAATCCTGTTCAAAGAGCTACCTACTCCACTTTCACATAATGAAAGCTGCTTTTCTTGTCTGTGCATTCTGGGAGCCAAATTTGTGGTTATTAATGTTATTGCGGTGTACTAAGTGCAGATATTACTACTTAGTATTTCAAAAGCCTATTAGTGGTTCCTCCTAAAAGCTTTTAGAATATGGTATCATCATCATATAACATGTACTAGTAAGAAAAAATCAGAGAAAGGGATTGGTATGACCAGGGTTTAATAAGAAATTTTAGCAGAGAGTAATGAGGAAGGGCCAAAGGAGTCAAGATAAAATAGCATAATTAGGGATCAAATTATCATACTCAGCTTCAGGCCTGTAATTAATGGGGATGATAATTGCAACCCTGAACACTCAAGGGAATCTCTAAGGGGGGCAAAGGGGAGGAAAATGGGGAACATCTGTAATACTGTCAACAATTAAAAAGGAAGAAAGAGGAAGAAAGAAGAAAGGAAGAAAGAAAGAAAGAAAGAAAGAAAGAAAGAAAGAAAGAAAGAAAGAAAGAAAGAAAGAAAGAAAGAAAGGAAGGAAGGAAGGAAGAGAAAAAGAAAGAAAGAGAGAGAGAAAGAAAGAAAGAAAGAAAGGAGTCATGGAGAGAAGAAATGGGTGATGTTGAAAGTGATGCAATAGCAGTACCCATCAGCTGTTCAGGGTACATGGATCCTACATTCAAGTAGATGGTGGGAAATAGCAAGGATAGTCTGCTTATTCAAGAAATAAATATAGAAGGTACCCAACTAGTTTGCCTGACCTCCCTTTGGAATATATAGATATACTAGAGGCCTGGTGCACAAAAGTTTGTGCACTCGGGAGGGTCCCGCAGCCTAGCCTGTGCCCTCTCGCAGTCTGGGACCCCTCGCGTGATGACAACCTGCTGACTTAGGCCCGCTCCCCGGGGATTGAGCCTAAGCTGACAGTCAGACATCACTCTGGCAACCCGGGAGCCTTCGGGGGATGTCCACTTGCCAGTGGGGAGCAGGCTTAGCTGCAGTTGGACATCCTTAGTGCTGCTAAGGAGGCAGGAGAGGCTCCCACCACCACTGCTGTACTGGAGGCCATCAGCCTGGCTTGTGGCTGAGCAGAGCTCCCCCTGTGGGTGCACACTGACCACCAGGGGGTAGCTCCTGCATTGAGCGTCTGCCCCCGGGTGGTCAGCGAGTGTCATAGTGACCAGTGATTCCCAGTCACTCTGCTGTTAAGGTCAATTTGCATATTACCCTTTTATTATATATAGGTGCACGGGTGGGGGCAACCTGGTTTGCCCTGAAGGGTGTCCCAGATCAAGGTGGGGGTCCCGTTGGGTGCCTGGCCAGCCTGGGTGAGGGGTTGAGGACCGTTTTCAGACTGGCCACACCCCCTTCAGGGAGCAGGTCCCTGCTTGGATGCCTGGCCAGCCTGGGTGAGGGGCTGATGGCTGTTTGCAGGCTGGCCACAGCCCTTTCAGGGTAGGGGTCTGCGCAGGGGCCCCTGGCAAGTCTGGGTGAGGGGCTGATGGCTGTTTGCAGGCTGGCCACAGCCCCCAGCCACCCAAGCTCCCAGAGAAGGCTGGCTGGAAACAGGTATCTGTGATTTATTTAGCATCTATAATTGAAACTTCGTTGCCTTTTGCGGAGGCCACAGCTGCCATGAGAAGTTTGATTTCCTCCATCGCCAGGGCAACCAAGCCTCCTGCTTGTTATAGCTCCATGGCTGCTAGACACCATCTTGGTTGGGTTAATTTGCATATAGTCACTCTGATTGGCTGGTGGGCGTGGCTTGGGCATAGCGAAGGTGCGTTAAATTAACATCTTTGTCTTTTATTAGTGTAGATATTCAGGATCATCTGAGAAGTACTTATCAGTTATATCCTTAAAGACCCTTAAAAGGTGTTTTATAATCCTTAGTGATATTCAGGAGGATTATTGATTCACATAATTTCTTTTCTCATTGGTTTTAGAAAATGAATATGGCCACATGCAAATAACTGGATAGCCATTAAGAATAGGGCTGGAGCCAATACCAGTTTGGCTCAGTGGATAGAGTGTCGGCTTGCGGACTGAAAGGTCCCAGGTTCGATTCCGGTCAAGGGCATGTACCTGGGTTGCGGGCACATCCCCAGTAGGAGATGTGCAGGAGGCAGCTGATCGATGTTTCTCTCTCATCGATGTTTCTGACTCTCTATCTCTCTCCCTTCCTCTCTGTAAAAAAATCAATAAAATATATTTTAAAAAAAAGAATAGGGCTCGAGAAGGAAATGACATTTATAAATATTGCTATTGTAAATATTTAAAAATGGAATTAATCAAGAATAATTCAACTATCTAAGGAATGACTTTTAAAGTTTATTAATTATAGATGCTTACATATATATGTTTATGGGATACATGCTATACATATAGACTTAAGTAATATATACATTGCTAATGTAAGATTGTGATGTCTCCTCGTTACATACTGAAGAAAATTACAGGCTATTTAGATTAGTGCCTGCACTACCTTCTAAGTAATTTTATTCAACAATCATTTTGCAGTGTAATCATTTGTTTCTGCATATCAACTTATTTTTCACAATGGTGCCAATAGTTACATGTTCTTGTATCAGATCTGATATTAAAATTGAGAGTTTTGATTTTCTATGTACACAATAATATATTTTATTAATTGTATTTTTTAAAATTTTCTTTATTAAGTTATTACATATGTGTTCTTATCCCCACATTACCTCCTACCCCCTCACCCCCACTAATGCCCTCACTCCCCTGTTGTCTGTGTTTATTGGTTTGGCCTATACGCTTGCATATAAGTCCTCTGGTTGATCTCTGCCCCTTACCTCCACTCTCCCCTGCCTTCCCTCTGAGGTTTGAAGGTCTTATCAATGCTGCTCTGTCTCTAGATCAGTTTTTGTTCATCAGTTTACGTTGTTCATTATATTCCATAAATGAGTGAAATCATGAGACATTTATCTTTCTTTGACTTTCTATTTAGATCTGATGCCCATTTTATTTTAAATTTTGTTTTATTGCTTGAAGTATTACAAAGAGTGTTACAGACAACGACGTTCCTGCCCTTGACATTTCCCAGGCCTCCCCTACGCCCCAGTGTCTTATGTCTATTGGTTATGCTTATATGCATGCACACAAGTCCTTCAGTTGATCTCTTACCAGCCATACCTCAGTAGTTTGACAGTCTGTTCGATGCTGCTCTGCCTCTGTATCTATCTTTCTGTTCATCAGTTTGTAATGGTCTTTATTATCCATAAATGAGTGAGATCATGTGGTATTTTTCTTACCTTGGCTTATTTCACTTAGCATAATGCTCTCCAGTTCCATCCATGCTGTTGCAAATGGTAAGAATTCCTTCTTTTTTACATCAGCATAGTATTCCATTCTGTAGATGTACCACAGTTTTCTAATCCATTCATCTGCTAATGGGCACTTAAGCTGTTTCCAGATCTTCGCTATGGTAAATTGTGCTACTATGAACTTAAGGATGCATATATCCTTTCTGATTGGTGTTTCTGGTTTCTTGGGATATATTCCTAGAAGTGGGATCACAGGGTCAAATGGGAGTTCCATTTGTAGTTTTTTGAGGAAACTCCATACTGTCTTCCATAGTGGCTGCACCAGTCTGCATTCCCACCAGCAGTGCACGAGTGTGCCCTTTTCTCCACATCCTCTCCAGCACTTGTCCTTTGTTGATTTGTTGATTATAGCCATTCTGACAGGTGTGAGATGATACCTCATTGTTGTTTTGCTTTGCATCTCTCCGATGATTAGTGACTTTGAACATGTTTTTATATGTCTCTTGGCTTTCTGAATGTCCTCTTTTGAAAAGTGTCTATTTAGGTCCTTTGCCCATTTTTTGATTGGACTGTTTATCTTCCTTTTGTTAAGTTGTATGAGTTCCCTATAAATTTTGGAGATTAAACCCTTATCAGTGATAACATTGGCAAATATGTTCTCCCACACAGTGAAATTTCTTGTTGTTTTGTTGATGGTTTCTTTTGCTGTGCAGAAGTTTTTTTATTTTGATGTAGTCCAGTTGTTTATTTTCTCTTTAGTTTCCAATGCCCTAGGAGCTGTATCAGGAACAGTCAGATGAAAGCTGTTTTTATTGAATACTGCTCATCTGGCTGTATTTGATAAAATACTTGCCGGAGCTGTATTTGTAAATATCTTCAAGCTGTATCAGTGAAGAAACTGCTTCGGCATATGTCTGAGATTTTGTTACCTTTGGATTCTTCTAGTATTTTTATGGTTTCCCATCTTACATTTAAGTCCTTTATCCATTTTGAGTTTATTTTTGTGTATGGTGTAAGTTGGTGGTCTAGTTTCATTTTTTTGCATGTATCTGTCCAATTTTCCCAACACGATTTATTGAAGAGACTGTCTTGACTACACTGTATGTTCTTGCCTCCTTTGCCAAATATTAATTAAGAATATTGGTTCGGGCCAATTTCTAGGCTCTCTATTCTATTCCATTGATCTATATGTATGTTCTTGTTCCAGTACCAGGCAGTTTTGAGAACAGTGGCTTTGTAATACAGCTTGATATCTGGTATTGAGATCCCACCTACTTTGTTCTTCTTTCTCAGGATCGCTTCAGCTATTCAAGGTCTTTTTTTTTTCATTCCAGATGAATTTTTGAAGAGTTCATTCTAGGTCTGTGAAATAGGCTGTTGGTATTTTAATGGGAAGTGCGTTGAATTTATAGATTGCTTTGGGAAAAATGGACATTAATGATATTGATTCTACCAATCCATGAATATGGTATGTTCTTCCATCTGTTTATGTATTCCTCTATCTATATTTCAACGTCCTGTAATTTTCTGAGTAGAGGTCTTTCTTTTACCTCTTTAGTTATGTTTATTCCTAGGTATCTAAATTTTTTTTGGTGTAATGGTAAATGGGATAGCTTTTTTAATCTCAATTTTGGTAAGTTTACTATTGGTGTATAGAAATGCCATACATTCTTTGGCATTGATTTTGTATCTTGCTACATTGCCGAATTCATTCATTAAGTCTAATAGTTTTTCGATGGAGTCTTTATGGGTTTTTTTATGTACACTATCATGCCTTCTGCGAAAAAGGACAGTTTTACTTCTTCTTTTCCAATTTGGATGCCTTTTATTTCTTCTTCTTTTCTAATCACAATGGCTAATACTTCCAGTACTATGTCAAACAGGAGTGGTGAGAGTGGGCATCCCTGTCTTGTTCCTGTTCTAAGGGAAATGGTTTAAGTTTTTGCCCATTGAGTATGATGTTGGCTGTGGGCCTGTCATATATGGCTTTTATTATGTTGAGTTATGATCCTTCTATTCCCACCTTGCTGAGAGTTTTTACCAAAAATGGGTGTTGGATTTTCGCAAATGATTTTCTGCATCAATTGATATGACTATGTGTTTTTTTTCTCTCTCAATTTGTTAATGTGATGTATCACATTTATCGATTTGTGGATATTATACCATCCTTGTATCCATGTTATAAATCCTACTTGGTCATGGTGTATGATCTTTCTGATGTAGTGCAGGATCCTATTTGCTAAGATTTTGTTGAGGATTTTGGCATGTTCATGAGGGATATTGGCCTGTAATACTATTTCATTGTGTTGTCTTTATCTGGTTTGGCTATGAGGGTGATGCTGGCTTCATAGAATGAGTTTGGAAGTGTTCCTTCCTCTTGAATGTTTTGGAATAGTCTGAGGATGATAGGTTTTAGTTCTTCCTTGAATGTTTGGTAAAACTCCCCTGTGAAGCTGTCTGGCTCTGGGCTTTTGTTTGCTGGCAGCTTTTTGATGACTGCTTCAATTTATTCCATATTTATTGGCCTATTGAGATTTTTAGATTCTTCCTGACTGAGTTTTGGAAGGTTGTATTTTTCTAGGAATATGTCCATTTCCTCCAGGTTGTCTATTTTGTTGGAGTGGAGTTGTTCATAGTATTTTTAACAATCATTTTTATTTCTGTGTGGTCTGTTTTTATTGTCCCTCTATCATTTCTGACCTTGTTTATTTGGGTCCTCTCTCTTTGCTTCATGGTGAGCCTGGCTAGAGGTTCATCATTCTCATTTATCCTTCCAAAGAACCAGCTATTGCTTTCATTCATCTTTTGTATTCTTTTTTTTTTTTTTGGTCTGTATGTCATTCATTTCTGCTATGATCTTTCTTATCTCATTCCTTTTGCTCACTCTTGTATTTTCTTGTTTCTCTCTTTCTAATTCTTTGAGTTGTAGAGTTAAATGATTTATTACCATTTTTTCTTATTTTTCGAGGTGGGCCTGTAGAGCTACACACTTCCCTCTCACGACTGCTTTCATTGTGTCCCATAGATTTTGGATTGTTTTATTTTTATTGTCATTAGTTTACAGGATGTTTTTAATTTCTTTTTTGATCTCTGGTGACCCAATCATTGTTTAATATCATGCTTTTCAGCTTCCAAGTGTTTGAGTGTTTTGGATTATTTTTATTGTAGTTATTTTCTAATATTATGCCATTGTTGTCTGAGAAAATGCTTGATATGATTTCAATCTTCTTGAATTTCGGGAGACTTTGCTTGTGACCCAGTATGTGGTCTATTTTTGAAAATGTCCCATGTGAATTTGAGAAGAACGTATATTCCGTGGCTTTGGGGTGAAATGTTCTGAAGATGTCAATTAAGTCCATTTGATCTAGTGAATCATTTAGAATTGCTGTTTCTTTGCTTACTTTTTGTCCAGATGATTTATCCTGTGATGTCAGGGGGGTATTAACGTCCTTTACTACGATTGTATTGTTGTCGATCTCTCCCTTGGTATCTTCCAGGAGTTTTGTTTTGTATTTATGTATTTGGGTGCTCCTGCATTGGGTGCATATTTGTTTATCCTCTTGTTGTATCAAGCAATTTAGTATTATAAAGTGGCCTTTCTTATATCTTTTTATGAGCTTCATTTTGAGGTCTATTTTGTCAGATATAAGTATTATTACCCCAGTTTTTTTTTTTTTTTTCATTTCCATTTGCTTGAATGATATTTTTCCATCACCTCACTTTCAGTCTGTGTGAGTCCCTTCTTCTGAGGTGTGTCTCTTGTACACAGCATATATATGGGTCATTTTTTTTTTCTTTTTAATCCATTTAGCCACTGGATGTCTTGATTGGAGAATTTTTTCTGTTTATGTTCAAAGTTATTGTTGAAAGGTACTTGTTTGTAGCCATTTCTATTTTTTGTGCCTGTGTTCCAGCTCACCTTTTTATTCCTTCTTTTTGCTCCAGTCCCTTTAGCATTTCTTGCATTGCTGGCTTGGTGGTGATAAACTCCCTTAGCTTTTTTTTTGTCTGTGAAGCTTCTTATTTCCCCTTCAATTTTGAATGATAGCCTTGCTGGATAGAGTAATCCTGGATTCAGTCCCTTGCGTTGCATCACTTTGTAAATTTCCTTCCATCCTTTTCTGACCTGATGTGTTTCTGTTGAGAAATCATTAACCTAATTGCAGATCCCTTGTATGTTACTTTCAGTCTCTCTCTTGCAGCCTTTAAGATTCTCTCTTTGTCCTGTGGATTTGCCATGGTAATTATGATGTGTCTTTGTGTGGGTCTTTTTGGGTTCATCTTGTTTGGGACTCTCTGTGCTTATGTGACTGTTTTCTTCCCTACCTCAGGCAAGTTTTCTGACATTATTTCTTCAAATAGGTTTTCTAAGCCTTGTTCCCCTTCCTGTTGTTCTGGCACCCTTATTATTCGTATGTTGCTTCCTTTCATGTTGTCCTGCAGCTCCCTTAGGTTCTCCTCCTGTCTTTTTATTATTTTGTCCAATTGCAGTTCAGTTTGGGTGTGTTTTGCTTCTCTGTCTTCTAATTCACTAATTTGGTCCTCTGCTTCTCCCCTCTGCTGTTGAAACTTTCCATGGTGTTTTTTATTGCAGCTATATCACTCTTCATTTCTTCTGATTCTTACATCTGTTATTCATTTTTCCATGCATTTCTTTCTGATTCTTACATAAGTTGTTGATTTTTTCCTCCATTGAATTTATTAACTGTATGACCTTAATTCTGAATTCTTTTTCTGACATATTACTTACCTCCGTTTCACATAGCTGCTCTTCTGGTGATTACTCCTTTCCTTTGGGGGTTCCTTTGTCTACCCATGTTTGATCTCACTGACAGATCTAGATGTTGAGTCATTCAGGGGCTGCTCCTTGGGTTGCAGTGGCTCCTCTGGCTGTGATTGCTCCTCAGGCAGTTATGGAAGTGGCTGCTCCTCAGTTGGCAGCAGCTCTTCTGGTGAATGATGTTTACAACAGTGATGTCTCCTCTGCCTGGTAGGAGAGACTGCTTTCACAACTGCTGTTCCCTGGACAGGGGTCAGCTGATCAAGAGGCTGGTGCTCCTCTTGCTCCTTGGATGGGGACGTGTCTTCTGCTCCTCAGAATGGGGAAGGCTGCTCACGTGTCTATTGCTACTTGGACCAAGGCTGGCTACATGCTGCTGCTGTTCCTCAGATGGGACAGGCTGCTCATGAGGCTGCCACTTCTTGGACAGGGGCAGGTTGCTTACAGGACTACTGCACCTCGTTTTAAGTTTGGGCTGCTTGCACAGCTGCTGCTCCTGGTATTGGGCACAGGTTTCTTGTATGACTGCTGCACCTCAGCTGTGAATGAGCTGTATGTGTGGCTGCTGCTCTTTGGTTGAAGGCAGGCTGCTCACCCAGCTGCTGCTCATTGGACAGGTGCTGGCTATGTGTGGCTGCTGCTCCTCGGACCAGTGTGGGCTGCACAGGGCTGCTGCTCCTTGGACATGGGTGGTTTGCTTGTATGGCTGCTGCTGCTCATCTGGCTGGGGAGAGCTGCTCATCTGGCTGCTCCTCCTTGGAGTGGTGTGAGCTTTTCAGGCAGCTGCTGCTCCTCGGGTGGGAAGGAGCTGCACATGTGGCTGGTGCTCCTCTTACAGTTGTGGTATGCTCGCACAGCTGCTGCTCTTTGGACAGGGGATGGGCTGCTTATGCAGCTGCTGCTCCTTGGATTGGGGAAGGCCGCTCACCCAGCTATTGCTCCTCAGATCAGTGCAGACTGTTCAGGGCTTCTGCTTCTTGGATATGGGTGGTCTGCTCATTTGTCTCCTGCTCTTTGGGCTTGGGAGGGCTGCTCTGGTGGCTACTGCTCCTCAAATGGGGTCGGGCTGCTCATGGCACTGCTGTTCCTCATACAGAGGTGGGCTGCTCACACAGCTGATGCTCCTCAGATGGGGGCAGGCTCCTTATGTGGCTGCTGCTCCTTAGATGGGGACAGGTTGCTCTCACAGCTTCTGCTCCTCAGACAGGTGCAGGTTGTGGGCTGTATGCAACTGCTGCTCCTCGGATGTGGTAGGCTGCTGACATGGTTGCTGCTCTTTGTATGGGGGACCAGGCCACTCACACAGCTGCTGCTCCTTGGACAGTGGCAGGCCCCATGAGGCTGCTGCTCTTAGGCCTTGGGTAGGCTGCTCACAGGGCTGCTGCTCCTTGTACAGGAGTGGGCTGCTCACGTGTCTGCTGCTCACATGGTTGTAGTGCCCTGGGTTAAAGCATTGGGTCAGTCAGAGGGAAGAATGTTTCAGAACTCACCGGAGCTTTCACCCAGGGTGGCTGTAGACTCATTGACTATGGGATCACAGCCAAGGTAGCAGGTCCCTGGCAAGGGTGGCTGTAGTGTCCCAGGTGTTATCTGAGGGCACCCTGGGTGGAGGTGAGGCTGGGGTCCCAGTTACAGCAGCTTTCCCCTTCAAAAAGGCTAGGTCTCTGAGGATGAGCTGGCCTCCTGGTACTGTTCACAATGGTAGCAGAGTCTGCCTACTTGGGCGAGCCCAGTTAGCCTGCCCCCGAAGGTCCTGCAGGATCTAACTGTGCCACACACACACACACACACACACACACACACACACACACAAACACACCACATAACTACACACTCCTCTTTTTCTCCCTCACTCACTTACACTCTCTCCCTCACTGCCACCTTCTTCCTGCCTCTTTAGTTGGGTCTGGAGTTTTATTGACCCATTCATTGATGGAGTTTCCTCTCCAGGTGTCTGGTTATGAGGCTTGCTCTCTAGCACCTGGCCAGACAGGATAACAATAACCCTACTATAAGTGACCACCTGAGAAAAGAGAATTAGGGGAGATAAAAGAGGGCATAAATGATATATAAAAGAGAAAAAGATAAGAGACAAAAGAAAAAGGAAGATAAAGGAGAATATTATATATATATGGAAAACACCACAGAACCATAGATAAACCAAAAAAAAATGCAAACACCAAACCTCCAGCAAAGAGGGTGAGGGCAGAATCTGTAGATGCTGAGCTTATACACATAAAATAATGTTAAGAATTCGATGGGGGGGGGGGGAACCAAGATAGCGGCATAGGTAAATACCGGAGTTTGCTGCCTCGAACAACCACTTCAAAAATAAACCTAAAGGACAGAATGGACATCATCCAGAACCACAGGAAGGCTGGCTGAGTGGAAATTCTACAACTAGAAGGAAAGAGAAAAGCATACCGAGACTCAGAGGAGGTGCAGTGCGGAAGTAAAATACTAAGGTACAGAGGCGCACACGGAGCTGGCTGGCGGCTGAAGGCGCAGTTGTCGTTTTCAGTCAGGAGGGAGTCTCAGGCTCAGAGCTCCAATTCCAGGCGAGCCTCTGGGGACCCAGACTCATACTGGAGAAGTGGGACTGTCTGGCATCGGTCGGAACTCGAGGGCAACTTTCTCTCGGAGGGGCTTACAGCAATTGCCGAGACACTGAGAATCTGTGCCTCTGAGAGCAGCCATAACTGCTAGCCCCGCCCTGTTGATCACGTGGGACCCACCCCACCCAAGCCCTGCAGGGAGGTTTTTGCTGGATAGCCTCAAGCAGAGGCTAGATTAGCACCTCCCTAGAGATCCAGAAGCCAGTTTACCCAGGGGTCAGAGTGGGACCATCCAGTTTGCCGCTCCGTGGAACCATAAAGGACACACTCAGGCGGCAGACTCAGTGAGCACCAAAGCCCCATTGAAGCAAGTCTTGTCCTGGAGGGGTGCCTCCAGCACAGAAGTTCTCCCACTGCAGACACAGTTGATTCTCACAGCCAATTGGCCTGAAGGTCAATTCCTCCCAGTGATAGCTACAACAATCAAGGCTTAACTACAACAAGACTGTGCACAAAGACCACAAGGGGGTGCACCAAGAGTGTCCTTCTCAGGTAATTGGGGAGGCTGAACCACTGGGCCCTAGAGGACGCTTAGCACAGAAAACCACTTTATCAACATAGGGAAGCATAAAAAATGTGGAGACAAAGAAACAGGTCACAAATGACAGAAATGGAGGAAAGCAAACTACAGGATGGATATACAATTCAAAACCACGCTTTTAAGGTTTTTCAAAAATTTTCTAGAAACTGCTGATAAACTTAATGAGACCTACAAGAAATCTAATGAGACCCTCGAGGTTGTGATAAAGAACCAACTAGAAATTAAGCATACACTGACTGAAATAAAGAATATTATACAGACTCCCAACAGCAGACTAGAGGATTGCAAGAATCAAGTCAACGATTTGAAATACGAAGAAGCAAAAAACACCCAACCGGAAAAGCAAAAAGAAAAAAGAATCCAAAAATACGAAGATAGTGTAAGGAGCCTCTGGGACAGCTTCAAGCGTACCAACATCTGAATTATATGGGTGCCAGAAGAAGAGATAGAGCAAGATATTGAAAACCTATTTGAAGAAATAATGACAGAAAACTTCCCCTACCTGGTGAAAGAAATAGACTTACAAGTCCAGGAAGCGCAGAGAACCCCAAACAAAAGGAATCCAAAGAGGACCACACCAAGACACATCATAATTAAAATGCCAAGAGCAAAAGACAAAGAGAGAATCTTAAAAGCAGCAAGAGAAAGAAACACAGTTACCTACAAGGGAATGCCCATATGACTGTCAGCTGATTTCTCAACAGAAACTTTGCAGGACAGAAGGGAGTGGCAAGAAATATTCAAAGTGATGAATGCCAAGAATCTACAACCAAGATTATATCCAGCAAAGCTATCATTCAGAACTGAAGGTCAGATAAACAGCTTCACAGATAAGGAACAGCTAAAGGAGTTCATCAACACCAAACCAGTATTATATGAAATGCTGAAAGGTATCTTTTAAGAAAAGGAAGAAGAAGAAAAAGGTAAAGATACAAATTATGAACAACAAATACACATCTATCAACAAGTGAATCTGAAAATTAAGTGAATAATCTGATGAACAGAATGAACTGGTGATTATAATAGAATCAGGGGCATAGAAAGGGAGTGGACTGACTATTCTTGGGGGGGAAAGGGGTGAGGGGGATGCGGGAAGAGACTGGAGAAAAATCATGCACCTATGGATGAGGACAGTGGGTGGGGAGTGAGGGAGGAGGGTGGGGTGGGAACTGGGTGGAGGGGAGTTATGGGGGAAAAAAGAGGAATAAATGTAATAATCTGAACAATAAAGATTTAATTAATAAAAAAAAGAAAAGAAAAAAAAGAATTAGATGAATATGGTGAGGACCTCAGTTCAATATAGAGGAAGTAGAAAGGTGATGGGTGGATAAGAGGAAAGAGAATTAGAAGAAAATAATAATTATTATTATTAATAAATTTACAAAAAAATGATTTCTAAAATGGTATAAAAATAGCAAATAAGAATAAAATAAAAGAGTAATGGAAAAATAATGCAAAAAGAAGTAGAAAATAAATCAACAAACAAAAACAGGAAAACAAAGAAAAAAGAAGATAAAAATGACAACAAAATAATAATTTAAAAAAAGTAAAAATAAAAATGAAAAAGTGAAGTGTTGCTCCTTTGGCTGGCTTAAGATCCCAGGCTTCTGTACTGTACTGTTTCTCAGGTTCCTGTTGCTAGGACTGAAGGATTATCTTTAGGCCAGTCCCTTTGGACTCTCAGGAACTATTTAGTTGGTTTTTTTTTTTTTTTTTTTTTTTTTTTTTTTTTTTTTTTTTTATCTTTTGTACCATTCAGGGTGGAATCTGGGTGTGGCTGCATTGGTTGCCTGGATACTGGAGGGAAGGGCTATCTCTTCAGGACAAAATGGCTGCCCTGGTCCCAGGCTCAGGTATGACTCAGCTCCAGACTCACTGCCACTTCTCCTGGACCCGCTCCTTTCCCCAGATTCCACAAGTCTGCACCTTCTCCCGCAGTGCAGTGTAAGTGTCTGTATCTGAAAGGTCCTATGAACTAGGTTCAGTGAAGAAAGACACAGGCCACAGAGGGGAAAGACTGTGCCTCTGTGCACTCCTCTCCTCCCAGCACTGCGTCGTCTGGTCAGCCCTTCAGGCTGCCCTCTCTGGGTTCAGCCTTTCCTGACTGTGGGCACAGATCTAGAATCCCCTGCAGTCCAACAGTTCTGCAGACCCTCTTTCCACAGTCAGACACTGTGTCTGTTCCAAGGGACATGGCTCAGTGCCAGTGCCACAGGGATTCCTTCTGACCCTCTGGGCTCAGAGGTCTGGTAGACTCTCTGCCCAGATCCTTGATTTTACCTTTCTCCTGGGGTCCTCTGCCCTTCCTGGCTGCAAACTGTCTCCCAGCTGAGTCTCCTTCGCCAGTTCTGGTTGGATGTTATTTTTTCAGCTGCTTATTCTATTTGCTCTGGGACAAGCCTTGGGACACATCCACCTATTCTGCCACCATTTTGCCTCCACTATCAATTGTATTTTTTATAAATTTTTTTTCTTACTTGTTATAGCATAGATCTGTGCAGTCCTAGAGTCTGCTTTTCCTTCTCTTCTATGAATTATCTTTGCTATTTTGTAATAAAAGTCAACCTTTTCTGATTTTTAATAGTTGTTTTTCTAAATATTTCTTTGATTTGGGGCCCAAAATTAATGGTTTTCAGTTTCTAAGTTGCCTTGGCTCTAATTACAAAGTTTATAATTAATATAAAACATGTTGGTTCATTGAGTGTAATACTGTATGTATTGCAGGTTAAGCTTACACTCAGCATATTGTAGGACTGGTCAGCTAATATACTAGTAAAGTATGTATAGTAAAGACGTGTTCCACAAGTAGTACATGAAAAGGAGGTATGCCCTACAAATGATTGCTGGCATACCTTCTGAATTGAAGTCTCCATATATCTCAATCAACAACAATTCTTTGCTCATTAGCATAATTTCAGATAGATTTTTTGGTGAAAAATAGTAAACAGTAGCCTCTAACAGTAGCCTCAATAGAAAACATAAATTTTACTTACGTTTACTCATTGGTGAAGTTAAAGTTATTTATGACAACATGTTCAGCTACAATATTTGAAGACACTCTTTTACCTTTTTGTGAAATAGGACATAAGAACCTATAAGAATCAATTGCTTATGTCTAGTCTAAGTTGCTAAGTGTTTCTATGGCCAGTGATGAATGCTGGATTTTGTTTGCTTGTTTTCACGTATGTGGATGATAGAATATAGTTTCAGAAATTTTAGTGATTGCCTTAAAGTAACTTCATACAAAAAGTGGTAGTAGTGGTGAAGACTAAAAATAGGTTGTTGAAATTGGTCCTTTAATGCAACTAAAAGTAATTATTTGTTAAATGCCCATGTTTGTAATAGGCATGTTTATAAGAATTTTATCTGAGATTTGTTAGAAGAATTATAACACTTTCCAAATCAAACATTTAGTGGCTACTTTTAACTACCAGAAAAAATCTGAATTGCTCATGACCAAAAACTTAATCTATTACTTTGAAGGCAGTAACTCAGTGTCAAAGGGTGTGTGAATACTGCATACAAAAATAACTTTTAGATATGATGCCTGATTTTAGTGAATGTGTGCAACTGATTATTTAAATCTCTGTCAGAATATTGAGTTGAATGAATGAATGGGTTTCATTGTGGTACACAGCCAGATAGACTTCCTGCAAATGAAAGGCAAGAGGTATAGTTTACCATCAAATCTCTAACATAAATGATTGGAAGAATACAACATGTATGAGGATCTGGGCTCTGGAATATATAAGAAAATGTGGTCAGGGCAACTGACAGTTGTACTCAGAATACCACACAGTGTTGCTAGGCTATCAGGTTTATACAATTCACTAGTGATAAAATGTTGTTATTTAAGTATGCTACTGATATTCTTGTAATAATCTGGTTATTACATAACAGGAAAGAAGTAAAGGGAAGACTAGATAATCTAGGCATGCCATTTATACAGCTTTGCTAATTTAATATTCTCCAAGTCTGCTACCCGCTGATTGCTGGAAGAAGGGGCTGGAAAATAGTTGCAAGCGCAGTAAGGGCTGAGTGATGTGGGAAAATGCTTACCTGTCAATAACACCTGGAAGTGAATCAGTGTCCAGAATAAGCATGATCACTGCAAGGGAGTGAAACCTGAATATTTAAACTCCTAGACAAAGGAGCATGCTCTCTTGGCTCTTGGAACTCTTGGGACTCCTGTTGTAGGGGGCACGGTCCTCTGCATTCATTCACAAGGCCTATGGTCCTGTGGGTTCCACACAACAGACTTAGGGATTTTAATTAGCCTGAATGCTAAACTGGACCTGGCTGCAATGTGGAACGGAAGTTCTGGACACTGCCTCTCCTTTTTGGCTCTGCTGGACCCCCAGCTGCACCTCTTTCAGGATTAGATTAAGGGGCATGGAACTTTGCAACCCTAGGAACCCATAACTTTATGCAAATAAAGCCTTTTACCACATCTCATTCTCCCATAAGGGCTTCTGAAAATGCTTATTTCAGTGGTACCCCAAGAACCCTGCTCCCACAAGTGACAGAGATGTTCAATTTTCTGGTAACACTAACATAATAATATAGATTTAAAAACTATTCCAACAACTCATAAATACAGAGAACAATGGTCTTCACTATCCTGTTGCCTGTGTCTATGGGCTATGTATATAAGTTCTGTGGTTTACCTATTCTCATCCCCACCACCCCACATCAAGGAGTGCTTTTGGGAGAGAGGGCACACTGGGGCTTCAGTCCTAAGGATTTTAAGGGTAGCGATTTTATGGGAGATCTCAGGGGAAGTTCTCAATAGAATATTCATCAGCTTTCCAGATGTGTCCTTTCAGGGTCGAAGTCTCCACTGATTAATTGGCCTGCACCAGGGAAGGGGGTCATTATTCAATGCAGCTGTACTTAAGGTCAGCTGTGGTTTGACATTGCTTCTGGTTTTGTTGGTTTTCTGGACCTGGAGCTGAAATATAACTGAGACCTAGATGTTATCTCTAGAAAAGAAATGTCATGGGGTCCAAACTACGTGGCAGGCAATATGCTACAGGAGGAAAGGTCACCCTGGGGACAAGATTCCACCCTATAATTGTCCTTGGCTAGACACCCAGGACTTTTTGCCTTGGTGATCTTCTGTACCTGGCCCATCATCCTTATTCTCCTCACATCCATCTTTATACCACAGTTACTTTAGATTTCTGAGTTTGTAAGACCCACTATGCAAACCTTGTCTGAACTTGTCAGGTTTAGTATGTTGCCCCTGTTTTTCTGTTTTATTTTTCTTTGTCCACGGTGGTTTGGCCTTAGCAAACCCAGGGACTTAGATGAGACCAGGCTCTCTCCCTCTATTTGTCCTATGATTCTGTGTGTGGATTCATCCAGGTTTACCTGAAGTTTTTTTTTTTTTCTCCACATAGTAAAAAATATTTCTGCCCTTATTCATGTAAACTCACATTGTATAGCTTTAACTACTTAAGGAAAGACTATTTAACTCTCTTGTTCATGAGTCTAAAATTCCCAGATCAACATTTCATTTTGTTAGATTGATTAAACTTTATCCTTAATAAAATCTACATGTGTAAAAACAATATAATGTTTATATTAACCATGGAAGCTTCTAGGATAAACATGTAAATAAAGAAAAGATCACTACTTAAAAAAGGTGCTATATCCCTCGGCATATAGTTCTAAATATACCCATTATAGTGGTGTTTGCTGAAAACAATAACATAAGATATTCTTAACTAACATTAAAACTACAATGTTTTTCAACCTAAAATGGTTGACTGATACTTGGATTTTTTTTTGTTTTATAAATCATCTATTTAAGAATTTTAGATATCTCCCAGGAATTAATATTAAACTCACTGGATTGTCATTTCTAAAATTCATTTGTATCTTTTTGTAAAAATTAGGACAACACTACAATTTACTCTTTGTATAACTCTCTAATTTTTAGGATTTCTCAAGGATTAATGCCAAAGATCTGCAAAGTCATTTTTACATATAGATTTTTTTAAAAGGACATTTTGGGGTTGATTTCCCTTTGTAATTTGTTAAAAATTAAAACATGCCTATTTCTTCTCTCTTTTTGATGCAGAGGAATATATAAAAATTATTAGTTAAACATTTACTAGGTGCCAGAGGTTGTTCTGAGTCTACATGTAAGTTATTTCATTTAATACCTCCCATAAATGATCTGACAAACATGCCTACTAATTCAAATGTCACAAATGAAAACTATGAGGCAGAGAAGCTAAACTACTGATCAAGATGTCATAACTAATAAATGCTGGAATCAAGATTTTATTCAGAAGTTTACATTTTAAGTACTATGTATGCTACCTCTTAAGAGCCTTCATTTTTCTTTTAACACTTTTTTATAGATATACCTTAAACTTTTTAAAAAAATTTAAATGTATTTTTTATTGCTGATAGTATTACAGATATCTCCCATTTCCCCCCTCCCCATTCTCCCTTTCTCCCAGCACCTACCCAACCACCAGGTCTTCACTACCCTGTTGCCTGTGTCCATGGGCTATGTATATAAGTTCTTTGGTTTATCTATTCTCATCCCCGCAACCCCACATCAAGGCATGTCAGTCTGTTCCACGCCTCCCTGATTTGGGTCTATTTTGTTGGTCAATTCATTTTGTTCATTAGATTCCATAAATAAGTGAGATCATGTGATATTTGTCTTTCTCAATTTGGCTTATTTCACTTAGCATAATATTTTCCAGGTCCATCCATGCTGTACCAAGGGTAAAAGATCCATCTTTTTTAAAGCTGCATAGTATTCCATAGTGTAAATGTCCCATAGCTTTTCTATCCTTTCATCTACTGATGGTCACTTGGGCCGTTTCTAAATCTTAGCTATTATAAATAATGCTGCATAGGGGTGCATATATTCTTTCTGATTGGTTTATAGTCCCAGAAGTGGGATTGCTGTGTCAAACAGAAGTTCCATTTTTAATTTTCTGAGGAAACCCCATACTGTTTTCCATAGTGGCTGCACCAATCTGCATTCCCACCAGCAGTGAACTAGGGTTCCCTTTTCTCCACATCCTCACCAGCACTTGCTCTTTGTTGATTTTTTGATGGTAGCCATTCTGACAGGTGTGAGGTGATACCTCATTGTGATTTAAATTTGCATTTCCTTGATGATTAGTGACTTTGAGCATTTTTTTCATGTGTCTCTTGGCCATTTGTATGTCCTCTTTGGAGAAATGCCTATTCAGGTCTTCTGCCAATTTTTCATTGGATTTTTTGTCTTCTTTTTGTTGAGTTGTATGAGTACTTATATTTTGGATATTAACCCCTTATTAGATGTATCATTGGCAAATATGTTCTTCCATTCAGTGGATTTCCTTTTCGATTTGATGCTGACTTCTTTTGCTGTGCAGAAGCTTTTTATTTTGATGTAGTCTCATTTGTTTACTTTTTCCTTAGTTTCCTTTGCCCTAGAAGATGTATCACGTAAGATGTCTGAGATTTTATTGCCTATGTTTTCTTCTAAGATTTTTATGGTTTCATGCCTTACATTTAAGTCTTTTATCCATCTTGAGTTTATTCTTGTGTTGGTGTAAGGTAGTGGTCTATTTTCATCTTTTTGAATATGTCTGTCTAGTTTTCCCAGCACCATTTGTTGAAGAGTCTGTCTTAACCCATTGTATGTTCTTGCCTCCTTTGTCAAATGTTAATTGACCTTAGTGGTGTGGGTCAATTTCTGGGATATCTCTTCTGATACATTGGTCTATATTCATGTTCTTGTGCCAATACCAGGCTGTTTCAGTTATAATGGCTTTGTAGTATAGTTTGAAAACCTGTACTATGAACCCCCTACTTTGTTTTTCTTTCTTAAGATTGCTGCAGCTACATGGGCTCTTTTATGGTTCCATATACATTTTTTGAGTATTTGTTCTAGCTCTTTAAAGTATGCCAATGGTATTTTAATAGGGATTGCATTGAATCTATAGATTGCTTTAGGTAGTATAGACATTTTATTAATGTTAATTCTTTCAATCCATCAACATGGTAGATGCTTCCATTTGTTTGTATCTTCCTCTATCTATTTTTTCAATGTTCTATGGTTTTCCAAGAACAGGTCTTTTACATCCTTGGTTAGTTTATTCCTAGGTATCTTATTTTTTTGTTGTTGCAATGGGAATGCTTTTTAGTTTCTCTTTCTGAGAGTTCATTATTGGTGTATAAAAATGATGTTAATTTGTAGATGTTGATTTTGTATCCTGCTACTTTGACAAATTCATTTATTAAGTCTAGTAATTTCCTGGTGGGGTCTTTAGGGTTTTCTATGTACAATATCATGTCATCAGTAAATAATTACAGTTTCATTTCCTCCTTTCCAATTTGGATGTCTTTTATCTCTTCTTCTTTTCTGATTGCTGTGATTAGGATTTCCAGTACTATGTTGAATAAAAGTGGGGAAAGTGGGCATTTCTGTCTTATTCTTGTTCTTAAAAGAAATGCTTTTAGTTTTTGCCCAGGAATTATGTTGGCTGTAGGTTTGGCATATACGGCTTTTAATATATTAAGGTAGGATACTTCTATTCCCACTTTACTGTGAGTTTTATCAAAAAAGGGTGCTGTATTTTTTCAAATGTTTTTCTGTATATGTTGATATGATCATGTGGTTTTCATCTTTCAATTAGTTTATGTGATGTATCACATTTATTGTTTTCCAATATTGTACCAGCCTTTTTTGATCATATGATTTTTTTTAATTTTTTTTGTTTTTATATTTTTTTTATTTCTTAAAGTATTCCAAAGGGTATTACATATGTGTCCATTTTTTTCCATCCCGCCCTTGACAGTCCCCTAGCCTCCCCTATCCCCCAGTGTCTTATGTCCATTGGTTATGCTTATATGCATGCATACAAGTCCTTTGTTTGATCTCTTACTCCCCTCCCTCCTGCCCCCCAACCCTCCCCGGCCTTCCCGCTGCAGTTTGACAATCTGTTTGAGGCAGCTCTGCCTCTGTATCTATTATTGTTCAAAAGTTTATAATAGTCTCTATTATCCATGAATGAGTGAGATCATGTGGTATTTTTCCTTCATTGACTGGCTTTTTAAATATATTGCTCGATCTGATTTGCTAATATTTTTTTGAGAATTTTAGCATCTGTGTTCATCAGGCATATTGGCCCATAATTCTCTTTCTTTGTAGTGTCTTTATCTGGTTTTGGAATTAAGATAATACTGGCTTTCTAAAAAGATCTTGGAAGTGTTCCTTACTCTTGAATTTTTTGGAATAGTTTGAGGAGGATATGTATTAGTTTTTCTTTGACTTTTTGGTAAAATTCACCCTGTAAATCTATCTGGTCCAGGATGTTTGTTTGCTGGAAGTTTTTAAATTACTGCTTCAATTTTTTTCAGTTGTTATTTTCTAGTCAGGTTTTCTGATTCTTCCTAATTGAGTTTTGGAAAATTGTATGTTTCTAGGAATTTGTCCATTTTACTCAAGTTGTCCAGTTTTTTGGCATATAGTTTTTTCATAGTATTTGCTTACAATCCTTTGTATTTCTGTGGTGTCCATTGGTATATCACCTCTTTCATCTCTTATTTTATTTATTTGGGTCTCTCTCTTTGTTTCTTGATTAGTCTCACGAGGGGTTCATCAATCTTATTTTTCTTTTCAAAGAAATAGCTCTTGGATTTACTAATATTTGTACTCTTTTTTTTAGTCTCTATGTCATATTTCCTCTCTGAACTTTACTATGTCCTTCCTTCTACTTCCTCTGGGCTTTTCTTGCTATTCTCTTTCTAATTCATTTAGTTGTAGGGTTAGATAGTTTATTAGCCTTTTTTCTTGTTTCTTGAGTTAGGCCAGTAGTGCTATGAACTTCCTTCTCAGAATTTTTGCTGTGTCCCATAGGTTTTGGGTGGTTGTGTGTTCATTTTCATTTTTTTTCCCCCAGGAAGTTTATAATTGCTTGTTTGATCTCATTGGTAACCCACTCATTGTTTAATAGCATGCTATGTAGCCTCCATGTATTGGAGTGTTTTTGAGGTTTTTTTTTTTTTTTAATTGTAGTTGATTTCTAACTTCATGCCATTGTGATGTGATGCTTGGTATTATATCAGTCTTCTTGAATTCGTATAGACTTGCTTTGTGCCCTAATATGTGGTCTATCTTTGATAATGTTCCTTGTGCCCGTGAAAAGAATGTTCTGTAAATATCGGTTAGTATGCCATCTAATTTAGCATGTCATTTAAGGCCTCAGTTTCCTTGTTAATATATTGCCTGGAAAATCTATCCAGTGCTGTCAGTGATGTACTGCAGTCCTCCACTATGACTGTATTGCTATCAATCTCTCCCTTAAGGTCCATCAAGAGTTTTTTAATGTACTTTGGTGCTTCTATATTTGCTGCATATATATTTACAAGGGTTATATTTTCTTGTTGAGTCATTCCCTTTAGTATTATGAAGTGGCCTTCTTTGTCTCTTTTTATGCTTTTGTTTGAAGTATATTTTGTCTGATATTAGTATTGCTACTCCAGCTTTTTATTCCCTATGAATTTGCATGGAATATATTTTCTATCCCTTCATTCTCAATCTGTGTGGATCTTTTGTTCTGAGGTGGGTCTCTAGTAGACAGCATATATATGGCTCATGTTTTCTTATCCATTCAGTCACCCTATGTCTTTTGACTAGAGCATTTAATCTATTTACATGTATGGTTATTATTGACAAGTATTTGCTTATGCCATTTTTATTTTCTTTATGCCTATGATCCTCTCTCTCTCCATTTATTCTTCTTAAACCAACCCCTTTAACATTTCTTGCAGTGCTAGTTTGGTAGTAATGTACTACTTTAACCTCTTTTTGTTAGGAAAGCTTTTTATTTCACCTTCAATTTTAAATGATGACCTCACTGGATACAGTAGTCTTGGATTTAGGCCCCTGATTTTCATTACTTTGACTTCTTCATGCCACACCCTTCTGGCCTGAAGTGTTCTTCTTGAGAAGTCAGTTGACATTATTTTTTTTTAAATATATGTTCTGATTTATTTCAGAGAGGAAGGGAGAGATAGAAACATCAATGATGAGAGAGAATCATTGATTAGCTGCTTCCTGCATGCCCTCTACCGAGGATTGAACCCACAACCCGGGCATGTGTCCTTGACCAAATTGAACACTGGACCCTTCATTCCACAGGCCAACACTCTATCCACTGAGCCAAACTAGCTAGGGCAGTCAGTTGACATTCTAATGGGAACTCTTTTGTATGTAATTTTCTCTCTTTTTCTTGCTGCTTTTAAGATTCTTTCTTTTTCTTTAATAGTTGCCATTTTAATTATGATGTGTCTAGGCTTGGGTCTCTTTGGGTTCATCTTGTTGGGACTCTCTGTGCCTCCTGGACTTTTGTGGCATTTTCCTTTACCAGGTTGGGGAAGTTTTCTGCCATTATTTCTTTAAACAGGTTCTCTGTTCATTGCTTGTCTTCTTCCTCTTCTGGTATTCCTGTAATGCAGATGTTTTTTTTGTTTCATGTTGTCCCAAAGCTCCCTTAAGCTATCTTCCTGCTTTTTTTTTTCTATTTGCTGCTCTAATTAGGTATTTATTTATACTTTGTCTTCCAAATTGCTGATTCGGTCCTCTGCTTCATCCAATCTACTTTTAATCCCTTCCAGTTTTTTTTCATGTCAAATATACTGTTCTTCATTTCTGTCTGATTTTTGTTAATGGCTTCTATTTCCCTTCTCATGCTGTTGTAATTTGTACTAAGTTCCTTAAGCATCTTTATAACCATTGCTTTGAACTCTATTTCTGATAAGTTGTTTGCCTCTTTCTCATTTAGTTCTTTTTCTGGAGATTCCTTCTTTTCTCTCATTGGGAAATTATTTCCTCATTTTCCTATTTTAGCTATCTCTTTGTATTTGCTTCTATGTATTAGATAGAGCTAATCCCAGTCTTTGTGGGATGGCCTTATGTAGAAGGTATCTGAGGGGTCCAGTGGTATAGTCTCTTTGTTCACCTGAGCTGGATAATCTAGGAATACACTTTGTGTGCATTGTTTGAGCTCTCTTGTTTAATTGGGACTTGATTTTCAATGTCCATTTGTGGGAGGTATCCTCCATTCAATTTGCTTTCAGTTAGGTTTCACTCCAATATCTTTGTGCCAGCTGTCCAGTGGTCAGGGACTCTTTATCCCAGAGACTGGGTCTCCCTTGAGTTTCATACCTTGATTGATCCTGTTCTGGAATATACTTCCTTACCCCATGGAGCTGGTCCCTCAAGTGTCAGCCATGGGGTCTGTTGGCATCCTTAGTGAGGAGTCTGGTATGGTGTCTGTGGCAGCACCCAAACTGATGTTTCTGACTAATTAGGTCAGGCAAAGACTTAAAGCCTCCAGAGAATCTCCTCTGCCTACAGACTGATTGGATTCAGTTTGGAGTGTTCTCAAGCAACCGTCCACAGGTTTGGTAAGAGGTTTTCCAATAGGGTGAGACAATTGCCTCTTCCTGGAGGCTAATTGTTATTCTCAGTCTGTTAATAGGCCCCAGAAACTCCACAGGGTGGGGCAGGAGATTTTCCAATAGGGTGGGTCAACTTTATTCTCCTGAGGCTAAAATGGCAGGATAGCACAGGTTTGCCTGAGAAAGATGACCTCTGCAGCATGAGGGAATGACTCAGTATATGAAACCAGGGTATCTGCCTTCTAAGCTCCGTCCTTGGATTCCACAACCCCGGCTTATGTTTATACAGCTCCTTTACACTTTGCCCTCGCTCTGTCAGTGCACAAGGTGAATGGTTGCACAAGGAATTTTGTGCATTGGCCCTTTCAGAGGGTGCCTGCATTCCTAGCCATCTCTTCCTGACAGACAGCAATTCCTGCTGATTTTTACAGCCAGATGTTATGTGAGCACCTTTTTCAGTTCTGGTGCTCTCTGATAGGGGGCCCAGCTTGGGGATTAGACCGCAGAGTTCTCAGCAGCAACCCCCATAGCAGAGATATCTCTCCAGTACTTCTGCTGCTGTGTGTGGGAGACTGACCAGCCCATTCATACCTCTGCCCTTCCTACCAGTTACTATACAGTCTCCACTTTTCATCCTTGGTTATCAGGATTCTCTCTAGCTAGTCCTCAGTTCATTTTTCAGGGTTCTGTATTTTAGTTGTAATTCCAGTTTGGTCCTGGGATCATGTCTGTGAGTTTCCACTTACTCTGCTGCCATTTTTAATCTCTCCTACTTTAAACTTCTTGTTGCAGATACCAGTACTATTCCCCAAATAGTTGACTATAAACTCTACCTGAGAGAGGGTTAGTGTGTCCTCATATAATACATGGTGTATCATTGCCACACAGCTGATAATTTCCAGCCAATATAATACTTTTTCATAGTTTGGATGACAAACTTTTGATTCTATTTTTGTCTTATCAAAATATAGAGCTCTTGACACCTGGGATTAATATTCATAAACTCTCATTTAATGCATTAACTAAAAATATGTTTCATTAATGCTGACTTTTCCTGTTGGGGTGAGATGCTCTTCAGCTTCACAGAAATTTTAGATCACTCTTTAAATACTTTGAGCAATTTTAGGTTGGATCATGCTCATTAGTTTAGTCTTGTCATTGTCATATGTACAAATGACATACTCTGATAAATTTATTATTTGAGTGGAATTAACCTTCAGCAATGGCCACATCCTTTTTTTTTATTAGTGATAAAAATCCTTATCTTATTGTTTAAAGTATTATGTATGTCTTCTTTGTCCCCCATCAACCCTTCCCAGCCACTCTCACTGCCAGGACACACCCCCACTGGTCCAGTGTCTCTGTCCATTTGTTATGCTTATATGCCTGCATACAAGTCCTTTGGTTGATCTCTTATCCCCTACCCCCTTGCTCCCACCCTCCCCTACTTTCCCTCTGGGGTTTGACGGTTTGTTCGTTGCTTCTCTGTCTCTGGATATATTTTTGTTTATCAGTTTATGTTGTTCTTTATATTCCACAAATGACTGAGTTCATGTGACACGTATCTTTCTCTGACTGGCTTATTTTTGCTTAGCATAATGCTCTCCATGTCCATGCTGTTTCAAATAGTAAGAGTTCTTTGTCTTTTACATATTTTAAGTTAATTGAATTATCAGCGATATTTAATCCCTCCAACAACCACTGCTCAAATAAACACAACTGCTAATTTAAATTAAAAAGGAGAAAACAATCTCAATTTTTCTAACCAGTGTGTTGTTCAGGTGCAATCTAACATAATGACTTTTTATTTGTTTATTGGAAGGTTAACCAATATATAATCGAACACTGACTAGAATATTTTTCAGAATCAGTAGGGTTAAAATAAAATTTAAAAAGGTAAAATTGAGCTTGAATTTTAATTAGAATATGACTGGAAATATTTTATTCTCTCTCTTTTTTTTAGTCCCTCAAAATTATTCCACTATTGTTGAAATATTTGGTAGATTGATCCTGATGTCAATTTTCCTGCATGTGTAAATGACTATTTGTATACCTGTTTTTGACACTTGTCATCTGACTGTTAAACAGGGTTAAACTAAGGGTTTTCAGGACTCCATTGGGGTACTGAAGTAATATTTGCTAGGAAACTTTTGATCTACATTTGTACGCTTCCCTCTCAGTTTGTGAGGATGGTATAGAGAACTTGGAAATTCCATTCTCAATGGTCTTAGAGGTCTATAGGCTTTGCCTTGATTAAGGGCAAAAGTAAACATTGGTTTCTCAGATATGTCAAAAGCTATATTTGGCTATGAATGAATTATTGCTATTGCACTGAAAAATATAACAGTTGTTTGGTATCCTTATAGTATCCAATTATATTTTTATAGGCATGTATTAAAAACCTACTACCCACAAATTGTTTTGCTAGGACCTAAGAAGACACATAATTTAATCAAGTATTATCCTCATATTCAGTTACTAAAATAACAATAATATAGTACTATACCCAGAGTACTATATATGTATTTTATTAAACATGGCAGTGTGTTGTAACAAAAAAGATTATATATATCTTGTTTTCAGACAACCTGAATGAGTTTCCTCCCTCTATCATTTATTAGTGGTTAAACCATAGGATAAGTTACTTACACTGTTTTTTTTTTGTTTTTTTTTTGGTCAAGAATAGTGCAGAGACCATTATGGGCAGTGATTCCACTTCTGGGAATTTGTGCAAAGAAACCTAAAACACTAATTCCAAAGTATATATGCACTATTATGTTAATTGCCATGTTACTTATAATAGCCAAGATTTGGAAGCAGCTCAAGTGTCCAACAGCAAATGTGTGGATACAAAAGCTGTTGTACGTTAACACAATAAAATGCTACTCAGTCATTAAGAAAAAGGAAATATTACCTTTAGCTACAGCATGGATGGACCTAGAGAGCATTTTGCTAAGTGAAATAAGCCATTCAGAGAAAGACAAGTACAATATGATTTTATTCATATGTGGAATCTAATGAACAAAATGAGCTAACATGCAAAATAGAAACAGAATTATAGATAGAGATCAAACTGACAGCTGTCAGAGGGAGGCTGGGTGGGTGATAGAGGGATTGAGTAAAAAGGAAAAAAACTCATGGACACACACAACATAATGGTTATTACTAGAGAGAAAACAGGGTGTGGGGAGGTAGAAGAGGTTATAGGGTAGATCAATTGTGATAGAAGAAAGAAACTTGACTGGGGGTGGTGAATTCGGTACACAATACACTGTACAGAAGATGTCTTGTAAAATTGTGCACCTGAAACCTGAATAATTTTGTTAACCATTGTCACTCCAATAAATTCAATAAAAAGTTTTAAAAAAGAATAGTGAAGTGTCTTATATTTTACTTTTTTTACATGACAACAAATTAGCCACCAGAGTTTCTTGATAGCTGAGAGAAGACATGGTATTCCAGCATCAGATACAAATTACTTAATTACTCTAAGCAGAACAAGCAGTGTGAGTATGAGCATATGAGGGCCAGTTTTTATTTCCTCAAAATCCTATGGGTTTAATATAATATGGTCCAGGTGGATGCCATTCATGCAATGATTTTGAATTACAGCTGAAATACATTGAGATTACCATATTATTTACTAGAGGCCCAATGCACGAATATTCATGCAAGAACAGGCCTTCCTTCCCCCACTACTGGCACTGGCTTCCCTTTGGCACCTGGGACCTGGGCTTCACTCCAGCCACCACTGCCAGGCACCTGAGACCCGGGCTTCGCACTGGACCCAGCTTTGTCTGGAAGGACGCCCAGAATGAAGCCCTGAAGGATGTGCAGTGTAATTAGCATATTACCCTTTTATTATTATAGACTAGAGGCCCAGTGCACAAAAATTTGTGAACTCGGGGTTAGGGGGTCCTTCAGCCCGGCCTGTGCCCTCTTGCAGTCTGGGAACCCTCGGGGGACAACCACATGCTGGCTTAGGCCTGCTCCCTGGGGGATTGGGCCTAAGCTGTCTGTCAGACATCCCTCTGGCAGACCAGCAGCCCTCGGGGGATGTCCACTTGCCAGCAGAGAGCAGGCATAAGCTGCAGTCAGACATCCTTAGCACTGCTGAGGAGGCGGGAGAGCTCCCACCACCACCACTGTACTGGCAGCCATCAGCCTGGCCTGTGGCTGAGCAGAGCTTCCCCTGTGGGAGCGTATTGCCCCCTGGTGGTCAGTGTGTGTCATAGTGACCAGTCATTCCCAGTCATTCTGCTGTTAGGGTCAATTTTCATATTATTCTTTTATTATATATAGGATAGAGGCCTGGTGCATGGGTCGGGGCTGGCTGGTTTGCCCTGAAGGGTGTCCTGGATAAGGGTGGGGGTCCCGCTTGGGTGCCTGGCTAGCCTGGGTGAGGGGCTGAGGGCCGTTTTCAGGCTGACCACATCCCCTTCAGGGAGGGGGGTCCTGTTGGGGTGCCTGGCCAGCCTGGGTGAGGAGCTGATGGCTGTTTGCAGGCTGGCCATGGCCCCCAGCTACCCAAGCTCCCAGTGGAGGCTGGCTGGAAGCAGGTATCTGGGATTTATTTATCTTCTATAATTGAAACTTTGTTGCCTTGAGCAGAGGCAGCCAGGGCAGGCAGGAAGCTTGGCTTCCTCCATCGCCAGGGCAACTCACCAGGGCAACGAAACCTCCTGCTTGCTCCAGTTCCATGGCTGCCGGCTGCCATCTTGGTTGGGGTAATTTGCCTATAGTCGTTCTGATTGGCTGGTGGGCATGGCTTGTGGCATAGAGGAGGTGTGGTCAATTTTCATGTTTCTCTATTATTAGATAAGTTAATGTGTAGAAAGTATGCCTGACATTGTATGAAATTGTCCATAAAGCATAAACATAACTTCACTTTGTTACATAAGAAGACATCACCTCTATATTTCAAAGCTGGTTTCTATACATATGTCCTTAAAAACATAGGCTGGAGAGAAGGACAATTGATGTCATTCTCAAAAGATGTACAGACCATGATAGACCTAAGGAGAATTGTTTCCTGACAATTTTAATCTCTAAAGTGGGCAAATAATTTCTATTCAAAGAAATTTTTAGAAAGTGAAACATGCTATTTTTGTTAGGGGCCTAATACAGTAACTGGCACAGTGGATGGTCTCAATGGAAATGTATGTTTTCTTATTACCTCCCTCTTCACTTTTAGCAAAATTAATGAAATCAATATAAATATTGATGGACCTAATTATTATCAAATTTACAAAGCCCTATTGTGTATTTTAGATCAGAATATGAGTCACATATTAACTGCAGATTTGGGTTGCTGTAGGTGAAATTGAACTGGGAAATAAAGTTACTTATTCTAAACATGTAAACTTTGAACAGCTTATTCAAGTTGCTACCAAAACTGGAATAATTTTCTGTGTCTTAACATGTTACAACAGTACAAATTGGTGCTTAACATCTACTTATTCAATGCATGGATTAATGAAAAACAGGTGTGCAGTCTTTGGTCAATGCATAATAAACTATGAACTCAGCACTTTGAATTTTTAAATTTACCATAGTTAAGAACAATCCATGGCACATGGTTGTGCTGGAAAAGCCATTTACAAGTATTTTGCAGTATATAGACAATTTTAGATACATATCTATCATGAACAATATTTAACAAAACTTTATCTAAGAAGGAGTTAATGTACAGAAAATGTATATTTACATAAATCTTAAGAAAGTTAATTCCAATATTCACTAAATTAAAATGAATGTTTGCAACAAAGAAAGAAGCTTCTTTACATCATATTTGGATCTAAAATCCATTATGGAAAATTTTCTATGTGCTAATAGATGAGGAATTTATTCACTGTTATACGATATAGTGTCTGACTAGACCATCTGTGAAATTTTTGATCAAAGTTAATTTAGCAAGGATGGAATTTAGATTAACTGGACCATTTAAATGGCAAATCATTTTCTGAAAGCATAATGTGATATTTTGACAACATGGGTAACTTTATCTATTAGGATATATCCAAATCTTTGTTATTCTGAATTATCTTAATGGAAACTCCAATAATGGGAAAATACAAAACAAAATGAAAAGAGCCTGAATATAACAGCAATCTTTACTCAAATGTAACACACACACACAAAATTAGCTAGTGGCCACCATCCAGAGTATTAAAGACCATGAAATTAAAAATATTTCTGATAATTTTGAAAATCTATAATTTACTTACATTTATATACTTTAATAACATTATTAACAGTGTAAATCTAATACTTGTCTTTATAAAAAAATAGACACATTGATAGAATTAGAAGAAAAGGAATGGATGGTAACTGATAACAATGTATTTTCATAAAATTAAATTTTTGAAATGTTTATCAATATATGAAAGAATATAGAATTCGATATATGGTTTTATAAATTTGGTTCCTAAAGTTTCATTACTGAGCCAGAGTAGTGTTTAGGAAAAGAGAATTGGGTTTACAATGTCATAGCTTTGGATTTTTAAGCACATCACTATACAACTCATTCACTGAATACAACTAAAAATTCTTAACAAAATATAAGAAGTGACAGTAGATCGTTGTGAGGCAGAGCCAGAAAGCCTTGGATTTATTTTTTTCTTTCTCCATTCCTTCCTTCCTTCTTTCATTATCTTCTTCCATCCATTTCTGAATGTGTGTTTTAAAATGTTTTGATTCCAAAATGGTGGCAGAGTAAGTGGAAGCTACACTAATTCTCTCCCAGGACTAAACTGGAAATACAACTAAAATACAGAAGAACCACATTGAAAAGTCAACTGAAGATTAGCTGAAGAGAACCCTGATAACCAAGGACAGAAAGTGGAGACCCCATAGAGACTGGTAGAAAGTGTGAAGGCAAGAGATGGCTGGCCAGGCTCCCACAGAACAGCAGCTGAAGTTCTAGATGGATATCTCAGCTCTGGGGGTTTCCCATTGAAAACTCTGAGATCTTAAACCCCATGCTGGGATCCCCAGCCCAGAACACCAGAATTGAGAAAGGTGCCTACATTACATCTGGTAATGAAAAGCTGCAGGGTTGCTTTCTGCCATGGAGAGACAGCTGGAAATGCAGGCATAATCTTAAAGGGCCAACACACAAAATTTCATGTGCAGCCACTCACCTAGGGTTCTGGCAGAGGGAGGACAAAGTTGACTGGAGCTATGGGAGTAGAAGTCAAGGTTGGGGGGCTCTGGGGAGTTAGAGCTCAGAAGGCAGCCACCCTGGTTCCCTATATTAAGTCATTTCCTCACGCTGTACAGGAAATCTTTCTCTAGTGGCAGAACTTTGTTACTCAGGTGTTTTTATCCTGGGGTGGAAGGCAGTTGCTTCACCCTGTTAGAAGACCTCTTGCCCCAACCTGTGGTCAATAGCCTGAGGCTAATCAAGTATGAGTGTCAATGGAATTGCAAGCAAAGGAAGGTTTCTGGAGGCTTTGAGTCTTTGCCTAACCTAATCCTTGGCCAGGGTTAGGAAAAGCAGACCCTATGCACATCTTGGTCTTTTAAAAGGCATCCAGACCCAGCAGAGGGAGCCACAAACTGTGGATTGCCAATAGTTCCACACAGGATACTCAAGGCCAGTCACAAACAGTGTCTGACATTGTCCTACACTAGAGGTTGGGAGTCATAGCAGATCTACCTAATACACAGACAAAAACCCAAAAAGGCAGCCCAAATAGGGAGACAATAAAAACAAGCCTCAAATGAAAGAAGATAATTCTCCAGAAGAGGAGATTAAGGAAATGGAGATAAGAAATTTATCAGACATAGAGTTCGGAATAATGATGGTAAAAATACTCAACAGCATAAGAAATAGAAACTACGAAAGATGACATAGCACTAATAAAGAACACAGTGGAAGAAATACACAGCAGATTAGGGGAAGCCAAGTATTGGATCAGTGAATTAAAAATAGGGTAGAAAAAAATAGCACAATCAGAGAATCAAAAAGAAAACAAAAACACTAAAAAATAGCATACATTAAAGGAGCTGTGGGACAATAAGAAATGTAACTTATTTGCATCATATGAATACCAGGAGGTCAAGAAAGTGAGCAAGGAATAAAGAACCTGCTTGAAGAAATAATGGCAGAAAACTTCCCTAACCTGATGATGGAAAAAGTCACACAATTTCAGAAGGCACAGAGAGTATCAAGCAAGAAGAACCCAAACAGGCCCATGACCAAACACATCATAATTTAAAAGCTAAAAACTAAAGACAGAGAGAATCTTAAAGGCAGCAAGAGAAAAGAAATTTGTTACCTACAAAGGAGCTCCCATTAGGATGTCAGATGATTTCTCATTAGAAACTCTACAGGCCAGAAGGGAATGACATGAAGTATTCAAGATAATGAAAACCAAGGATCTGAAAGCAAGACTACTATTCCATCAAGGTTATCATTCAAAATAGATGGTGAAATAAAAGAACTTCCCAGACAAAAAAAAAAAAAAAAAAAAACAGTTAAAGGGATTTACCACCACCAAAACAACACTGCAAGAGATGCTAAAGGGGCTGCCGAAATGAAAAGAAGAAATCGACAGAAACATAGGCATAAAGAATTAAACTGGCAATAAATAATAACCTTAAAAGTAAATGGATTAAGGGCTCCAATCAAAAGACACAAGGGTAGCCGAATGGATACAAAAAAATGAAAACTGCAGGCTCTCTACAAGAGACCCATCTCAGACCAAAAGACATACACAAGATAAGAGTGAAGGGATTGAAAAAAAATTTTCCATGCAAATGAAAATAAAAATGAAAACAAAGCTTTGGTAGCAATGGTCACATCTGACAAAATAAACTTCAAAATGAAGGCCCTCACAAGAGACAATAATGCTACTACATAATACTAGAGGATTGATCCAACAAGAGGATATAACTCTGGTAAATATATATGCACCTAAATATATAAAGATATATGGAGGACTTTGAGGGAGATATCAACAGCAATACAGTCAGAGTAGGGGACTTTCACACCCTACTGACTTCATTGGATATATATTTCAGACTAAAAATCAATAAGGAAACAGTGACTTTAAATCACACCCTGGATCATTGATATTTATACAACATTTCACCCCCAAACTGCAGAATATACAATCTTCTCAAGTGTCATTCACAAAGATAGACCACATGTTAGGACACAAAACAAGTCTCTACAAGTTCAAGAAGATTGAAATCATATCAAACACGTTCTCAGATCACAGTGGAATGATATTAGAAATCAACTACAGTAAAAACACCCCAAAACATTAAAACACATGGAGGCTAAATAGCATGTTATTAAACAATGAATGGATAACCAATGAGATCAATAGAGAAATCAAACGTTCCTGGAAACAAATGAAAATAAACACATGATAACCCCAAATCTCTGGGACACAGCAAAAGCAGTCCTGAAAGGGAAGTTTATAGCACTACAGGTCTAGATAAAAAGCAAGAAATAATAATAAATTATTTAACACTATAACTTAGAGAATTGGAAAGAGGGTAACTAGAAAAGCTCACAGTAAGTGGAAGTAAGGAAATAATAAAGATTAGAGCAGAAATAAATGACATAAAGGCTAAAAATACAATGCAAAAATCAATGAAACCAAGAGCTGGTTCTTTCAAAAGATAAACAAGATCAATGAACCTTTAGCCAGACTCATCAAGAAACAAAGAGAGAGCACCCACATAAATAAAATCAGAAACAAAAATGGTAAAATAACAACTGACACCACAGAAATACAAAGGTATGTAAGAAAATACTATGAACAACTACATCCCAACAAGCTGGACAATGTGGATGAAATGGAAAAAATTTCTAGAAAAATACAATCTTCCAAAACTGAATCAGGAAGAATCAGAAAACCTGAATAGGCCAGTAACAACTGATGTAATTGAAGCAGCAATAAATAATTTCCCAGCAAACAAAAGCCCTCATCCAGGCAGATTTACAGGGGAGTTATACCAAATACTCAAAGAAGAATTAACACCCATCCTTCTTAACATATACGAAAAATTCCAACAGAAAGGAATACTTCCAAGATCTTTTTATGAGGCCAGAATTATCCTAATTCCAAAATTAGATAACAGCACTACAAAGAAAGAAAATTACAGGCCAAAATCCCTGATGAACATAGATGCTAAAATCCTCAACAAAATATTAGCAAATCAAATCCAGCAATACATTAAAAGATCATACACTATGATCAATTGGGATTTATTCCAGGGATACAATATTTGCAAATCAATAAATGTGATACACCACATAAATAAATTGAAATACAAAAACTACATGATCATATCAATATATACAGAAAAAGCATTAGATAAAATCCAACACCCATTTTTGATAAAATCTCTCAGCAAAATGGGAAGAGAAGGATAATAACTCAATATAATAAAGGCCATATATGACAAACTTATAGCTATCATCAGATTCAATAGGTAAAAACTAAAATCATTTCCTCTAAGAACAGGCACAAGACAGGCATGTCTACTTTCACCAATCTTATTCAACATAGTACTTGAAGTCCTAGCCATAGTGATGAGAGACAAAGAAAACATAAAAGGCATCTATATTGGAAAGGGGGAAATAAAATTGTCATTATTTACAGATGACATGATACTGTACATAGAAAACCCTAAGTACTCTACAAAACAAAACAAAAAAACTACTAGATTTAATAAATGAATTTGGCAATGTAGCAGGATACAAAATTAACTCCTGGAAATCAATGACATTTTTATACACCAATAATAAATTCTCTGAAAGAGCAATTAAACAAAAAAATGCCATTTACAATTGCAACAGAAAATTAAGATACTTAGGAATAAACATAACCAAGTAGGAAAAGACTTGTACTCAGAAAACTATAGGATGTTGCCAAAAGAGATAGAGGAAGATATAAACAAGTGGAAGAATACGCAGTGTTCACGGATTGGTAGAATTAAAATCATTAAAAATGTCCATATTACCCAAAGCAATCTACAGATTCAATGCCATATTTCACAGAAGTAGAACACATACTACAAAAATTTATATGGAACCAAAAAAAAACAAAAACAAACAAACCATCAAAAAAACAAACAAAAAAAAAAACCTGGAGGAGCCACTGCAATCTTGAGAAAAAAAAAAAAAAAGTAGGAGGGATCACAATACCAGATATCAAGTTAAAGCCACTGTAATCAAAACCTTGTACTGGGTCAAGAATAGGCAAATAAATCAATGGAATAGAACAGAGACCCCAGAAATTGCCCCAAGCAATTATTCTCAATTAATATTTGACAAAGAAGGCAAGAGCATACAATGGAGTCAAGACAGTCTCTTCAATAAATGGTGTTGGGAAAATTGGACAGATACATGCACATGCACAAAAATGAAACTAGACCACCAAATTACACCATACATACAAATACGCCTGAAATAAATAACAGACATAAATGTAAGTCATTAAACCATAAAAATCCTAGTGAAAATCATAGGCAAGAAAATCTCAGACATCTCTTGTAACAATATATTTATAGAAACATTTTCTAGGGTAGGGGTGGGCAACCTTTTTGTGAGTGTGTGCCAAAACCATCAAAATCTCTGACTCAAAATTCTTCTACATGCTAACCCTAATTTTTTGAGAACATGTTACGCCTACTTGATATCTCTTAAGGTGTATGTATGTAAAGAACCTTGAAGAAATAATAAAATTCATTCGAGCGACAAAAACACAGTATATGATGATGAAAAATACATTTATTTTTTAATGTATACATGTACACTGATAGTCCGACAGAAAACTTTATGACTCCATTTGATATTATCAGTGGGACTTTTGCTGATGCATCACTGATGACAGAGATTTTACATCAGGTTTATATTTCGTGACCTTCAAAAATATGCAGGAGCTACTACTTTGATCTGTCAAGCTACTCCTATTATGAGACTTAACAAAATTCATCACTGAGAACAAAGATTCACAAGAGTATGTGGATGAAAACATGGAGAGTAACGTTGTTGCAAAGTTTTTTAAACAAGAAAAATTTTCTGGAATGGCATTCCAAGTCCTCAATAGTTCGTTTTTGACACTTCTCTCTGGTACTCTTGTCTCTAATCTCTTTTTTTCAGTGTTTTCCAAGTCAACTCTGTGGGACTGACCTGCTGGCAAAGTCACAAACAAGTCCTAGCTTAGAGGGCACAGTCCTCTTAGCATAATTAGGCTTGACCTTATAACACTCCCTAGATCTTATCTAGGAAGCTAATGGGCTGAGGAAGTGCAGGAAGTGTAACCATGGTCAAAACAAGTGAAACTCACATGAACTGTGTAACTATGGTAACCACTACCTTGTTTACCTCTCACTATAAAAAGCTTGGTGAGGCCTGAGCAGAGTGGAAGTCCTTCCTCCTGAGTTGGACTTGCCTGCCTGTTTCCCCAATATTTCCAAATTATCTCGTGTCTTTTCTCTTTCATTTGTGTGCGGCTCCTCTTCCAGACCCAAACCCTGAACCACTTATGACATCTGGTGCCCGTCAGGAACTCTGGAAGTGAAAGTTTCGCTAGAGCGAAAAAACGAAGTTTCACTGGCAAAGTGAGGAACAAAGAATTCACCATAAAGGTAGGAAAATTCACCGTAAAGGTGAGGGGTTATTTCACCGCACACAAATGGCCACAATCAGCTACAGTAGTCCAAAGCTGTAGGCTGTGTGGGAACATTTTCTCAACCAGGCTAACGGGGCAGGATTCGGTTTTAAAAAAATAGATTCGGCTTTTTAAAAAGTAAGAAACTTTATTATAGACTTTTGAGTTGCATGTTTAAGGAGTTAAAGTTTCAGAAGGTAATCTCTTATAGTTTTTGCATGTTATTATAGAACATAACTTTTGTTTCTTGAAAAAGGTACATTAGATCTTAAAAGTTTGCCAAAAAGTTAGTCAGAACTTGAAAAAAAGGTCAGCAGCAGGAAAAAAACTTGCCTCCAAAAGCTGTTTTCCCTTGTGGAACATGGTATTTAATTTGCTAGAGCCTTTAAGAGAGGCCAAGGAGGATAAATCTCCTCCCCTTGCACCCTCCGCTCCTAAAGAGGAGCAGAAAGAAAAGAAAAAATAGGAGGAATGGCCTTCATGGCTCCCTCCACCTCCATGTCCTAATCCTGAAATGTTTTCAAAAATTTATTTTCTCCTCTTAAAGGATTTTTTAATAAAGCCAATTTAATATACTTGAAATCACATGGAAAGCTTTATCAAATATAAATTAATAAATATATTTTAAGTTTTTGCCTCTAAGAAAGGGCAAAACAAGTTATTTTGTTTGATATTTCTTAAAATACAGCAGTAGAATTTTAAGATGTAATTTAAAATAACAAAAGCTCCTCGCCGCTACAATTAGGCTGGAGGTGCAGCAGCGTTTGCACCTTGTGAATCAGACATAAAGCTTTACTAAATTTACTAACTTTATTAATAAAAATACCTACTATAAGAAGCCAGTATCTTGGTAAGCAATTAAATCCTAGTAAAGTAAAATTCTTCTAAAAAAGTTACTGAAGGCTTCCCATGATCCCTCTGTATATGCAAATAAGCCGAAAGGGAATGCTGTTTAAAAATATTATCTTAAATTTAATAAAAAGGAGAAATTTTAAAATTTTGAAATATCTTCCACTGATATTTATAGGATAATCTAATGATTTGCTGTTAAAATACCAAATCTGAAAGTACAGTCACCATAAATATTTAATGACTTTGACTTGAAATACATGGCCTTGCGGCACTATCAGTCAACATCCAGGAAGTAACCCTATAGGTTACTTAGTGTAAAAGAAAAAGATTTCTTTTTAAATTGAAGTTCTCCAAGTCTAAACCAGCAAGAGGAGGGCCAGCCAGACAACAAACAGCCTGGAGACCACCTGGGGCATGGTAAAGAAGACTGTACAGAGAATGTCTTTCTTGTCATGCTAGCAGTAATTATCTGTACAGTAATATTACCTAGGGCAAGTGTGGAAGTATTTCAGACTTATACTCCTGACCCTTCATGGGTAAGAACCCTTATGTGGGCCGATTCTTCCAGGAGGACCACAGGTGGCGAAAGGAAGCATATGGACAAGGTATTATTACACATCTGTTGCCACCCAGCTTCCTTTTTGTATGACTCTAAATCAAGCCACTGCTCCCTTGTGTGTAAAATTAAAAAGAGGTTTTTGGCCAGCCTGGACCCCAAAGAATGGGGAAGAAACTGCTCAAGTACATGTATTATCTCTACTTGCTCCAGGGAAAGGTGCAGAAAATATGTGTGTTAAGGCACCCCCACCCCCACTAAGCCTTTATGTAAATGGTCTTATGTATGGAATCCCACTGAGGAAGAAGTTAATTGGTAAGACTGTTATAGTAATTATCCTACCACCAGCAAACTTAATAATTTTTATTTTTTTTTATAGACTGGAGCCCTTATGGTTCTCTGTATAGTAACAACCGCACCTTTAAATGGAAAGGGAATGCATCCTATCTATATGTTGAAGAAAATCACTCCATCTCATGGAAGAGACTTTGTTGGGCCTCAATTACAACATGACAACTGGCCTCTACAAAGTATGCAGTGGAAATTAGCTACTGCACTTGCACCTATAAAATGGTATTGTTTCAATTATAGCTCAAATAGTTCCATTTTTGCTTTACAAGGAACTCTCAATAAGACAGTGTTTGCTACTGCCTGTGTGTTTGATCCATTTGTGCTCCTATCAGGCCCCATTCAGATGCATCTTAATGTTATAAGCCATCTGTATGAGGTGTCATGCACAGATTGTGCATTATCCCATTGTATCAATTCTACTGTTCAAAAGAACTCCCTCATGATTTTAAAACAACCAGCTTTTGCTTGGGTTCCCACTAACTTAACTGAACCATGGGAATCTCATCAAACCTACGAACTGCTGCGTGATCTAGTAAAAAATCTTAAAAAGACAAAAAAGATTTCTTGGAATATTAATTGCAGGAATCTTTGCCCTCGTAACGTTACTTACTTCTGTGGGCATTGCTGTTTCATCTATGGTACAGACTGTTCAGACCTCTCATTTCGTACAACAGGTCAAGGAAAATGTAACTAAGAGCTTGTCTATACAAAATGAAATTGACAGCCAGTTTAAAATTGAATTGCCATGGCCTACAGCAAAGAATATCCTTACATGATATTGTTCTACAATGTCATTATTGTACATTTATCCCAAACAAGCTTACAAACTAATTCTTTGAATGTTTGGTAGTAATTTAATTAAGGACATGAAAGGATTTAATCCCTTCCACTGTGTGGAAGGCCTCCCTGAGAAGACACTTGAGCATTCTCTATTGACCTCTCTTGCCCTTTTTGCCAAGAGGGTCCCTCTTCTTACAATCCAACTGCCCACAGCTGTTGCCTGAGCTCTGTTAATTCTGAGGTTGAAGCCTCGTGGTGGCTGGTACCATGGATCTGTCTCTTGCCCCATGGCATGAGCTGGGCCCTCCCTGGAGAAGAAACCTGGGTTCCCCAAGATATGTGATTAATGCTAGGGCCCCACCAGCAGGTGAAGGGATCCCAAAGCAGTTGCTGGGCGTGGAGGCCACCAGGGCATAGGCTACCAAGGAGACAGAACTGAATTTCACATTACCCTGTTTGGCCCTGGAGGATAGCTGGTTAGTCAAAGACGGGTAAAATTCCTCAAAGAAGAATGACCTAAGACAGGCACAGTCGCAGAGAAGCCATCAGGAGAGAATTTGGGGGTCAACAGAGGTGGGGCACAGATCCTCACTCCCACAACTATGCAGGGGCTTGAACACTCACCCCTTCTGAGGGAGGTCTCCTGCCCCCATGGCTTCTGTGCTTCCCATGCCCAGCTCAGATCGGGACCCAGATAAAAGAAAAAGACTTGGCCCAGCTGAGATTGGTACCCAGACAACAGAGACTTGGCTGACAACAGCTACCCTATATCTAAATCCAGCCTAACACCAGGAATGCTCAGGGCCTTCTCAAGGATGCAAAATAATCCTTTCCATTAATATTTACAGTGTAAACTAAGATTTTTGTTAGAGTATTAAATTTGACAGTAATGAGTTTAATTGAAATAAGTAGTATTAACCAAAATTTTCATTTCATGGAAAAATTGCTTAACATGCAATGAACCTAAAACAGTCATATTTTTGTGCAAAAAATTAAAATTTAAAGTTATCTAGACTGCATTATAAATTTTCCAAAAAGTCTCCTAATAATTAAATCAAAAAAGGGGGGATAGTAGAAGAATACCATGTAAGGAAAAATATCCTGTAACTAGTTTACATCTAGAAAAATTTTTTTTTCATTTGTAATGCTAACAGCAAGACACCCATGAAAAAACATACATGGTGTCAAAATAAGGCAAAGGAAAATCATTTGGGCAAATATAAAAAGGACCCCAAGTAAAATTCCCTTTATTAACCTTCGGTCAAGAATATGTTTGTATATTTTCAGAAAACAACTTCAAGACCATGTGGATTCCTGCAACAGAGAGGAATTCTCAGGAATGCTCCAGCCATGAAGACAAGAGGAGAGACAGTTCAGAGATGAAGATGCTGATGACTCTTTGCCATGCTAGCAGTCAGCAGCTGTGCTTCCCTGCAGGTTGCCCAGGATCAAACCAGAGAGGGTCGGACCTGCATTGCCACCATTTGTCCACCATCCAGAACTGAAATATCATTGCTGCCAAGTACACATAAGGAACTGTCGGACATTGAAACTTGGACTCAGAACTGTTGGACATTGAAATTGGTACTTAAAACATTTTTTGTTCTTGAAATGTTATGCTTAAGTTTTAAAATGTTTTGGGTTATGGATTGGCATTGTTATTGTTTTAATAGCCAGAGTTTTGTTCTTCATGTTTCAGTTTTATTTTCATTATAGTAGCTAATAATAAAAAAAAAAGGGTGAGATGTGGGAAAGTGATATAGGGTTGAGCCTTGGACTGACCTGCTGGCAAAGTCACAAACAAGTCCTAGCTTAGAGGGCACAGTCCTCTTAGCATAATTAGGCTTGACCTTATAACACTCCCTAGATCTTATCTAGGAAGCTAATGGGCTGAGAAAGTGCAGAAAGTGTAACCATGGTCAAAACAAGTGAAACTCACATGAACTGTGTAACTATGGTAACCACTACCTTGTTTACCTCTCACTATAAAAAACTTGGTGAGGCCTGAGCAGAGTGGAAATCCTTCCTCCTGAGTTGGACTTGCCCGCCTGGTTCCCCAATATTTCCAAATTATCTCGTGTCTTTTCTCTTTCATTTGTGTGTGGCTCCTCTTCCAGACCCGAACCCTGAACCATGCAGGACGTGGAGGGAAACACTTACGACAAACTCTAAGGTCAATAAATTTTTGCTTCCAAATTGAGCTACTCTGAAATTCATTCAACTGAATTTCAAAGTCAGCCATGTCTTGTAAGTTTAGTTCCTCCAGTTTCATGCTGTCTGGAAACCTCATGAATTTTGCTGTCTCTTCCAGTTCTCTGAATTTCACAAATCTTGAGAAGAACTGCTCAATAGTTGACTCGATGATGTTTAAAAACAGCTTTTTAAGGCTTTGACAGTCTGTTCTGTCATCTTTTGGGAGGTCTTTGATGTGCCTCTTGAGGTTTGGGAAATATCTAAATCTCTCACCATCCACATCCCTCTTAAAGACTTCCAGTTTCTTTTCAAAAGCTTTTATGTAACCAAACATAACATCAAGTGTTTTGCCAGTTTCTTGTTATTTAACATGTACGTCATTCAAATGTTCACAAAAATTGTAAATAGAAGATTATAAGAGAGGGTTTCGTGTGCCAGCAAAAGTTACTGGTGTGCCATGTTTGGCACTCGTGCCAGGGGTTGCCCACCACTTTCCTAGGGCAAGGGAAACAAATGAGAAAATGAGCACATTAGATTGCATCAAGAAAAAAGCTTCTGCACAGCAATTGAAACCATGAAAAAAATGAAAAGGGAGCCTACTATGTGGGAGAACATATTTGACAATGATAACATCTGATAAAGGGTTAATTTCCAATATATAAAAGAAACATATACAACTTAGCAAAAGGAAGACAAACAATCCAATTGAAATATGGGCAAAGTCCCTAACCTGTTAGCTCAATGATTGGAACACTAATCTCCGGACTGAAGGGTCTTGGGTTCAGTTTTGGTCAAGGGCACAAACCTTGGTTCCAGGCTCAATACCTGACCCTAGTCAGGGTGCATGCAGGAGGCAATCGATGTGTCTCTCTCACAATGATGTCTGTCTCTCTCTCTCTCTCTCTCTCTCTCTCTCTCTCTCTCTCTCTCCTTCCCTCCTTTCTACCCTCTCTAAAAATCAATTTCAAAAAAATCTTCAGGTGAGTATCTTATCTAATAAAGAGGGAATATGCAAAATTGACCATCATGCCTTAATGGGACCTCAGGCCGTGCCCCCTGGCATGGGCCAGGGAACCTCAAGGTGTGCTCCCTGGTCAGGGCCGGGGGACCTCAGGCCATGTCCCCTGCCCCAGCACCAGGCCAGGGGACCTGAGGGTGTTCTGGGGGACCTGAGGCTGCATTCCCTGCCCAGCAGGGTTTGACAGGAGCCCTGAGGCTGCACCTCCCCACCCTGTGGGTCTTGACAGGGGCCCTTAGGGTGTGCCTTCCCCCCCCAGCAGGGCTTGACAAGGGTGGGGTCGGCTGGGTCTAAATCTTGCCCAATTGGGGTGGGGCTGGCTGGGTCTGGGTCTCACATGATTTTGAGGTGCTGTGGGTGTGGGGGGGGGTCTTGACTCTGGGTCCCACAGCATAGCATACTCCAAACTCTGTCAGGAGGAAGATTTTCATATACATTTTACTAATTTTCTTTCATCTCTGACACTTCTATTATAGAGAAAGGGCAAATCGCAATATTAAAATATTCCCTCTAATCCCCTTTTAATGTGCATGAATTTTATGCTCCGGGTCACTAGTTAAAAATAAATGAGCAAAGGATCTACATAGACAATTCTTCAAAGAGGACATACAGATGGCCAAGAGACATGAAAAAAATGCTGAAAATTACTAATCATTATAGAGCTGCATATCAAACAACAATGTGGTATCACCTCACACCTGTGAGAATGGTTACCATCCATAAATCAACAAGTGTCAAGTGCTGGCCATAATGTGGAGAAAGGGAACCCTTGTACACTGGTGGGGGGAATGCAGATTTGTGTAGCCATTATGGAAAACAATACAAAAAATTAAATATAGAATTGCCACTTGACCCAGTGATCCTATTTCTAGGAATATATCCTAAGAAACTGATACACCAATCAGAAAAAAAAATATGTATCCTTATGTCCATAGTAATGAAATTTACAATAGCTAAGATTTGGAAAAAGCTCAAGTGCCCATCAGTAGGTGAGTGGATAAAAAAGCTGTGGTACATTTACACAATGGAATACTATGCAGCAGTAAGAAAGAAGGATCTCCTACCCTTTGAGACACATGGAAGGACCTGGAGATTTTTATGCTAAGTGTAATAAGCCAGTCAGAGAAAGAAAAATGTTGCATGCTATCACTCTTATGTGGAATCTAATGAACAAAATATACTGATGAATAAAATAGATACTGAGACACAGAAGCATGAAGCAGACTGTTGAATCTCAGAGGGAAGGAATGGGCAGGGGTTAAGGTGGGAAGAGATCAACCATAACACTTGTATGCATTTATGCATAACCCATGGGCACAAGTGTTGTGAAGTCCTAGGCTGGAAGGTGGGGTGGAGTAGAGGTGGTCAATGGGGAAAAATAGGGGGACATATGTAATTCTTTCAACAATACAGATTTAAAGTAATAAAAAATAAAAAAATAAAGTGATATTTAAATTATACTGTCTACATCTCAAACTTTTATATGAGTAGGAATATTAATGATTTTCAAGCTCTGTCTAAAGCAGATTCACTTGAAACAACAGAAACTGGCTTTTCCTTTCTGTTTTATACATCAAATCAAATATATTAACAAAAATCCTAACTGTTCTAATTGTTATTAAAAAATATTTACTTACAAGATATAATGTGGAAGAAAGCTAACTCATACAAAATAAATTCTTACAAAAACATAAAAATAGGCTTATAGATTAGCTTGTGAGAATCGAAGATGGTTGCCAACGGGAAGGCATGCTGCAAGATAGTGTGTGAATGAGAGAACAAAAGGAGAGTGTGTGGACATATGGGGAGTGTCTAGTCATGAGCGATGGACAGCTATATTCCAAGGGACTGTTGGGGACTGCAGGACCAGGCTCCCCTGACTGGGCAGCATCTACTGCTGCTGAAATCTCTCCTGGAGTGACTGACTCTGCCACAGAGACAACCATCTTGAAGGGGAGAGTGGCTGTGATCAGAAGCCTAGCCTTACCTTCAATCAGGAAGAATCGGATACTTTCTGGAACCCTACATCCACAACACCCAGAGACCAGCTGCGAACCCACAAACACCGGGTCTCAAGCAGCGTGAATACATGGACCCAGATGAGCTCTGCACCTTCTCACAGAAAGGTCAGATTTCACCCAGAGAAAGGTGAGGTCTGTGATCCAGGCTGGAGGGGGAAAGGCACCCAGTGGGATCTAGAGTTTTAGAAGAAGTCTGTGCCCCACAAAATCTTCAGCTGTTGGGGCCAGCATAGTCCACAAATGTGGAAGGTGGTCCACAGGGCTGCTAGCAGAAGGGAACTCTAGAAATCAACCCATAGCTGGGCTTGGCACAAAAAGACAGTCTGATGTTTTACCAGTATACTGGCTGTTCTGTGCCAGGGGAAAAAGACTTGCATAGAGACATGCGCAGAGTTGCGCACAGTGCTGGGGCGAAAAAGTTGCAATTTCGTGCTCTTACTCTGGCTCTTTTTTCTCTTTAAATTCATGCTTTTGATTACTAAGCCCAGTACATAGGATCACCCAATTAAAAACACTCTCAGAGACTGCAGGGGAAAGTTGTTTTTCTGGAACCTGGGGATCAGAGCAGGGAGAAACGACCAGTAAACCAGGTCTGGGGCAGTCAAATCTCCCCAACCCAGTATTAAGTGTGGCAGGGAAAACAATATCTAAACACTGGCTAGAGAGGACTTATAGCCCTGAAAGTCAATATAGAAACACTGCCACTCAGGGGTTGAATCACAAATTGACTCTTGTGTAAATACAAATAAATGCAGGCTGAGAAACAAAGAAATACTATACTGCCTGCTTGAAAACAGGATTGTGGTTTACAACACAGAGGAGCGGTTGAATGCAGGGAACATCAATACTGTCCTGACTACCAGACAGAAAACAGGCATGCCAAACAGAAGTAAGTGACCTTTACTACTACACATTTTTATTTTTTATCTTTTACTTAAGAAACTAATTATTTTCTCTCTTGATTTTACATTTTTAATTATTATAATTTTATTTTTAATTAATATTATTACTACTATTAACTTACCTTTTTTACAGTCTCATTTTATTTTCTCTCTATTTTATTTTATTTTGGGATTAATGTTCTACTTTCTATTTTCATTTTTCTTTAAGCAACATTTTACTCTATGTCAACTTTACCTTTATGTCAACATTCTCTTCTTCACTTTTCCCCTTTTGTTGTCCTGTTTCTCTTACCCTATTCCTGCTTTAGATTTTACCTATTCCTTCTTTTTATCCCGTTAAAAATTCATCCTACTTATATATCCAATTTCTGATCCTGTGCTCCATGTCCATATACACTTCTCTCTTCTCTTTCTTCACTATCCAATTTTTTTTGTCTCTTCCTTTTTTTTTGTTTGTTGTTATTTTATTTTTTATTTTGTTTGGTTTTCCCTTCTTTCTCTCTGTCCTATTATTGTTTTTTGATTGATTGTTGATTAGATTGGTATTTTTGTTTGTGTGATTATTTCTCTCTTTTTATTTTTTTTTGCTTCTCTTTATCTTCTCCTCCATTGTTATTAGTAGTTGCTTGTAGTTTGCATTCATTGCTGGGTGTTAATTGTTTGCATTTTTTTGGATTAATTGTTGTTCTATTGAGTTTTTTCAAATATAAATAGCTTTCCCCCCTTCTTTTTTATTCTCTTTCTTTTCTCTCTTACTTTTTTCCTTTCCTCAATATCATTTTGCACTCTCTCTCTTTTTTTATTCCCTAATGCTCTTTTCTCTGGTGGTCGCCATTATTTGGGGCTATTAGTATCGTGAAAACATTTGTGTTCAGTGCCTTGTGCATTGTGCCTTGTTGTATTGTAATTTATGCCTTTAAGTCAACACAAGAGAGAGAGCTACATAACCAGACACCTGGAAAAGAGAGATCATGGGGAAACAAGAAACAACCCCCATAAGAAAGAAAAGAAGGCATCGCCAGAAAAGGAAGTAAACGAAATGGAGACAAGCAATATGTCAGACAGAAATTTCAGAAAAATGCTCATAAGATCACTGAAAAGGTTGAAAGACAAATTCAAAAATATGTGTAAGAACCAAAAGGAAATGAAGAAAAACCAAGAAGAAATGAAAAATTACATCACTACAATAAAGAACTCAATTGAAAGCATCAACAGTACACTAGGAGAACTGGAAGAATGTATTAGTGAGCTGGAAGACAAGGCAGGAAAAAATACTCAAGAGAGCAGATTCTAGGAAAAAAAAAAACAAAAAAACAGGAGGAGAGCCTAAGGGAACTTTGGGACAACATGAAATGAAACAACATCTGCATAATAGGGGTGCCAGAAGGAGAGGAAACTGAGCAAGGAATAGAAAACCTGTTTGAAAAAATAATGACAGAAAACTTCCCTGATATAGGGAAGAAAAAATTCACACAAGTGTAGGAAGCTTACAGACCCCCCAAAAAAATGAACCCCAAAAAACCGATACCACAGCACATTATAATTAAAATGGCAAACACCAATGACAAAGTAAGAATCTTACAGGTTGCCAGACAGAGACAGAAAGTTACCTACAAAGGATCCCCATAAGACTAGCGACTGATTTCTCAACAGAAACACATCAGGCCAGAACGGAATGGAATAAAATATACAAAGTCATGCAAAGCAAGGGTCTGAATCTAAGAATACTGTACCCAGCAAGGCTATCAATCAAAGTTGAGGGTGAAATCAGGAGCTTCACAGACAAAAAAAGGACTAAGTGAGTTTATTACCACCCAACCAGCAATGTGAAAACTGCTAAAGGGCCTGCAGTAAAAAGAAGGAAAAAAAAAGAAGGGAAAAAGGAACACAGTCATAAAGAATAAAAATGGCAACAAACAAGTACCTATCAATAATAACTTTAAATGTAAATGGATGAAATGCCCCAATCAAAAGACATATTGTAGCTGAGTGGATAAGAAAACATGACCCATATATCTGCTGTCTACAGGAAATCCACCTCAGAAAAGAGGACTCACACAGATTGATGGTGAAGGAATGGAAAAAGGTTTTTCAGACAAATGGAAGTGAAAAAAGAAAAAAAGCTGGGGTACCAATAGTTATATCTGAAAATTAGGTCTCAAAGTGAAAGGCATAACAAGAGATAAGGAAGGGCACTTCATAATACTAAAGGGAGCAATACAACTAGAAGATTAACTCTGGTAAACATATATGCACCCAATATAGGAGCACCCAAATACATAAAAGAAATTCTTGAGGATATCAAGGGAGAGATTGACAGCAATACAGTCATAGTAGGGGACTTTAGTGCCCCACTAACACCACTGGAAAAATCCTCTAAACAAAAAATCAACAAAGAAACATCAATCCTAAGTGACACACTAGATCAGATGGAATTAATTGACATCTTCAACACATTTCACCCCAAGGCCACAAAATATACATTCTTCTCAAGTGCCCATGGGTCATTTTCAAAGATAGACCATATATTGAGACACAGGCAATGTTTCTTCATATTAAAGAAGATAGAAAGCATATCAAGCATCTTTTCAGATCACATGGCATAAAACCAGAAATTAACTACAATAAAAATATCAAACACCTGGAAGCTAAATAGCATACTGTTAAACAATGACTGGGTTACCAGAGAAATCAAGGAAGAAATAAAAAGCATCAGAGAAACTAAGATGGCGGCATAGGGGACACCGAGATTGCTGCCTCCTACAACAACTTCAGAAACGCAATAAAAGGACAGGACGGTCATCATCCAGAACTACAGGAAGGCTTGCGGAGTGTAAATTCTACAACTAGAAGGAAAGAGAAGAGCACATTGAGGGTCAGGAGCTGCGGAAGTAAAGTGCAAAGGTACCGAGGCTCGCATGCACGGAAGGGGGCTGGTACCTGAGGACGCGGCTGGGGGCTGGGGAGGGAGTCACAAGCTCCTGACTGCTCTGAACTCCGGTTCTGGGAAGTCTCTGGGGACCCAGGACTCATATGGGGAGAAACTGGACTGTCTGGCAGCGTGCAGAACTCGGAACTCGAGGGCGGCTTTCCCTCAGAGGTGCTTGCAGCAATTAAAGTATCAGGACACTGAGACGCGCCGGCCCCTCGGGGCAGGTCTGAGAATCCACCATAGCTCCTTGCTCCGCCCTTTGATTCCCTGAGACCCTGCCCCACCCAGGCTGTGGCAGAGGCTTTTGCATATGAATGCCCTGGCCCTCTACAACCTGAAAATTACCTAACAAACGGCAGCTGGGCCACAGACCCAGAACTTCCAAGAGAAGGCCCAAGGCCCCACAGCAGCTTGCATTGCTTCATGGCTGGGCCTCATCAGGGCACCTCCAAACTCCAAAAAAGGAAGGGGAATCTGCAGTTCTCTTCATAGCTCCTGCTGGGTAACCTCCAAGAGCCAGTGTACCCAGTGGTCAGAGGGGGACCATCCGGATTACAACTCCTCAGATCCATAAGTGACACACCCAAGGGGTAGACTCAGTGAGCACCAAAGCCCCACTGAAGCAAGTCTTGCCCCAGAAGGGTGTCTTCAGCACAGAAGTTCTCCCACTGCAGACACAGCTGATTCTCACTGCCAATTGGCCTGGAGGTCAATTCCTCCCAGTGATCCTACAACAATCAAGGCATAACTACAACAAGACTGTGCATAAAGCCCACAAGGGGGTGCACCAAGAGTGTCCACCTCAGGTAACGGGGGAGGCTGAGCCACTGGGACCTACAGGACACCTAGCACACAAAACCACTCTACCAACACAGGGAAGCATACAAAATGCGGAGACAAAGAAACAGGTCACAAATGACAGAAATGGAGGAAAGCAAACGACTGGATATAGAGTTCAAAACGACGTTTATAAGGTTTTTCAAGAATTTTATGGAAACCGCCAATAAATTTAGTAAGACCCTCAATAAGTCTAGTGAGACCCTCGAGGACATGAAAAAGGACCAACTAGAAATTAAGCATACACTGACTGAAATAAAGAATAATATACAGAGATCCAACAGCAGACAAGAGGATCCCAAGAATCAAGTCAAAGATTTGAAATACAATGAAACAAAAAGTACCCAACTGAAAAAGAAAAAAGAAAAAAATATTCCAAAAATATGAAGATAGTGTAAGGAGCCTCTGGGACAACTTCAAGTGTACCAACATCAGAATTATAGGGGTACCAGAAGAAGAGAGAGGGCAAGATATTGAAAACCTATTTGAAGAAATAATGACAGAAAACTTCCCCTACCTGGTGAAAGAAATAGACTTACAAGTCCAGGAAGTGCAGAGAACCCCAAACAAAAGGAACCCAAAGAGGATCACACCAAGGCACATCATAATTAAAATGCCAAGAGCAAAAGACAAAGAGAGAATCTTAAAAGCAGCAAGAGAAAGACAGTCAGTTACCTACAAGGGAGTACCCATACGACTGTCAGCTGATTTCTCAACAGAAACCATGCAGGCCAGAAGAGAGTGGCAAGAAATAGTCAAAGTGATGAATGCCAAGAACCTACAACCAAGATTACTTTATCCAGCAAAGCTATCATTCAGAATAGAAGGTCAGATAAAGAGCTTCACAGATAAGAAAAAGCTAAAGGAGTTCATCACCACCAAACCAGCATTGTATGAAATGCTGAAAGGTATTCTTTAAGAAGCTGAAGAAGAAAAAGGAACTCTTACCATTTGCCACAGCATGGATGGAACTGGAGAGCGGATAAATGCCACATGATCTCACTCATTTGTGGAATATAATGAATAACATAAACTGATGAACAAGGACTGATCCAGAGACGGAGAGGCATTGATTGGACTGTCGGGCCTTGGAGGGAAGGTAAGGGAGGGTGGGGGTAAGGGGGAAAGATCAACCAAAGGACTTATATGCAAGCATATAGGCCTAAGCAATAGACACGGACAATGGGGGGGGTGAGGGCATGGGGGGGGGGGTAGGGGGTAACGTGGGGATAAGGACACATATGTAATATCTTAATCAATAAAAAAATATATTAAAAAGAAGAAATAAAAAGCATCATGGCAACAAATGACAATGAAAATACAACAATCCAAAATCCATGGGACACAGTGAAAGCAGTCTTGAGAGGGAAGTTCATAGCACTACAGGCTTATCTCAAAAAACAAGAAACAATTGTAATAAATTATCTAACTCTAGAACTCAAAGAGGTAGAAATAGAGCAATAAGAAAAGCACATTGTAATCAGAAGGAAGGAAATAATAAAGATCAGAGCGGAGATAAATGACATAGAGACCAAAAAACAAAAACAAAAACAATAAAAGAGATCAACAAAACCAAGAGCTGGTTCTTTGAAAGGACAAATGAGATTGATGAACCTCTAGGCAGGCTCACCAAGAAGCAGGGAGAGAGAACCCAAATCAACAAAATCAAAAATGAAAGAGGTGAAGTTAGAACCGATCACACAGAAATACAAATGATTAAGAAAAAATACTATGAACAACTCTACTCCAACAAAATGGGCAACCTAGATGAAATGCACATATTCCTAGAAAAATACAAGCTCCCAAAAATCAACCAAGAAGAATAAAAAAACCTGAATAGGCTGATAACTACTGAAGAAATTGAAACAGAGATAAAAAAACAAACAACAAAAAAACCCTTCCCCACGGCTTTACAGGGGAATTCTAGCAAGCATTCAAAAAAGAACTAAAACTTATCCTCCTCAGAGTATTCCAAAATATTCAAGAGGAATGCACACTTCCAAGCTCTTTTGATGAAGCGAGCGTTACCATAATCCCAAAATCAGATCAAGATCACACACACACACACACACACACACACACACACACACACACACACACACACACAAAGAGAACTACAGGCCAAAATCCTTGATGAATATAGATGCTAAAATACTCAACAAAATTATAGCAAATTGGATTCAGCAACACATTAGAAAGATCATACACCATGACCAAGTGGGATTTATTCCAGGAATGCAAGGATGGTACAATATCTGCAAATCAGTAAATGTGACACATCACATAAAGAAATTGAGATACAAAAATTTCATAATCATATCAATTGATGCAGAAAAACCATTTGACAAAATCCAACACCCTTTCTTGATAAAAACTCTCAGCAAAGTGGGAATAGATGGATCATACCTCAACAAAAATAAAAGCCCTACATGACAAACCTACAGCTAACATCCTACTCAATGGGCAAAAACTAAACCCATTTTCCATAAGAGCAGGAACAAGACAAGGATGCCCATTTTCACCACTCCTGTTCCACGTAGTACTAGAAGTACTAGCCATAACAATTAGACAAGAAGAATAAATAAAAGGCATCCAAGTTGGAAAAGAAGAAGCAAAACTTGTCCTTATTTGCAGATGACATGATACTATACATAGAAAACCCCAAAGATTCCATCAAAATCTACTAGACCTAATAAATGAATTTGTTAATGTAGCAGGATACAAAATTAACACCCAGAAATCTATGGTCTTTTTACACACCAATAATGAACTCACAGAAAGAGAAATAATAATAAAAAAAAACAATTCTCATTTACTATTGCACCAAAGAAATTAAGATACCTAAGAATAAAGTTAACTAAGGATATAAAGAACCTGTACTTTGAAAACTACAGGATATTGAAAAAATAGATAGAGGAAGACCTAAACAAATAGAAGAACATACCATGTTCATGGATTGGTAGAATCAACATCATTAAAATGTCCATACTACCCAAAGCAATCTATAGATTCAATGCAGTACCTATTAAAATACCAACGACATATTTCAAAGATCTAGAACGAACTCTCTGAAAATTCATCTGGAGGATAAAAAGTCCCCAAATAGCCACAGCTATCCTGAGAAAGAACAAAGTTGGAGGGATCACAATACCAGACATCAAGCTATATTACCAGGCCACGGTTCTCAAAACTGCCTGGTACTGGCACAAGAACAGACATATAGATCAATGGAATAGAATAGAGAACCCAGAAATTGACCCAAGCCATTATACTCAATTAATATTTGACAAAGGAGGCAATAGCATACAATGGAGTCAAAACAGTCTCTTTAATATATGGTGCTGGGAAATTTGGTCAGACACATGCAAAAACTTAAACTAGAACACCTACTTACACAACACACAAAAACAAACTTAAAATGTCTAAAGGACTTGAATGTAAGATGGGAAACCATAAAAATCGTAAGACCCCATAGGCAGCAAAATAGCAGACATATTTTACAGGAATACCTTTACAGACACAGATCCCAGAGGAAGAGAGACTAAGGAGAAAATAAACAAATGTGACTACATCAAAATTAAAAGCTTCTGCACAGCAAAAGAAATCATCAACAAAAGAACAAGAAAGCCCACTGCATGGGAGAATATATTTGCAAATGTTATGTCTGATAAGAGTTTAATATCCAACATTTACAGAGAACTCATAGAACTTAACAAAAGGAAGATAAACAACCCAATCAAAAAATGGGAAAAGGACCTAAATAGAAACATTTCAAAAGAGGACATTCAGAAAGCCAAGATACATATGAAAACATGCTCTAAGTCACTACTCATCTGAGAAATTCAATCCAAAACAACCATGAGGTAACACCTCACACCTGTCAGAATAGCTATCACCAACAAATCAACAAAGGACAAGTGCTGGGGAGGATGAGGAAAAAAATGAACCCTCCTTCACTGGTGTTAGGAATGCAGACTGGTGCAGCCATTGTGGAAAACAGTATGGCATTTCCTCAAAAATTTAAAAATGGAACTGCCATTTAACGCAGTAATACCACTTCTAGGAATATATTAAAACAAAACAAAACAAAAAAAAAAAACAGAAACGCCAATCAGAAAGGATATATGCACCTCTATGTTCATAGCAGCATAATTTACAATAACTAAGATTTGGAAACAGCCTAAATACCCATCAGCAGATGGATGGATTAGAAAACCATGGTACATGTACACAATGGAATACTATGCTACTATAAAAAAGAAGGAATTCTTACCATTTGCAGCAGCATGGATGGAACTAGAGAGCATTATGCTAAGTAAAATAAGCCAATCAGTGGAAGAAAAATACCACGATTTCACTCATTTATGGATAGTAAAGAACATTATTACCTGAAGAACAAAAAGATAGATACAGAGGCAGAGAAGCAGCGAACAGACTTCCATATTACAGTGGGAAGACTAGGGAGGGTTGAGGAAGGTGAGGTAAGGGATCAACCAAAGGACTTGTATGCATGCATATAAGCATAACCAATAGACACAAGACACTGTGGGTTAGGGTGAGGGCATGTGCCGGGTAGTAGGGGAGGCCAGGGTAATTTCAATGGGAAAAAAAGGAGACATATGCACTACTATTTGTAATACTTTAAACAATAAAAAGAAAAGAGATTAGCTTGTAAGAACATGTAACAAATAAACTCAAAATGCAATGGGTAAAAAAAGAGATTAGCTTGTAAGAACATGTAACAAATAAATTCAAAATGTAATGGGTAAAAAAATAGACTTATAAATTAGTATTTCAGTTTTGTATTACTTTAATTTTTATATTATTACATATTCAGGAAATACATATTACAAAGTAAAATGTTTAAACATTCAAATATAAATTATGTGATTAAATACTGCTTTTAAAATATGGTAATAAGATTCTCCATTGAATATATCTGAAAGCTCAAGACACATATAAAATTTGGGATAAAAATCTTAAGACTAATGCATTTCTTACTCTATCATTGTGAATATATAGCTGCCTTAACTGGCTTCAAGAAAAGCAGATTAGACGTCCTAGCCCAAGCATGTCAAACTCACAGCCCACAATGAGTATTTTTGTGGCCCAGCCAATATAATGGTATGTAAGTAATGTTTTAATAAAAATTCCATAACTTAATTTTGACAACATCCTGTTAAACATAATTATTAATAACAAACTACAACGTTCGCTAATGATTGATTACTATACTCATGTTGCATTCATTTCCCTTATGTGCCTTACTCACTGGTGCACCATTTCTCTCCACTAATACTAGCAGTGAATATTTTAGCAGCGGAGTGGATTAAAAAACTGTGGTACATCTACACAATGGAATACTACACTGCGGTAAAAAAAAGAAGGAATTCTTACCATTTGCAACAGCATGGATAGAACTGGAGAGCATTATGCTAAGCTAAATAAGCCAGTCAGAGAAAGATAAATATCACATGATCTCATTCATGGAATATAATGAACAATATAAACTGATGAACAAAAGCAGACACAGAGAAGCATCAATCAGACCATCAAACCTCAGAGGGAAGATAGGGGAGGGAGGGGGTAAGGGGGAGAAATCAACCAAAGGACTTGTATGCATGCATATAAGTCTAACCAATGGATACAGACACCAGGGGGGTGAGGGCATGAGTGGGGGAGGGTGGGGGGCAATGGGACGATAAGGACACATATATAATACCTTAATCAATAAATGAAAAAAATTTAAAAAATATATTTTAGCAGCCAATTGCCACCTCAACAATTAGTCTTGAACTGACTTGTTTGGTGTGTGCAACAGGAAATATTTTGATTTCAGATAACAAGAAAAATAGGTTTATTTGTGTTATGCTTATTAATTTGTGCAGTTATTCAGTTTCTGGTAAGTTAATGTTCACGAAAAATATTATTTTTTATTAAAATGGTTGATTATTTTATGTTAATGATTACTCATTTATTTCAGCCCTTTGTATTCAGCATGTCTCTTTCAAAATAAACCTGTTTCTATGAAAATTGAAGCATTTTTTTTTTTTTGCAGCTCACATACTTAAACCTTATTTATTTGATCCATGTTAGCCTTTGAGTTTGAAGTGCTTGTCCTAAGCTATGCTGTTGTGTTAATGACAGATTGTTAAACAACCTTATATCTAAGGACTCTTCATGAGGTGGGATTTGGGAGGTTTTGCTAATCAGTCTTACTAAGAATATTAAACAGGAATATCTTCTACAACCATAAAATTTCCACTATAAATGTCTATTGGAAAACTGCATCTGAATTGTTTTAAGATATTATGTAATCAAGGAGGTCATACTCTGTTTTGTTCCAGCACCTTTATAATACACTAGAGGCCTGGTGCATGGGTAGGGTCCAGGCAGCACCCCCATGGGGGTCAATTGGGCCAGGCTGGCGGGGGGTGGGGAAATGGGAGGTTGGCTGACTGGCCCCAGTCCTTATCAGGGTGGGGAGGCAATCATGGATGGGACGGCCAGTAGGAAGGGCCATGGCCAGCTGGGGGGAGAGGTAATGGGAGATTGGCCATCCCCCTCCCTGATCGGTCCAGTTGGTCAGCCACAGTGTGCCTCACAGCAACCAGTCATTCTGCTCATTCCAGTCATTCCAGCATTCCTGTCACTTGGCTTTTATATATGTAGATTATAATGTCCATTGTGGGTGACTTTAGCTTTCAACCTACTGGTATATCGCCATTGTTTATATTGAATGACAACAATATCTCTAAGCCTCTTATTTTTTTTTATTTTTTTCAGAAACAACAGCAAGTATAGAGAAAATAATTTTTATTACAAAATTTAGGCATCTCAATTTCCTTGCTTTAGAAGGTTGCCAGTTTTTGTACAATAAATGAAAAGAAAAGAAAAATGCAAACTCATTTTTATAAAAAAAGAACTCATGGAGCCCTAAAAATATCATAGAACTAATTCATGCAACTACTTCAAACACAAGAAAGAAATGAGCTATTTAATAAACTAATTCTATGGCAAAATTAAAAATGGAAACTTGTAAAAGCTTATTTCTTAAAACATCTTTAACATATACATCTTCAAAAAGAGAAGGCATAGTTATTGTAAAATTTATTGTCATTGAAACTCTGTAAAGGGGAATATGGTTGCCTACTCAAAATGATACAAAATTCTTTTAAAAACCGTGTCAGTGGAAAGTCTATAGTTTCTATTTAAACACTCACTAAAATATAGTATACAATATGGTTTTACATTGAACCAATTAGGGACATGTAGTACCAAAGTAAAACAAACAGACACATATAAAGTATAGATCATTGTTTAGAAATATAATAATCCTTTATAATAAGAGAGGGATATGCTAATTAGTCACAACCAGTATGCAAATTGACCATAACTCCAACACAATAAGAGAGTGATATGCTAATTAGCCCTGACATGCTAATTCATCACGACCAGTATGCAAATTGACCATCACTACAACACACAAGATGGCCAGCAGGGAAAGGTAGTTAGGGGCAACCAGGACTGTATCAGAGGGCAGTTAGGAGTGACTGAGCTGGCAGGGGAGGGCAGTTGTGGGGGACCTGGCCTGCAGGGGACAGCAGTTGTGGAGGACCAGGCCTGCAGGGGAGGGTAGTTAGGGGTGACCAATCCTATAGGGGATGGAAGTTGAGGGGGGACCAGGCCTGCAGGGAAGGGCAGTTGGGGGCAATCTGGCCAGCAGAGGAACAGTTAGGCATCGACAAGATGGCAGGGGAGCAGTTAGGGGGTAATCAGGCTGGGAGGCAGAGGTGGTTAGAGGAAATCAGGCAGGCAGGTAGGCGAGCGGTTAGGAGCCAGCAGTTCCGGATTGTGAGAGAGATGTCCCATATTGGGGAGGGTGCAGGTTGGCTTGAGGGATGTCAACCTGTCAGTTCCCCTGTGGGATCAGGCCTAAACATGCAGTCAGACATCCCATGAGGGGTCCCAGATTGGAGAGGGTGCAGGCTGGGATGAGAGACACCCCCCCCCTCCAAGTGCACTAATTTCTTGTACCAGCCCTTCTACTTATATAAAAACGATGGGTGGTGTTCATCATGACCACAATCCCCGAGACCAAGCATAAGGAAGTCAGTCCTGCAGGGGTTGTCTTGGCAACAGCTGCGCCCTTCACCAAGCAGTTTCCCAGAGCTGTTTCCTGTAGGGTGGGGTTTGAGGCAGGAACCCACCCTGGGAGCGTGGAGGCATATCTTTCTAAAGTGTGCCATTCCAGCACAGCCAGGGGTGAACCTGAGTGGGGGCGGCTGACAGGCTTAGAAAAGACAGACAAGAGAATGAAAGCAGGGTCTCAGTGGGACTCTGCTGCTCTGAGAGACAGCAACCATGCCCACAGCCATGCCTTTATTTTATAGCAGATGTTACAAGGCAAAGTAAAGGCGTGACCCAAGATGTTTACAACATTCTCCTGGGTTTCAATCCTACTCAACTACATGCACCTGAACTCTATCAAGCCTACATCACTCAGGCACGTGGGTCCATGTGTTTGGACCATAGGTTCAAGCTTACAACTACAGCTGTTGGCTATAATTGTGCTGGGTGAGCCCTGCCCTCCAAGCTGGGACATGCACGTGGCAATGAGAGGACTGTGCCCTCTCATCAGTCCAAGGCTTGAACTTGTCCAAAACACTGTAGCGGATCCCCACAAGAAAGTTTTAATTCTGTTTCTTTGTTACTGGTGTTGTGGCCCCACCCCATAACAAAGAAACAATTTCGGGAGGATGAGGCCCAGGAATCAGGATTTTAAAAAGATTCCCAGGTGGTTCTAATGTGCAGCCAAGGTTGAGAACCACTGCTATAGATAATATTAAAAATATATCTAAAAGTGCAATCGTTGTCCAAAAAATGAGCATGTTCAAAATTAAATGAAGAAAATTTGGATATACTCGATGGAGATTTTCACACATACCATATTTGCCGACGTATAAGACGACTGGGCGTATAAGACGACCCCCTAACATTTCCACTCAAAATACAGAGTTTGTTATATACTCACGGTATAAGACTACCCCCTCTTCCGCACACCTTCCACACACCAAATAAAAGGTAAAACAATATCAGATTTGATTTTAACATTTTAATTTATATTCAAATGCTTATGACATGCAGGAAAACTGTCACAAGGCTGTATGCAATCAAACATATACATAAAACAGTGCAAGTTTATTACCGGTAAACATACCGGTAATTCACTAAAGAAAACACACTCTATAGACTGGTACCGTAGATGCTTCTCAGGAACACAGGCAAGCAGCCCACAACCTAGAGGGACTGTCAATGATAGAAGTAAGATAACAAATAGAGGGAGAGAGCAAGTGCCGGGCAAGTCCCTAGCAAGTTTGCTGGCATGACAGTTTCACCTTAAAAGCCTTCAAACTCCTCTTCATCATCTGATATTAAAAGTTCATCAACGACATCTTGGTGCCATGATAGGGATGATAGGGGTTTGACTGGTCGACATTTTCTATGCTGTACTGTACAATGGGGCAGTATTGTGGTTGGCTGTTGGCTATATACAAAGCCTGATTTGATTGGTCCCTGCTCCCTGTTTGCCTGCCCTGTCACTATAGCAGCCTGGTCCACCCTTGCATCAGCATCTCCCTGGGACCTCACTAGTGCGCAAGTGCGAGCTCTTCAACATTCTAACAGGCACCATGATAGCGCAAAATCGCGAATCTTCAATGCATATGTAAAGAAATATACGGTAACCCGAATTTACCACACTTGCAAAATCGCACACAGCCAACCATACACCCAGTATGGTATTTCGATTCGCGATTTTGCGCTATCATACTGGGTGTATGGTCGGCTGTGTGCGATTTTGCGAGTGTGGTAAAATCGCATAACAGCAAAATCGCATAACAGCCGAGCATACACCCAGCAGCGCTGCTGATGCCTGAACGGTATGTGGAATGAAGTGGGCGGGCATCGGGAGGCCACTATGGCACGGGGCAAGCACTATGGGCAGTCTATCTGAAGTGTACCTGGCGTATAAGACGACCCCCCACTTGGAGGCATATTTTTCAGGGCCAAAAAATCGTCTTATATGCCGGCAAATACAGTATTTGTGTGATGATTCCATTGATTCCACAGATGATGCTGAAAAGAAAAATTTTCCCATCGAATCCATTTCATAATAGTATTACTCTTTCGGGAATGCCGTGTCATAAATTAAAATTGAAAGTGGGTGCAATCATCATGCTATTGAGAAATCTCAATAGTAAATGGCATCTTTGCAATGGTACCAGATTTATTATCAAAAGATTACAACCTAACATTATCGAAGCTGAAGAGTTAACAGGGTCTGCAGAGGGAGGGGCTGTTCTGATTCCAAAAATTAATTTGTCCCCATCTGACACTGGCTTCCCATTTAAATTGATTCAACAACGGTTTCCCATGATGCCAGCATTTGTGATGATTATTAATAAATCACAAGGACAAACTCTAGACAAAGTAGGCATATTCCTACCTGAACCCATTTTCGCACATGGTCATATATATGTTGCTTTCTCTCAAGTTTGAAGAGCATGTGATGTTACAGTTAAAGTTCTAAGTACTTCATCACAAGGGAAATTAGTCAAGCACTCTGAAAGTGTTTTCACTCTTAATGTGGTGTACAGGGAGATATTAGAATAAGTTTAATCACTTTATCAGTCATTGTTTGCATCACTGTTGTTTTTATATCATGTTTTTGTTGTTTTCATATCATGTTTTTGTTGTTTTCATATCATGTTTTTGTCGTTTTTATAACATGCCTCTGCTGTTATATCCTTTTGTTACTATTTATTTATTAATAAATTTATATATTATTTTCATATACATGTTACTAATTTCCTTTCATCTCTCACACTTCTATCATAGAGAAAGGGCAAATAGCAATATTAAAATATCTCTGCTAATTAATTCCCTTTTTAAGAAAATATATTTTATTGATTTTTTACAGAGAGGAAGGGAGAGGGATAGAGATTTAGAAACATCGATGAGAGAGAAACATTGATCAGCTGCCTTCTGCATGCTCCCCACTGGGGATGTGTCCGCAACCAAGGTACATGCCCTTAACTGGAATTGAACCTGGGCCCCTTGAGTCCGCATGCTGATGATCTATCCCGTGAGCCAAACCAGTTAGGGCAATTAATTCCTTTTTAATGTTCACAAATTTCATGCACCGGGCTACTAGTATAATATAATGGAGAAAAAAATAATGTTCTAGATCAGTGGTTCTCAACCTTCCTAATGCTGTGACCTTTTAATACAGTTCCTCATGTTGTGGTGAACCCCAACCATAAAATTATTTTTGTTGCTACTTCATAACTGTAATTTTGCTACTGTTATGAATCGTAATGTAAATATATGTAAATATGCAGGATATATTTTAATTGTTACAAACTGAACATAAAGCATAGTGATTAATCATAAAAATAATATGTAATTATATATGTGTTTTCCGATGGTCTTAGGCGACCCTTGTGAAAGGGTCATTCGACCCCTAAAGGAGTCATGACCCACAGGTTGAGAACCGCTGTTCTAGATATAAAAGTAGAATTATTATATTTGTAATACATGTCAATGAAGTAAAACTGACTTACATTACATGTCCACCTAACTGAAATTTTATGAGTAATTAGAACATGGAATCAGTAATTTCTCTGAATTTCCAAGTTTGCTCCAGCATAGATGTTTAAAAGAGAAGGCATAGTTTAATGAGTGTATATAGATGAGTATATACACTCATCTATATACTTTTGTAGGTCTACATTTCCATATTTTAATTAGAGTATAATTTATATACAATAAAATTCATCCTTTCAATATACAATTTTTCAAGAATTGACAAATGGTCTTAGCCAGTTTGGCTCAGTGAATAGAGCATTGGCCTGCAGACTATAGGGTCCTGGGTTTGATTCTGGTCAAAGGCAGGTACCTCAGTTACAGGCTCAATCCTGGCCCTGGTCAAGGCTCTTGGGGGAGGCAACTAATCAATGTGTCTCTATCACATCAATTTTCCTTCTCTCTGTCTCTCCCCTTCCCTTCCTCTCTCTCTAAAAATCAATGGAAAAATATCCTGAGGATTAACAAACAAACAAAAAAGAAAATAATTGAGAAATGCATGTAATCTTATAAGCACCATCACAGCAAAATATATAATATTTATATTAGTCCAAAGCTTCCCCCATGCTACTTTGTAGTCAACCTCTTTTTTCTGTTCCCCACACAAAGCTACTGGTAACAATTGATCTATTTTCTACCCTTACAATTTTTCCTTTTCACAAATGCCATTTCAATGAAATTTCATGGTATTGAATCTGGCTTCTGCCATTTAGGAGAGTGTATTTGAAAGCCATGTATGATACTGTGTGTACAAACAAATCATTTTTTTTTTCATTGCTGAATACTATTCACTTGTATGTATATACAAACATTTATCCCTTTCTCAATTGAGGTACAGTTGGCTTGTATACTGTTTTTATTAATTATAAAATAGCCTATAGGTATTTGTGTATAAGTTTTTATGTGAAAAATATTTTCTCATCTCACTTGGATGGGGGTAAAGTTTCTGCATAAATGTATATTCAAATTTATTTTAAAATGGACAAAATATTTTCAAAATTATGTGTATACTTTTGTATTCATAACAGTAATATAGTATCTGAGAGATACAGTTGCTGAGCATCCTCGGATTTATTTTTTTCTTATTCTGGGCATTCTCATTGTGGGATTTAAATGCACTTTTCTTAAAGACTAATTATGTTAAGAATGTTTTCATGTGCTTATTTGCCACCCATACTTCCTATGTATTGATATTTTCAAGTCTTCTGTTAATTTTAATTGGAATGTTTCTCTTCTTGTTATTAAATATTTTGAGAGTTCTTTATGTTCTAGATAGAAGGCCATTATTGATCTCACAACTTTCAAATATTTTCTACCAGTCCATGGCTTGTCTTTTCTCTCTTAAGAGTGTCTCTCAGGGGTGAAGGGGGTAAATGGAGACATCTGTAATAGTGTTGACAATTTTTAAAACTGGGTATCTCTCAAAGAGTAGAAATTTTTAATTTTCATGAAATCTAGTTCACTTTTATGAAATGTGTTGTTAGTACTGCACTTAGGACATTTTTGCCTAACCCAAATCATTAAGATTTTCTCCTAGATATTTTATATTAGGTTTTATATTTAGGCCTATGATTCATTTGAGCTAATTGTAAAGCTAGAACAGTATGGATAAAAGCTATTACCATTATTATTTTTTCACAGGGATTTTGAGTTGACCCAACATAATTTGTTGAAATGATAATCAATTATTCATTAAAATGCCTTTATACCTTTGTAAAAAAATCCATTGTCAATACATTATTGGATCTACTTCTGGTCTCCCTATTCTATTCTATTGCTTAATTTGGCTCTCTCTGTTCTAAACTATATTGTTTTGATTACTGAAGTTTTCTAAATGTTTGAAATTAGGTAATAAGAGTCTTCCAGAATGTCAGCAAGATGGCAGACTAGGAAACTCCAGGCATTTGTGTCCCATAGAAAGATCAGGTAATAACTGGATTGACTAAGTTTTATGCAAACTGTAGAAAGCAGTCAAAGATTTGTAGAAATTGAACTCAATCAAGAAAAAGCTACAAAGTTTTATGGCCTTTATTGATGTACTTGCGCTATGCCCTCTCCAGCATGGCACATTTGAGAGAAATATACCTGCTTTACTCTATCAAGGAAATTGTTACATTCTTCTGACTTGTCCATAGACCGCTCTAGGGACTGGATTCTTTATCACTTGACTCAGAGTTCAGATGGAAAAGTGGTATAGTTTAGTTTACAGTTGTTATCCACAAAGGGTAGTACAGAGTGTTGTGGCAAGTGAAAATTACAAGGGACTACAGAAAGACAAATGACTGAGGAAAGAGGTTACAGGCAGAATAGTATAATAAAACATACAAGCCCATGAGAAGTTGCAGGGGTGAAACTATTGGGGAAATTAGAACATGTAAAATAAACTGTATGTAAAGGGGAAGTTGGTAAAAAGCACACACAGAGGTTCAGTGAAGATGTATGCTCAGAAAAGCCCTGAAAATATCTTAAACCTTAACACTGGGCTGATTAGGGAAGGCCTCTCCTGGGCATTGAGTCAGTTTTCAGAGACTGGAAGGGGTATCTATTTTTTTTCAAATGCCCAATTTTCAACAAATATTGCAAGACAAAGAAATGATAAAATTAGCAATTCAAAGGAAAAAATAAATCTCAACACATTGACCTTAAAGAAACTCAAATTTTAAACTTATCAGACAAAGTATTTAAAAAAAACTGTTTCAATATGTACAAAAAATTAAAAAAACCCACAAATAATGAATGAAAATAAATCAGAAAAATTATATATGAAAAAAATGGGAATTTCAATAAAATGATAGAAACCATAAAATAGGATCAAACAGAAATTCAAGAACTAAAAAAACAAAATAACTAAATTAGAAAGCTCACAATAGACTTAAACAGGCAGAAGAAAGAATCAGTAAACTTGGAAACAGGTCATTTGAAATTAGTGAATCTAAGAATCAAAATAAAAAATAAAAGAATGAAGAAAAATAAACAGAGCCTACAGGGCTATGAGATTTTTGGTATATCAACAAATTATATAATATATATATATATATATATATATATATATATATATATATATCCTATCTAATAATAGACAAACATGGTAATTAACTGTACCTCCGACATGCTTCCCATTGGCTAATCAGGGCGATATGCAAATTAACTGCCAACCAAGATGGCAGCCGGCAGCCAGGCAGCTAAAGCGAACAGGAGGCTTGCTTGCTCCAGTGATGGAGGAAGCCAAGGTTCCCCGCCTGCCACTGCCGGCCTCTGAGCTGCAACTCTAAGCAACTACGTTGCAATTATAGAAACTAAACAAATTCCAGAGACCTGCTTTCAGCCAGCCAGGCTTCAGCCAGCAGGATCGCAACAGTGTTACAATTATAGAACCCAAACAAACCCAGATACCTGCTTTCAGCAGCCAAGGTCTCAGAGCTGGAGATGAGCCACAGAGCTAAAGCTGGCTCTCAGCTCCAGTGACAGCCATAGAAGGTAAATAAATCCCAGAATAAAAAAAGAAAGAAAAAAGGAGAGGTTGGGAGCATCAGTTGCCCGCCAGGCTGAAAATGGCCCTCATCCCCTCACCCAGACTGGCCAGGCACCCCATTGGGGACCCCCACCCTAAAGCAACAAGATGGCGGCTAATTTGCATACTGAAGGGGGGGCGGCAGTGGGCAAGACTGTCTGTGATTCAGGACTGGATCTGTGACCCTGCTGGGTGGGGGGCAGTGTTTGAAGCTGTCCGTGGTCTGGGACACGGATCCATGACGTGGTGGGCGGGGGGCACCGCGAGAGGCTGTCCGTTTTCCAACATCCGGACCTGTGACTCTGCCGGGCGGGGGGCAGTGCGGGAGGCTGTCTGCGGTCCGACCCGGATCCGTGACCTGGCGGGTGGGGGGCAGTGCTTGAGGCTGTTGGTGGTCTGGGACCCGGATCCATGTCTTGGTGGGTGGGAGGCAGTGCTTGAGGATGTCCACAGGACCAAGACACAGATCTTCTACCCTGATGGGCGGGGGGCAGCGCTTGAGGCTGTCCGCAGTCCTGGGACCCGTATCCTTGACCCTTCCCGGTGGGGCGGCAGCTCGCACAGGAGCAGATGGGCCGGGGTTGGGCAGGGCAGGACGCCTGGCTTCCGCCCAGCCCCAGTCACTCTGGGAAGGTGAGCAGCACAGAGAGCCTCTGGACAGGGGAGGCAAGCTGATGAAGGGAGGCCTGTACTCTCCACATGGCAGTGTTGACAGCTGTGAGTGCGCCAAGCGGAGCCTGCAGGCTGAGCTGAAGGCCATCAGTGCCCAGGAGTGGCTGCGCAAGATCCACCTCTTGGCTCAGAAGGTGCAGGATCACAGGGACAGCCACCATGGTGGGCCAGACTGACGTCCTCCTGGCTGCACCACGGGAGTTTGCGGATCTGCAAATCCAGAGGCATCTGGTGTGCACATCCCTCCCTGGCATGGGAACATCCCCCAGCACACTGGCACCCTCCCACGCCTGCAGCAGTTGCAAACCAAGGCAAGCACAAGTTCCCCCCGCCTCTCCACTGCTCTTCCATAACCCGGCATGCCTAAAACCCCCACAGGATGTGCACACATCCCCCCTGATGCTCTCACGTCCTTTGGAGAGTGTCTGGGTGTTCAAGGTGCTGAGGGTGGGCGCCTGTGAGATGACAGTGAGAGGGCGGAGTGGTAATACCCTGTTCCCATGGAGGCCAGTGCAGCTACGAGATCACCTCTGCGGGGTTAATGCAGAGGTGAGGCAGAGGTAATGCAGAGGTGAGGCAGGAGCAGGTGCAGACAGACACACCTGGTGGACGCGGGTGGCCCTCGCTGAGGTGCCTTTGGTCAGCATTCAAGATCAAGAACCCAGAGGTGGAGAGGAATTCCGTCCTCTCAGTGAAACGGTGGGATAATCGGGGCGACTGTAGAGGAGGAATGTGCACTTTAGGTGCCAGCACTCATGAGCGAAGGCTGCCCTGACTGAGCCTTGATTGCTTGGGGCCTAGCGCACTCCTGCCAGGCAGTGGGTGATGGGACTTGCTTTCCCAAATTAATGAGAGAAAACGTTGATTCTCCTGCTGCCCACGAAGGTGGAAAGTGTAGTGGGGAGACATGTGGGGAGTGAGCGAGGTTCCCTGTCTGGGGGTTCCAAATCTGCTCTTGGTTTCTTACACCGTTTACTAGAGATATACAGGGTGTCCCCCGAAAATGTATACACACTTTGAATACCTACTAATTCCAATGGTTTTAAGCATAAGAAAGAAACAACAATGGAGCTTTTATCTGTTAAGTGTGATCACAAAGAGGTAGTTGGACATTCCCTGAGGGGTCTCAGATTGGAGAGGGTGAAGGCCAGACTGAGGGGCCCCTTTCTGCCCCCTACCCCAGATTATTACAGTTGTTCCCCTTTTTCCCCCCCATAGCTCCCACCCAACCCTCTGCCCTTACCCCCACCACTGTCCTCATCCATAGATGTACGATTTTTGTCCAGTATCTTTCCACACCCCTAACACCCCTTTACCCCCGAGAATTGTCAATCCACTCCCTTTATATGCCCCTGATTCTATTCTATTCACCAGTTTATTCTGTTCATCAGATTATTTATTCACTTTATTTTTAGATTCACTTGTAGATAGATGTGTATTTGTTGTTCATAATTTTTATCTTTATCTTTTTCTTCTTCTTCCTCTTCTTAAAGAATGCCTTTCAGCATGTCATAAAACTGGCTTGGTGGTGATGAACTCCTTTAGCTTTTTCTTATCTGTGAAGCTCTTTATCTGATAGCTTTGCTGGGTAAAATAATCTTGGTTGTAGGTTCTTGCTATTCATCACTGAATATTTTTTGCCACTCCCTTCTTGCCTGCACAGTTTCTGTTGAGAAATCAGCTGACAATCGTATGGGTACTCCCTTGTAAGTAACTAACTGTTTTTCTCTGGCTGCTTTTAAGATTCTCTTTTGTCTTTTGCTCTTGGCATTTTAATTATGATGTGTCTTGGTGTGGTCTTTTTTGGATTCCTTTTGTTTGGGGTTCTCTGCACTTCCTGGACTTGTAAGTCTATTTCTTTCACCAGGTAGGGGAAGTTTTCTGTCATTATTTCTTCAAATAAGTTTTCAATATCTTGCTCTCTCTCTTCTTCTTGACTCCCATAATTCGGATGTTGGTACACTTGAAGTTTTCCCAGAGGCTCCTTACACTATCTTCATAATTTTGGATTCTTTTTTCTTTTTGTTTTTCTGGTTGGGTGTTTTTTGCTTCTTCGTATTTCAAATCTTTGACTTGATTCTTGAGATCCTCTAGTCTGCTGTTGGATCTCTGTATATTAATCTTTATTTCAGTCAGTGTATGATTAATTTCTAGTTTGTCCTTTATCATATCCTCAAGGGTCTCACTAAATTTATCAGCAGTTTCTAGGCAATTCTTGAAAAACCTTATAACCGTGGTTTTGAACTATATATCCAGTAGCTTGCTTTCCTCCATTTCTGTCATTTGTGACTTGTTTCTTTGTCTCTGCATTTTGGCTGCTTCCCTGTGTTGATAGAGTGGCTTTGTGTGCTAGGTGTCCTATAGGGCCCAGTGGCTCAGCCTCCCCAGTTACCTGAGGTGGACACTCTTGGTGCACCCCTTTGTGGGCTTTGTGCACAGTCTTGTTGTAGTTAAGCCTTGACCATTGTTGGTATCACTGGAAGGAATTGACCTCCAGGCCAATTGGCTGTGAGAATCAGCTGTGTTTATGGTGGGAGAACTTCTGTGCTGGAGACACCCTTATGGGGCAAGCCTTGCTTCAGTGGGGCTTTGGTGGTCACTGAGTCTGTCCCCTGAGTGTGTCCCTTATGGATCTGAGGAGTTGTAATCTGGATGGTCCCACTCTGACCACTGGGTACACTGGCTCTTGGATCTCTAAGGAGTTGCTAATTTAGCCTCTTCCTGAGGCTACCCAGCAGGAGCTATGGAGAGATCTGCAGATTCCTCTTCTTTGTTTGTGGTTTGGAGGTGCCCAGATGAGGCCCAGCTGTGAAGCAATGCAAGCTGCTGTGGGGCTTTGGGCCTTCTTTTGGAAGTTCTGGGTCTCTCTGACCCAGCTGCAATTTGTTTGCAAAGGGCCAGGCCATTCATATGCAAAAGCCTCTGTGCACAGCCTGGGTGGGGCGGGGTCTCAGAGAATCAACAGGGCAGAGCAAACAGCTATGGCTTATCGTCAGCCCTGCCCTAAGAGGCCCTGGGTCTCAGTGTCCAGTGGTAATCGCTGCAAGCACCTCTGAGAGAAAGCCGCCCTTGTGTTCCACCTGATGCCAGACAGTCCAGTTTCTCCCCATGAGTCTGAGTCGCAGGAACTCTCCCAGAACTGGAGCTCAGAGCAGTCAGGAGCTTGTGTCTTCCTCCCAATTGAAAAAGACAACCACTTTCTCAGTTGCCATCCCTTTCCGCGTGCGCCTCCGTACCTCTGCACTTTACTTCTGCACCTCCTCTGAGTCTCAGTGTGTTTTTCTCTTTCCTTCTAGTTGTAGAATTTCCACTCAGCCAGCCTTCCCGTGGTTCTGGATGATGTTCGTTTTTGTCTTTTAGTTGTAGTTTTGAAGTGGTTGTTTGCGGCAGCAATTTCAGGTGTTTACCTATGCCGCCATCTTGGTTTCTCGTCAGTGAAGTTCTTGATATCACCTTCAGTGATAATGTTTCTGGGTAGAGTAATATTGGTTGAAGGTCCTTGTAACTCATCATTTTAATATTTCTTGCCACTTCCTTGTGGCCTGCAATGTTTCTGTTGAGAAATCAGCTGTCAGTAATATGGGTGTTCCCTTGTGGGTAACTAACTGCTTTTCTATTGCTGCTTTTAAGATTCTCTTTGGCCCTAGCTGGTTTGGCTCAGTGGATAGAACATCAGCCTGTGGAATGAAGATTCACAGGTTCAATTCTAGTCAAGGGCATGTACCATGATTGCAGGATCCTCCCTGGCCTGAGCCCTGATGTGTTTCTTTCACATCAATGTTTCTCTCTGTCTTTCCCTCTCTCTTCTACTCTCTCTAAAAATCAATGGGAAAATATCCTCTGGTGTGGATTAAAAGAAAAAAGATTCTCTCTTTGTATTTAACCTTTGGCATTTTAATTATGATGTGCCTTGGTGTGGGCCTCTTTGGGTTCCTCTTGTTTGGGACTCTCTGAGCTTCCTGAATTTGTAAGTCTTTTTTTTTTTTTTCACCAGGTAAGGAAAGTTTTCTGTTATTATTTCTTCAAATAGGTTTTCAATATCTTGATCTCTCTCTTCTCCTTCTGGCAACCCCGTGATATGAATATTGGTACACTTGAAGTTGTCTCAGAGATTCCTTCCATTATCTTCATATTTTTGGATTATGTTTTTCTTTTTGCTCTTCTGATTCGATGTTTTCTGCTGCCTCATCTTCCAAATCACTGATTTGATTCTTGGAATCATCTATTCTATAGTTGATTCCCTGTAAATTATTCTTCGTTTTAGTTCATGTATCCTTCATTTCTGTCTGGTCCTTTTCATGTCCTTGACATTCTCACTAAGTTCTTTGAAATTCTCACAAAGTCTCTTGAAGCTATTTTTAAGATCCTTGAGCATCCTTATAACCATTGTTTTGAACTCTGTATCTAGTAGTTTGCTCGCTTCCACTTCATTGAGTTATTTTTATGGAGATTTCTTCTGTTCTTTCATTTGTGACAGGTTTCTTTGTCTCTGAAATTTGGCTACTTCCCAGTGTTTGTTTCTATGTATTAGGTAGAGCTTCTATGTCTCCAAAAATTGGTAGAGTAACCTTGTGTAGGGTCTGGTAGTTCAGCCTTCCCAGTCACCTGAGCTGGGCACTCTAGGTGCACCCCTGTGTGGGCTGTGTGTATTGTCTTGTAGTTGAGCCTTGGTTACCGTGGTGTCATTGGGAAGAATTGACCCCCAGGCTGTCAGGACAAACTGCAATTACAGTGGAAGAGCTGCCATGCAGGATATACCTCTATGGAGCAGGACTTGCTTCAGTGGGGCTTTGGTGCTCACTGAGTCTGCCTCTTGAGTGTGTTACTTGTGGATGTGTAGAGCTGTAATTTGGAGTGCTCTGAAGTTGTCCACTGGGTGCACTGGATCTGGGGCCTCCTGGAAGGTATAAAGTCAGTCACTGCTTGGGGCCACCCAGCAGGAGCTATAGAATTACCTGCAGATGGCTGCTACTTGTGTTGTGTTTGAAAGTGCCAAGTTATGAATCAAGGCAGGCTGCTGCTAGTGCCAGGCTTGGGGCTTCTTATTGAGAGGTATGCAGCACCCTGATGCCAGCTGCTGCTTGTTTGAGAGACTTTATGAAAGTCTGAAGCCTGAGCCAGGACAGGCCACTGATATGGAAAAGATGCTGCAAATAGCTTGGGTGGAGTCTCAGGGAATCACCACAGTAGAGCAAACAGTGAGAGCCAGGTTCATAGACTCAGATATGGTGCCTGCCAATCAGGTCTGTGACGGGGCAGGTCTCAGCATAGGAACAATGACCCCTTGGAGCACATCTGTCTGGGGGAAAACTTCCCCTGAGTTCTTACTCTGATGCCAGACAACTTATTCCTCCTTGTATGTCCCTGGATCCTTTCAAGCTGCTACCCTAGCACTGGGGCTCAGAGGGAGTGAGTCTGAGTAAGTTCCTTTAAGAGAAAGTGCCTTTGTCTCCATCAGGTTCCCTCTCACTCAGCCACAATACCAGCTGGTTTTTATAGCCCAAAGTTCCAGGGGATTCTCTTTCCAGGACTGGAATCCTGGGCTGAAGGGTCTGGTGTGGCTGGAACTCCTTGCTCCTCAAAAGAGGCCTCCTCAGCTTAGATATTCCTCACAATTTTAAAAATGCCACTGTGCATGTCGGACCAGCCCTTTCTGCATTCTGCCCTTCCTACCAATCTAGATGTGCTTTCTTCTTTACATCCGTAGTTGTAGGGCTTTCACTCAGTTAGATTTCAGGTGGTTCTGAATGATGGTTGTTCTGTATTTTATTTGTAATTTTGATGTGGTTATGAAAGGAGATGAGTAGTGGCATTTACCTACCCCACTATCTTGGTGTTTGTTTGTTTATTTTTCACTCTTAAGATAATGTCCCTGACTCACAAATATCAAGGTGCTCTCTTTCTGTTTGAGACCCGCTGGCCATAGTCATGTGGACACAGACAAAATGACACCAGGAGCTAAATAAATTAGATTGCTGAAACTTGCATAAGAATTCACTAGTCAACATAGCTTATGATCCTAAACATTTTACTCATAATTACTCATGATTTGGGGCCTTAAAAGTCCAAGCTAAGCCATTGGCAAGTTTTGGTTTTAAATGATATAGCTTTCCATTGTCCTTGGTTAATGCTCTGCAAGTAAAATGACTCTAACTCAGTGTTCAGTGTTTGACTCTACTGTGCTCTTAGAGGGGGTGTTATAGGCAGTAAGACAGACATGAACAGATCAAGGATGAGGGGACAGGTACAGAACCTCACCAGAACAGAAAGCCCAGATGCCTATAAACGGGCAAAACTGGGAAACAGGGATCTTGCCTCCAGAGTAACCTTTCCTCCCTAGCATATTATGGGTCATGTGGTTTGGACCCTTGATCTTTTATATTCCTGGTCATGTGGTTTAGACCCAATGACCTTGTCGTACTTAAAGATAACATCTAGGCCTCAGTTTTATTTTGGCTCCAGGCCCAGAAAAGTTGTACAACCAGATAAGTGATGCTGTGCCTGCCTCAGGATCAGCTACATCAGTGGTCGGCAAACTCATTAGTCAACAGAGCCAAATATCAACAGTATAACGATTGAAATTTCTTTTGAGAGCCAAATTTTTTAAACTTAAACTATATAGGTAGGTACATTGTTATTAACTTAATTAGGATACTCCTAAGCTGTCCTTTCCTAAAAACATCCTCAATTTGATTGAGGTACATTTGCTGAGGTCAACCCCTTCCAACTCTCCCATTCACACTCGTCTTGTATACTTGTTTCAGATAGACGAGTGTGGATGGGAGAGTTGGAAGGGGTCGACCTCAGCGAATGTACCTCAAAACAATGTACCTCCCCCACACTCATATCCCGCGGCCCGCCTGCGCTGCCTATCCTGTCGCCCAACCGACCGACACCCCCCACTTCTTCTAACGCCACTTCTTCAAAATAGACTCGCCCAGGCCGAAAACCAACTTCTGCGCATGGGCTATGAAATTTCAATCACACTGTACGTGCATGCTCGCACAGGTATTTTGTGGAAGAGCCACACTCAAGGGGCCAAAGAGACGCATGTGGCTCACGAGCCGTGGTTTGCCAACCACTGAACTACATTGACTGATGACTCCCTGTTCTGGCATTGATCAATCAGTGGAAACCACAAACCTGAGAAAGCACACCTGGAGAGCTGATGAATATTCTATTAAGCCTCTCTCCTGAGACCTCCCCTAAGATTTCTACCTACAAGAGAGAGGTAAATACATTCAGGATGAAGACCTCAGTGTTTGCTCTCCGCCCCAGGGATGGGGAGGGGGGCATAACTGTGCCATTCTCTTCCCTTCCCCTTCTTTTCTCTAAGGCAGTGGTTCTCAACCTTGGCTGCACATTAGAATCACCTGGGAATCTTTTTAAAATCCTTATTTCTGGGCCTCATCCTCTGGAAATTCTGTATCTTTGTTATGGAGTGGGACCACAACATTAGTAACAAAGAAACAATTTCCGGAAAATGAGGCCCAGAAATCAGGATTTTAAAAAGATTCCCAGGTGATTCTTATGTGCAGCCAAGGTTGAGAACCACTGCTCTAAGGGTACCCATGGGACTTACAACCAGGGGAGCAATGGACAGCAGCAATTTGTCCAGGGCCAAACCTCTGAACCTGTATCCAAGGCCTCCTTTTCTCTGACTTTTCAGTGAGCCAAAGCAGCCCAGTCTAGGCTTTCCTATTACTTCTTCTATGCCTGTCCTTGTTTCACTATCCTAAGTATGTATTTGCTGAGGCCAATAAATTTTTACTTACTTTTCTACACTTTGTCTCTTGATTGAAATCTTTCCTTCAAGAAATAAGAATTAAGGTCTCATCATCTGGCCAGTAATTGGGGTGGGAGTGGCACAAACTTTCCTCCTGTTGCTTTACATATACATGTGGTATACATGTTAACATACTTCTGTTTATTTTTGTCATGTTAATCTGTTTTGTAAAGGATATCTCAGACAAGAACTCAGAGGTATACATTATTTTTTGTTACCCTACAATTTCAATTTCTTTGAGAATATAGTTAAATATATTTTTATTTTTCAAGGAACATATACTGATAGAAAGCAAACTTTAAAAATAAATATTTCATGCACTTAACAAATCAATATGTACTTTAGTCTTACTCAGATTTGAGAATAGACAGCACATTTTTATATAGCTATACAAAAATACTTTCTGTTCTATCCTGAAATTTAGGAAATAGGAATTTATCCACTTCACTCAGGTTGTCCAGTTTGTTGGAATAATGTTGTTCATAGTATTTGATTGCTATCTTTGTATTTCTGTGGTATCTGTTGTTATATAGCTTCTTTCATTTCAGATTTTATTTATTAGGGTCCTCTTTGTTTCTTGATGAGTCTGGCTTGGTTATCTTTTCAAAGAACCAGCTCTTGGATTTATTGATCTTTTGTATTATTGTTTTTGTTTATTTTGTTTTGTTTCTATGTCATTTATTTCCACTCTGATCTTTATTATTTCCTTCCCTCTACTTCCTCTGGGATTTTCTTGCTATTCTCTTTATAATTCATTTAGTTGTAGGGTTAGATAGTTTATTAGTTCCTTTTATTATTTATTGAGGTAAGACTGTAATGCTATGAGCTTCCCTCTCAGGACTGCTTTTGCTATGTCCCATAGGTTTTGGGTGGTTGCGTGTTCATTTTCATTTGTTTCCAGGAAGTGTTTAATTTTGAGCTTTATTTCATTGGTAACACATTCATCCTATATAATAAAAGCCTAATATGCTAAGTGTCTGACCATTCCTTCAACTGTTTGACCAGTTGCTATTATGCACACTGACCACCAGGGGGCTGATGCTCCAACTGGCAGGTTAGCTTGCTGTTGGGGTCTGGCCAATTGAGACTGGGCTAGATGGGCCAGAAAAACCCTGGAGCCCTCCCACAGTCCCTCCCCGGCCCCGATCATGCACCAGTGGTGTTCCTTGGCCTGGCCTGTGCCCTCTCACAATCCGGGAGCCCTCAGGGGACATCAAAGAGCCGGTTTTGGCCCGATCCCCACATGCCTGGCTGAGGGACCCCACTGGTGCACGAATCTGTGCACTGGGACACTAGTTTTATAATAACATGCTATTTAGCCTCCATGTATTGGAGTGTTTTTCAGTTTCTTTATTGTAGTTGATTTCAAACTTCATGCCATTGTGATCTGAGAAGATGCTTGGTATTATATCAATAACCTTGAATTTGTATAGACTTGTTTTGTGCCCTAATATATAGTCTATATTTGATAATGTTCCTTGTGCATTTGAGAAGAATATATATTATGTTGCTTTGGGGTGAAATGTTCTGTAAATATTGGTTAGTTCCATCGGATCTAGTCTGTCATTTAAGGGCTCTGTTTCCTTGTTAATTTTTTGTCTAAAAGATCTATCCAGCGATGTCAGTGGTATGTTATTTCTGTCATTCTCTCCCTTAAAGTCCATCAAGTGTTTTTTAATGTACTTGGGTGCTCCTACATTGGGTGCATATATGTTTACAAGGATTATATTTTCTTGTTGAATCATTCCCTTTAGTATTATGCAGTGGCCTTCTTTATCTTTTGTTATGACCTTTGTTTGAAGTCTATTTTGTCTGATATGACTATTACTATTCCAGATTTTTTTTCCTTTTGATTTGCATGGAATATATTTTTCCATTCCTTCACTTTCAGTCTGTGTGTATCTTTTGTTCTGAGGTGGGTCTCTAGTAGACAGCATATATATAGCTCATGTTTTCTTATCCATTCAGTCATCCTATGTCTTTTGACTGGAGCATTTATATTTAAGGTTATTATTGATAAATATTTATTTATTGTCATTTTTATTTTTATTATGCCTATGATCCTCTCTCTCTCTTTTTCTTCTTCTTAAAGCAGTCCCTTTAACATTTCTTGCATTGCTAATATGGTGGTAACATACTCCTTTAACCTTTTTTTGTCTGGAAAACTTTTTATTTCACCTTCAATTTTAAATGATAGCCTTGATGGAGACAGTAGTCTTGGATTTAGGTCCTTGCTTTCATTACTTTGAGTACTTAATGCCACACCTTTCTGGCCTGAAGTATTTCCCTTGAGAAGTCAGTTGATATTCCAATGGGAACTCCTTTTTATGTTATTTTCTCTCTTCTCTCTCTTGCTGTCTTTAAAATTCTTCTTCGTCTTTAACATTTGCCATTTTAATTATGATATGTTTAGGTGTGGGTCTCTTTGAGTTCATCTTGATTAGGACTGTCTGTGCCTCCTGAAATTGTGTGACATTTTCCTTCACCAGATTGAGGAAGTTTTCTGTCATTCTTTCTTTTTTTTTAAAATATATTTTTATTGATTTCAGAGAGGAAGGGAGAACAAGATAGAGACAGAAAGATCAATGATGAGAAAGAATCATTGATTGGCTGCCTCCTGCATGCCCTCTACTGTGGATCTGGCCCATAACAAGGTCATGTGCCCTTGACTGGAATCACACCTGGGACCCTTCAGTCCACAGGCTGATCAGCTCTATCCACTGAGCCCAACTGTCTAGGGCTATCATTATTTCTTTAAACAAGTTTTCTTTTCCTTGCTCATCTTCTTCCCCTTCTATTATACCTGTAATGAGTATTTTGTTATATTTTATGTTGTCCCAGAGCTCCCTTAAATTGTCTTTCTGCTTTAAAATCCCTTTTTTTCTATTTGCTGCTCTAATTGGTTATTTATTGCTACCTTATCTTCCAAATCTCTGATTTGGTCTTCTTCTTCTTCCAATCTACTTTTAATCCCTTCCAGTGTGCTTTTCATGTCAGATATATTATTCTTCATTTATGTCTGCTTCCTGTTAATGGCCTCTATTTCCATTTTCATGCTGTTCTAATTTACACTAAGTTCCTTAAGCATCTTCATAACCATTGCTTTGAACTCTATTTCTGATAGGTTGCTTGCCTCCATCTCATTTCATTCTTTTTCTGGAGATTCCTTCTTTTCTCCCATTTTGGGGTTGTTTCTTTGTCTCCCCATTTTTGCTGTCTCTTTGTATTTGCTTCTATGTATTAGATAGAACTGCCATGCCTCCCAGTCTTTGTGGGAGGGCCTTATGTAGAAGGTATCTTGAGTGGTCCAGTGGTGTACTCTTTTTGTTAACCTAAGCTGGACACTCTAGGAATTCCCCTTGTGTGCATTTTTGGGGCTCTCTTATTGTAATTGGGAATTGAGTATTGATGTCCAATGTGTGCAAGAATTTGCTGCCAGTTAGGTTTGACCCCAATGTCTTCTTGCCATCTGTCCTTAGTCAGTGACTCCTTAGCCCAGAGGCTGGGTCTGCCTTGAGTCTCACACCTTGATTGACCCTGTTCTGAGCTATACTTCCTTCATCCATGGATCTGGTGTCAGCTGCAGGCACTTGGGGTCCCACTGGCTTTTGCCTCTCTTGAGCAGTTTGGGATGGCATCTGCAGCAGGGACCAAAACTTCTATTTCTGACTAATTAGATTAGGCTAAAAGCCTTCAGAGAACCGCCTCTTCCTGTAGACTGATTGAATCCATTTAGAGTGTCCTCAAGCCATAGTCCATAGGTGGGTTGTGAGGCCATTTAATAGGGTGGGACAATTGCTTCTGCCTGGAGCCTAATTGTTATTCTCAGTCTCTTAATGAGCCTTAGAAATTCCATTGGGTAGGGCAAGGGATTTTCAAATAGGGTGGGTCACCTGTCTTCCTCACAGTCAAAAATGGCAGGATAGCAAATGTCTGCCTGAGAAAGATACCCTCCGCAGCATGAGGAATGATTTAGCACAGGAAACTGGGGTTTCTGCTTTCCAAGTTCTAACCCCAGATCCCCCAACCCTGGATTCTTCTCACACAGCTTCAAGTCTAATCTGCCCTCCCTCTGCTGGAGCCCAACGTGAGTGGCTGCACACTAAATTTTGTGTATTGTCCCTTTAAGAGAGTGCCTGTATTTTCAGGCATCTCTCTCTAGCAGTCAGCAACATTGCTGATTTTCACAACCAGATATGTTATGTGGGCACCTATCTCACTTCTGGTGCTCTCTGCTGGGGAGCTCATCATGGGGATTATACCCCAGAGTTCTCAGTGGCAACCCCCCATAGCTGAGATATATGTCCAGAACTTTAGCTGCTGTCTGTGGAAGCCCAGCCAGCACTTTGGCAACTTGGCCCTTTCTACCAGTCTCTATGCAGTCTCCACTTTCTGTCCTTGGTTATGAGAGTTCTCTACAGCTAGCCTTCAGTTGACTATACAGTGTGCTTTTATTTTTATTTTTTTTTTAAATACATTTTATTGATTTTTTACAGAGAAGAAGGGAGAGGGATAGAGAGTTAGAAACATCGATGAGAGAGATCAATCAGCTGCCTCCTACACGCCCCCTACTGGGGATGTGCCCGCAACCAAGGTACATGCCCTTGACCGGAATCGAACCTGGGACCCCTCAGTCCGCAGGCCGACGCTCCATCCACTGAGCCAAACCGGTTCGGCATACAGTGTGCTTTTATTTTGTATTTTAGTTTTAATTCAAATTTGGTCCTGGGATCATGCCTGTGTAGCATCCTCTTATTCTACCACCATTATTTCCTTTTTTTTTTTGAAGGTTTTTTTTTCTGTTATTTTTAAATTCCCTAATGAACAAATAATGAAAATCACCTTTTTAACTTTCACTCTTTCTGTATTTATCATATATATATATGTATATGTATATATATATATATATATATATATGTATATATGTGTGTGTGTGTATGTATATATATGTGTGTGTGTGTATAAATATATATAATTGTTTTATACCCCATTCTACACTTGACCAAATCACTGTGGTTTTTTTTTTTCATTGGAGATAAGATCCAAACCTCTCCAGCTTTGTGATCACAGCCTTTCCTTTTCTAACTCATTTATACTATAATAATGCAAGGGATACAATTTACTCTTACTTATATTTTCTCAGCCTGAATTTGCCTATTGGTAAATGGTAAACTAAGGCTTATTGACAATTTCATGTTTTACTTGAGCATAAAGAAATTCAAATAAGCAGCATCCAATCTAGCAAATAGAAAGGATCTCTGAGGAGCAATAAAAAAATGAAAGACTTTTAGAAGCAGAATGAAGCAGGAACAAGAAATTTATGCTGGGCAAAAATATGAGTTGGTTATTGCAAAGTTACTTTGCAGTGGTTCTCAACCTTCTGGCCCTTTAAATACAGTTCCTCATGTTGTGACCCAACCATAAAATTATTTTCGTTGCTACTTCATAATTGCAATGTTGCTGCTGTTATGAACTGTAATGTAAATATCTGATATGCAGGATGGTCTTAGGCGACCCCTGTGAAAGGTTTGTTTAACCGCCAAGGGGGTCGCGACCCACAGGTTGAGAACCACTGCTTTAGAGGATGGCAATGATTTATCAGGCAGATTACTTCACTAGTGCTGAGCAGACAATTCCTGATTACTGGTTTGATTTCATTTCGGAGTGAGCCAAAACTGTAAGTGAAGTCTTGTTTTTCCAATGTGGTACTTACCACCAGGAACTACATTTTTGGCCTATTCTATTATTATTAACATTATATTTCTGGCTTATACTTACTCATTCTTCAGATTTTAATCTAAATAGCATCTCCTACAGGAAACTTTCTTCTTAGATGAATATATCACAAAAACTAGGTACTCAGTCAGCATTTCTTGAATAATTCAAAAATAGATATGAATTTTTAGATCACCTATGTGAAAAATCCAAATACAAGTGTCACAGAAAATGGCAGTGCTTATTAAAGCTTAAGCAAGATTATTGTGTGTGTTTTCCTTTAATGTGAGGTGCTTCTTGAAATCTTTCGTGAGGTTCCACATGAAAAAACATATTCACACTAAAAAATGAAAGTAAACCCTACTCAGTTTCAGCAACAGTATCCCATCAATTTAGTTCTGAAAAGCCTACCACACAGCAAATGTGATTTTCTAGAGCTCCTGTGATTAAAGTGTACTGTAAAGAAAAGGTGTTGATTTGTTAAGACTTGTGTAGTCAAGTCCTCTACTAGCCCATTAAGCAAATGCAAAGAACCCTAAGATTAGAGGGACTCCTACTTGTTGAATTTACAACTAAATCACTCTATTTTTTCACATTGGTAGCTACATTTGCCTACTTAGCAGTATGAATGGTCACTTGTTATTCATGCACCAAAGTGCAGATGACTGAATGCAGCTCTATGTGAATCCTCATTAATGCACAGCACTTTTATGTCTGCCACCCTTTAATTTATTTTGAGACCCTCAAGGCACACAATAAGCTGAGCTTTACAGTATTCTTAAATGCACTTAACATTGACCAAATGTAACTTTGTCATTCATTCACAAATGTAAAATATTTTTAAATTTTATAAAATTAAGATATTTTTCTAAATAAATTATGTTGATTAACTCTGTACAGGTGTATAAACTACATGATTTGCATGGTAAGACATGCACTTTACAAACTTGTTTTGAATTTCTAAGTACTTATATTTCCATTACTATCCCAAAGCTGCAGGTGCACAGGATATTTAGACTAAAGGAAGGAATAATGTATGAATTATTCCTTCTTGTAGCTACTTCCCCTCTTTACTTCCCAGCCTGATAGTCTGATAGTAAATAGAACTGTGTTCAAAAAAGAGGGAGAAGAAAGAAACTTTACAGTTTGTGCCAAATGATTTTAATACATCTAAGAAGGGCATAAAATAATCCTCTCACCCCACTCCACTTTCAACTCTGAACCTGAAGCTAGATACAGTATCTTTGCCTAGGTTTTTAAGACCTCTCATTCTTAATTAAATTGAATAACCTTCACTGATTTCAACCAGTAATTAGTTCAATTTATTAAGAATATATATTTATGGCTATCTTTCTTTTTTAATGTAGACTTAATTAAATATATCTGCTTATGTTGTTTACCCACGAAAGAGAAAATTTGTTTAGAATTCCATGTGCATTAAACAAAAGAAAACAGATAAACAAGACCTAGGTTTATTTCAAAAAGCCCTATGGTTTGTTAATAACACAAATTGCTGTTGAGTTACTGACACAACAAAGAGTAGCCTCTTTCTATCAGTTGTTTGTTTAAATGATGACATGTTTGTACTTTAAAATATAAAGTTTGATTTCCTGGCAATAACTTTGAAATGCTGTGAGTGATTTTATAAGGAAAAATATTTAAATATCCAGTCAGAATAAGTGCTTGGTGAATTTTGGTGTGGAATGAGGAAACAATGTAAAGAATATTCTTGTCTTTGTACTGTACTAAATTATTTTTAACTGCAGAACCAGGTCAAAATGGTCTTACACTGTTTAATGAGATACTGAGTTGCTTTTCAGAGACAACAGATCAAAACTGCAAATCATGCAGCCAAAGCATATGCAGAAGAGAAAACTTTGACCTTCATCTGTACCCACAACCAAAGTCTTGCTTTCTCCATCCCCAAACACACACAGCGAACCAAAGGACTGGGATATACTGGAATCCATTCAGAAGGAAAGAGTCCATTGTTCAGGAAGGTCTGGTGCTGAAGCCTCTTACCATAATGGCCAAGCTCCAAGATCTTCAAATTAAAACTTCTCTCACCAATGCTTCCATATATCTGTTTCCCCATACCCTTAAAAGGCTGCTCCTAAACCCTGAATCAAGGAGTTCAGGCTTTTCAGCATTAGTTTCCCATTCTCTTGGGTGGCACCATTCATGATAAAATAGCCAATCTTTCTCTACTGTAATTCTCAGTGTTTACTGTCCAGCTCTGTTAGAGTTGGGTGGATGAACTCTTCCCGTTTAGTAGCAATCTGAGATTTGTTGGGATAAAATTATATTCAAATAGAGAAAGAAAACTGATAGATCCTCCCTTCCCCCAACTGGTAGGCAGAGTATGACGTAACCTGCAGCCCAGAAACACCTGAGTGACTAACCATGTACCTTATATGGAATATACATTGGACCACCAATCCACACCTGCCAAATACCCTAAGCCCTTGTCCTATATGGACAATGCAGTAAGCCACCAATCAGTGTGCGCCCCACCCCTTCCCATTCCGCCCCTCAGAAGGCATGCCCACCTCTGCACGTGCTGCTGTCCTCCCCTTGTGAGGCAGCCTGGCAGGTCCTTCTCCTCTAATAAAGCCTGTAGTCCTGGTTTTTCGGCCTCTGTCTGATCTTTCAAAAACATGTTCTTGGTTCTCTCTTTTTTTCTATTTTTCACAAAATGCGATTATAAATTCCTTTGTAAAGACTAGTTTATTTTAGGTTCTCATAGAGGATTCTCAGACGTATACAAGCCAATAAGTTTAAGCACAAATATAATGTTTTAAGCAGTTTTTAAATTACTTAATGAATAAATGAATGAGTGAATTATCTATACATATAAAGAGGTAATATGCTAATTTGTCCATGAATGTGTCCCCATAATGACCTATTTGCATATTGATGTGGGAGCAGCAGGGGCTGGGCAGCCTGAGCCAAGTTCCTGGGGGTCTGAGGAGACTGCCTGACAGGAGCCCAGACTGGAAAGAAGGAAGAGGATGCGGCCATGGGGAGCTCTTCCAATCTCCTTGCATGCACACCCTACCCCAGCCCCCACACCCTTGGGGCGGGGGGACAGGCAGACACACTACCCCAGCTCCCACACACCCAGAGGGATGGGAGGCTGACTGGACAGGGAGAAGACCCAACCTCAGGGGTAGCTGCAGCCCGCACCTCCGACTCCTGATTTCTTCCCCGCCCCCTCCCCCCACCAGGGGCGCCCACAACAATAGCAGCTGGGGACCACTGATCAGCACCTCCAGGTCCACAGCCTGCCACTGCTGGGCCCCCTCTGCTGGGGCCAGGCACGCCTCTCCTCCCTATAACTCCAGACCTGGTGGAGGCAAGCCTGAGCTTACCCCCAGGGTCAGACCCTTCCTTCCCCACCATCCCCCACAGCAGCAGTGCTGTCTCCACAGAGGAAGCAAGCTGAACGCACTGGGAGCCTGGCTAAACCCGCCCTCCTAGCCCACCTGGCTCTGCCCTGGCCCTGCCCCCGCCCTGGCCCAGCCCCCACCCCACTTCAGGGGATTGGAGCTCCGCCTTGAGCAGGTACAGCTGCGAAACAGCCACATGCAATTTAAAGAATGGCGCCAAGCGAGAAGGTTTGACAGTTACCTCTCCTTTGGCCTTGCCGCCCCCCTAACTCCCTGCCCCCTGCCAGCACCTCCAGGGATGACCACCACTACAGGGCTGCTGGCCAGAGCCCACCCCTCTGAGGCCTGTTGAACCTTCTACAAAGCTTCCATAGCTACAGTCCCAGGAAACAATCATGCCCTCCTCCTCTAATCAGCACCTGCTACCTTCGAGGGTACCCGTGAACTTAAAAATAACAATCCCTTCCCGTTTAGACATCACTTACTTGATGAAACATTTCTAGGTTTATTAGCTCAGAACCTCCTCATGACAACACAGTGAGGTAGGCAGAGAAGAGATTACAATTCCCAGGGTATAAGGGTATGCATTCAGAAATGAAGCTCAGAGAGGAAAAGTGTCAAGCCCACTGGTTCCCAAGGTGCAGCACACGCCCCATGGGGGGGGGGGTGCAATTTGCTTTTAAGTGGGGGCAATTAGAAAATAGTTAACAGTGAATTTTTTACATTTCTTATGGTTCTAGGGGGCCTCATCTACAGGTATCCTACATAATAAAAGGCTAATATGCAAATGACCGAAAAGTGGAATGACCAGTCACTATGCACGCTGACTACCAGGGGGCAGACACTCAATGCTGGAGCTGCCCCCTGGTGGTCAGTGCACTCCCACAGGGGGGGAACCGCTCAGCCAGAAGCCAGGCTCAGGGCTGGAGAACACAGAGGCAGTGGTGGGAGCCTCTCCCGCCTCCATGGCAATGCTCCTTCAGTCGGACATCCCCCCAGGGCTCCCGGACTGTGAGAGGGCACAGGTCAGGCTGAGGGACGCCCCCAAGTGCATGAATTGTATGCACCAGGCCTCCAGTATATATATACGAGGTTGTAAACTATGAACTAGAAATTTCAGAAGCAGCACCATGGAGGAAGCTAAGACTTAGGAACTGTGAACTTTATCTTTGCTTTTGATTTGTTTGGTTTTCATATTCTTCATATAAACAGATATGTTCCTTTTGTCAAGCAATAGTCATTGAACATAGCTAGAGAGTAGAATTCTTCCCATGCACTAAGTGTGGCACTTTGTATTTATTTATGTATTTATTTTTATTAAAAAATACACTTTTAAAAAATTTATTTCAAAGAGAGGAAGGGAGAGGGAGAGAGAGTTAGAAACATCAATGATAAGAGAGAATCATCCATTGACTGCCTCCTGCATGCCCCCATGTGCCCTGATCAGGAATGGAATCAGTGATCTCCTGGTCCATGGGGTGATGCTCGACCACTAAGTCACACCAATTGGGCAAAGTGTTACTTTTTATTACATTTAGCAGCAACTAAAGGAGCTCAGAACTTGTTACCCCAAAATATGCTGCTCTAGCATATTGACTCTTTTGTGTTTACTTGAGTAACAACAAATGCAAAAAACACATTTCTTTTTTAAGCAGGAGATGAAATTTCCATATGGAAGGTGTCCTCCCTATACTAGTACACTAAGGTAAATAACATTGTTATTACTAAGGACAAGTTGAGACTGAGAGAATTTTATACAAACTGGCTGCTGTGGCTTGGTTGAGCATTATCTATGCACCTAGAGTTGGCTGGCCTATTCTCTGTTGGGGCATATGTCCAGATTGTGGGCTTCATCTCAGGTAGGGGGTGTACAAGGGGCTGCTGATGGATGTCTCCCTCTCTCCCTCTCCCTTCCTCTCTCTCTAAAATCAAGTAAAAAAATATTAAAAAAATTCTTGTCTTCCATTTAACTCTCAAGCCCAGCTGAAAAGAACTATAAGAAAGCAGAGGTACAAATTTGCGTTCCCTACACAATCACCATTTATTGAACAACATCCAGGCACTAGGAACTATGTTTTATGCTGGGGAATATAATATTGAACAAGACATTGTGATTTTATAAAGCTTAGTTTTGGAAATACACAAAAGCAGATAAAAAAAAGTGATCACTCTTCCTATAAAACAAACAGAATAATCCCAATCAGTATTTTGATCTTTCTACTACATTTATAGCTCTGTTACTTTTGATAAAGATAATTTCAATTTATCTTTGTCTTTTAATGAGTATGCTTATATTGATTAGTGAATACTGAAACAGAAGAAAAATCTAATACTCTTTACAAATACTTTCCTATATCTCAAATTATAATATAGCTAGGGGTAATTATTGTGAAACTGGTTTACTAAATTAAATCTGCTTCTCTTTTCTATCTAAAAAAGATTTAGAATAACAGTTTTGTTTTTAGAACTACATGAAGCTTAATATTATGAAAGTGAGTGAAAAGGCATTATATAAAACATTTTGAGTTCTTGGTAGAGAATAAGACGTATTTCTGAATTATGTTAGAATAGTTTTGTTATGAAAAGAAGCATAAGTGATCAACACACTGCTAGGTACAGGTAAATTTAGGTCATTTGACAGTTCTGAGAAAAGAGAGTAACATAACTGTCCTAGAATGTTATGTGAATTTTCTCTGTAATGGAACAGTTTTGATGAACTTCAAATCTATGCAAAATTATTTCTGTTTTGTAATTCTGATTCCTAACTTTGTCATTTGTCAATATACATATCTAGGATGTTTTCTTAGCATTTGATACCAATTTAAAATATACTATGTGCATTAATGACTATCAAGTGGCAGTTCTTTTTTATAGAAAATAATATGCAAAAACAATATATAAATTCATAAAACCCCATAAAAAATGACATTGATATTCTTAGTTATTTTCCAATAGCACAGCCACAATTTACTCTTTTGATATCCTCTATTTATATCTAAACTAGAGGCCTGGTGCATGAATTTGTGCATGGGTGGGGTCCGGCTCGCCCACCCCAATGGGGGCCCATTGGGCTGGGCTGGTGGGGGGAAGGGTCCATGGGCGGTTGGAGAGCTGGACCCACCCCCAATTGATGTGTTGGGGGCAGATCAAGGGCCTGGCCACCTGCGGGGGCAATTGGGGCCCAGATCAGGCCAGTTGGCTACCAGAGTGCACACCATAGCCACCAGTTGTTCTGATTGTTCTGCTGCTCCAGTTGCTGGATATATATATATATATATATATATATATATATAGAGAGAGAGAGAGAGAGAGAGAGAGAGCCCTCCTATGTGGCAATTTTTAGTCATTTCTTGGTGGGTAAAAAGGTTATTGTCATCGTTGTTGTTAATAACTTGCACTTATTCTGTGTCATCCGTCTTATTTTTGTTATCTTTTAATTGCAATTATTTGATTGATTGTAGCTAAAATAAACACCTATACTTGCAATTGAACTATTTGTATTTAAAGATAATTTATGATTGATATACCTTCATCTGAAAAGGTACTAGGTCAGTTAAAAGTTGTGAAAGACATGTTCTTTAGGAGCTGAGTTTTAAAAATTACAAATTAACCTGGCCAATGTGGCTCAGTTGGTTAGAGAGTTGCTCTATGCACCTAAACCTTGCAGGTTTGATTTCCCATCAGGGCACATACCCAGTTGCTGGTTCGATCTCTGGTAGGCCACATGATGCAGAAGAAGTTGATGTTTGTTTCTCACATCAATGTTTCTCTTTCTCTCTTTCCTTGTCCCTTCCTTTCTCTCTATAAAAATCCATAAAAACATATTCACGAATGAGAATTTTTTTAAAATACAAATTAAAACTAAAAATGTTTATTATTTCTTCATAAAACAAATGTGCTTGAGATATAATTATTTGACAATGCCACAAAATACATACATTTATGCTGTTTACCAATCCCCTCATCACAGCAGATGAAAAATCTTAAAACTCAGCTGAGAAGGGTGAAAATAGAATTAAATGAATAGGTCATGAAGGATCTAAATGATTAATTTTCTTTGGAAATAGTAATAATACAGCAAATTATTTGTAGTTATTTTTATACATTTTAAATATCATAATTTTTTCATATAATGTCTTATAACTTTAGCAAAGTATTATTATAAATAGGGAACTGTATATTTCAAATATTCTACTCAAGTAATCAGTCCTGTTATGTTTAAAAAATACTGGCTACAGATTATTCATGAAATTTTTAGGCTTGGCTTTTCTTTCCTATTGACAATATTTAAAATTTTACTTGAAGTTAAGAATTGAAATAACCACTAATTTTGTGTTATGAAGACTAAAGGGTTTATTCTGATAGGTCTTAAGACTATGCCAACTAAATCTAACCCAAATGTTTAACTTGCATGGATAGATGAAAATGAAATCCTTCAGTTTACATTATTTCCTTTGAGGCTGTTTAGAAATTTGCAGTGTTTCTAAAATTGAACATGTAGCCACTGGATGATTAATTTTTAGCTTTAGTTTAGTGTCATCTCAATAGCAAAATATACACATTTTCTATATGTTTCAAAATTGTCCATGTTAGTGTGTACTCCCAGATAACAAAAGATAAACTTTTGGAAACAGAATAACCGAAGTTAAGCCCTAGTTATATTCTTACCTGGATTTGTGACCTTGGCAAATATAGTCAAATAGCCTAATCTTTTTTCTTATTTGTAAATTATTCTGTCTTGTAGAATATTTGCTTGATTTTTGGATGGGCATCAGAATTGGCGATACTCTTTGTAAATGATTAACATACACATACACACATACTTATGATAATGTGCATAAATACTGTATCTATCTCTCTGTGATTATATTTCCAGTTAAAATCAGTGTTCTATCTATCATCTATCTATCTATCTATCTATCTATCTATCTATCTATCTATCTATCTATCTAATCTCCTATCTCTATTTCTTAAAATTATGGCTAAATGTGCACCATGTAGTTCCACATTAAGATTGCCTACTTAGATTCTCTGGTTGATGGCAGGTGGGGTATAAAAAGGAATCAGTTAATTGAATATTTTAAAATTAAGCCAATCTATAATAATAATATTATTTTCAAGTCTTTTTGGAAAAATGTTAATCCCCTTGCTCTGTATGAAATATAGGGATTTCTTCATTTCTAGCACCTGTGTCTATCAATCACTCTTATGCACTATTAAACTTCTAGACGTTGAATTTTAACTCTCTAGTCCTCAAAGATTGATTGGTAGGTAAACTAATTATTGGCATTTGGTATCTTTGCTACTATTATTTTATTCATGTTATATGAATCAATAATATCAGCTAATTATTGACTAAATGCCACTCAAACATGAATCATTTTTAAAGAGCATATTTTGATATGTTTTATTAGCAATCTCTTATTTGAATGTTCCGGCATTAGGCATATTTGTTCTCAGTAAAATTGAGTCCATAAAAATCATTTTTTTTTTTGAGGAACCACACCATAGATTTCTTGACTTCTTAGCAAATATATCCATTTCATAAATGTACAGACATCTATTTATTTGAATTATATTACAGTCAATTCTGCAATAATGTTGATGTATGATGTTGTAAACCTTCACTGTTATTTGAGGACAATTTTAGATAATTAAGGTCCTGAAAATTGGAACTGTTTATAGTATTACAACCAATTTTTCTGTAATCATTGTCATTACCTATATGGGGGTGAAAAAAATAGTTTTTATCACAACTTTCTAAGTTATCCTGACTGAGATAATAATCAAATTAGCATGACACAGATTAACAGGAAAATGTCCAAAATTTATTACATATATATGTGATAAATATTTAGTATATATATGTTTTTGTACACTCTATTTTGATCTAATAAAAGAGAAACATGCAAATTGATTGTACCTCAGCTACACCCAAAGGCCACGCCCACCAACCACTCCCACCAGCCAATCAGGAGCGAGTATGCAAATAAACCCAACCAAGATGGCGGCGGCCACAGAGCTGGAGGGAATAGGAAGCTTGGGTTGCCCCTGGCAATGGAGGAAGTCAAGCTTCCCCCCTGCACTGGCTGGCTGTAGGCTCCTCTCAAGACTACAAAGTTTCAATTATAGAAAATAAATAAATCCCAGATACCTACTTCCAGCTGCTGTGGCCTCCATTCAAGGAGGATCTGGGAGCCTGGGTTACCCCAGGCCATGGCCAGTCGGCAAACAGCCATTAACCACTCACCCAGGCTAGCCAGGCACTTCAGCAGGGACCCCACCTTGAAAGGGGTGTGGCCAGCCTGAAAACAGCCATCAGCCCCTCACCCAGGCTGGCCACACCCTCATGGGGTAAGGGTCTCCACTGGGGGCTTGGTCAGCCTGAAAACAGCCATCAGCTCCTCATCCAGGCTGTCCAGGCACCCCAGCGGGGACCCCCACCCTGAAGGGGGTGTGGACAGCTTGAAAATAGCCCTCAGCAACTCACCCAGGCTGGCCACACACCCCCAGCAGAGACCTTCACCCCATGGGGCGTGGCTGGCCTGCAAACCACCACAGGCCCCTCACCCAGGCCGTCCCACATCCCAAGGGAACCCCCACCCTAATCCAAGACACCCTTCAGGGAAAACCAGCCGGTTCCCACTCATGCACCAGGCCTCTATCTATACTAATAAAAGGGTAATATGCTAATTAGACTGGGAGACCTTCCAGGAGACTTTCCAGACGTTCTGGACAAAGCCATGGTGGTGGGGCCAAGGTAGAGGTGGTTAGAGGCCAAGAGGGGAGGGCAGTTGTGGATGATCAGGCTGGTGGGGTGCGGGGCTGTTGGGGGTAAGCAGACCTGCAAGGGGGCCAGTTGGAGGCAAGCAGGGTATCAGTGGGGGTCAGTTGGAGTTGATCAGGACAGCAGGGGTCAGTTTGGAGTGAGTAGGCCAGCAGGGGGGTAGTTGGAGGTGATCAGGCTGGCGGGGGGGGCAGTTGGGGGCAAGCAGACTGGCAGGCAGAGTGGTTAGGGGCAATCAGGCAGGCAGGCAGGCAGATGAGCAGTTAGGAGCCAGCAGTCCCGGATTGCGAGAGGGATGTCCGACTGCCGGTTTAGGCCCGATCCCTGTAAACTGGCAGTAGGACATCCTTTGAGGGGTCCCAGATTGGAGAGGGTGCAGGCCAGGCTGAGGAACAGCCCCTCCCCCATGCACTAATTTCGTGCACCAGGCCACTAGTATTTTTATAATTGCCTATACTCCCCCATTGAAACCCTAGACCTCTGCCTCTCTCTCCTTTGACCAGAGTAGTATATAAACCTCAACTTCCAATGAGACCTGACTGGTGAGATCTGATTGATAAGTTGAGGTTTATATGCTTTTCTGGACAAAGGAGAGGGATGCAGGGATCTAGGATTTAGTGGAAAATTAGGCAAATTTATAGGTAGATAAGAAAAAGCAAATATGTGGTAAACAAATTTTTGCTGGGCTCTCTAGAAACAATGGGTCATAGAGGGCAGTCCAAGAAACATGCTATGATAGATTTCTCCCTGTCTGCCACATCTGCATATCTACATGCAAAACAATGAATTGAGTCACTTCCTCATACTATATATAAATTGAACTTGAAATGGATTATAAACCAAATAGAAGAGATAAAATTACTAAATTCCTAGAAAAAAAATCACAGGTGTCAATTTGGCTTACCCAATGGTTTCTTAGTTACAAAGCCAAAGTATACCAACAAAAGAAAACATAGATAAATTGGAACACAACAAAATGAAAAATTTTGTATTTCAAAGGACATATTGAAAATTAAATAACCCACAACATGTAAAAATATTTCTAAATTGTGTATCTAATAAGGAATGTACATAGTGAAAAAAAAAAAGAATTCATACAACTCATCAATAAAAAGACAAGTCAATTTTTTTTTTAAATGGGAAAAAATTTAAGTGACATTTCTCTAAAAAAGATATTTGAATGCCCAATCACACATGAAAAGATGCTCAACATCAATATTCAATGAAGAAATGCAAATTTAAGGTACAATGACTTATCACTTTACACACATTTACTGATGTGGAGAAATTGGAACTTCCTTCCATTGTTGTTGGGGTTTTAAAATGTCCAAACCACTTTGAAAAACAGTCTGGTAGTTGCTTGAAATGTAAACAGCCTTGCAATGGTTAATTTTATATATTAATTTGGTTAGACTATGGTGTCAAGTTGTTTTGTTAAACAGCAGTCTAAGTATTACTGTGAAGGTATTTTTTAAAAGATATAACTAATATTGAAGTCAAAAGACTTTAAATAAAGCATATTATCCCTTCATAATGTCAGTAGGGGCCTCATCTAATTTTTTGAAGATCATCAGAGAAAATACTGAGGTTTCCTGAAGATGAGGGAATTTTGTCTCTAGACTAGTGATGGCCAACCTTTTGAGCTCGGCGTGTCAAAATTTTGAAAAACCCTAACTTAACTCTAGTGCCATGTCACATATAGAAATATTCATAATTTTTTTTGATATTTGCAACCATAGTAAAAAAAAGATTTATTTTTGATATTTATTTTATATATTTAAATGCCATTTAACAAAGAAAAATCAACCAAAAATATGTATAAAATGAACAAAAACAGAAAAACAATGTATATTGAGAAAAAATAATATTAAAAACAGTGATAATCAAATGGTACGAAAACTAGAAATTAGTGACTTTTTTGGTGCTGAAGTTTGTCTGCTAATTCTTTGATTGCAGGTTCATACTTGGTACACTTCAAGGCCAAGCAAGCGCCACTAACTTCATCTGTTAGCTGGTTTCTTTTGTTCATTTTAATATTATTTAATGCTGAGAACAAAGTCTCACAAAAATATGTTGATGAAAAAATTGTTAGCAAAGCCATCGCTAGATTTTTTTATGTTGCTAAAAGTGTCAGGTACTCTATTCCAAGCACTCAAAATTTCTTGTTCGTAGTTGCACTCTTCTCCATTATTCAAACAATTTCGTTCCAGATTTTCAAGTTTCGACCTTAAGTTGACAAACACATGAGTCCAAATGCTACCTTGAAAATCTGCAAGTTGCAACTCTAAATCGTCAATTTGCATCCAATGGAAATCCTTTAATTCCAAAGTACTGTAAACAACTACATCCAGATACTTAATTATTTTAATGGTCTGTTCTAGGCTTCTAAATTGGTTGAATCTTTCGCTGAACTGTTCAAATAATGCGTTTACTATATTCTGGTACATAAGTATGGACTCCATTACACTCATTGTAGTGGCCTTCTCAAAATACTTTTTTATCTGAGGAAAATACTTATAAGTTTTAGTTTCAACATCTTGCTTGAAAATTTTAAGTTTACTTTCAAAAGATTTGATGTCAAACATAACATCAATATCTTTGCCAAAACCTTGTAATTTTAAGTTTAGTTCATTCATATGAGCAGAGAGATCTGTAAAAAACATCAAATTGCTGATCCACTTATGATCATTGATCTGAGGAAAGTTTTCCAGATCCTTAGTCTCAATAAATACCATAATTTCTTCAAAGCACTCCACAAATCGCTCAAGTACTTTACCTCAACTCAGCCATCTCACATTATTGAACATCAGTAGTCCACTGTAGGTTGGGCTGAATCAGCTTGAGGGGGCAGATCCTGCCACGCTGCTCAGCCACCACTCCCCCAGTGGGGCTGACAACACCAGACACTCCAGTAGCAGGGCTGAGGGGACTGGGTGCCAACATCTTGTGGCTATGGGTGCCACCATATTTGTGACGAAGTGATGGTTAATTTTCATATTACCCTTTTATTTTATATATATATTAAAGGGCCAGTACATGATATTCATGCACAGCGGGGTATGTGGGTTCCCTCAGCTCAACCTGCACCCTCTCCAAGACCCCAGGATCTGGTCTAAACTGGCAGTTGGACATCTCTCTCACAATCCGGGACCACTGGCTTCTAACTGCTCACCTGCCTGCCTGCCTGATCACCTGTTTTGGTTGCGACAGTCACTTAAGCTTTTATATATATACTAGAGGCCTGTGCACAAAAATTTGTGCACTCCCGGGGGGCGGGGGGTGTCCCTCGGCCCCACTTGTGCCCTCTCACAGTCTGGGACCCCTCAGGAGATGACGACCTGCTGGCTTAGGCCTGCTCCCGGGTGACAGAGGTCAGGCCCAATCCCTAGGTGCAGCCCCTGGTCGGGCGGGCTCAGAGCAGGGCCAATTGGGGAGTTAGGTTGCCGCCCCCTGTCATGCACAGAGTAGGGAAGATCAGGAGGTTGCGATGTCACCCCCAGTCACGCTCAGGGTAGGGCCGATTGGGGGGTTGGGGCGCCACCCCCAGTCATACTCAAGGCAGGGTCGATGGGAAGGTTGCGGCACCACCCCCTGTCACACACAGAGCAGGGTCAATTAGGGTGTTGGGGCACTGCCCCCTGTCACGCACAGAGCAGGGCCCATCAGGGAGGTTAGGGCTCCATACCCTGTCACACACAGAGCAGGGCCGATCAGGGGGTTGGGAGCTCCCCCCTATCAGGCACAGAGCAGGGCCGATTAGGGGGTTGGGGCACTTTCCCCTGTCACGAACAGAGCAGGGAAGATTCGGAGGTTGTAGCTCCATCCCCTGTCACTCACAGAGCCAGAGGGCGATCAGGGGGTTTGGGTGCTGCCCCCTGTCACGCTGTTCCAGGGGCCAGGAGGCCTTGCGGCTCCGCTGATCCTGGTGCTAGGAGGCCTTGTGACTCTGCTTGACACCGGGGCAGTGAGGCCTCACTGCTCAGCTTATCCCAGTGCTAGGAGGCCTCGCTGCTCCGCTGATCCCGGTGCTGTGAGGCCTCGTGGCTCCGCTTGACACAGGGGCAGTGAGGCCTCGCTGCTCCGCTGATCCCGGTGCTGGGAGGGTCCATTGATCCTGGTGCCAGGAGGCCTCGCGGCTCCACTGATCCCGGGTTCGGGAGGTCTCTCAGCTCCGCTGATCCTGGTGCTGGGAGGCATATTACCCTTTTACTATATAGGATAGAGGCCTGGTGCACGGGTGGGGGCCGGCTGGTTTGCCCTGAAGGGTGTCCTGGATCAGGGTGGGGGTCCCGCTTGGGTGCCTGACCAGCCTGGGTGAGGGGCTGAGGGCCGTTTTCAGGCTGGCAGGTGACTGAAGCTCCCAACCTCTCCTTTTTTTTCTTTTTTCTTTTTTATTCTGGGATTTATTTACCTTCTATGGCTGTCACTGGAGCTGAGAGTTGGCTTTAGCTCTGAGGCTCAGCTCCAGCTCTGAGACCTCGGCTGCTGAAAGCAGGTATCTGGTTTGCTTGGGTTCTATAATTGAAACACTGTTGCAACTCCAGCTCGGCCAGCTGGCTGAAAGCATGGGGTTTGCTTAGCTTTTATAATTGTAACATATTTGCTTAGAGTGCAAGCTCAGAGGCTGGCAGCGGCAGGCGGGAAACCTTGGCTTCCTCCGTCACTGGAACAAGCAAGCCTCCTGTTCGCTTCAGCTGCCTGGCTGCCGGCTGCCATCTTATTTGGCAGTTAATTTGCATATTGCCCTGATTAGCCAATGAGAAGTGTGTCAAAGGTATGGTTAATTACCATGTTTGTCTATTATTAGATAGGATAAAATGTCTGTTCATGTTTTTACCCAATTTCAAGTTGGATTGTTTTTGTTTTACTATAAAGTTTTGAGACTTCTCTACATATTCTAGATACAAGTCCTTTTCTGATATGTGTTGTGCAAATATTTTTTTTCTAGCATATAAGCTTAATTTTTCATTCTGTTGCCAGGATATTTCTTAGAGGAAATATTTTAAGTTTTGGTGAAGTGTAATTTATCATTTGTTTTCTTCTGTAGTTCATTGCTTTGTTGCCATGTCCAAAAAATATTTGCTTAACTATGAACCTCAAAGATTTTAATCTACAATTTATTCTAAAAGGACTAAGCTTTACATTATTTAACTTAGATTTATACTCCATTTTGAGTTAATCTTTGTATAGTATGTGAGGCTCAAGTCAATGTTAATTATTTTGCATATCAATGTTCAGTATTTCCAACAGTAATTATTGAAAGACCATCCTGCCTCTACTGAATAGCTTTTGTGCCTTTGGCACATTTTTGGGAGTGTTTATGAATCAATTTAGTAGACTTATTATTCTATTTCATTGATCTAAGTGTCTATACCTCCTGTTAATACTATACGGCTGGCAATATCTTATACATCTTAATAACAGGTAGTGTTATTGTTCCCATTTCTTGTACATCATTTTATCAATTCTTTTAAATAATATATATATATATAATGTACTAGGGGCCCAGTGCACAAATTCGTGCACTTGAAAGGTACTGTGGGCTACTAGGCTGTGTTAGGCATAGGAGCAGGTCTTGGCCCATCCTATGTTCCCCCACCTGGCCCCTTCTGCCACAGCCCCTGGTCCCCTGTTTGCCAGCAGCCCTACTCCTGACACTGCCGCTCCCACTCACTGACACACTGATGGCACCGGCCCCACTCACACCCACTGATGGCAGGGAGCAATTGGGGCTGGCTCTAGCAGCAGATGCGAGTGGTGGCTACTGCCCCAATCACCCCTCAGGAGCAGGGGTAAATGGAGAAGCCCTCAGGGGCAATCAGGGCTGGCAGCTGCCTCTCACACCTGCTTATGGCGCCAGTAATTGGGACTAGTGGCAGGCACTGGCAACAGGTGCGAGTGGGGCTGTTGCTGGCAGCAGGTGTGAGTACTGGGCCGGACCACAGCATGCAGGAGCAAAAAATTTTCAGTAATCACCAGAGGCTTGCCCTGATGACAGCAACCAGCACACGATCTTGGTCTGGCGCCCCTGCTCTCCTGCTCCACCATATCACCGCAGCTGACACCCGACATGTTTCATGCTCTGCTGCCTGCTGCCGATGCCTGCCATGTTCCATGTGTGCCCCCTGGTGGTCAGCGCCCGTCATAGTGATGGGTTGTTCAGTTATTCGGTTGTTCCACCATTTTGTCTATTTGCATATTAGGGTTTTATATATATATACTAGTGGCCCAGGACATGAAATTTGTGCATAGGTTCCCTCAGCCTAGCCTGCACCCTCTCCAATCGGGGACCCCTTGAGGAATGTCCAACAGCTGGTTTAGGCCCAATTCCTCTCACAATCTGGGACCGCTGGCTCCTAACCACTGACCTGTCTGCCTGCCTGATCACTCTTAACTGGCTGTGCCTGCCTGCCTGATCACCCCCAACTGCCCTCCCCTGTTGGCCTGATCTCACCCCCAATTGCCCTCACCTGCCAGCCTGATTGTCCCCAACTGCCCCCCTGCCAGCCTGGTCACACCTAACTGTCCCCCCACTTGCCTGGTCACACCCAACTGCACCCCCTGATGGCCTGGTTGCCCCATGCAGCCTGCTGTTCCGTCGTTGGTCATCCTTCACTAACCCCCCTATTGCCCTGGTCACCCCACACAGCCTGCTGTTGAGTGGTTTGGTCATCCCTCACTAACACCCCTGCCAGCCTGATTGCCCCCAACTGCCCCCCTACTGGCCTGGTCATGCCATCTTGTAACGGCCATCTTGTGACAGCCATCTTGTGATGACGTGAGGGTGTGATGTCACCTAGCTATTATTAGTATAGATTGTTGAAAGTATTACATATGTCCCCCTTTTTCCCATTGACACCCTCCACCCCACACCTTACCCTCACCCCAGGCCTTTACCACACTGTTATATATTTTTACATCAGCTTCTCTATATTTACCTGCATATCTATAAAAATCTTGCTGAGACTTTGTTAGGAATTGTCTTAAACCTAAGGTCTATTTGGGGAGAATTGATGCCTTTACTATGTTGAATCATTCGATCTACAAAATATAGGATATCTCTCCACTTTTTTAGATTTCCTCCTATTAATTAACACATTTCGTACCGCATAGAAATCTCTAAGACATATGCCAGGGACCGCACGTTTTTGGGCAAACCGCACGTTATTTAAATCATCATAACTACAGATCATAATGCACTTTAGGTGTTGTTTTTCAATAATTATAACATTTTTATTTACAAAAAACAATTAAACAATTAAAGTTCCTAGTACTTTTTTAATGTATGGTACTGCGTAAAACATTTTCCTCTATGAAGTGGGACCAAACAAAATTTACATAAGTATCTAGATTTGCTCCTTTTTCCATGGGTGGCACAAACTCTGCAGGCTCTCATAGGAAATTTTTTCTGTCCACTCACTGGAATACACGTAGGTTCATGCGGCTTCATATCACCTGAAAACCTTTTGGGTGGATCTTTATGAGGTGCTCTCCTTGCACCCCCAGGGGAAGGGCTGGACAGATTTGTCTCTGGTTCCAGAGAGCCTTCATTATTGTCATCCGTTATCCAGTCTCTCGCCACTGACAGCAGAAACTGTTTATACTTCATTTTTGCTTGTGGATTGAGGATGTTGTACACTCAAAATGAATTGAAAAGTCCACAGTTTATAAGGTACAGCACTACTTTTTTTTGTCCATTTCATCGTTTTCCTTAGAATGGAACAACACGAAAGGAAGTGTATCAGTTTTGTTGGCTTCCTTCCTTTTTCTGAGAGAGGGCATTTCTAAAAGCGCCAGGAACTTGAAGACAAGACTATTCGAATGACCAAAATACAATGTAACTGAAATGCTTTATGGGTTCGTGCAATTATATAGTTTTTTGTAGATTCACCTGCACGGTTTCCACCAATGAGATCGCTTCATTCAATGTGGACAAGACAGTGTGTTGACATCTAAGGTCGATAACAGATGGCGCGTGAAAAACGAGAGAACTCATGAGCAGTCCTTAACAGATGTTGCGTGAAACACGAGAAAGCTCGTGAGCAGTACGAAAGGTGTTAACATTTTGTAATTTTCATCATGCCGATACTGTAGCTGTTTCACTATATTTTTCCCTAGATATTTAATTTCTGGGGATTAATTGCAACTGATGTGTTTTTTATTTTTTCTATGTGTTCATTACTAGTATTTAAAATTGTGATTGGTTTTTATGTTAATCTTGTGTCCTACAACATTTTTATTCACTTACTAAAGGCCCAGTGCATGAAATTCGTGCACTCAGTGGTGGTGGGGGTCCCTTAGCCTGGACTGCACCCTCTGCCCTCTTGCAGTCTGGGAGCCCTTGGGGGATGTCTGACTGACTCACGGAGCGTGGGCCTAAGCCAGCAGTCAGACACCCTTAGCATTGCCATGGAGGAAGGAGAGGCTTCTGGCACTGCCACTACACTCACCAGCTGTGAGCCCAGCTCAGGGTTTCTGGCTGAGCAGTGCTCCCCCTGTAGGAATGCACTGACCATCAGGGAGCAGCTCCTGCATTGAGCATCTGCCTCCTGGTGGTCAGTGTGGACCATAGCGACTGATTGTTCCACTGTTTGGTCAATTTGCATATTAGCCTTTTTTCGATAGGATTAGTGTTAAGAGGGTATTTTTTAAAAATATATTTTACTGATTTCACAGAGGAAGGAAGTGGGAGAGAGAGATGGAAAGATCAATGACGACAGTGAATCATTGATCAGCTGTGTCCTGCACACCCCACATTTGGGATTGAGTACACAATTTGGGCATGTGCCCTGACTGGAATTGAACCATGACTTCCTGATTCTTAGGTTGATGCTCAACCGCTGAACCATGCCGGCCAGATAAGAAGATATTTTTAAAAGATTCTTTAGGCTATTCTATTTAAATAGTCATGCTATTATAAATAGAAAAAAAATTATTTCTTCCACTCAAATATGCACGCCTTTTTCTTTTCTTACCTTGTTGTATAGGGTAGGACTTATAGTACTGCTTAATATGCCTGGCTATAACAGGGATGTTTGCTTTTTTTTTCAATCTTAGAAGAAAAGTATAAAGTCTTTCAACATTAAATATATTAGTTGTAGGGTTTTTAGCCCATTGATGTGATGACTTATACTGATTTATTGTAAAACTAGAGGTCTGGTGCACAAACATTTGTGCACTCGGGGGGGGGGGGGTCCCTCAGCCCAGCCTGTGCCCTCTCGCAGTCTGGGACCCCTTGGACGATTACCACCTGTTGGCTTAGGCCCACTCCTCAGGGTATTGGGCCTAAGCTGGCAGTCAGACATCCCTCTGGCAGCCCGGGAGCCCTTGGGGGATGTCCACTTTGCCAGCGGGGAGCAGGCCTAAGCTGCAGTCGGACATCCTTAGCTCTGCTGAGGAGGCGGGAGAGGCTCCATCCACCACCACTGTGCTGGCAGCCATCAGCCTGGCTTGTGGCTGAGCAGAGCTCCCCCTGTGGGAGCACACTGACCACCAGGGGGCAGCTCCTGCATTGAGCATCTGGTCAGTGTATGTCATAGTGACCAGTCATTCCCAGTCGTTCTGCTGTTAAGGTCAATTTGCACATTACCCTTTTATTATATAGGGGTGCCTGGCCAGCCTGGCTGAGGGGCTGATGGCTGTTTTCAGGCTGGCCAAGGCCCCCAGTGGGGACCCTCATGCCATGAGGATGTGGCCAGCATGGATGAGTGGCTGATGGCTGTTTGTAGGCTGGCCAAGCCCCCCAGCGGGGACCCTCACCCCATGAGTGTGTGGCCAGCCTGGGTGAGGGGCTGATGGCTGTTTTCAGGCTAGCCACAGCCCCTTCAAGGTAGGGGTCCCCGCTGGGGTGCCTGCCAGCCTGTGTGAGAGTCTGATGGCTACATGCAGGCTGGCCACAACCCCTTTAGGGTGGGGATCCCCACTGGGGTGCCTGGCCAGTGTGGGTGAGGGGCTGAGAGCCGATTTCAGGCTGGCCAAACCCTCTTCAGGGTGGGGGGTCCTGCTGGGGTGCCTGGCCAGTCTGGGTGAGGGGCTGATGGCTGTTTGCAGGCTGGCCAAGCCCCCCAGTGGGGACCCACACCCCATGAGGATGTGGCCATCCTGGGTGAGGGGCTAATGGCTGTTTGCAGGCTGGCCAAGGCCCCCAGCCACCCAAGCTCCCAGTGGAGGCTGGCTGGAAGCAGGTATCTGGGATTTATTTATCATCTATAATTGAAACTTTGTTGCCTTGAGCAGAGCACACAGCCACTGGTTGGAAGCTTGGCTTCCTCCATCACCGAGGCAACCAAGACTCCTGCTTGCTTTGGCTTTGTGGCTGTCAGCCGCCATCTTGGTTGGGTTAATTTGCATATAGTCACTCTGATTGGCTGGTGGGCGTGGCTTGGGGCATAGCGAAGGTATGGTCAATTAGCATCTTTCTCTTTTATTAGTGTAGACTAGAGACCCATTGCACGAAGAGATTCATGCAATACGCCTTCCTTCCCCTGGCTTCCGGCACCCATTTTCCTCCAGCACCCAGGACCCAGGCCTTCACTCTGTCTGCAGTGGAGAAGCCAAGCCTCTTCAGTCTTCAGTCATCTTCAGTCTTCAGTCTTTGCTCGGGCCGGAGCCTTCAGTCTTCGCTCCAATGCCTACATATGCAAATTAACTTCCATCGTTATTGGTTCAATTTGTATACTCATCCTGATTGGCTGGTGGGCATAGCAGAGTGACACCAATTTGCATGTTTCTCTTTTATTATTGTAGATGTTGAACCACACTTATATCCCTTGAATAAATACATGTGATTATAGTGTATACTTTTTTTACATGTGGCTGGATTCTAGTTGCTAATATTTTGTTGATTTTTGTGTCAAAGTTTACGAGAGATAGTGGTCTGTAGTTTTTCTTGTTGTTGTTCTTTTTTTTAAATGTTGTACATCTGATTTTGTTATCAGGGTATAATGGCCTCATAAAATGAGTTGGGAAATATTTTCTTCTTCTCTATTTTCTAGAAAAAAAATTGTGTAGAGTGTATTTTGGTATTTTTCTGCCTGCTTAGTAGACTTTTTCAGTGAGAACTTTCAGGATTCTGATGATTCAGTATTGTCTCTTAAATCTCCAGAGTGCTATTTTTTTTTCTACAGTCTAGTTCCTTCCAGTTGCTCAGATTAGGTAAATTATATTGATTTTTCTTCAAGTTCACTGGCTCTATCTTCTGTTATCTCTTTTCTAATAAGCCCATCAGTGAGTTTTTATCATTTCTATCATTGTGTTTTTCTGTCATATACTTTCCATTTGGTTCTTTCTATAACTTTATTTATTTGCTTTATTTTTTATATTTTCATTAGTTTCAATAACATTTATAATTCATTATTAAAGATTTTTTTTGTGGCTATATTTAAATCCTATTCAGGAAATTCCACCATCTTAATCATTTCAGTGTTGGCATGTTTTGATTGTCATTTTCCACTCAATTTGTGAATATTTTGATTTTTGGTAAAATTAATGGTTTTCAATTGTATCCTGGACATTTTGGATATTATTTTAGGAGACTTTGAATCTTATTTTAATATTTTATTTTAGTAATTAATCATCCTGTTTACATTTAAACTGAAAGCCATAAGCCATGCCTGTGGGCTGTTTCAATGACATGTTAGTTTTCAGAGTCCTTGTGGTGGTATGTAGGTCTGCATCATATATGTCTTACTTATAGGCCACTAAAAATATGGGTCAAATTCCACAATGTAGTTTGCTTTTCAACCTTTTGGCACTTTGAATTTGGTCAGTTTCATATTTGTGTTTTTCAGATGTTTAACCAAAATGTCCTATGCTGGTTTTAAAGAATCCCTTTCTTCAGGTCCCTTTTCCCTTGAATTCTTCTCCCCACCCCACTACCCCCTACTTGAAAGGGTGAGGGATACTGACTGCCACTGCTGGGCTATTGTGGGAGTCCAGGTTTTCCTCTCCATCTCCACTGACAAGATAATGAAGAAGGGGAATTCTGCCCTGAGTCACCTGCTGCCTGCAGGTAAAGGGATCAAAAATGGAATTGTTTGTCCTCTGCAAGCTACTTCAGGTGGAAAGGACTGTGCTTTCTTGGGCCTTTCTCCTGTTGCTGGATAGAGTGAGGACTCTTTGCTTGGTCTCTTCTGATATTGCAATTGGAGAGGGTGGAGATTTTCTGCCCCTACCTCCTGAAGAATCTTTGTCTTTTAAGGATATACATTGAAATAATTATATATCATATGATAATAATGTGTGGGATTTACCTCAAAATAAATGGAATGTCCAGTACACAGAAAATAAGGCTGACAAAGAATCAGTGATTGATGAGCATGAAAAATGAATATGTTAATGTTAGTCATACTATTCTATTTTTGTTTATGGTAGAAATTTTCATAACACAAAGTAAAAAATGGCAATTCTATTGAAATTCTGACTTAACATTTAGATATTCTATTTGTTTTAATTTCATACTAATACAGGGTGACCTATTATAACTTCAATGTTTGATTCTATTATAATTAACTTTTCAAGCATGGTAAAACTTTCTTTTCTATTTTAGAAAAAAATAATATAATTAACTCTGATCATCCTATGAAATATAATTTTAAAAATTCTTCATGACTACTCGATGACATTTATTTAAAGATGTTTCCTACAAAGAATATAGGAATTTGAATAAATTTCTTGTAATAAAGAAATTGAGTATATAATACCATCCCATATGAAGTAGATTATCATTTACTTCAAATATTTGTTATGATTACTAGTCCAAATAACAGCCACTTCAGGTAAAATATATTTCTCCAGAATGATAAATGAGAGAGATCTATTTGTTCTGTTATATTAAGGGATTACTGTATTTTTATTAATATAGTAATAGCAAAATTCATGGCTTGTGTTTGTGGTAGATGGATAGCAAAATTTATTCACTTGCTTTTTTATACATAGCTTTTGAAATTAGATTTTGAGGTCCTCTCCATCAAGGGATGGAGTCTATTTCACCAAACTTTGCATATTAGGAACAGAATGCAGGAGGAGAGACTTTTGTAAATTCTAACCCTGGGACTCAAGAGTCTTTCCCTTAAAACACTGCTACCTTGAACACAAGCCCAGGCTAACCTGCTAGAGGATGATTGAACATGTGAAGAATAATCAATGCAGTGTCATGCCATCCAACAAATATCCAAGAGCTGGTGCAAAGTGTCTCACAGATATATGAGAGAGTCAAAAGGACATTGCAGTTGAGCCTATCTTAAATCATGACCTATAGAATAGTGATAAAGTATTGTTAACTTTGGCTATTACTAGTAAATGTAGGGATATTTTTTTTTATTATGCAATCATGTTAAACTGATAAAATATCAAAGAAAATTAAAAACTTATAAATTTCTCTAAAATTTACTTCTTACCTATGATTACTCAAAGTCATAAATGCTATCAAAAGTTTTATTATTTTTACAAGAAGTTAAGTTAATACTTTTAAATATCTAACCATATCTTGGACTTCAGCAAAATAATAGGTGATGTACAATTACAAATAAAAAAGAAGAGTACAAAAGAAAAAGAAAATGCTAAGGAATGGGGGGAACTATACATTTCCTAAATTACCAGATATTTATCAACTTAGAAAATCAAACTGTATTATTTCACAGCTCTATAGATCAAAAGATTGACATGGTCTCAAGGGGCTAAAATTAAGGTGTCAGTAGAGCAGCATTTGTTACTGGAGGATTCAGGGAAGACTTTGTATTTAGGTTCATGTGGATTGTTTGTTGAATTTAGTTCCATGCAGTGTAGGCCTGGAGTGCCTGTTATTTTGCCAGTTGCCAGCCAGAGGTTGTTCTTAACTTCTAGAGGCGACCGACATTCCTTAAATCAAGGCCTTATTTATCTTCAAAGTCAACAAAGGTACAGATAATTCTTGTTACACCTCATGGTAATATGCAATACTTGTTAGACCTCTTGTTTCACTTGATTTCCTTTTTTGCAGTAACTCTCTTCAATCAAAACAATTCTTCACGTTTAGGAACTCATGTAACTTACAGAGGACCCATTGAAATATTCCAGAAGAATGTTACCATCTCAAAATCTTTAACTTAATTATATTTGCAAAGTCCCTTTTGCCATATCAGGTAACATATTTACACATTATAGGCTTTAGGAGGTGATTTTGTTTATCGTAGAAGTTAAATTAATATTTATTAAACATTAACATTGTGTTAAGTACTGTGCCATTTTCCACCCATTATCTTTTTAGCCCTTACTAAAAAACTTGTGAAGCATATATTATTATCTATATTTTTTAAATGTGGAAAATTAAATTCAAAAAAGTAAATTAAATAGTACTACATTCATAAAGTTAGTATCAAGTTAGTGTTTTGAATTATTTGGGTGTATAAATTTATAACGATATAATATATATAATTTATAACGATATAAAGATCTTTTACAAGCAGCACAAGTAATAAAAATTGATTGATAGATGAATGAAGAAAAGAGAAGAGGATATAAAGAGGCAAAGAAAAAATAGAGATAAAATAAAGAATAAAACAAAATGAGTACATATGTTTGGATTTTCAAATAGCCTGTGAAAGTAAGAGAGTTCTGATAGCTTAGGGCTGGGGAAACCTGATTAGAGTAGATAAAGTCCTTTGAGAGCATTATTTATTTTTTTATTTAATTATCTTTATTGTTGAAAGTATTACATATGTCCCCTTTTTTTCTCTCATTGCCCCTTCTAGCCCATTCCACCTCCCATCCCAGGCTTTTACCACCCTATTGTTTGTGTCCATGGATTATGCATATATGCATACAAGTTCTTTGGTTGATCTCTTCCCACTCACCTACCCACTCCTACCTTCCCTCTGAGATTTCACAATCTGTTCCATACTTCTATGTGTCTGGAACTATTTTGTTCATCAGTTTATTTTGTTCATTAGATTCCATATATGAGTGAGATCATGTGATATTCGTCTTTCCCTGACTGGCTTTTTTCACTTAGCATAATACTTTCCAGGTCCCTCCAGGCTGTCTCAAAGAGTAAGAGGTCCCTCTACTTTTATAGCTGCATAGTATTCCATGGTGTAAATGTATCAGAGCATTATTTATCCATAATAATTTATTAAGAAATGATTTCTTATTACAAATATTATCTTATTGCAAATATTCTCTCTCTCCTTTTTTTTTAAATAAAAGCCTATCATTTTGAAACTAAATATTTTTCTTCAGCAATTAATGTAGCAGAGGACAGATTCCTGTACATTGTCATCAAACCTGATATTACAATGTTTCCCATAATGGACCAATTAAGAAAGCATAAGTATGAAATATTGTATTTCCTTTAAAATAATAAAGCTGCTAAAACCGGTTTGGCTCAGTGGATAGAGCGTCGGCCTGCGGACTGAAAGGTCCCAGGTTCGATTCCGGTCAAGGGCATGTACCTTGGTTGCGGGCACATCCCCAGTGGGGAGTGTGCAGGAAGCAGCTGGTTGATGTTTCTCTTTCATCGATGTTTCTAACTTTCTATCTCCTTTCCTCTCTGTAAAAACTCAATAAAATATATTTTAAAAAATAATAAAGTACATTAAATTTTATATGAGAAATTTTGTTTGATTATGGTGTCTTGATAAGATTGCTAGTGCCCAGCCAGTGTGGTTTAGTGATTGAGTATAGACACATGAACCAAGAGGTCACTGGTTTGATTCCCAGTCAGGGCACATGCTCTGGTTGTGGGCTTGATCCCCAATAGGGGGGTGCAGGAGGCAGCCGATTAATGTTCTCTCACATCCATGTTTCTATCTATCACTCTCCCTTACTCTCTCTAAAAAAATCAATACAAACATATTTAGAAAAGAGATTGCTACTGAAGGAGAATAATACTTTTAAGAAGTGATTTTTACTTAGAAGTATAGTTAAAACTGGTGGATCAGTCCCATAAGTATAAGCTTCAAAGACAGATCTCATACGTAAGAATATCAGCTGAAGTGATGACAGCCCCAATTCTTTATGCAATTAAGAAGTCACATCCTTGCAACTATTTGAATTAAATACCATGGTTTTCCAATGTCATTTAGAACAGTACAGTTGAAATAACATTTTAAATAAAATTAAAATATACATTATGTTAATGAATGATAACTTACAACTCAGTAACCATTTCAACAATATGCATTTTAAGGGGCAGGGGGTGAAGGCATGAATGTGAATGGGGTGGGGGCAATGAGGGGATAAGGATATATATGTAATACCTTAATCAATAAAGAAAGAATAAAAAAGAATACCTGTTTGTAATCTATGTACAAATTTGTCATGTCCATCACATGTACATGTCAGGGCTGACTGGCAGACCCTGAATGACGGATGAATGATTACTCTGATACACATTTATGTAAAAGAGAAGCCTAAGGGGCTGTTTTGCTTTAGGAGCAAACAGCCCTGTTCACCTGCCTCCTTAGGCTTTTTATTATAACAACAGCTTGAACTAAAATTAACATCTAGATATAATCAGCAGGGTAAGCATCCTTGAGAAAACACCTGCATCTGTAGTGTCTTTCAAACAAGGACGTTTTGAAGTCTAAACATAAAGATTCTATAAAACACCCTGGGCTCAGACTTGTTTGGAAAGTCAAGGCAGGGTCTGCTGCCTTCGGCAGGGTCCCCCAGAGGCCTCTGACCTTTCAGAAAATTCTCCTTACAGACTTTCCAACCAAGTCCCATGCTTCTCCACATCACCCCCCTTTTTGTTTTGCTGGCAGAGGGAGGCAGTGAAGTTTCTGCTTTTGAATGTCGGGGTCTCCAAAGTGCATTTACTGCTCGAGTTCCGATTATGTAGACTATAAGAAAAACAAAGAGAATTATAGTGACAGCAATGGTTAGTCTAATTAAGAAGACAAATCTTGCCTTCTAGCAAGGTGTAGAGGATAGATTTATAAAAGGGAAGGGGCTAGGCAGGTGAGGAATGTAGCTATGTGCAGGCCTGGGGTCTGTAGGCGATTAGATGATGCTGATGAGATGACGTTGACTCCTGGTGGGTTGGTCTGACCATGCTTATCAGTTCTGCTTGCTGGATTCACAGCTGAGTCACCTCCCTAATTACTTCACACAGGCCTTGAAAAGAAGACTTTAAGAAAAATTTAACTCCCTATTTACATATAAGTATATGTGTTTTAAAATTTAAAATAATATGATTACTTTTCAGATTAATTTAGGTGCTCTATCAGATTTATTATTAAGTATACTTATAATTCCTTTTAAGATTTATCTTTATAAACCTTCTATGACTTTCATAAACATTCTTATAACTTTTACAATTATTAAGTATTCCTACTCTAAATACCTTTCTTCCTGTTGTATTCTTTTCTTTATATTCCTTCTCACAATTTTTACTTTCTCAACTTTAGTTCTTCTTTACTTGTACAGACTCTCTGTAACTTATATATACCTTTTACAATTTATATATACCTTCTGTAATTTATATATACTTTTTGTAACTTACATATACCCTTTCAGTTTATCTACTTCACTTTCTTTTTCCTTGTATTATATGAAAACTATAAATTCCTTCTAATTAGTTATGGTTAAAAGTTAGCTCTACACAGGTTCCTCTATTCCTAGTTTCAGAGCAGTTGGAGTGGTGAGAAGTATGTCTCAGCGTTTATATTTCCTCTAGTTGGCCTACTGTCCTTGTTCTGCTCATGTCTGTCTGTCTACTCTATCCCCCTCAAGGATTCTGGCTCTGAATTCTTTCAGGGAAAGGGGATGCCAGGTTTCTTCTGTAACTTCTTCATGCTGAGGTGGGTTGAAGGTTTCTCTCAGAGCCAAGAGAGCCAAATTGCTTTCTGTCAGAGGGACAATGAAGCCTGGGCACAGAAAGAGGTGGCAATGGTGCCTAGAGGTGGTATTCCCTAGTCAGTGGTCGGCAAACTCATTAGTCAACAAAGCCAAATATCAACAGTACAATGATTGAAATTTCTTTTGAGAGCCAAATTCTTTAAACTTAAACTATATAGGTAGGTACATTATTATTAACTTAATTAGGGTGCTCCTAAGGCTTAGGAAGAGCCACACTCAAGGGGCCAAAGAGCCGCATATGGCTCGCGAGCTGCAGTTTGCCAACCACAGCCCTAGGTGTAAGTAGGGCTTGTAATCTGGTGGAGACAAACTGTGTTATAAAATTTAGTATTACTGGACAAAAGTTAGAACAGTTTCTAATAATTTCTTGTTGAAACAATTTTTCTCCCTAAAATTACCCTCAATTTTATTAGACTAATTTACTTACTGTATTAAGTCTAGTTATAATTTGGGCTGATTGTTTGCATAAACACAAGAATAACAGCTGATTGCATAGGCTATTTTTTTAAAAAAAATATGCTTTGCTGGAATCTCATGAGAAAGTTTACCTCCAGAGCAAAGAAGCCAAGCCACACAGTTGCCATCAGGCTTTGCCTGCAATACCTGCAGAATTAGGGTGCATTTATCAAGTTGAGGTCCCTATAAGTGTCTTATGGTTTCTTTTATGCTATCTCTCAGGGGTGTAACCTAGGTTCCTTACCTGGAAAAACTGCCATGAACCACCTGACTAAGCAAGGTACCAGGCTATTTATCCAAGGGGCTTATTGGCTTCAAAGTCAATCTTTATTTCTTAGAGCTTTCTGGTGACATCTAGAGTCCTGGCATATCTTTCTTTCAGACATGACATTCCATCAAAGCTTTGGTTAATAAAACTACAATTGGAAACTGGCTTATGTCCTGTTATGAAGAAATCAGATTCTTATTGGATTCATGCAAACAAACATATTGTTATGAGAGCAATAATTACTAAAACTATAATTATTTTTAGTTCATTTAATCCCATAATTAAATTCTTTTTCTCCTGATTTTTTTAGCTATTACTTCTATAAATCTAGATATTCTATAGAGTAATATAAATGACATGGAATCATGTCTTTTTTGCAAAACACAATATTACACAATATTATAACTCATAACAGTTATAAATTAAAGCATACTAGAATGTATGTAATATATATACTAGAATGTATGTAAAATATATAATTAAATAGAATATAATTATTATTACTTTTTATTTGACAGAGATTTCTATATACCTGAAGTATAAATTTTTCTTCATAAGGAGAGAAAGAAAATCTTAAAATTTAAACCCTGGGAAGGTAGTCAAATACATTATATCATTTATTATTATTATTAAACAGTAATAAGTAATATATTCATTTAAAGTACAATTGACTTCCTGATTAATATAACATAACATAATTATTTTAAATATATATATATAGCCTTTGCTTCCTAGGCAAATACAGGAAAAACCTTTGTTTCCTTACTTTCAGAAATAAGCTTATTTTTCCAATGTAAAATATACTCACATTCTTAAGAAGCATAACAGAGATGGTGAATTCCTTAGCTGAGAAACAATTCCCTCAAACTTGGAAATCCCAAGCAGGCTCCCATGACTTGCTGTGCAGTTACTTTCATTTTCTTACTCTTCATTTTTGAGGGTTCTGTTGCGTTTTGTTGCATTCCTGGCTCCTCACATGGGGACCCACCTTACCTGGGCTGACCAGCAGACTATGAATGATGATTACTCTGACACACTCATACAGCCCTGTTCACCTGCCTCCTTAGGCTCTTATTGTAACAACAACTTGAACTAAAATTAACCTCTAGATACAATCAGCAGGGTAAGCATCCTTGAGAAAACACCTGCATCTGTAGTGTCTTTCAAACAAGGACATTTTGAAGTCTAAACATAAAGATTCTATAAAACACCCTGGGCTCAGACTTGTTTGGAAAGTCAAGGCAGGGTCTGCTGCCTTTGGCAAGGTCCCCCAGAGGCTTCTGACCTTTTGGATAATCCTCCTTACAGACCTTCCAACCAAGTCCCATGCTTCCCCACATGCACACACTTGTTTTAAAAAGGAAATATATATATATATATATATATATATATATATATATATATATATATATATATCAGAACTACATCTACAACTCACCTATAATTTATTTAAACTAAGTAAGCACCTCACACCAAACAAGTAAATGAAACTGTTTTTTCTTTATAACCTTAGAGTTTAATTATTTTAAATTAAATTTTATTGTGTCATTTTATTGAATATGCATCAACTCTTACATTTGTGAGTAAAGATACATGATCATTTTGTATGCTGCTGGTTTGTTATGCAGCCATATTTTAGTAATAGGTGACAGATATTTCTAACAAATAGCAGGATATAGCCATAAGTACAAAAAATAATATAAGGGGAGGAAAGAGGGAGGGAATGAGAGATATCTGTAATACTAACAATAAAAATCTATTTTAACAAAAGTAATATAAGAAGTTTCTAATTATTTAATAATGGCATTTATTTCTAAAAACATAGTTTATATATAATCATTATCATAAATTGTATCATATCTATATTGCTTTAAATTCTGAATAATTGTTGCAATTGCTCTTAATTTAAAAAATTAATTTTTGTTTCTTACAGAGAATGACTGAATGACAAGAAAAATGTTTCAGGCACAAAATATATATGACACTTTAAGAAACTTCTGTAGAAAGAAAGAAATATAAACTATTTATTTTAGTGAAAATAAAACATAAAACTATTTATGCTAAGACCTAAACACTATTAACCAATTGGACTTAACAGACATATTCAAATTCCGTTATCTCTAACAAAGTTTCAGCTGTTTTGTTTTTTTAATTGACACTTATCCTAAAATTTACATGGAAAATCAAAGACACAGGGGAGCCAAAAAAAAAATCCTGAAATGGAATAGCAAAGTTAAAATACATACACTTTCTGATTTCAAAGCTTACTAAGATGCTTCAGTAATCAAAACAGTGTGATTCTGGCAAAAAGGTAGACATCCAAATCAAAGGATAGAATTGAGAGTCTAGAAATAACCATCCATTTATAGTCAATTAATTTTGATAAGCATGACAACACAATTTAATGAGAAATAATATTTTAGAGCTTAGACAATAGAAAATACAAACGCAAAATAATAAGTGGGCTCTAGTTGGTGTGACTCAGTTGGTTGAGCATTTTGCCATGCACTGAGAGGTCTCTGGTTTGATTTCCAGTTGGGGCACATGCCTGGGTTTGGGACTCAATTCACAGTAGGGGGCATGCAGGAGATAGCGAATCAATGTTTCCCTCACATTGATGTTTCTCTCTCTCCCTCTCCCTTGCTCTCTCTCTAAAAGTCAATCCAAATGTTCAAATAATAATAATAACAATAATAATAAAAAAATTGGGGCCTACCATCACATAGAAATGCATATTAAGTTAAAATGAATCAAATATCTAAAGAAATAAAACATGAAACACAGGTGTGAATCTTCATGACATTGAGTTTGACAATGCTTTCTTAGACAGGACATGAGAAGCATAAGTGACAAATGATAGAAAACTTAACCTTGTCAAAATTGAAATACTTTGTGCTTCATAAAACACCATCAAGAAAGTGAAAGAAACAACCCACAGAATTGGATAAAATGATTGTACATCATATATCTGAAAGACACATATATCCATAATGTATATAAAGATAATTAAAACTCAATATTAAAAAGATAAATACTCAAAATGTGCAAGAAATTTGAATAGATATTTTCTTCAAAGAATATATGCAAAGTTTAAAGACAATAAGCCCATGAAAAGATGATCAACATCATTGATCATTGGGGAAATGCAAATCAAAACCACAGTCAAATACCATTTCATACCCACTAAGATAGCTATATAAAAAAATACAGAAAATGACGTGTTAGCAAGGACATGAAATAAAAAATTGGAGCCCTGATGAAACTATTTTGGAAAAAAATCTGATAGAACCTCAAAAAATTTAACCTAGACCTACTGTATATTCCAGACATCCCACTGTTATGTCTATGCCTAAAAGAACTGAAAACATATGTCCACACAAAAACCATATACACAAATGTTCATAGTAGTATATTTATAATAGCCAAAAAGTAGAAACTACTCAAACGTCCATCAACTTATGAAATATCAACAAAATATATATTTATACAATGGAATATTATTCATTAATAAAAATGAATGAAGTGTTGATATGTCCTATAACATGAATGCAATGTGAAGATGTTATACTGTGTTAAAGTTGTCATTCACAGTAGGTACATAGTATATAATTATTTTTATGTGAAATATCCAGAAGAGTTAAATCCATAAAGACAAAAGTACTAGTAACTTAGTGGTTGCTAGAGGATTAGAAACTGGAATGGGGAAAACCTGCTAATGAGTATGGGGTTTCTTTTTGGGTGGTGAAAATTTTCTCAAATGAGATAAAGTTGACAGTTGCAAAATTTGATAAGAAATACAAAAAAACCCCAAAAACAACGCACCAAATTTGACATTTTTAAGGGATAAATTTTATTGTGTGGGAATAATATTTTGAATGAAAAAAAAATGGAACCAGGGAATAAATTGCAGAGCCCATGAATCAGAATACAAGATTTTTCTTCCTTTCTTGTTAGCTATCTAATCTAATAAAAGAGAAGCATGGTAATTAGCGTACGACCGCTACCCTTCCCATTGGCTAATCAGGGTGATATGCAAATTAACTACCAACAAAGATGCATATGTAGGCGCAATGCTGGGAGGTGAAAGGGGAAGAAGCCGCCTGCCACAAGGTGATCGGAAACCAAAGTGGCAGCTAAGAGCCGGGTGGCAAGGCAAAAGTGGCCCTGGGGCTCAAACGGAAGGAGGCGATGGTGGGGCCCCTCCCCATGTGCAGCCTGCTCCGTGTAAGGCCAGGCCATCCACACAGAGCTCAGGGGGAAAGCAGGGAAGGCAGGGTCCCCGCCCCCTGTGCAGCCCACTCCGAGTGTGGGCAGGCTATCGGCAGGGAGATCAGGTGGAACATGGGGATGACAGGGCCCCCCGCCCCGTGTGCAGCCTGCTCCATGTGCAGCCAGGTCATCGGCAGGCAGCTCAGGCTGAACAAGGGGATGACAGGGCCCCCCGCCCCGTGTGCAGCCCACTCCGTGTGCAGCCCTTCCTGAGTGCAGCCCCAGCCACCCGCGGGGCTCAGAGGAAACATGGGGATGGTGTTGGCCCCGCCCCCTGTGCGCCCAGGCCATGGGAGTTGGGCTCAGGAGGCTCCACCAGCAAAGCGGGACTGTGGATTGGGAATGGGCACAAGGCAGACTTCCTGGTCCTTCCCCTCAGCTGGCAGGCTCCTATCAATCTTCAGTTTCTACTGAAAGGAATGTGGCGCCTCCACTGCGCACCCTCCCAGGACTCGCAGGCTCTGGCGGGGAGACTTCAACAAGGACTTCAGCACCTGCTCAGGGGAATAACTGCCACCTCCTTACTCCACAGCTGCTTCTGTGTCTGCAAGAAGTGCGCATGCTCCTTTCTGTGACATGGGCAGGGCGAGAGCCTGAGTTGAGGGGTTCCACCATAGCATAGCAGCTGGACCAGTGCAGGGATGGAGGGAGGGAGGGCAGGGAAGGAGCAAGGGGGAAGCCCTGGTTCCCTGCTCCTCCTCCCACAGGCATGGCCCTTGCTGCTGTTATGATAAAAGGAGTTGTGTTTTTCTAACTCTGTCTGGGTAAAGGAAACAAGTGTCTGTGGATTTCTGATCTTACTCTCAGAGCTGCCAGTTAATACCTCTGTATGCATCATATCCAACCTCCATAGGATCTGAGGGGCAGGATCAACCTTCTTTCCATAGTTGAGGAAATTGACCAATAAACACAGGTGTCTCATGCCTCAGTGTTAACTACCACAGAAATCTCCAGGTAATGACTCAGATTCTATATCTAAGGGTATATTTTCTTCTGTTTTCATGTTTAATTCAGCCCCAAGAATCAAATAATACAATAAAGAATGAAATGAGTTCAGGGGGCTCAGCATTGTATTCCCAGGGCCTTTGGTCCCACACAAACCGCAGAGCTCAGCTATTTTGAGATGAAAGGAAAGGAAAGAGAAACGTGAAAGGTTTCCCAGCTCAGTCACAGAGACATCTCATAACCACATATTAAGGACACGGCATTAACTTAGGAGTGGAAAGGACACAAATGGAATAGAATATGGAGCCACTTGGATTGAGCAGGCCAGCAGGGGGACAGTTGGGGGCAAGCAGACCAGCAGCGGGTGGGGGCAGTTAGGAGCAAGCAGGCCGGCAGGGGGGTAGTTGGGGTGAGCACACTGGTACAGGGGGAAGTTGGGGTTGATCAGGCTGGCGGGGGGGAGCGGAATTTGGGGGCGAGTAGGCTGGTGTCGGGGGGAAGTTGGGGGCAAGCAGGCTGGCAGGCAGAGTGGTTAGGGGCAATCAGGCAGGCAGACAGGTAAGTGGTTAGGAGCCAGCAGTCCCAGATTGTGAGAGGGATGTCTGACTGCCAGTTTAGGCCCGATCCCTGTAAACCAGCAGTAGGACATCCTTCCAGGGGTCTCAGATTGGAGAGGGTACAGGCCGGGCTGAGGGACACTCCCCCCAGCCCCCGAGTGCACAAATTTTTGTGCACCGGGCCACTGGTCCTATATAATAAAAGGCTAATATGCAAATAGACTGAATGGCAGAACAACTGGAACAACCGAACAACTGGTCGCTATGAAGTATGCTAACCACTAGGAGGCATGCGCGGAACATGCTGGGCATCGGTTGCAGTGAGATGGTGGAGCAGGTGAGTGAGGGCACCAGACCAAGGTGGGGCACCAGTCGCTGTCATCAGGGCGAGCCTCTGGTGGTTACTGAAAATTCTTTGCCCCCACGTGCCTTGGTCCCACCTGGCCACTTGCACCTGCTGTCAGCCTCAATTGCCCCTCAGGGCTTCTCCACCTTACCCTGCTCCTGAGGGGAGATTGGGGCCGGCATCACTTGGCACCATCAGTGGGTGCAAATGGCGGCTGTTGGCCCTGATCTCCCCTGAGGGCTTCTCCACCTCCCCCTGCTCCTGAGGGGCAATTGGGGCAGCAGCTGCTGCTTGTACCCACTGACAGTGCTGGTCCCACTCATATCTGCTGCTGGCATTGGCCCCAATAGCTTCACGCCTTCAGTGGGTGTGAGCAGGGCCAGAGCAGTCAGCACATGGGAGCAGCAGTGGCAGGAGTGTGGCTGCCAGCAGACAGGTGATGGGAGGCCATGGCGGGAGGAGCCAAGACCCACCCCTGTGCCTACTGCAACCTCACAGCCCACAGTTCCTTTCAAGATGCACAAATTCATGCACTGGGCCTCTAGTTTACATATAATTGCAGAAAAACATAGCATGAAATAATTTACCTAGTGGTAATTTAAGCATGCTTTTATTGCTTTACATATAGTATAGTATATTTAAAGGTAGCTTCTCAAAAGATATGTCCACTTAGGTAAATGTGACCTTATATGGAAAAAGAGCCATTGTAGGAGTAATTAAGGATCTCAAGATAAGATCATGCTGAGATGTCTGGATGCTCCTTAATCTAAGGACAAGTATAATCCATTCATCAAAAAGTTACATAAAATTATTTTATATTTAAAACTGACCAAAATTAAAAATATATCAAAATTTGTGAAATGTAGCTAAAAAATTGGTTAAATGGAAATTTATAACATTTAATACTTTATTAAGAAAAAAAATAAAGTCAGATCACTAATATACACTTCAACTTAAGAAACTAGACCCAAAGCAAACCAAACAGTGAGAATGATAAAGATCATACAAAACCAAATTAAATTGAAATAGGAAAAAAAGAGAATATCTATGTAACTAAACCTGGTTCTTTGAAAGGTCAATAAAATTGACAACCTATAGGAAGACAGACAAACAAATAAATGAGAGAAGACAAAAATTACTAATATCATGAGTAAAACAGAGCCCACAGACATTAAAAAGATAAATGAATACTCTGAAAAAACTGAGTACACAAATTTGACATTTGTACATAGCTAGAAAACTGAGTACATAGCTAGAATAGACCAATTTATTTTTTAAAAACTGAATTTATTGGGGTGACATTGGTTAATAAAACCATACAGGTTTCAAGTGTATAACGCTATAACACATCATCTGCATACTGCACAGTGCGTTCACCACCCTAAATCAAGTCTCTTTCCGCTACTACTTACAGTCCCTTTGCCCTCTTCCACCTCCTCCCATCCCCCTTTCCTTTCCCTCTGGAAATCATCATACTATTGTCTATGTCTGTTTTTTTTTTCTTTTTCTTTTTTTCTTAATTCATTCATCTTTTTCACCCATCTCTAACCCCCATCCTCTTTGACAACTGTCAGTCTGTTTTATGTATCTATGAGTTTGTTTCTATTTTATTAGTTTGCTCATTAGATTTGAAACCCAAAACTAGAAATGTTACCAGACTAAACTGGTTCCTTTGCCTCCACATGTCCAAGCCCAGTAAGACACAAACAGGAGTTTGCAACAAAGAAACAGGCTGAGACAGGTGAATTAATGCTCAAAGACCCAGCTCCCTAATGGCTTCCAGGGGATGGGTTATATAGAGGAAAAATCATTGCTCATGGTGACTAAGGGAGTTAGGGTCATGGTCAGGGTCACAGTCTTTACTGATTGGTCAGTGCTAGGGTAGGGGATAGTTGATCAGTGCATCTGGTTCTGATGTCAGCCATGATATCACTTCATCTGATTTTGCTGTTTTCCTGGGCCTGGAGCTGAAACACAACTGAGGCTTAAATGTTATCTCAAGTTTGACCGAAACTCTGATTCCGGTGTCAACAGACCTGAGACTGACTCTAAGATTATTTGATGCTCATCAGAACTTCATTGCCCTGAGGCCTTAATGATTAAATGAAATGGTATGCAAGGGAGGAGGCAGGTGAGTCAGGGTTCTGGATGAGGCCAGTTTGAATCAAAAGGAAAGAAAGGAGAAAAGGTCATGTTAAAGAAATGGAGATTTTGTATGGTTACAGAAACATTAAATAGACAACAGAAATAGAAATGAATTAGGAGTTAATTTTTTCTGAAAAAAAATTTAGATATTGATCACATATAAACCGTTTAAACATTTAAAAAATAAATAATCAATTATACCCAAACTACTTCTGTAAATATACAGATAGGGGCACTCTAAGCTCAATTTTGTAAAAAGATTTTTTAAATTGATTGTTACAGAGAGAAGAAAGGAGAGGGAGATAGAGAGGGAAACATCTATCAACTACCTCCTGTACACCCCCTATTGAGGATCAAGCCTGCAACCCAGGCATGTACCCTGACCTGGATTTGAACTGGCAACATTTTGGTGCATAAGATGATGCCCAATAAACTGAGTCACACAGGCCAGAGCATTTTTCTGATATTAAAACCATAGAAAAGGAGTCCAGGAAACAAATTATAAATATACAGCAAAAAACAAACACCAGAAAATATTGTCAAATTAAATCAAGTAATGTTTAAAAAATAATACACTGTGATCAACAAAAAATAAACCATAGAATATGGGATTATTTCAAACTTGGAAAAATAGCCAATGTAATGCACTATATTAAGAGTCTAACAAATATATGAATGTATCAAGTTATACAGAAAATGCATTTGGCAAAATCCAACAAGTTTGAATATTAAACATTTTCAGCAAGTGAGAAAAGGAAGATTTCTTTAACCTGATAAAAATAATCTACAGAGAACCTACAGCTAACATCATATTTAAAGGTGAAAGTTTGATGCTTACCCCTTAAAATTGGGAATATGGAAGTATGGGCACTCTTACTGATATAGTAGGCAGTTACACAGACATGAGCACAGTAGGAATCATAGTCCATGTACAGAAGCTCACCAACGAGGAAAGTCCTCAGTTCCTAGCAATGGTAAAAACTGGGAAAACAAGTATTGTAGGGTGAGAACTCACCCTCAGGTAACTTTTTCTTCCCCCTAGCATATCATTGGTCATGCAGTTTAGACCACTTGACCTTTCATATCATTTGTCATGCAGTTCATACCCTTCCCTGACCTTTCCTGCCCTGATATGTTGCTAGTCATGTGGTAGACCCCCTTGGAGGAGGAACAAGTGAGTGGAGAAAAGTCTCATATGGCTCCCATACAAGCTCTTGCATGACCACTTCCTTAAGCATTGAGCCCTCAAGACAATGAAGTTCTGGCTTACATCAAATAATCTTAAGAATAATCTATGGTCGTCAACCACAGAGACAAAGTTTTAGCTCAACTAGAGATAAATCTAGGCCTCAGTTGTATTTTATCTCCAGGCTCAAAAAAGCAGAAAAATAAGATGTGATGCCATGGCTGACTTCAGGACAAGCTGCAATGACCAATGGCCCCCTACCCCAGTGCAGACCAATCAGTGGAGACTAGAACCCTGAAAGGACATACCTGGAAAGCTGATGAATATTTTACTGAGATTCTCCCCTGAGACCTATCTTAAAATCCTTGTCTTTAGAGAAGCAGATAAAAACCCTCAAGCCAAAGGCCCAAGAGAATTTTCCTCTCTCTCTCTCTCTCTCTCTCTCTCCCTCCTGTGTCTTTTCCAACTGAATTCTTTCACCATGTGCACCTTCTCTGGAGCACATCCACTTTCTCCCTCTTCTTCCTCCAGGCGTGTTTTCTTCACCTTTCTCCTAAGTTCCAATGGCCATTCTTTTGTCTCTGTAACTTGTTTCCTGAGTCCATGCAGCCCAGCTGGCTCACTTTTTCTATGGCTCACCTCTTCTACCTCTGTGACTTTTAAATAAACTTTCTCTTGTATTTGAGTTTTTGGCTCTTAATTATTTCTTAGCCAAATTCAAGGACTGTGGTCTAACTTCACTGGTAACATCTGGTGCTGTTTCACCATTAACATTCCTACTGCTATTAGACATAGTACTGGATTCCTAAACAGTGTAATAAGGCAAGTAAAGAGAGACAAAGCATACAGTTTGGAATCTTAGAGACAAAAAAACTGTACCTATTTGTGAATGGCATGATTTTCTACACAGAAAATTCCAATAAAGTTATAAAAATATCTGAGAAGCAATGTCAGTTTTTCAAAATGTCAGAAAATAAGGTCAACTCACAAAATCAGTTGCATTTCTATAAAACAATGAACAAGCAATTAAAAGCACTTTATCATATACAGTCACTTCAATGAATAAATTACTTCTTTCTGCAAAGACATACACATAGCCAATAAGCACATGAAAAAATGACCAACATCATTAGTAAATAGGGAAATAGAAATAAAATTCACAATTATATACTATTTCACACCCAGTAAGAGGACTATTATAAAAAAAAGATGTGCAATGACAAATGTTGGAAAAGATATAGAAAAATTGAAGCCCTCATGCATGGCTAGTGGAAAGGTAAAAATTTATAGCCATTTTGAAAAAAAAAAAAACTCTGGCAGTTCTTCAAAAAGTTAAACGTTTACTGTCAACATCCAAATCTGTAAAGAATTTTTATGAGTTTATTTGAGCCAAACTGACAGCAATTGCTGGGAAGCAAAATAATAACAGATTGAGGAAATGCTCCAGACAATGGCAGTTTTACTTTTATATCCTATCTAATAATAGACAAACATGGTAATTGACTGTACCTTCACTACATCCCCATTGGCTAATCATCACAATTGCAAATTAACTGCCAACAAAGATGGTGGCTAATTTGCATACTGCAGGAAGGGCGGGACAGTGCAGCAGCCAACACGAGAGCCACCATCCAGGTCTGTGTGTGTGACCCATAAGCTGCTGGCCTGCCGCCAGTGATCGGATCTGATCCCAGCCATAGGCTGGCCCCAGAAGCTGCCCAGAAGCCGGTGATCAGGGGGAGATGGGGATCCCCTGCCCAGGCCTGACACCTCTGGCAGAGGCATCAGGCCTGGGCAAGGGGCCGATCATGTGATTGGAGGGTGATGGGGGTCATGCCTCTGGACGAGGCATCAGGCCTGGGCAAGGGGCCGAGCCGGTGATCAGAGCAAGATGAGGGTCCCTTGCCCAGGCCTGACATCTGGGCCAGAGGCATCAGGCCTGGGTGGGTGGTGGAGCCAGTGATTGGGGGGAGATGGGGTCCCCTGCCCAGGCCTGAAGCCTGGGCCAGAAGCATCAGGCCTGGGAGGGGGGCAGAGCCAGCAATCGGAGGGGTCTGGGTGTCCTCTGCCCAGGCCTGATGCCTCGGCCTAGATGAGGGCCCTATCCAGTGATCTAAGGGTGATGGGGGTCAACGCCTCTGGCCGAGGCTTCAGGCCTGAGCCAGGGCAGAGCTGGAGATGGGAGGGAGATGGGGGTCGACTCCTCTGGCTGAGGCATCAGGCCTGTGCCGTGGGGCCAAGCCAGCGATTGGTGTGAACTACGGAGGAAACACCTTTTCTGACTGCTCATTGGCTAAGCTCCCTGTATGCCACTGGTAATATTCTTAGCAACTTGGGTAATAAGAATCCCAAAAAGGTGATCTAGGGTTTTTCACCACACTCCTGGCAAAAAAAACGAAGGTCCGCTGCTGCAGGGCTAAGAAATGTCATATCCTGCCCTAGCCGGTTTGGCTCAGCGGATAATGCCTTGGCTTGCCGATGGCAGGGTCTGGGTTCAATTCTGACCAAGGACATGTACCTAGGTTGCAGGTTCCTCCCTGGCCGGGGCCCAGGTCTGGGCTCATGCAGGAGGCAACCAATCAAAGTGTTCCTCTCACTTTGATGTTTCTCTGTCTTTTTCTTTCTCTTCTACATTTTCTAAAAATCAATGGAAACATATCCTCAGATGAGGATAAAAAAATAAAGAAATTATTATTATATGAAAGACACATCTTGAAAATGCCTAAATAAAGTTGTCATTTTTTCATGGTGAAGGGACTGGAATCCGTGTTGATGAAAACACCTTGGTGGTTTGCGGTGATTGGCAGTGGCTGCAGCAGCAGGGTGATGGGGCTGGTGCCTTCCCCTGATCAGCCCAGTCGCCTCCCACAAAGGGAGGCCAGACTGCGGCTTAGGCCCACTCCCCAAGGGGAGCAGAGAATGGGCCTAAGCCATCAGTAGGACATCCCCTGAGGGCTCCCAGTATGTGAGAGGGGGCAGGCTGGGCTGAGGGATGCCCCCCAGTGCACGAATTTCGTGCACCGGGCCCCTAGTATAGTATAATCAAACCAGAGGCCTAGTGAATGAAATTCGTGCATGGGGGGGGGTGTTCCTTAGCCTGGCCTGCACCCTCTCCAATCTGGGACCCCTCAGGGGATGTCCCTCTCCCAATCTGGAGCCACTGGCTCCTAACCATTCCCCTGCCAGCCTGATTGACGCCTAATTGCTCCCCTGCCAGCTGATCGCCCCCAAATGCCCTCCCTGCTGGCCCGATTGCCCCCAACTGCTCTCCCCTGCTGGCCTGATCACCTCCCACTGCCCTCCCTTGCCAGCCTGATCGCCCACACCTGCCCTCCCCTGTCACAACCCACCTCCTCCACCAGGACCTGCCTCTTCCACGTGAGGCAGTGGAGATGCCGGGATGGGTCTCCTCCACACCCCGCAGAGCTGCGGGATCCCCAGGCCTCACCACACAGAGCAGCCACCAGGCCCCGTCTCTGCTGTGCATTCAGCCATCTTGTGACAGCCATCCTGTGATGACCATCTTGTGATGATGTAGGGGCGTGATGCCACCTAGGCTATTATTAGTATAGATGAGGAGGCTTAAGGAGGGTTACATGAAATTCATCAGTGGTAGATTAGGGAGGCAAGAGAAAGAAGAGCTGAGAAATCTGTGATTGGATAAAGATTAAACTGAAGAGACAACTTTTATATTTGTGAGTATAGGATAGTTAACAATTAACATTTACAACACAAGGAGATGGTATTTAGGCAGTAAGATAACAATGAGGGGTTCTGTAGTCTCATGCTCTGGTGGGAGATCATGTCCTAGAAAAAACATTACTCTGATTTCCAAAGGTATCTTTTCTTAGATGCAAAAAGACAATAGACAGGCTAAGTTAAGATAGATATTGACCTTTGTCAAGGAAGATACCAGCCTAGGACATGATTACTGTCCATGACTTGCTTTTAGTTGAGAAGTTGTAATTTTAGACCATCCTGTATAGTTACTTTAGGTCTCTGAGTTTGTAAGGCCATCATGTAGGCCTCTCCAAAAGTTTTCAGGTTCAGTATATGGTTATGTACACATTACCATATAACCTCAGATTCCTATTCCAAAGTATATACCTGAAAATGGAAAGCATACAAAAGAATCCACACAACTTGTGCAGGAATGCTAATGGCAATGTTATTTATAATAGCCCAAAAGTGGAAAGAACACAAATGTCCATCAGTTGATGAATGGATAAATAAATTTAGAATCCCCATGTAATTAAATATTATTCAGCAATAAAAAAAATAAAATATTCTACGACATAGATGACTCCTGAAACATTATGCTAAGTTTAAAAAGCCAGTCAAAACAGACCACATAGTGTATTATTTCATTATATAAAATGCCCAGTGTATGCAAATTTATAGAGAGTAGATTAGTGGATGTGTGGGACTAATTATGAGGTGAGGAGAAAAAATGGTGATTGAATGCAAATAGGTATGAAATTTCTTTTAGAGGGGCAAAATGTTCTAACATTAGATTGTAATGAAGATAGCAAAAGCTGTAAATGTATTTAAAACATTGAGTTGAGATCTAGCCAGCATGACTCAGTTGGTTGGGTCTCTTTCCATGCACCAAAAGGTTCCTGTTTGATTACTGGTCAGGGCATATGCCCGAAGTTGCAGGCTCAATCCCCAGTAGAAGGCATGCAGGAGGTAACTGATCAATGTTCAACTCTCACATCAATGTTTCTTTTCTCCCTCTCCCTTCCTTTCTCTCAAAAAAATCAATAAAAATACTTACAAATAAAACAAACATTGAGTTGTGCAATGTAAATGTGTGAATTGTATGATATATAACTCATATCTCAGAAAAGCTGTTTTATAAAATAAAGTGTTAAGAAAATGTATGCAGAATTTGCGTGCTGAAAGTTACAAAATTTTAACAAAATAAACCTAAGACTCAACTGTAAAGACGTACTACATTCTTTCATTTGAACACTCAACATAATAAAGATATCAATTTTTTTCCTAAATTGACGTGCATATTTAACATAATTCCAATGAAAATCTCAGTATAAATTTTTGCAATTATAGAAAAGTGCATTCTGAATTTGACATACAAAGAGGAAAACACTAGAATTACTGAAAATATTTGAAAAAAAAATGAAGTTGGAGAAATTGTAGTACTAATTTTAATGTTTACCATAAAGCTACAGGAAACAACGCTGTAGAGTATGGATACAGGGGTAGACATATAGATCAATAAAGTAAAGCATATAGTAACCCAAGAAGTATTCCACTAAAATATATCTATTGAATATTGAAAAAAGTTGAAAAGCCATGGAAATGTAATCTTTTCAACATATACTGCAAATATTGGACATCCATATGAAAAAATAACGATGTAAACCTCAAACTTTATATAAAATTAATTAAAATGGGTCATTAATTGATCTAAATTTCAAATGTAAAGTTATACAACTCTTCAAAGAAAAAAGTGAATAAAAATCAGCTTCCTGATGTAGGATTATACAATTGTCCTTATATATGACATCAAAATAATGACTCATTAAGAAAAAATAAAACTATCAAAATTAATTTTTTTTCCTGTGAAAGAGAGAGCTAAGGACTCTTTTACTTCAGTAGTAAAAGCAGTCCTGTTCTCCTGCTTTATTGGCTTTTTATTGTAAAAAGTTTGAACTCATATTAATCTCTAGATACAATCAGCAGGGTAAGTGTCCTTGAGAAAGTATATGCTTCTACAAGGTCAGGTCTTTAAAGACTAAACATAGAGATTCTAGCAAAATACCCCAGGGGATCAGACTTTTTTGGAAAAGTCAAGGTAGGGGCTGCCACTTTTGGCAAGGTCCCCTCAGAGGCCCCTGACCTTTCAGCGAATCCTCCTTACAGACATTCCAACCAAGTCCTGTGCTTCCCCACACATACAACTAATTACTGGCAGAATAAATACTAGACCTTAGCTTTCCTGATTATCAATAGTTTGAATAGCTGAAATATAGGGAATGGAGGAGTGCTGGGGTCCAACCCCAGCAGGTCCAGGGGTCCCCAAAGGTGTGGACAGAGTCGGCGAAGAAGGAATGACACGGAGACAGCGTTCAGTTGATCAGCAGCCTAGCCAGGATCTCTAGCCAGGATCTCCAGCCAAGTTCTGGTCTGGATCTCCAGCAAAGTTCTGGTTAAGATCTCCAACCAAGTTCTGTGTCCATGTTCTCTTGCTAGGTTCTCCAGGTTCTCCAGCCAGGTTCTGTAGCCATGTTCCCTCGCTAGGTTCTCCAGCCAGGTTCTGTCCAGGTTCTCCAGCCAGGTTCAGTCACCGGGTTCTAGTCAGGTTCACTTGCCATGTTCTATCCAGGTTCTGTAGCCAGGTTCTGTCTCTAGGTTCTTCAGCCAGGTTCTCTCGCTAGGTTCTGTCTCTAGGTTCTGTTGCCAGTTTCTGTCCAGGATGTTTTGCCATGTTCTGTCTCTAGGGTCTGTCTCTAGGTTCTGTGTGTAGGTTCTGTGTCTAGGTTCTGTCTCTTTTTTCTTTTTTAAAAAAAAATTAAATCTTTATTGTTCAGATTATTACATTTGTTCCTTTTTTTTCCCCTCATTACTCCCCTCCTCCCAGTTCCCGCCCCACCCTCCGCCCTCACTCCCCACCCACTGTCCTCATCCATAGATGTATGATTTTTGTCCAGTCTCTTCCTGCATCTCCCACACCCCTTTCCCCCCCAAGAATAGTCAGTCCATTCCCTTTCTATGTCCCTGATTCTATTATGATCACCAGATTATTTATTCACTTGATTCTTAGATTCACTTGTTAATAGATGCATGTTTGTTGTTCATAATTTGTATCTTTACCTTTTCTTCTTCCTCTTCTTAAAGGATACCTTTCAGCATTTCATATAATACTGGTTTGTTGGTGATGAACTCCTTTAGCTTTTCCTTATCTGTGAAGCTCTTTATCTGACCTTCACTTCTGAATGATCACTTTGCTGGATAAAGTAATCTTGGTTGTAGGTTCTTGGTATTCATCACTTTGAATATTTCTTGCCATTCCCTTCTGGCCTGCAAAGTTTCTGTTGCGAAATCAGCTGACAGTCGTATGGGTATTCCCTTGTAGGTAACTGAATTTCTTTCTCTTGCTACTTTTAAGATTCTCTCTTTGTCTTTTGCTCTTGGCATTTTAATTATGATGTGTCTTGGTGTGGTCCTCTTTGGATTCCTTTTGGTTGGGGTTCTCTGCACTTCCTGGACCTGTAAGTCTATTTCTTTTACCAGGTGGGGGAAGTTTTCTGTCATTATTTCTTCAAATAGGTTTTCAGTATCTTGTTCTCTCTCATCTTCTGGCACCCCTATAATTCTGATGTTGGTACGCTTGAAGCTGTCCCAGAGGCTCCTTACACTATCTTCGTATTTTGGGATTCTTTTTTCATTTTGCTTTTCCAGTTGGGTGTCTTTTGCTTCTTCGCATTTCAAATCTTTGACTTGATACTTATGCTCCTCTGGTCTGCTGTTGTGTGTCTGTATAATATTCTTTATTTCAGTCAGTGTATGCTTAATTTCTAGTTGGTTCTTTATCACAACATCGAGGGTCTTGTTAGATTTCTTGAGGATCTCACTACATTTATCGGCAGTCTCACCAGTCTTTTTGAGGGCCTTATTAAGTTTATCGGCAGCTTCTAGACAGTTCTTGAGAGACCTTAAAAGTGTGGTTTTGAGCTCTATATCTTCCATTTCTGACATTTCCATCCTGTTTCTTTGTCTCCGCATTTTTTTTTATCTTTTCTTGGTGCACCCCCTAGTGGTCTTTGTGCGCAGTCTTGTAGTTAAGCCTTGATTGTTGTCGGGGGTGATTTGACCTCCAGGCTAACTGGCTATGAGAGTCAGCTGTGTCTGCAGTGGGAGAGCTTCTGTGCTGGATCTCTAGGGTGGTGCTAATCTAGAGTTTGCCTGAGGCAAATGGCTCTGCGCAGGGCTTGGGCGGGGCGGGTCCCAGGGGATCTACAGGGCGGGCGGAGGGAGCAGTTATGGCTGCTCTCAGTTCCGTCCCTAGGGGCTCTGCCTCACAAAGTCCCAGCAACCGCTGCAAACCTCAGCGAGAAAGCTGCCTTCGAGTTCCGACCAAAGCCAGACAGTCCCGCTTCTCCCGTTTGAGTCTGGGTCCTCAGAGACTCGCCCGGCTCTGGAGCTCAGAGTCTGAAGCTCCCTCCCAATTGAAAACAACAACCATGCCCTCCGCCGCTAGCCCGCTCCGCGCGCACTCCGCACCTGAGTATTTCACTTCAGCACTGCGCCTCCTCTGAGTCTGGGTATGATATTCTCTTTCCTCCTAGTTGTAGAATTTCCACTCAGCCAGCCTCCCTGTGGTTCTGGATGATGTCCGTTCCATCTTTTAGGTGTAATTTGAATTGGTTTTTCAAGGCAGCAATCTCTGGCATTAATCTATGCCACCATCTTGGTTTCTCTCCTAGGTTCTGTCTCCAAAATTAAAATTTTGGCACTGCAAATCATACTGTTAAAATAATGAACAAAGTACAGACTAAGAGAAAATACGTTTCAATCACATATCTAACAAAGGACTTATATTTAAAATATATAGAAAACTAGAGGCCCAGTGCACAAAAATTTGTGCACTGGGGGGGGGGATAACTCCCTCAGCCCAGCCTGTGCCCTCTCGCAGTCTGGCACCCCTCGTGGGATGACCACCTTCTGGCTTAGGCCTGCACCCTGGGCGATTGGGTCTAAGCTGACAGTCAGACATCCTTCTGGCAGCCTGGGAGCCCTTGGGGGATGTCCACTGGCCAGTGGGGAGCAGGCCTAAGCTACAGTCTGACATCCTTAGTACTGCTGAGGAGGCAGGATATGCTCCCACCACCACCGTTGTACTGGCAGCCATCAGCCTGGCTTGTGGCTGAGCAGAGCTTCCCCTGTGGGAGCACACTGATCACCAAGGGGCAGCTCCTGCATTGAGCGTCTGGCCCCTGGTGGTCAGTGTGTGTCATAGTGACAAGTCATTCTTAGTCTTTTTGCTGTTAGGGTCAGTTTGCATATTATCCTTTTATTATATAGGATAGAGGCCTAGTGCATGGGTGGAGGCCAGCTGGTTTACCCTAAAGGGTGTCCCGGATCAGGGTGGGGGTCCCGCTGGGGTGCCTGGCCAGCCTGCGTGAGGAGCTGATGGGTGTTTGCAGGCTGGTCACACCCCCTTCAGGGTGGGGGTCCCCACTGGGGTGCCTGGCCAGCCTGGGAGAGGAGCTGAAGGCCGTTTTTAGGCTGGTCAAGCCCCACCCAGTGGGGACCCTCACCCCATGGAGGTTTGAGCCACCTGGGTGAGGGGCTGATGGCTGTTTTCAGCCTGGCCACACCCTCTTTAGGGTGGGGGGATCCCCACTGGGGTTCCTTGCTAGTCTGGGTGAGGAGCTGAGGGCCATTTTCAGGCTGGTCAAGCCCTGCAGCAATGGAAGTTCCCAGCCTCTCCTTTTTTTTTGTTTTTAATTCTGGGATTTATTTACCTTCTATAATTGAAACTTTGTTGCCTTCAGTGTAGCTCAGAGCCAGTCACAGAAGGTGGGGAGCTTGGCTTCCTCCATCACTGGAGTAACCAAGCCTCCTGCTCTCTCCAGCTCTCAGCTGCTGCCCGCCATCTTGGTTGGGTTAATTTGCATATAGTCGCTCTGATTAGCTGGGTGGTGTGGCTTAAAGCATAGTGAAGGTACAGTCAATTTGCATGTTTGTCTTTTATTAGATTAGATTCTTAAAATTAAATAGTGAGAAAACATAAAAGTCATTTAAAAATGTGCAAAAGATTTGAACAGACACAGCTTAGTGAGAATGAAGGGAAACTGGAACTCTGATGCTTTGCTGAAGGAATAGGCAAAAAGATACAAGAACTCTTAAGAACAGTTTGGCAGGTCCTTATGAAGTTAAACATGCAGTCTGTATATGGCTGAGCAATTCCACTCTTAGGAATTTACTCTAGAAAAATGAAAGTTTATATTCCCACAAAAATTCTATAGAAACACATTTATAGCAGCTCTATAATCATCTAATCAGGAAACAATCCAATTGTTCTTTGATGGATAAATGTATAATATCACTACCACATATCTCCATAATGGAATGCTACTTAACAATACAATATATGAATAATCAGCATATGTGACAACTTGAATGAACCTCAAAGTCATTATGCTGTGTGAAAGAATCCACTTACTAGTACATGACGATCCATGAAAAATTGAAGGACAAAAAAAAGAACTAAAAGACTAGCTACTCCAGTCAGGTAATTAATGAAGTTTATTAAGGGAAACTTACATATGAGGTGTGCCTTAGGTGATTACAAGACAAAATGGATCCCAGTGTCACTTGGCAGGTGCCAAATAATTTTATATGGTAAAAGTAGGGGACTAGTCATGGGTACCAGCATGGGAACAATACCAGGTATGGTCAATTAGTTTATATGTTGCCGGGACAACAACCTATTCCAGGAACTAGGACATTGCAGGAGACAAGGTAGGGGTGCTGATTTAAGTTAGAATGAATATCAATTATATGTGACTTGTCTCTAAGAGGGGTTTTGCTGAAAACAACTTCTGTTCTGTCCTGGGTCCAACTTGCAGGACAGACAGCAGCCACATCACGGAACAGTATCTTCTCCACAGTAATCTAAATATGTAACATATTGCTTGATTTAATTTATATGGCATTTTCAATAAGACAAAACTATATTGACAATACAGTTCTGTGGTCCTTGAGTTAGGGGTTCAGAGAAATATGACTACTAAAGACATATGGGGTTTTAAGAATGATGGAATAGTTCTGTTTCTTGATTGTAATAGTGGTTACTAAAATACCTAAAAAGTCACACACAAAAGTCAATTTCAGTATATGTTAATTATCTAATCTAATAAAAGACAAATAAGGTAATTAACCATACCTCTGACATGCTTCCCATTGGCTAATCAGTGAGATATGCAAATTAACTGTCAACCAAGATGGCGGCCGGCAGCCAGGCAGCTGAAGCAAACAGGAGGCTTGCTTGCTCCAGTGATGGAGGAAGCCAACATTCCCCGCCTACCTTGCCGGGCTCTGAGCTGCACTCTAAGAAACAATGTTGCAATTATAGAAGCCAAACAAACTCTAGATTCCTGCTTTCAGCAGCTGAGGCCTCAAGCTGGAGCCAGCCTCACAGCTAAAGCCAGCTCTCAGCTCTAGTGACACCCATAGAAGGTAAATAAATCCCAGAATAAAAGAAAAAAAGAAAAAAAGGAGAGTTTGAGAGCTTCAGTCACCTGCCAGCCTGAAAACGGCCCTCAGCCCCTCACCCAGACTGGCCAGGCACCCCAGTGGGGACTGCCACCCTGAAGGGGGTGTGACCAGCTGCAAAAGCCATCATCCCCTCATCTAGGCTGGGCAGGCACACCAGTGGGGACCCCCACCCTGAAGGGGGTGGCACCAGCTGCAAACATCCATCAGACCCTCACCCAGGCTGGCCAGGCACCCAAGTGGGACACTCACCCTGATCTGGGACACCCTTCAGGGAAAACCAGCTGGTCCTCACCCATGCACCAGGCCTCTATCCTATATAGTAAAAGGGTAATATGCAAACTGACCCTAACAGCAGAAAGATTGGGAATGACTGGTCACTATGAAATACACTGACCACCAGGGGTCAGACTCTCAATGCTGGAGTTGCCCTCTGGTGGTCAGTGCGCTCTCACATGGGGAGCTCTGCTCAGTCACAAGCCAGGCTGATGGCTGCCAGTACAGCGGTAGTGGTGGGAGCCTCTCTTGCCTCCTCAGCAGAGCTAAGGATGTCAGACTGTAGCTTAGGCCTGCTCTCCACTGGCAAATGGACATCCCCCAAGGGCTGCCAGGCTGCCAGAGGGATGTCTGATTGCCATCTTAGGCCCAATCTCCCGGGGAGCAGGTCTAAGCCAGTAAGTGGTCATCCCCTGAGGGGTCCCAGACTGTGAGAGGGCACAGGCCGGGCTGAGGGATCCCCCCCAAGTGCACAAATTTTTGTGCACTGTACCTCTAGTAAAAAATAGAAGTTTAAGAGAGAGAGAGAGAGAGAGAGAGAGAGAGAGAGAGAGAGAGATAGAAAGTGGGAGAGAGAGTGATCAATGATTTCAGAGTGGGAAAAATAACATCAGAAATCTGAAAATGAAACATGAGTCCATAATAAATGACCAATAACATTTAAAAATAACTGCATTAAGTTCTTTTACATAAAAATGTAATTATTGATTATGAAAGTTTAGTAGTTGGTTTAAGCAATAAGCTGAGGAATTAACAGAATTTCAAGAGTTACATGGTAACTGCTTTTACTAAGAGTAAAATGTGAAATTAAAATACAAAATTTACTTTCATATAAGAGCTACATCTTTAGATCATGTTATATTTTTTCATCAAAATAATAAATTATATGGAGTATATTTTGCAAATAAATTTTTGCAAAATACCATAATCAAAAATACCTAATGGATCATGCCAGTTCAAATTCTTACCTCAAAACTCCAAGCATATTCCACTAAACCAACTTAAAAATAAACATAATTGAACACAGCCATCTAAAATCAAGTATTTTACCTCTAATATTAGAATAAAATTTCTATATTTTATACACTCTTGCTTAGAGTTATGTGTGATCATTATTCTTTCTAAACTTCAGTAAGACATAATATTGGTTATCCCTATGACAGAATTGCTCTGTCTTTGCCACATAAGTTTGCCATTTAAGAACATGTATATAGTAAACCCTTTTGTATATCTATTTTTCACACTTCTAATACAGAAATAGATCATTTATATACAGAAATAACACTTTACAAAAATTTATATCAGGCACTAATTTCATACTAATGTAATTTTCAGCCACCATGGTGGTACCCAGAATTCAAGTTTTCCTTTTCAAGATACTGACAGCTGCTATTTCAAAGAAGTGTTATTTGTATTCCGTATATCATTGTGATTCATGCTTAATATATCATTGTGATTCATGCTTAACCTAGAGTCTATGAGATTAAGTGAAAATTCTACTTAGCTGTAGAAATCATTATGCATTGTGCATCATTGTGCATTATGCAACGTTTTCAATATACCTGTAACAGGCCTTAATCATGCACTGTAAACGGAGTTACACCAAAGAAGAGATGTGGCTGCATTTTCATAGTCTAGCTCTTTTCTAAATATAATCCTCATTTATTTAACCTATGAAAGAATACAATTGTTTACACCTTTCTAATTTGGACTTCCAAATAATCTTGAATGTAAGGAAAGAAATTGTGTCCCCTATTGTAGCTTTTATCAATTTTGTTGAAAGTGATAGTTTTGTAATATTACCCAGAAATACAAAAGAACACACACACAGGTTTTAAACTATATCTGTTGTTCTGCCATATTTATGACAAACACTGAGCGTCCAGATTATTATGACCATCTGACGTTTATAGGCAAATTAGCTATAATTTCGAGCTGAAGTTGCTAGAGGGCCAGACCATTATAAATAGGGAAGTAGGTTGCTTACCACGACAATAGAAGTGATGTTTTTTTTCTGAAGATATGGGTAAACAAAGCAATATAACAGCCTTTGAATGTGAAAGATATATATATATATCTTCAAGATTATATATATATTGAGTGGCCAGATTATTATGAACACCTGACGTTTGTAGGCAAATTAGCCGTACACTGCATCGTATGGGATATGGAAGCCGAAGGCCTGTTTGAACACCTTTGCTGTCTGCAGTTACCAAGATAAAATGTCTCCAATTTGCACAGGAACACAAGGGTTGGACAGTCGAGCATTGGAAAAAAGTCATGTGGTCCGATGAATCACATTTCCAGTTACATCATGCAGATGGCACAGTGATAATTTGGCGGAAACAGCATGAAAGCATGCACCCCACATTCATGAGTATAGCCCTTCAAGCTGGTGGGGCCAGTGTTATGGTTTGGGGCATGTTTTCTTGGCATGATTTAGGCCCTTTAATTCGTGTGGAACAAAGCCTGAATAGCACAACATACCTAAGTATCATTGCTGATCAAGTTCATCCTATCATGTTGATGGCGTAACCCAAGGGAGATGGCTTCTGCCAACAAGACAATGCGCCATGCCACGGTGCTCATATTGTGCAGGAGTGCTTTCAAGAACAGGAGGGAGAGTTTACATTGCTTAGGTGGCTCCCACAATCACCAGATCTCAATCCAATTGAGCATTTGTGGGACGAAGTTAAAAGAGCCATCAAGCAGCTGGTACCACAACCATCAAGTCTCAGAGAACTGGACAGTGCTATTCATCAGGCATGGTGTCAGATTCCTCACAACAACTTTCAACATCTTGTGGAGTCAATGCCAAGAAGAATCCCCACTATATTGGAGGCAAAAGGTGGCCCAACAAAGTACTGATGGGGTGGTCATAATAATCTGGCCACTCAGTGTATATACAAATGGCACTGTTGGGTATTATGGTAGGTAGTTCTATTTTTAATTTCTTGATGAGTCTCTATACTGCATTACATAGTGGTTGCACTAGTCTCCATTGCCACCAACAGTGCAGAAACTTTTTATGTTGATGTAGTCCCATTTGTTTTCTTTATCTTAGGAGATGTATCAGTATACATAGTTCTGAAAGATATGCCTGATATTTTGCTGCTTAGGTTTCATCTAGTATGTTTATGGTTTTATGACTTACATTTAAGTCGTTTATCCATATTGAGTATATTCTTGTGTATGGTGTAAGTTGGAGGTCTAGTTTCACATTTTGGCATGTATCTGTCCAGTATTTTCAGCACAATTTATTAAAGAGACTATCTTTATTCCATTGCATACTCTTACATCCTTTGTTAAATATTAATTGAATTTAATGGCTTGGGTCAATTTCTGGGGTCTCTGTTCTAGTACATTGATCTATATGCCTATTCCTGTGCCAGTACCAGGCTGCTGTGTTTTTACTAAAAATATTTTTATTGATTTCAGAGAGGAAGGGAGAGGAGAGACAGATAGAAAAATGAATGATGAGAATCATTGTTTGGTTGCCTCCTTCTGAATGCCCCTACTGGGGATCAAGCCCACACCCTCGGCATTTGCCATGACCAAGAATAGAACCATGACCTCCTGGTTCATAGGTTGACACTCAGCTACTGAACTATGCCAGCCAGAAAGTACCAGGCTGTTTAGATTACATTGACTTGGTAGTATAACTTAATATCTGGTATTGTGATCCTTCCAACTTTGTTCTTTCTCAAGATTTTTGTGGCCATTCGGGGTCATTTTGGTTCCATGTATATTTTTGGAGCATTTATTGTAGATCTGTGAAATATGCCATGATATTTTAATAGGGGTTACATTGAATCTATACCTTGCATTGGGTAGTAAGATCATTTTAATGATTAATATGGTATATTCTTCCACTTGTTTATATCTTTCTCTATCTCTTTTTTCCACACTGTATAGTTTTCCAAATACAACTCTTTTCCCTTCTTTTCTTGCAATGGTAAATGGGATTATTTTTTGTTTATTTGTTTCTCTTTCAGATAATTCATTCTTTGTATATAAAAATTCCATCGAGCCCAGCCACATAGCACAGTGGTTGAGTGTCAACATATGAACCAGAATATCACAGTTTGATTACTGGTCAGGCACATGCACGGGTTGCAGGCTCAATCCCCAGTGTGTCGCATGCAGGAGGTAGCCAATCAATGATTCTCTCTCATCATTGATATTTCTATCTCTATCTCCCCCTCTGCATTCCTTTCTGAAATCATAAATTTTAAAAATAAAAATGCCATTGATTTCTGTGTGTTAATTTTGTATCCTGCTACATTGCCAAATTTATTTATTAAATCTAGTAGTTTTTTGGTGGCATCTTTAGGGTTTTCTATGTACAATATCATATCATCTGAGAATAATGACATATTTACTTCATCATTTCCAATTTGGATGCCTTTTATTTTTTCATCATCATGTCTGATCACTATGGCTAAGATTCCCATACTACGTTGAACAGGAGTGGTGAAAGTAGACATCCCTCTTGTTCCTGCTCTTAATGGAAATGGTTTGAGTATGATGTTGGCTGTAGGTTTGTCATATAAGGCTTTTATTATGTTGAGATATGCTCCCTCTATTCCCGCTTTGCTGAGAGTTTTTATCAAAAATGAGAATTGGGTTTTGTAAAATGCCTTTTCTTGGTCTGTTGATATGATCATATGATTTTTTACTTTCAATTTGTTTATGTGATGTATCATATTTATTGATTTGTGAATATTGTACCAGCCTTGCATTCCTGGAATAAATCTCACTGGGTCATAGTGTATGATATTTTTAGTATATTGCTGGATCCAGTCTGCTAGTATTTTGAGGGTTTTATCATGTATGTTCATCAGGGATATTGGCCTGTAATTCCCTTTCTTTGTAGTTTCTGTATCTGGTTTTGGAATTCAGATAATGCTGGCCTCATAAAAAGAGCTTGGAAGCGTTCCTTCTTCTTGGGATTTTTTCTAATAATTTGCAGAGGATAGTTGTTACTTTGAATGTTCGATAGTGCTCCCCAGTGAAGGCATCCAGACCAGGGCTTTTGTTTGCTGGTAGTTTTTTTTTGTTTGTTTGTTTGTTTTTTCTGTTTGTTTGTTTGTTTTATTACTGCTTTGCTTCCATCAGTTGTCACTGGCCTATTCAGGTTCCTGAATCTTCCTGATTGACTTTTGGAAGATTGCATTTTTCTAGGAATTTGTCTGTTTTATCCACATTTTATAGCTTATTGGCATATAGTTGTTCATAGTATTTTCTCACAATCCTTTGTATTTATGTGGTGTCAGTTGTTACTTCGCCACTTTTGTTTCTGTTTTTATTTATGTGTGTCCTCTCTCTTTGTTTCTTGATGAGTCTGGCTAAAGGTTCATCCATCTTGTTTATCTTCTCAAAGAACAAGCTCTTGGTTTCATTGACCTTTTGCCTTGTTATTTTACTCTTTATGTCATTTACTTATGCTCTTTATTATTTATTTCCTTCTACCTACTCTGAGCTTTTCTTGTTGTTATATTTCTATTTCTTTAAGTTGTAGGGTGAGATAGTTCATTAATAATATTTTTTTTTTTCAGTTAGGCTTATAGTACTCTGAACTTCCCTCTCAGTACTGCTTTCACTGTGTCCCATAGATTTTTGGGCTGTGTGTTCATTTTCATTTATTTCCAGGGATTTATTTATTTTTTTTATTTCTTGTTCCCATTGATAACCCGTTCATTGTTTAATAACATGCTATTTAGCCTCCATGTGTTTTAATGTTTTTGAGTGTTTTTACTGTAGTTGATTTCTAATTTCATGCCATTGTGATCCAGAAAATGCTTGATGTAATTTCAATCTTGTTGACTTTGTAGAGACTTAGTTTGTGTCCTAACATGTGGTCTCTCTTTGAGAATGACCCATGTGCACTGGAAAAGAATATATATTCTGCAACTTTGGGGTGAAATGTTCTGTAAATGTCTAGTAAATCCATCTTATCTAGTGTGACACTTAGAGTCACTGTTTCCTTGTTGGTTTTTTTTTTTTGTCTGGAAGATTTATCCAGTGAAGTCACAGGGTGTTAAAGTGTCCTATTATGGCTATCTTGTTGTTGATCTCTCACTTAAAATCCTCCAGAATTTTTTGTATATATTTAGGTGCTCCTATATTGGGTGTATATATCTTTACCATGGTTATATCCTCTTGTTAGATCAATCCTTTTAGTACTAGGTAGTGGTGTTTATTGTCTCTTGTCATGGCCTTCATTTTGAAGTCTATTTTGTCAGATATAAGTATTGCTACCCCAGCTTTTGTTGTTGTTATTGTTTCCATTTGCATGGAACATTTTTTTTTCCCATCTGTTCATTCTCATCCTCTGATAGTCTTTTGTTCTTAGGGCAGTCTCTTGTGGATAGCATATCATCTATTTATATTTTTGTATCCATTCAGCTACCCTTTTTCTTTTGATTGGCGCATTTAATCCATTTACATTTAAGGTTATTATTGATAGGTACTTATTTATTTCCATTTTAATTCTTTATGCCTCTCTCTCTCTCTCTCTCTCTCTCTCTCTCTCTCTTTCTCTCTCATTTCTTGTTATTACTACAGCAGTCCCTTTAGCATTTCATGAAGGGCTGGTTTGTTGTTGCTAAACTCCTTTAACCTTTTTTTTTTTTTTGTCTTGGAAGCTCTTTATCTCACCATCTATTTTGAATGATAGCCTTGCTGGATATAGTAATCTTGATTTCAGATCCCTGCTTTTCATTACCTTGAATACTTCATGTCATTCTTTTCTGGCCTGTAGAGTTTCTTGTGAGAAATCAGTTGACAGCCTTATGGGAGCTCCTTTGTAGTTAACAAATTGCTTTTCTCTTGCTGCCTTTAAGATTCTCTCTTTGTCTTTAATTTTTGGCACTTTAATTATGATGTGTTTGGGCATGGGCCTCTTTGGGACCTTCTTGATTGTGACTCTCTGTGCCTCCTGAACTTGTGTGACTTTTTCTTTCACCAGGTTATTGTAGGTTTCTGCCATTATTTCTTCAAATATGTTCTCGATCCCTCTCTCCCTTTCTGCCTATTCTGGCACACCTGCTATTCTAATATTGTTCCATTTCACATTGTCCCACAGCTCCCTTAAGCTGTCCTCCTGTTTTTTAATTGTTTTCTCTTTTTGCGTTATTTTTTTCCTATCCTATCTTCTATTCACTGCTCAGATCCATGGCTTCTCCTAATTTGCTATGTATTTCTTCCAATGTGTTCTTTATTAGTGCTATCTCATTCTTCATTTCCTTCTGGTCTTTTTTCATAGTTTCTATATATTTTCTCATGTTGTTGTGCATCCTTGTAATCATTATTCTGAACTCTATATCTGAGAAACATCTTATCCCCATTTAATTTAGCTGTTCTTCTAGAAAATTCTCTTGTTCTTTCGTTTGGGTCTTGTTTTTTGTCTCCCCATTTTGGCTGCCTGTTTGAGTTTGTTTCTATGTATTAGGTAGATATGCTATTACTCCCAGTCTTTTTGGAGGATCTCTAGTGCAGGACAAAATCACAGATTATTTGTGACTGGCCTTGAGTACTGTTTGGAGCTATTAACAATCCACAGCTTGTTGCTCTCTGCTGGGACTGGGTGCCTTTGGAAAGGACCAAGATGTGCACCAAGTTCTGCTTTTTCCTAGCTCAGGGTCCAGTAGGAGATCAGACAAGACTCAAAGCCCCCAGAGATCTGCCTTTGCCTGAAGTCTGATTGTTATTCTAAGACTTAGCCTCAGGTTATTGACCACAGCAGGACTAGACTCCACATGTTGGAACAAGAGGTTTTCTAACAGGGTGGGGCAATTGCTTCCCCCATCACCCCAGGCAAAAGCTGCCTCAATGGTAAAGGTCTGCCAGAGAAAGGTGTTGTCTTCAGTATGAGGGAATGACTCAGCACAGGAGAACTCTAACCTCAGAGCTCCCAAACTTGGAATATCTTCACACAGCTCAAGTTCTCTTAGCCCTCCTTCTGCATGGATCCCACAACATTTTGTGCATTGGACCATTAATAAATTCCCTGCAATTCCAGCTATGTCTCCCTGGAAGACAGCAACCCTGCTGCTTTTCTCAAACAGATGTTATGTGTGAACCTTTCTCTGTTCTGGTGCTCTGGGCTGGGGAACTCAGCTTGGATTTTAGAGCTTATAGTTCTTAGTGGGAATCTCCCACAGCTGAATATCAATCTGGAATTTCAGCTGCTGGTTGTGGGGGCCAAGACAGACCTCTTGTGCTTCCCCACTTCCAACCAGTCTCTATGAAGTCTCCACTTTCCATCCATGGTTGTTAGGGTTCTCTTCAACTAGTCTTCAGTTGATTATTCAAGATGGGTTTTTTACCTGTATTTTAGTTGTAATTCCAGTTTGGTCCTTGTAGATTGTCAGTGTAGCTTCCACTTACTCCACCACCATTTTGGAACTCCCTGTGTGTGGGGGGGCGTCTGTGTGTGTGTGTGTGTGTGTGTGTGTGTGTGTGTGTGTGTGTGTTTTATGAGTTGTAAGTATTATTTATATATTGTATTTGAAGTACATTTTTGTTTGTTTGTACTGAGATCTTTTTTTTTTGGGGGGGGAGTCTTTTTTCTTTTTCTTAATTAAATCTTTATTGTTCAGATTTTTACAGTTTTTTCCCCCCATAGCTCCCCTCCACCCGGTTCCCACCCCACCCTCTGCCCTTACTCCCCCCCACTGTCCTCATCCATAGGTGTATGACTTTTTTCCAGTCTGTTCCTGCACAACCCACACCCTTTTCCACCTGAGAATTGTCAGTCCACTCCCTTTCTATGCCCCTGATTCTATTATATTCACCAGATTATTATGTTCATCAGATTATTTATTCACTTGATTTTTAGATTCACTTGTTGATAGATATGTATTTGTTGTTCATAATTTTTTTTATTGCTTAAAGTATTACAAAGGGTATTACATATGTGTCCATTTTTCCCCCCGCCCTAGACAGTCCCCTAGCCTCCCCTATCCCCCAGTGTCTTATGTCCATTGGTTATGCTTATATGCATGCATACAAGTCCTTTGGTTGATCTCTTACCCCCCTACCTCCTGCCCCCCAACCCTCCCTGGCCTTCCCGCTGCAGTTCATAATTTTTATCTTTACCTTTTTCTTCTTCTTCCTCTTCTTAAAGGATACCTTTCAGCATTTCAAATAATACTGGTTTCGTGGTGATGAACTCTTTTAGCTTTTTCTTATCTGTGAAGCTCTTTATCTGACCTTCAATTCTGAATGATAGCTTTGCTGGGTAAAGTAATCTTGGTTGTTGGTTCTTGTTATTGATCACTTTGAATATTTCTTGCCATTCTCTTCTGGTCTGCATACTTTCTATTGAGAAATCAACAGACAGTCGTATGGGTACTCCTTTGTAGGTAACTAACTGTTTTTCTCTTGCTGCTTTTAAGATTCTCTCTTTGTCTTTTGCTCTTGGCATTTTAATTATGATGTGTCTTGATGTGGTACTTTTCGAATTCCTTTTGTTTGGGGTACTCTGCACTTCCTGGACTGGTAAGTCTATTTCTTTCACCAGGTAGGGGAAGTTTTCAGTCATTATTTCTTTAAATAGGTTTTCAATATCTTGCTCTCTCTCTTCTTCTGGCACCCTCATAATTTGGATGTTGGTACTCTTGAAGTTGTCCCAGAGGCTCAATACACTATCTTCATATATTTGGATTCTTTTTTCTTTTTGATTTTCTGGTTGGGTGTTTTTTGCTTCTTCGTATTTCAAATATTTTACTTGATTCTTGCAATCCCCTAGTCTGCTGTTGGATTTCTGTATAATATTCTTTTTTCCCCTTTATTGATTAAGAGTTCTTATCACCCCAATGTCCTCTCATCTCCCCAATCCTGCCCTCACGCTCACCCCCTGTTGTGCACATCCATCGCTTATGCTTACATGCATGCAAACAAGTGCTTTGGTTGATCTCTCCCCCTCACATTCACCTTCCCCTACCTTCCCTCTGAGTTTTGAGCATCTGATCGATGCTTCTCTGCCTCTACATCTGTTTTTTTCATCAGTTTATGTTGTTCATTATAATTCACAAATGAGTGAGATCATGTGATTTTATCTTTCTCTGACTGACTTATTTCACTTAGCATAATGCTCTCCAGCACCATCCATGCTGTAGCAAATGGTAGGAGTTCCTTCCTTTTTACAGCAGAATAGTATTCCATTGTGTAGATGTGCCAAAGTTTTTTAATCCATTCTTCTGCTGATGGGCACTTAGGCTGATTCCAAATCTTAGCTATTGTAAATTGTGCTGCTATGAATATAGGGGTGCATATATCCTTTCTGATTGGTGTCTCTGGTTTCTTGGGATATATTCCTAGAAGTGGTATCACTGGGTCAAATGGAAGTTCATTTTTAGTCTTTTGAGGAAACTCCATACTGTTCTCAACAGTGGATGCACCAGTCTGCATTACCACCAGCAATGAACAAGGGTTCCTTTTTCTCTGCATCCTCACCAGCATTTGTCATTTGGAGATGTGTTGATGATAGCCATTCTGACAGGTGTGAGATGGTATCTCATTGTCGTTTTGATTTGCATCTCTCGGATGATTAGTGACTGAGCATGTTTTCATTTGTCTCTCAGCCTTATGTATGTCCTCTTTCAAAAAGTTTTTATTTAGGTCCGTTGCCCATTTTTGATTGGGTTGTTTATCTTCCTTTTGTTAAGTTGTATGAGTTCCCTGTAAATATTGGAGATTAAACCTTTATCAGAGATATCATTGGCAAATATGTTCTACCATGCAGTGGGTTTTCTTATTGTTTTATTGATGGCTTCTTTTGCAGTGCAAAAGATTCTACCAATCCATGAACACGGTATGTTCTTCCATCTGTTTATGTCTTCCTCTATCTCTTTTTTTCAATGTCCTGTAGTTTTCTGGGTAGAGGTCTTTTACCTCATTAATTAAGTTTATTCCTAGGTATCTTAATGTTTTTGGTGCAATGGTAAATGGGATTGTTCTTTAATTTCTCTTTCTATAAGTTCACTATTGGCATATAAAAATGCCATAGATTTCATGACGTTAATTTTGTATCCTGCTACATTGACAAATTCATTTATTAGTTCTAATAATTTTTTTAATTAAATCTTTATTGTTCAGATTATTACATTTGTTCCTCTTTATTCCCCCCATAACTCCCCTCCTCCCAGTTCCCGCCCCACCCTCCGCCCTCACTCCCCACCCACTGTCCTCATCCATAGATGTACGATTTTTGTCCAGTCTCTTCCCGCATCTTCCACACCCCTTCCCCCCCCAACAAGAATAGTCAGTCCATTCCCTTTCTATGTCCCTGATTCTATTATAATCACCAGTTCATTCAGTTCATCAGATTATTTATTCACTTGATTCTTAGATTCACTTGTTGATAGATGCATATTTGTTGTTCATAATTTGTATCTTTACCTTTTTCTTCCTCTTCCTCTTCTTAAAGGATACCTTTCAGCGTTTCATATAATCCTGGTTTGGTGGTGATGAACTCCTTTAGCTTTTCCTTATCTGTGAAGCTCTTTATCTGACCTTCAATTCTGAATGATAGCTTTGCTGGATAAAGTAATCTTGGTTGTATGTTCTTGGTATTCATCACTTTGAATATTTCTTGCCACTCCCTTCTGGCCTGCAAAGTTTCTGTTGAGAAATCAGCTGACAGTCGTATGGGTATTCCCTTGTAGGTAACTGAGTTTCTTTCTCTTGCTGCTTTTAAGATTCTCTCTTTGTCTTTTGCTCTTGGCATTTTAATTATGATGTGTCTTGGTGTGGTCCTCTTTGGATTCCTTTTGTTTGGGGTTCTCCGCGCTTTTTGGACCTGTAAGTCCATTTCTTTCACCAGGTGGGGGAAGTTTTCTGTCATTATTTCTTCAAATAGGTTTTCAATATCTTGCTCTCTCTCATCTTCTGGCACCCCTATAATTCTGATGTTGGTACGCTTGAAGCTGTCCCAGAGGCTAATTACACTATCCTCGCATTTTTGGATTCTTTTTTCATTCCGCCCCTCTGGTTGGGTGTTTTTTGCTTCCTCGCATTTCAAATCATCGACTTGATTCTTGCGCTCCTCTGGTCTGCTGTTGGGAGTCTGTATAATATTCATTATTTCAGTCCGTGTATGCTTAATTTCTAGTTGGTTCCCCATCATAAGATCGAGGGTCTCATTAGTTTTCTTGTAGATCTCATTAAGTTTATGGGCGGCTTCTAAAAATTTCTTGAGAGACCTTAAAAGTGTGGTTCTGAACTCTATATCTTCCATTGACAATTTTGTCTTGTTTCTTTGTCTCTGCATTTTGTTATGCTTTCTTTGTGCACCCCCTAGTGGTCTTTGTGCGCAGTCTTGTAGTTAAGCCTTGATTGTTGTAGCTAATACCAGGGGGGATTTGGCCTCCAGGCCAAGTGGCTGTGAGAATCAGCTGTGTCTGCAGTGAGAGAACTTCTGTCCTCTAGGGAGGTGCTAATCTAGCATTTGCCTGAGGCTATCCGGCAAATGCCTCTGTGCAGGGCTTGGGCGGGGCGGGTCGCACAGGATCAACAGGGTGGGCCAGAGAGAGCAGTTATGGCAGCTCTCAGTCCTGTCCCCAGGGACTCTGCCTCTCTGAGTCCCTGCAACCGCTGCAAACCTCGGAGAGAAAGCTGCACTCGCTCTGACCGAAGCCAGACAGTCTCACTTCTCCCGTTTGAGTCTGGGTCCCTAAAGACTCGCCCGTATCTGGAGCTCAGAGTCTGCGACTCCCTCCCGATTGAAGACGCCAACCACGCCCTCTGCCGCCAGCCCGCTCCGCGCACTCCACACCTCAGAATTTGACTTCAGCACTGCGCCTCCTCTGAGTGTCCCTATGCCTTTCTCTTTCCACCTAGTTGTAGGAATTCCACTCAGGCAGCATTCCTGTGCTTCTGGGTGGTGTCCGTTCCATCTTTTAGTTTCACTTTTGAAGTGGTTGTTCAAGGCAGCAAACTCCAGCATTAACCTATGCCGCCATCTTGGTTCTCCGCCTTAATAATTTTTTTGATGGAGTCTTTAGGGTTTTCTAAATACAGTATCATGTCGTCTGTGAATAATTACAATTTTACTTCTTCTTTTCCAATTTGGATGCCTTTTATTTCTTCTTCTTTTCTGATCGCTTTGGCTAGCACTTCCAGTACTATGTCAACAGGAGTGGTGAAAGTGGGCATCCCTGTCTTGTTCCTGTTCTTAAGGGAAATGGTTTTAGTTTTTGCCCATTGAGTATGATGTTGGCTGTAGGTTTGTCATATAAGGCTTTTATTATTCTGTGGTATGATCTCTCTATTCCCGCTTTGCTGAGAGTTTTTATCAAGAAAGGGTGTTGGACTTGTCAAATGCTTTTTCTGCATCAATTGATATGATTATGTGATTTTTGTCTCTCAACTTGTTTATGTGATGTATCACATTTATTGATTTGCGAATATTGTACCAGCCTTGCATTCCTGGAGTAAGTCCCACTTGGTCATGGTGTATGATCTTTCTAATGTAATGCTGGAACTGGTTTGCTAGAATTTTGTTGAGGATTTTAGCATCTATGTTCATCAGGGATATTGGCCTGTAATTCTCTTCCTTTGTGGGGTTTTTATCTGGTTTTGGGATTAGGGCAATGCTGGCTTCATAGAAAGAGCTTGGAAGTGTGCCTTCCTCTTTAATTTTTTGGAATAGTCTGAGAAGTACTGGCTTTAGTTCTTCTTGGAATGTTTGTTAAAACTACCTTGTGAAGCCATCTGGTTCAGGGCTTTTGTTTCCTGAAAGCTTTTTGATTACTGTTTCAATTTCATCCATAGTTATTGGTCTATTCAGGTTTTTTGATTCTTCCTGATTGAGTTTTGGAAGCTTGTATATTTTTAGGAATGTGTCCGTTTCATCGAGGTTGTCCAGTTTGTTGGAGTAGAGTTGTTCGTAATATTTTTTGATAATCCTTTGTATATCAGTAAGGTCTGTTGTTACTTCACCTCTTTCATTTCAGATTTTGTTTATTTGGGTCCTTTCTCTTTGTTTCTTGGTGAGCCTGGTGAGAGGTTCATCAACCTTTTTAATCCTTTCAAAGAACCAGCTCTTGGTTTCATTGATCTTTTGTATTGTTTTTTTTTTGGTCTCTATGTCGTTTATTTCTACTCTGATCTTAATTATTTCCTTCCTTCTGGATATCGTGGGCTTTTCTTGTTGCTCTCTTTCTAACTCTTTGAATTTTAGGGTTAGATCATTTATTAGCAGTATTTCTTGTTTTTTGAGGAATGCCTGTAGAGCTATGAACTTCCCTCTCAGGACTGCTTTCATTGTGTCCCATAGATTTTGGATTGTTGTGTTTTCATTGTCATTTGTTTCCAGGAGGCTTTTTATTTCTTCTTTGATCGTTCTGGTAACCCAGTCATTGTTTGATAGCATGCTATTTACCTTCCAAGTGTTTGATTTTTTTTCCGTGTTTTTATTGTAGTTGATTTCTAGTTTTTTCCATTGTGATCTGAGAAGATGCTTGTTATGATTTCTATTATCTTGAATTTGAAGAGACTTTGCCTGTGTCCTAATATATGGTCTATTTTTGAAAATGTCCCATGTGCACTGGAGAAGAGTATATATTCTTTAGCTTTGGGGTGAAATATTCTGAAGATGCCAATTAAGTCCATCTAATCTAGTGAGTCATATAGGATTGCTGTTTCCTTACTGATTTTTTGTTTAGAGGAATTATCCAGTGGTGTCAGTGGGGTATTAAAGTCCCCTACTATGACTGTATTGCTATCGATCTCTCCCTTGATATCTTCCAGAAGTTGTTTTATGTATTTGGGTGGTTCTGTATTGGGTGCATATATGTTTACCAGAGTTATATCTTCTTGTTGAATTGCTTCCTTTAGTATTATGTAGTGGCCTTTCTTATTTCTTGTTATGGCCTTTACTTTGAGGTCTATTTTGTCAGATATAAGTATCACAACCCTAGCTTTTTTCTCATTTCCATTTGCCTGAAAAAATTTTTTCCATCCCTTCACTCTCAGTCTGTGTAAATCTTTTCTTCTGAGTTGGGTCTCTTACAGACAGCAAATATATGGGTCATGTTTTCTTATCCACTCAGCTACCCTGTGTCTTTTGATTGGAGCATTTAATCCATTTACATTTAATGTTATTAACGAAAAGTACTTGTTTTTGGTCATTTTTATTCTTAATGTTTCTGTTTCTTCTTGTCTTTCTGTTTCTTCTTTTTTACAGCAGTCCCTTTAGCATTTCTTGCATTGCTGACGCGGTGGTAATAAAATCTCTTAGCCCATTTTTGTCTGTGAAGCTCTTGATTCTACCTTCAATTTTGAATGATAGCCTTGCTGGGTGTAGTATTCTTGGATTCATTCCCTTGCTTTGCATCATTTTGTATATTTCTTTCCATTCCCTTCTTGCCTGTTGTGTTTCTGTTGAAAAGTCAGCTGATTTTCTAATGGGAGATCCCTTGTAGGTAACTTTCTCTCTCTATCTCTCTGGCAGCCTTTAAGATTCTTACTTTGTCATTGGTGTTTGCCAATTTAATTATGATGTGTCTTGGTGTTGGTCTTTTGGGGTTCATCTTATTTGGCACTCTATGTCCTTCTTGGACTTGTGTAGTTTTTTTCTTGCCAGTATCATGGAAGTTTTCTGTCATTATTTCTTCAAACAGGTTTTCTATTCCTTATTTCTCCTCCTCTCCTTCTGGTACCCCTATTAAGTGAATATTGTTTTGTTTTGCATTGTCCCAAAGCTCCCTTAGGCTCTCCTCTTGCTTTTTAATTTTTTTTCCAGTTGCTCCTGTGTTTCTGTGTGTTTTTTTTCCTACCTTGTCTTCTAATTCACTGATGCAGTCCTCAGCCTCTTCTAGTCTGCTGTTTAAGCCTTCCATTGTTTTATTTATTGCAGCTATGTCGTTCTTCATTTCCTCTTAGTTCCTTTTCATGTTAGTGACATTCTCATTCAGCTCCTTATAATGCTCATTGAGTTGTGTGCATTTGTCATCCAACCATTTGAGCATCCTTATAACCATTATTCTGAATTCTTTAGCCTCAGTTTTGTTTAACTTCCTTTCTGGTATCTTCTTTTTCTTTCTTTTGTGGATTGCTTTTTTGTCTTCCCATGTTTTGTTGTAATGTTTTAATTGTAGCTGTGATTGCTTTGCTGCCCAGTTTCTTTTGGGTATGGTGTTACTGGTGTGACCTCTCAGGTCTCCTGGGCTTGGTAGTATAGTGTAGCTCCCTACTTGAGCTATTTGGGTTCTCAAGATGTAGGCCTGTGAGCTGGAAAGGTGCAACTGAGGTGTCTAGAAGTCAGCAGCCATGGAGGGGTGTCCCAATTTTTTCTGTCTTGTGCCTTTGGTTGAAATCACACATGCCCAGCAGGGACTTGCAGTGGCACTCAGGAACAGTCTCTTAGGTTGGTGGGGCTCAGGAGGCCTGCGTTCTGGAAAGGCGAGACTGTGGTGTCCAGAGTTCTGTAGTTGTGGGGTGGGCAGACTCAGCTTTTGCTGCTGTCTCCACGGTTAAATGCACGCAATCCCTGCTGCAATTCACAGGGGCACCTTTGGTGTATTTGCCAGCAGGGTATACAGACACACTCTGAAGGGCCCTGGCACTGAAGCCACTGGGTTGCAGTATCTGTGGGCAGGTATCCCAGAAGAGGGAATTCAGCATTTCTACAGCCCAGCAATGCACCCCTGTTTGTTTAAGTGCGTGTCCAGTGGGGCTCACAGTGGGGCTCCAAGACTGCCTGTGGAGCGGTGGTCTTGGGAGACTTGCATGCTGGGAAAGCATGCAACTCTAGTGTCCAGAGTTCTGCATCTATGGGGTGGGGAAACTCAGTTTTTGCTAATGCTCCTGTGGTGGATATGTGCGCTTTCCTAGTGGTGGCACACAGAAGCACCTGCAGTGAATTTGCTAGTGTAGGCACACTGAAGCACTCTGAAGGGCCCTGGCACATTTAATCAAGGCATCTTTGGGCCGGTATCCAGGGTGGGTGAATTCAGAATTTCTACTGCCCAGGGGAGTGCATCCCTATTTGTCCAAGATCGGACCCAGCGGAGGCTCACTGCGGCTTCCCAAAGTTCCCCTGTGGAGATTTGAGCTCAGGGGGAATGAGTAACTGTGGAACTGCCTTTGCTGAGCACTGAGCTCTGAAGCACTCTGAGGGACCCTGGCGCTGAAGGGCCCTGGAGCTTAAGTTGCACAGCTGGGTGTGTGTGGGCAGTTATTCAGGCAGAGGGAATTCAGAATTTCTACTGGAGGGCAGTGAGCCTGTGTCTGTACAAAATCACACTCAGCTGGAGCTCACAGTGACTCCTGAGAGAAGTCTATGGAGTGGTGTGCCTCAGAGACCTGTGTGCTGGAGAGGCGGGAATGCAATGTCAGTTGTCTGCTGCTGGGGGCGTGGTGCCGTACTTACTGCTGCACTTACTGCTGTGGGTGTGGTGCTCCTTTGGAGGTGGAGATCCCAGTGCCTGTGAGTCTGCGGGTGTATAGCAGAATTTTTGCTGGAGTGGCTGCAGGGTCAATTTTCTTTTTCAGCATCATCTGTGGAATCAATGGAATCATCACTCAAATATGTGTGAAAATCTCCATCAAGTATATCCAAATTTTCTTCATTTAATTTTAGAACATGCTCATTTTTTTGGACAAAGAATTGCACGTTTAGATATATTTTTAATATTATCTATAGCAGTGATTCTCAACCTTGGCTGCACATTAGAATCACCTGGGAATCTTTTTAAAATCCCGATTCTTGGGCCTCATCCTCACGAAATTGTTTCTTTGTTATGGGGTGGGGCCACAACATTAGTAACAAAGAAACAGAATTAAAACTTTATTGTGGGGAGCCGCTACAGTGTTTTGGACAGTTTCAAGCCTTGGATTGATGAGAGGGCACAGTCCTCTTATTGCCACATGCCAGTCCCAGCTTGGAGGGCAGGGCCCTCCCAGCACAATTATAGCCAAGAGCTGTAGTTGTAAGCTTGAACCTATGGTTCGAACACTTGGCCACATGTGCCTGAGTGATGTAGGCTTTATAGAGTTCAGGTGCATGTAGTTGAGTAAGTTTGAAACCCAGGAGAATGTTGTAAACATCTTGGTCATGCCCTTACTTTGCCTCATAGCATCTGCTATAAAATAAAGGCATGGCTGTGGGCATGGTCACTGTCTCTCAGAGAAGCAGTGTCCCACCGAGACCCAGCTTTCATTCTCTTGTCTGTCTTTTCTAAGCCTTTCAGTCGTCCCCACTCAGGTTCACCCTTGGCCGTGCTGGCACGGCACACTTTAGAACAGTGGTTCTCAACCAATGGGTCATGACCCCTTTGGGGGTTGAACATCTTTCACAGGGGTCGCCTAAGACCATCAGAAAACACATATATAATTACATATTGTTTTTATGATTAATCACTATGCTTTAATTATGTTCAATTTATAACAGTGAAAATACATCCTGCATATCAGATATTTACATTATGATTCATAACAGTAGCAAAATTACAGTTATGAAGTGGCAACAAAAATAATTTTTTGGTTGGGGGTCACCACAATATGAGGACCTGTATTAAAGGGTCGTGGCATTAGGAAGGTTGAGAACCACTGCTTTAGGAAGATATGCCTCCATGCTCCCAGGGCGGGTTCCTGCCTCAAACCCCACCCTTATAGGAAAGAGCTCTGGGAAACAGCTTGGGGGAGGGCACAGCCATTGCCAAGACAACCCTTGCAGGACTGACTTCCTTCTGCTTGGTCGTGGCTGTTCTGGTCATGATGAACACCACCCAAGGTTTTTATATAAGTAGATAGCCAAGATTTGGAAGAAGCCTAAGTGTTCATCAGTATATGAGTGGATAAAAAAAAGTTCTGGTACATTTATACAATGGAATACTACTTGGTCATAATACAGAAAGATATCTTACCTGTTGCTGCAGTAAGTAAAATATGCCAGTCAGAGAAAGACAAATACTGTATGATCTCACTTATATGTGGAATGTAGTGAACAAAATAAACTGACTAACAAAATAGAAACAGAGGCATGGATAAGTGGAACAGACTGACAGCTGTCAGAGGGGAGGAGTGTGGGGGGACTGGGTGAAAAGATGATGAAAAGATTAAATGAACAACAACAAAAATATACATATAGGTGTATATCTATATATCTATATCTCTCTGTCTATATATAAAACACATAGACGGGGGGCAACCAAGATGGCAGCATAGGTTAACTCGGGAGATTGCTGCTTCAAACAACCAATTCAAATTACGCCTGAAACACGGAACGGACACCATCCAGAACCACAGGAGGGCTGGCTGAGTGGAAATTCTACAACTAGGAGTAAAGAGAATATCATACCCAGACTCAGAGGAGGCGCAGTGCTGAAGTGAAATTCTCAGGTGCATGCACACGCGGAACGGGCTGGCGGCGCGGAGGGTGCGGTTGTTGTTTACAATCGGGAGGGAGCTTCAGACTCTGAGCCCCAGATCCGGGCGAGTCGGTAGGAACTCAGACTCAAATGGGAGAAGCGGGACTGTCTGGCCTTGGTCGGAACTCGAGGGCAGCTTTCTCTCTGAGGTTTGCAGCAGTTGCTGGGACTCTGTGAGGCAGAGTCCCTAGGGACGGAACTGAGAGCCTCCATAACTTCTCCCTCCCTGCAGATCCCCAGGGACCCGCCCCGCCCAAGCCCTGCCCAGAGTCATCTGCCGGAGATAGCCGCAGGCAAAGGCTAGATTAGCACCGCCCTAGAGATCCAGCACAGAAGCTGTCCCACTGCAGACACAGCTGATTCTCACTGCCAATTGGCCAGGAGGTCAGTTCCTCTGAGTGATCCTACAACAACCAAGGCATAGCTACAACAAGACTGTGCACAAAGCCCACAAGGGGGTGCACCAAGAGTGTCCACCTCAGGTAACTGGGGAGGCTGAGCCACTGGGCCCTACAGGACACTTATCACACAAAGCCTCTCTATCAAGACAGGGAAGCAGCCAAAATGCGGAGACAGAGAAACAGGTCACGAATGGCAGAAATAGAGGAAAGCAGACGATCTGATATAGAGTTCAAGGCCACGTTTATAAGGTTTTTCAAGAATTTTATGGAAACCGCCGATAAATTTAATGAGTCCCTCAATAAGTATAGTGAGACCATGGAGGACATGAAAAAGGACCAACTAGAAATTAAGCATACACTGACTGAAATAAAGAATAATTTACAGAGATCCAACAGCAGACAAGAGGATCCCAAGAATCAAGGCAAATATTTGAAACACAAAGAAACAAAAAATACCCAACCGAAAAAGAAAAAAGAAAAGAGATTCCAAAAATATGAAGATAGTGTAAGGAGCCTCTGGGACAACTTCAAGCGTACCAACATCAGAATTATAGGGGTACCAGAAGAAGAGAGAGGGCAAGATATTGAAAACCTATTTGAAGAAATAATGACAGAAAACTTCCCCTACCTGGTGAAAGAAATAGACTTACAAGTCCAGGAAGCACAGAAAACCCCAACCAAAAGGAATCCAAAGAGGACCACACCAAGACACATCATAATTAAAATGCCAAGAGCAAAAGACAAAGAGAGAATCTTAAAAGCAGCAAGAGAAAGACAGTCAGTTACCTACAAGGGAGTACCCATACGACTGTCAGCTGATTTCTCAACAGAAACCATGCAGGCCAGAAGAGAGTGGCAAGAAATATTCAAAGTGATGAATAGCAAGAACCTGCAACCAAGATTACTTTATCCAGCAAAGCTATCATTCAGAATAGAAGGTCAGATAAAGAGCTTCACGGATAAGAAAAAGCTGAAGGAGTTCATCACCACCAAACCAGCATTATATGAAATGCTGAAAGGTATTCTTTAAGAAGAGGAAGAAGAAAAAGGAACTCTTAGCATTTGCCACAACATGGATGGAACTGGAGAGCAGATAAACACCGTATGAACTCACTCATTTTTGGAATATAAGGAACAACATAAACTGATGAACAAGGACTGATCCAGAGACGGAGAGGCATTGATTGGACTGTCGGGCTTTGGAGGGAGGGTAGGGGAGGGTGGGGTTAAGGGGGAAAGAGCAACCAAAGGACTTACATGCAGGCATAGAGGCCTAACCAATGGACACGGACAACGGGGGGTGGGGGTGGAGGGTGATGTTGGGACAGGGGCACATATGTAATATTTTAATCAATAAAAAATATAAAAAAATAAAAATAATACACATAGACACTGACAACAGTATGATGATAGCCAAAGGGAAGGAGGGGTGGGCACAGGTGGAAGAGGTTAAAGGGGGGATAATTGGGAACAAAAAGAATTTTCTTTGAGCAATGGGCATATGATGCCATGTGCAGATGATGTTTTGTTTAGTTGAATCCTGTACACTTGAATCCTGTATGATTTTGTTAACAAATATCATAAAAGGAAAATAATTGCCTATGAGAATTGTAGGTTAAGACTACCTTTACAAATTGCATGGTTAAATTGACAAATACTTCCCTCAGTTTACTACCAAACTCAGTTAATTCCCATACTGTATTTGCAATTATTTGAATAAAGAAAAATGCTGACTTCAATTTTACATTAACAATAAGACTCATCAAAAACATAGACTAAATGATTCATTTTGTAATGTACAGAGTAAAAAAAAAAGTTTTGGTAAACTTTGTCGCTTCAACACCCAATATTTCATAAGGCATCATAGTCAATTTAGATCTTTTTAGTATTTAGTAGCCAAACATGGAGTATATGTCAGGAGAAAAGTAAAGATCTGTTTGCAATATCATGTAGTTTTGCTAACTAATTCTTCACCCAAGATGCAATCTATTTAGTGTAGGGTACTAAAAAAGGTTATACACAGTTGCTATCAGCCCTCAATCTCATCATTTATTCTATGTTATCTAGAAAAAAAAAGTCATTCATTTCTCTTGAGTCCTATGTAAATGAGCAGAGACTTGGGAGGAAGAAAAATTTAAAATCTGAGGTCTTTACCCATGGACCAAGGAGAAAGTTGGGCAAGCTTCGCTTATCTCTCAGCCTCATAACCATCCCCACCCCACCTTCAATGCCTAACTGTGCTGCTCTCATTGCTATGAAAATGTACCTTTCCATTGAACATTTATAAGTAAGTATGTATTTATTTTTATTTTTATGAAATAATACTGTGGTACATTTACACAATGGAACACTACATGGTTAAAACAATAACTTTTACCTTTTGCAACAGCATGGGTGGACCTAAAGATTATCATATGCATTTATTTTTAATTATTTCACTTAATTTTATTTTATAACTTTTCCTCTTTGCTACAAGAAAATATTTGACTTTTGGAATATAACTTTTAGGAAATTTTTCCTGCTTATTGGACGTTCCTGTGACTGTCATAGTCATTTAATCAAACATTAAGGATGGATAGGTAAGATTTTCATGGTGTTATGGTAAAGGTTTTTTTTTTTTTTTTTTTTTTTTTGCTTTTTGCTTTTACTTTTGGCATTTGGAGCAGTCCCTACATGCTTATCTCTGAATAAGAAGGAGAAATAGAAAATGTCAAAATATATTTTCCTACTTTCTTCTCTAACCAAGTATTAAATGAAGTGTTTATCTCTCTAATGGCCAACAAAACACATTCCCTAAACCCAAGGAGCATATAGTTAGTTCATTGCTTCCTCATAAGCAGAAATAGCTGTATTCATGACTCAGGGTGATTAAAAGCCTTAGGATAATCTCTTTCCCCCTCACCCCCCACCTGCCCTCATAGGTTGGACAGTCTGTTCAATGCTTCTATGTCTCTGGTTCTATTTTTGAGGGGGGAAGAGATCAACCAAAGGACTTGTATGCATGCATATGAGCATAACCAATGGACACAGACAATAGGTGAGGGCATGTGTTGGGGTGTGGGAGTGGCCCAGGAGAGGTCAATGGGGGGAAAAGGAGACTCATGTAATATTTTAAACAATAAAGAATTTAAATTAAAAAATAAATAAAATATTGATATGTGCAAAAAAAAAGTCTTAGAATAAGTCACTTAATCCATACTCTAAAGGTATACTTAAAATGATACCTATTGTTATTTTGGTGAATAAGTTATTAATACCATTGACCAATTCCATCAGACATATAAAAGAGTTTTACACTTTCAGGTCTTACATTTAAGTTTTTAATCCATTTTAAGTTTCTTTTTGTGAGTGGTATAAAATAAGGTTCTAATTTCATTATTTTGCATGTGAATATCCATTTTTCCATTTACAAGTTATTGAAGACTCACCTTTTCCTATTTAGTATTCTATTCTACCTTGCCAAAAATCAGTTGACCATAGATGCATGAGTTTATTTTGGGCATCTTAATTCTGTTCAATTGATCTATGTGTCTGTTTTTATGCCAGTATTATACAATTTTTATTATAACTTCGTAATACAGTTTGAAATTAGGAAGTGTGATACCTCCAGCTTTGTTCTTCTTAAGATTGTTTTGCCTATTCAGGGTCTGTTATAATTCCATACAAAATTTAGAATAGTTGTTTTATTTGTTTATTTGTTTTTGTGTTTCTGTGAAAAAAAAATCATTGGAATATTGATAGAGATTGCATTGACTCTATAGATCACTTTCAATATTATGCACATTTTGACAATATAATTCTTCTAATCCATGGATATGGAGTACCTTTTCATTTATTTGTGTTCTCTTCAATTTCTTCCATCAGTGTCTTATAATACAGAACTTTCGCTGAAACCAGTTTGGCTCAGTGGATAGAGCGTCAGCCTGCGGACTGAAAGGTCCCGGGTTCGATTCCGGTCAAGGGCATGTACCTGGGTTGCGGGCACATCCCCAGTGGGAGATGTGCAGGAGGCAGCTGATCGATGTTTCTCTCTCATCGATGTTTCTAACTCTCTATCTCTCTCCCTTCCTCTCTGTAAAAAATCAATAAAATATATTTTAAAAAAAAGAAGAACTTTCACTTCTTTGGCTAATTTTATCCCTATTAATTTTATTGTTTTTGATGCAATTTTAAAATTTATTTTTCAAATAGTTTGTTGTTAGCATATAAAAATGTAACTGATTTATTTATGTTGATTTTGCATACTGCAAAATATCTGAAATAATTTGTTATTTCTAAGAGTTATTTGGGTGTCTTTAGAGTTTCCTATATATAAGGTCATGTCAACAGCAAAAATAAATAATTTTATTTCTTCCTTTCTGATTTGGATGCTCTTTATTTCCCCTTTTTTGCCTAACTGCTCCAACTAGGATTTATAGTACTATATTGAATTGTCTTATTCCTAGATTTGGAGGAAAAGCTTCCAGCTTTTCACCATTCAGTATGATGTTAAGTGTGGGTTTTAATAAGTAGTTATTATTATGTTGAAGTATATTTCTACTATACTCAGTTTGTTGAGTGCTTGTAATATAAAAGACTGTTGAATTTTGCCATAGTGGCACAGATGGTGATGTCTCCTGCTGGGTTCATTTGTCAGGACTGTTAATGGACTGCTGCTGGGTCAGGATGGAGTCCTTTCAGAGTATATGTCCTGATGAAGTTGTTTGGTTTCCAGAGGCTCCCAAACTGCAGCCAAAAGAGGGTAGAAGCAATTAACAGGCCACTTCGGTGTCAACAGATGGGACCAAGGTTTGCATTTCCATTACCCAAGGCACAGCTGGACATGGTTTCTCCCAGGTACCTTAGCATATGGTACTTTTGACAGAACAAAGGCCTACAGGGGCTGTAGCTGAGCCACCTTGATGCAGGCCTGCCTTTTTACATGTCTTACGCTACACTGGTGTTTCACAAATTCCTACCTGAATCTCAAAGTTCCCACCTAGATATATTTGTCTATGGCTTGAAGCCAAATTATTGTTTTACAGAGGGGATACTAGCACGAAATATCTTATTCAGCAATTTTACTGATATCTATGTAGAATTTTTAACTGAGAAAAATTTCTAGGGTTCTCATAACCAGAGACAGACTATCTAAAATTTAATAAAAAATTTCAGGGTAATGTTTGATACTTAAACTGGAGGACTGAAAAAAAGATTGTATCCCATAGTTAAAAATTAATAGCAAAGATATCATATAATAAATATATTTTTCAATTTCTTTAATTATTGCTCTAAATTTTGTATTGCCTTTTAATTTATAAGGTTGATAGTATCACATTCATACTTTGCAATTGTAAATATAGAGATTTATTTATGAAGTCACATAATTGAGTGCAAAATATTTTTATCTAAATTTATCTGTGAATTATAACTGAAGGTGGTCTTGCTGTCCACTAGCTAGTAGTAAGGCTTTGAAACTAGATATCAACAGCTACCAAATAGATCTTTATACACTCAGTTTCTAAAAACCTTTAGTTCTCAAATTGGGTTGTTAGTATACACTGAGTGTCCAGATTATTATGACCACCTGACGTTTGTAGGAAAATTAGCTATAATTTTACACTGAAGTTGCTAGAGGGCCAGACCATTATAAATAGGGAAGCAGGTTGTTTACCACGACAGTAGAAGTGATTTTTTTTTCCCGAAGATATGGGTAAACAATGTGATTTAACAACCTTTGAACATGGCCAGATTATTATGACCACCCCATCAGTACTTTGTTGGGCCACCTTTTGTCTCCAATATAGTGGGGATTCTTCTTGGCATTGACTCCACAAGATGTTGAAAGTTGATGTGAGGAATCTGACACCATGCCTGATGAATAGCACTGTCCAGTTCTCTGAGACTTGATGGTTGTGGTACCAGCTGCTTGATGGCTCTTTTAACTTCGTCCCACAAATGCTCAATTGGATTGAGATCTGGTGATTGTGGGAGCCACCTAAGCAATGTAAACTCTCCCTCCTGTTCTTGAAAGCACTCCTGCACAATATGAGCACCGTGGCATGGCGCATTGTCTTGTTGGCAGAAGCCATCTCCCTTGGGTTACGCCATCAACATGATAGGATGAACTTGATCAGCAATGATACTTAGGTATGTTGTGCTATTCAGGCTTTGTTCCACACGAATTAAAGGGCCTAAATCATGCCAAGAAAACATGCCCCAAACCATAACACTGGCCCCACCAGCTTGAAGGGCTGTACTCATGAATGTGGGGTGCATGCTTTCATGCTGTTTCCGCCAAATTATCACTGTGCCATCTTCATGATGCAACTGGAAATGTGATTCATCGGACCACATAACTTTTTTCCAATGCTTGACTGTCCAATCCTTGTGTTCCTGTGCAAATTGGAGACATTTTATCTTGGTAACTGCAGACAGCTTAGGTGTTTGAACAGGCCTTCAGCTTCCATATCCCATACGATGCAGTGTAAGGCTAATTTGCCTACAAATGTCAGGTGGCCATAATAATCTGGCATAATAATCTGGTCATATATATATACTAGAGGCCCGGTGCACAAAAATTTGTGCACTCGGGGGGAAGGGGGGTCCCTCAGCCTGGCCTGTGCCCTCTCGCAGTCTGGGACCCCTCAGGAGATAACAACCTGCTGGCTTAGGCCTGCTCCCAGGTGGCAGAGGGCAGGCCCTATCCCTAGGTGCAGCCCCTGGTCGGGCTCAGAGCAAGGCCGATTGGGGAGTTGGGGCACCGCCCCCTGTCATGCACAGAGCAGGGCAGATCGGGAAGTTGTGATGCCATTCCCAGTCACGCTCAGGGTAGGGCCGATTGGGGGGTTGGCACAACGCCCCCTGTCACACTCAAGGCAGGGTCGATGGGGAGATTGCGGCGCCACCCCCTGTCACGCACAGAGCAGGGCCCATCAGGGGGTTGAGGAGCTCCCCCCTGTCACTCACAGAGTAGGGCCAATAGGGGAGTTGGGCCACCGCCCCCTGTCACACACAGAGCAGGGCAGATCAGGGGGTTGGAGCCCCGCCCTCTATCACCCACAGAGCAGGGCCAATCAGGGGGTTGGGGTGCCACCACTCTCACACTCAGGGCAGGGATGATGGGGAGGTTATGGCTCTACCCCATCACACACAGAGCAGGGCCCGTGGGAGGGGGGTTGGGACACCGCACCCGTTCACACACAGAGCAGGGCCGATCAGGGGGTTGGGGCGCTGCACCCTGTCACACACAGAGCCACAGGGCAATCAGAGGTTGGGGAGCTCCCCCGTATCAGGCACAGAGCAGGGCTGATCAGGAGGTTGGGGCGCCTTCCCCTGTCAGGAACAGAGCAGGGCGGATAGGGAGGTTGTGGCCCCACCCCCTGTCACACACAGAGCCACAGGGCGATCAGGGGGTTTGGGCCCTGCCCCCTGTCATGCTGATCCCGGTGCCGGGAGGCCTCTCGGCTCCACTGATCCCAGTGCTGGGAGGCATATTACCCTTTTACTATATAGAATAGAGGCCTGGTGAATGGGTGGGGCTGGCTGGTTTGCTCTGAAGGGTGTCCTGGATCAGGGTGGGGGTCCCCACTGGGGTGCCTGGACAGCCTGGGTGAGGGGATGATGGCTGTTTGCAGCTGGTCACACACCCTTCAGGGTTGTGGTCCCCACTGGGTGAGGGGCTGAGGGCTGTTTTCAGGCTGGCGGGTGACAGAAGCTCCCAACCACTCATTTTTTTCTTTTTTTAAATTCTGGGCCAGCTTTAGCTCTGAGGCTCCAGCTCTTAGGCCTCCACTGCTGAAAGTAGGTAATCGAAACAATGTATAACTCCAGCTCTGACTCCAGCTCTGAGATCCTGCCTTTTTGAAAGCCGGTTTCTAGAGTTTTTTTTAGCTTCTATATGTTACTATGTTTCAAACTGCCTGCTCAGAGGCCTGCAATCGCAGGCGGGGAACGTTGGAATCCGCAGTCACTGAAGCAAGCAAGCCTCATGTTCAGTTTAAGCTGCCTGGCTGCCGGTCACCATCTTGGCTGTCAGTTAATTTGCATATCCCCCTGATTAGCCAATGGGAAGGGTAGCGGTCGTACGCCAATTACCACGTTTCTCTTTTATTAGTGTAGATATAATCGCGTTCAAAGGCTGTTAAATTGCATTGTTTACCCATATCTTCGGAAAAAAATCACTTCTACTGTCGTGGTAAACAACCTGCTTCCCTATTTGTAATGGTCTGGCCCTCTAGCAACTTCAGCACGAAATTATAGCTAATTTGCCTACAAAAGTCAGGTGTTCATATATATAATAAAATCATTATCTTGAAGAGATAACTATGTTTCCATTTTCATTTCTTAGCAGCATTATTCACAATAGCCAAGGTATATTATCAACTCCTGTCTATCAATGGATGGATGGATAAAGAAAATGTGATACATATATATAATCAAATATTATTCACCCTTAAAGGAAACAAAACCTACTGTCACGTGTTACAATATGAATGAACATGGAAGATATGCTAAGTGAAATAAGTCAGATAAAGACAAATAACACATGGTATCTCTGATATATGAAAACCCCCACCCCCCAAAAAACAAAAACAAAACAAAGCAAAACAAAAAAGGCCGAGTTATAGAAACAGAAATTGGAAAAGTATTGCTAGGGGCTGGGGAATGGGGGAAATAGGAAGAGGTGGGTAAAAGGATATACATTTTTGGTTATAAGGTGAACAAAATTTGAGGTTCTAATGTATAACATGGTGACTATAGTTGATAACACTGTACTACATAATTTAAATTTGCTAAGAGAGTAGTATTTAAATGTTCTTATAATAAACAGATAAATATAGGGAAAAAGTGGGGCAAAAACTTGACTGATCATGTCACAAAAGTGGTTATATACATATTAAAAGCTATTCAAATTATTTAGTTATCAAATAAACACAAATTAAAACCAGAATAAGATGATACTTTACAGCTACTGATTTTTTTTTAAAAATTTATAGTTGAATGTATTACATGTGTTCCATTTTCCCCCCACTGACCCCTTTTAGCCCGCTGCTTCTCCCTGCCCCAGGCCTTCACCAGCCTATTGTCTGTGTCCATGCATTATGTCCATGGGTTATATACATACAAGTTCTTTGGTCGATCACTTTATACCCACCCACCCTCCCCTGCCTTCACTCTGAGATTATTCATTGAGTTCTATGCTTCTATGTCTCTGGATCTATTTTGTTCATCAGTTTATTTTGTTCATTGGATTCCACATATGAGTGAGACCATGTGATACGAGTCTTTCTCTTACTGGCTTATTTCACTTAGCAGGACCCTCCATGCAGTCTCAAAGGGTAAGAGATACTTCTTTTTTGCTGCTGCATAGTGTTCCATGGCTTAAATGTACTATAGCTTTTTTATCCATGCCTCTATGGATAGTCATTTGGGCTGTTTCCAGATCTTAGTTATTGTAAATTGTGCTGCTATGAACATAGGGTTGCATACTTTCTTTCTGAATGGCGTTTTGGATTTCTTAGGATGTATTCCTAAAAATGGGATCACTGGGTCAAATGGAAGTTCCATATTTATTTTTTTGAGGTAACTCCATACTGTTTTCCATAATGGCTGCACCAGTCTGCATATCCATCAGCAGTGTACTAGGGTCCCCTTTTCTCTACATCCTCACCAGCACTTGTCATTTGTTGATATGTTGATGGTAGCCATTCTGACCAGTGTTAGGCGATACCTCATTGTCATTTTAATTTGCATCTCTCTGATGAGACTAGTGACTTTGAGCATTTTTTTCCTATATCTCTTGGCCATATGTGTGTCTAATTTGGAGAAGCATATATTTAGTCCTTTGCCAAATTTTTTATTGGATTGTTTTTCTACATTTAGTTAACTTGTGTGTGCTCCTTCTATATTTTGGATATTAACCACTTATCAGATATATCACTGCAAGATATGTTCTCCCATCCAGTGGGCTCCCATTTTGTTTTAATGATGGTTTCTTTTGCTGTGCAGAAGTTTTCATTTTGATGTAGTCCCATTTGTTTATATCCTCCTTAGTTCTCTTTGCCCTAGGAGATATATCCATAAACATATTGCCATCAAAGATGTCTGAGGTTTTGCTGCCTATGGTTTCTTCTAGGACTTTTATGGTTTCAAGACTTACATTTACTTCTTTTATTCACTTTGAGTTTATTCTTGTGTATAGTGTAAGTGAGTGGTCTAATTTCATTTTTCTGCAAGTATCTGTCCAATTTTCCCAACTCCATTTATTGAAGAGACTATCTTAACTCAATTGTATGTTCTTGCCTCCTTTGTTAAATATTAATTGAGAACAATGGCTTAGGTAAATTTCTGGGGTCCCTTTTCTATTCCATTAACCTGTATATCTGTTCTTGTGCCAGTGTAAGGCTGTTTTAATTATGGTGGCTTTGTAGTATAAATTGATATCTGATATTAAGATTCTTCCAACTTTGTTCTTCTTTCTCAAGATTGGTGTGGTTATTTGGGATCTTTCTTGGTTCCATATAAAATTTTGAAGTATTTGTTCTAGATCTGAAATATGCTGTTGATATTTTAATAGGAATTATATTGAAGCTGCAGATTGCCTTGGGTAATATGGACATATTAATGATGTTAATTTATCAATCCATGAACATGGTATATTCTTCCACTTGCTTATATCTTACTTATCTTTTTTTCAATGTCATGTAGTTTTCTGAGTACAGGTCTTTTGCCTCCTTGGTTAAGTTTATTCCTAAATATCTTAATTTTTTGTTGCAATGATAAATTAGTTTGTTTGGTTTCTCTTTCTGAGAATTCATTATTGGTATATAAAAAACGATCAATTTGGGGGTGTTAATTTTTATCCTGTTACATTGTCAAATTCATTTATTAAATATAGTAGTTTTTTGGTGACGTCTTTAGTGTTTTCTATGTACACTCTTATGTTATCTGTGAATAATGAGTGTTTTACTTCTTCCTTTCCAATTTGAATGCCTTTTATGTTTTCTTCTTGTCTGATTGCTGTGGCTAGGACTTCCAGTGCCATGTAGAATAAGAATGGTGACAGCAGACATCCCTGTCTTGTTTCCGTTCTTAGGGGAAATGGTTTTATTTTTTGCCCATTGAATATGATGTTCGCTGTAGGTTTATCATATATGGCATTTATTATTTTGAGGTATGATCCCTCTATTTCCACTTTACTGAAAATTTTTATCAAAAATGGTAGTTGGATTTTGTAAAACGTTTTTTCTGGGTCTATTGATATGATCATTTGATTTTGTCTTTCAATTTTTGATGTAATGTATCATTATTATTGATTTGCATATACTAGTATGGTACTAGCCTTATACATTCCTTATAAAATTTGAATATTGAATCATTATCAGTTGTATCTGTGACTATATTCTTCCATTCAGTGGGTTCTCTCTTCATTTTCTTGATGGTTTCCTTTGTTGGGCAAAACCTTTCTAGCTTGATGTAGTCTCATTTTTAATTTTTTAAAAAATTTTGTTTCCCTTGTCCAAGGTGATATATCAGAAAAAAGTATTGCTATGGTAGATGTTTGAGACTTTACTACCTATGTTTTCTTTTAGGAATTTTAGAGGATATACAGATTGCCAATAGACATGAAATAATGCTTTATATCAGTAACTAGAGGCCTGGTGCACAAAAATTTGTGCACTCGGGGAGGGAGGGGGATCCCTCAGCCCAACCTGTGCCCTCTCACAGTCTGGGACCCCTTGGGAGATAACGACATGCTGGCTTAGGCCCACTCCCTGGTGGCAGAGGGCAGGCCCAAACCCTAGATACAGCCCCTGGTCAGGCTCAGAGCAGGGCCGATTGGGGAGTTGGGGTGCCGCCTCCTGTCATGCACACAGCAGGGTGGATCAGGAGGTTGCGATGCCACCCTCAGTCACGCTCAGGGTAGGGCTGATTGGGGGGTTGGGTCACCGCCCCCTGTCACAATCAAGGCAGGGTCGATGGGGAGGTTGCGGCACCACCCCCTGTCACGCACAGAGCAGGGCCCATCAGGGGGTTGGGGAACTCCCCCCTGTCATGCACAGAGCAGGGCCGATCAGGGGGGTGGGGCGCCGCCACTGTCACGCTCAGGGCAGGGCCGATGGGGAGGTTATGGCTCTACCCCGTCACACACAGAGCAGGGCCCATGGGGGGGGTGTTGGGGTGCCGCACCGTGTCACACACAGAGCAGGGCCCATCAGGGGGTTGAGGAGCTCCGCCCTGTCACTCACAGAGTAGGGCTGATAGGGGAGTTGGGGCACCACCTCCTTTCACACACAGAGCAGGGCGGATCAGGGGGTTGGAGCCCCGCCCTCTATCACCCACAGAGCAGGGCCAATCAGGGGGTTGGGGCACCACCACTCTCACACTCAGGGCAGGGCCGATGGGTAGGTTATGGCTCTACCCTGTCACACACAGAGCAGGGCCCGTGGGGGAGGGGTTGGGGCGCTGCACCCTGTCACACACAGAGCAGGGCCGATCAGTGGGTTGGAGCACCGCCACTGTCACACACAGAGCCACAGCGCAATCAGGGGGTTGGGGAGCTCCCCCCTATCAGGCACAGAGCATGGCTGATCAGGAGGTTGGGGCGCCTTCTCTTGTCATGAACAGAGCAGGGCAGATAGGGAGGTTGTGGCCCCGCTCCCTGTCACACACAGAGCCACAGAGCGATCAGGGGCTTTGCGCGCTGCCCCCTGTCACGCTGATCCCAGTGCCGGGATGCCTCTTGGCTCCACTGATCCCGGTGCTGGGAGGCATATTACTCTTTTACTATATAGGATAGAGGCCTGTTGCATGGGTGTGGCTGGCTGGTTTGCCCTGAAGGGTGTCCTGTATAAGGATGGGGGTCCCCACTGGGATGCCTGGCCAGCCTGGGTGAGGAGATGATGGCTGTTTGCAGCTGGTCACACACCCTTCATGGTGGGGGTCCCCAATGGGATTCCTGGCCAGTCTGGGTGAAGGGCTGAGGGCTGTTTTCAGGCGGGCGGTGACTGAAGCTCCCAACTGCTCCTTTTTTTCTTTCTTTTTTTTTTTTTTTATTCTGGGCCAGCTTTAGCTCTGAGGCTCCAACTCTGAGGCCTCTGCTGCTGAAAGCAGGTATCTGGTTTGTTTGTGTTCTATAATTGAAACAATGTATAACTGCACCTCTGAGATCCCGGCCGGCTTAAAGCAGGTTTCTGGGGTTTTGTTTAGCTTCTATATTTGTTACAATGGTTCAAACTGCAATCTCAGAGGCCGGCAAGGCAGGCGGGGAACGTTGGAGTCCTCCGTCACTGAAGCAAGCAAGCCTCATGTTTCTTCAAGCTGCCTGGCTGCTGGCCGCCATCTTGGCTGGCAGTTAATTTGCATATCGCCCTGATTAGCCAATGGGAAGGGTAGCAGTCGTACCCTAATTACCATGTTTCTCCTTTATTAGATAGGATCATCATAGAAATGTAAATTAAAACTACAATGAGATATCACCTCATATCTGTCATAATGACTATCATCAATAAGTCAACAAACAACGAGTGTTGACCATGATGTGGAGAAAAGAGAACCCTTGTGCACTATTGGTGGGAATTCAGATTCGTGCAGCCACTGTAGAAATCAGTACAAAGTTTCCTCAAAAAATTAAAAATGGAACTGCCTTATGACCAAGCAAGTTAACTTCTGAGAATATATCCAAAGAAAACCAGAACATCAATTCAAAAGAATATATGCACTCCTAGGAGTGTTATTTACAATAGCCAAGATATTGAAGCAGCCCAAGTGTCTATCAGTAGATGAGTGGATAAAAATACCTGTGGTACATTTACACAACGGGATACTGCTCAGCCAGAAATATAAGGAAATCTTAACTTTTGTGACAGCATAGATAGACCTGGAGAGTATTATGCTAAGTGAAATTAGCCAGTCAGAGAAAGACAAGTATCATATGATTTCCCTTTTATATGGAATCTAATAATCAAAATAAACTAGCAATCAACATGGTAACAGACCCATAGATACAGAGAACAGACTGACAGCTGTCAGAGGGGAGCAGATTGGGGGCTGGGTGAGAAGGGTGAAGGGATTTAGCAAAGAAAAAGCAAAGAAAGACTCACGGACATAGACAAGAGTATGATTATTGCCAGAATGAAGAGTTGGGGAAGTAGATGAGGGTAAAGGGCGGATAAATGTTGATGGAAGGAGACTTGATTTTGTTTGGTGAATATGCAATGTGATATACAGATAATGTATGGTAGAATTGTACACCTGAACTCTATATAATTTTATTAACCAAATGTCATCCCAATAAATTCAATAAAAATAGGTGTGCCATGCATTCTGACAACTAAATGCTTCTTACTTTCTAAGTTCAACTTAAAGAAAGAGAGAAAAAGAGAAAAGCACATCCAGTAGAATATAAGTTTCCTTTAGGGTAGTATTATATTTTATTCCATGAAGGTGCAATCAACAATACTTGTATATTTAAATCTTGTAAGTACCAACCAGTTCTATTTTCAAAATTAATTTATTCTTCACAAATGTTTCTCAAAGTAGTCTTAGATCATTATTTTATATATTTCATATATTTCAAAAAAGGGATTTAATTTGTAAGGATATGTGTGCAATAAAACTTCTATTATGTGTTTTGCTCTTCCAATAACAAACTTTTAGAGAAACACTAAATATATCTACTAAACCTTCTATAGTTCACCTCAAGGTTAATTGGAGAATAATATAATAACCAATTTTCTGTACTTCTGATTGTATTAGACAGAAACCACTCAGGTTGCAAGAGTCATTTTAATCTTAATTTCATAAGTATTTATTGAAGTAATGTAAGGTCTATGCCTAATTTTTGTTTAAGCCCTTTATTTATGCAAGAGAGTCACTACAAGTGAAATTTACAAAGGCAGATGCTAATGTTCATTGAATGTTTTCCTTGTGCCTGTACTGTTAAAATCCTATTATATTGACTGATGTAGTTCCTACACAAGGCTGTGAGGTATTTTGTGTAAAAAACAAACAAAACCAAAACACACACACACACACACACACACACACAAAACCAGCACCAAAAACCAAAAACCAAACAAACAAAAAACCTGAAGCATACAGAACTTGAGTCCCTTTCCAGATGTTACACAAAGTGGAATAACAGGAATCTGAACCCCAGAAGTATTGCAATTGTTAAGCTTTGAAGTCTATACGTAATTACAATCCTTAGACCAGTGATTCACAAAGTTTGCACATATCACCCTTCCCTATGGAGTAGTACAAACTATATTGCTTTCTGGCATTTCTGACTTCAGACCTGAAAATCTGTTTTCCTACAGAAGCATCTGGGGTAATTATAATGATAAGATGGGTTTGAGAACAACTGGGTTAGAACATTTCAGAAACTTAATCAGAGCAAGAATATTTTATCTATGGCACCTATATTCTCCCTGTCATTCAAAAGAGAGAATGAATTTTCTAGTGGAAAATTAGAATTATTTGGTTTAAAGTACAAATATGGCCAATATAAAATATTGAAAAAACTATATTTTCTATTTTGACCCAGAATATGTTTGTTTGTTTTTTTTTTCTTTTTTCCCCTTACAGTCATTTCCACTGGCATACTTTCCATTTTCTTCACTTGTTATAGATATATATTGTCACCCTTTCACCTATTTACTTTATTTCACAAATGAATGACTGACATAGCCTCCAAAGTGTTTCTTCTACCTCAGAATTTTCCCTTTTGTTTTTGATCAAACACCTTACAGTCTGGTATATAGTTCTAAAACCTTTTTTTCAATTATATCAATACATTTTTGAAAAACTTCTTATAAATAAACTAACAAAACCTTATTATAAAACCCCTTTTCAGTTTAATTAAATCCAACCTATTAGCTGCAGAAGATATCAAGCCTGTTCTTTGGATAAAATTTAACATTTTTGTAAATATCCTGCCATACAGGAGGATATTTCTCTCTTTTTTTTTTTTTCCTTTTTTTTCTCTTCCTTTTTTGTGTAACAGGAAGAATATCAATATCAATATCTTAATTGTTTTGAATTCAGAATATCAATATCTTAATTGTTTCTTCCCATGGAGATGAAGTCTTTTCCACCCCTTTTACTGCTTCTTCATGTTAACTTATAAAGTTGACAATATACACTTTTTGCGTTCAATTTTGTTGGCATTTTTAATGTTTTCTGTGAGACATTGTTTAAAACTGAGATGTTCTTTCTTTACTATTGTCATTTTCAAAATATGATTATTTTTTTAAATGAAATGAAAAATAGCACTTTCATTCTGAGGAAAGGATGGTTCGAATGAATATTTTGACCAAACTATTTTCATTTGTATCAAGGTGTAACTTTTTACTGAACTTCTTCATTTCTATTTAGAAACAATAATATCTTTAACCAGAGAACCATAAAGCTTCAAATTGTTTCTGAAAAATGTTCTTTCATGATGATGGCATAACTCATAAAGGCCTTTTGACCTCGGCTTTTAAGTTATTTACATTGTCTAGTTAAAAACCACACACTCTAGGAAGGACATAAAAGGCTATGTAACTTGTTAAAAAGCAAAGTGTTCCCAGCAAAGGTTATTTTTTCTATGCCTTTATTTACAGTAATTCTTTATTCATCTTACATTAATGAAAACTAAACTTCCTTTACACACTAGGTCATAAAAATTAAATTTGTGACCTATACCATTTACTAGATTGTGCAAGTAAAATATGTTACATTATACATTTTAGTATAAGGAAATGCACAATTTTGTGTTATTATCTCAGTTTTGATATCTGGTACATGAATGATGGCTCTTGTCATCACAAGTTTAACTTTTAAAATATTCTTAACTCCAAATTATGAAAAATTTAGTCAACTAGAACAAACTTTAATATTTATGAGTAAAGAAAATAAACAACTAGCAAAATGATCTAAGCTTTTAATATTATTAATATAATTGTTATTAGTTATCAATTTGTATTTTAATGCTTTATTGTAAATGTTTCCCCAGGAAATAACTGGGAAAAAACATGAAGAATGAGGCTATTCATGCTTTAGAAAACAAAGAACATATTGTTCTCACATTGGGTTTTCTACATGATGATCTCAAATACTTTGTTTACTTAACTATTGATATTGAAAGCATCTTCTTAAGGGAAGTTATTTATTTCATTCACTTCCTTTCTAACAAAGCCTTACATTCTTTCCAATAAACTCTTTTCAGATTGAATTGATTTATTTCCTGGGGAACAACAACAGATTCCAAAGTATTGGGCAGCTAATCTGATGTTTTCTAAGTATTAATGAAATTTTGCTAAACACTCCAGGTCTACCTAAGAATATTAGACATTTAGGTAGTTGTTCAATCACTGCTTTTTACCTGAACTTATTACACAGCTTACTTTAAAGGCAATGAACTCTGATTTTATTATAAAATAATAAATTTTTATAATATATAATTATTAAATTGATTTATATAAACTAAATACTATATTAATTCAGAGAATGGTTAATTTACTAAGTCACAGAATGCTTCATATAGGAACTGGACATTGCGTTGGGTATTCAATGAGATATAAGTTTCTTTAAATACAATGATGAATGCAATTTAGAAGTGGAGAAGACTATAATGTAATGTTTATTAACTGGGAGATAAACTTTTCTAAAGTTAACATATCACAAATAAAAAGTTAAATTCATTTTATTTATAAAATAGTGAGCAAAGTGTAAGGAATAGACAATAAACAGCAATGTTCTAATTTGTCTTGTTTAAAGATTTACATTTTTGTGTTAACCTAAAAATAAAAAGCCAAAGGGAGAGGCAAAAAGCATTTATTTGAAATCATAGAATTGCAATTCTTTGGCAGTGATTCAGGCAGAAACCCAAATTATGTCTGGATTACAAGGTAAAGACAAGGGATTTTATGAGAAAAAAAATAAAAATAATTATATGAATAGAAGAAAGAAATTTTTATTGGTGTTAACAAATGAGTTATTCTTTAGCTATACATGGATGGTTATTGTATAGCTAACCATTCTGTCCTTAGAAAGAATGTCCCTAATCAAGAGCTCTTGTGGTCAGGATGTCTACTTTCCTGGTAATTTTCCAAAATTATTTGTAAGATAATGTTGATTTAACCCAGTTCAAAGGTTATTTTGCCCATTTAAAACATTACAAAAGTTCAAGGAGCAAGATGTGAAAGCAGTACCTCTGGAATGGCTGTTAGTGTGTATTTTAAAACTAGAAGCCTGGTGCACGAAAATTCATGCATGGTGGGGGGAAGTCCTTCAGCCTGGCCTGCCCCCTCTCAGAGTCTGAGATCCCTCAGGAGATGTCCTACTGACGGTTTAGAAATGCTCTTCTGCTGGAGGCCATCAGCCGATCAGGGGAAGGAGATGTCCCCATCATGCCTCTGCTGCTGCCACTGACGGCCACATCACTGCCTGAGCCTTGGCCCTCACAGCCACTGAGGTTTGCCTGGGCCTCGGCCCAGCCCTCATTGCCTGAGATTTGGGTCCTTGTAGCGGCAGCCGCCATCCGTGGCTTGCCTGAGCCTTGGGCCTGCCCTGGGCAGTAGCAGCCACCATCTGCTCCCCCAATGCACCTCCTGGTCAAGTCCCCACTGGGAATACAGCATGGGTTGTGACTGCATGAGGGTGTCACGGTGTGAGGGCGTCACAACCACATAGGCTTTTATTAGTATAGACTAGAGGCCGGGTGCACAAAAATTTGTGCACTTGGGGGAGAGGGGGGTCCCTCAGCCTGGCCTGTGCCTTCTCGCAGTCTGGGACCCCTCGGGAGATAATAACCTGCTGGCTTAGGCCTGCTCCCGGGTGGCAGAGGGCAGGCCCAATCCCTAGGTGCAGCCCCTGGTCAGGCTCAGAGCAGGGCCAATTGGGGAGTTGGGGTGCCTTCCCCTGTCATGCACAGAGCAGGGCAGATTGGGAGGTTGCGAAGCCACCCTCAGTCATGCTCAGGGTAGGGCCGATTGGGGGATTGGGGCACCGCCCCTTGTCACACTCAAGGCAGGGTCCATGGGGAGGTTGCGGCGCCACCCCCTGTCACGCACAGAGCAGGGCCCAACAGGGGGGTTGGGGCTCCGTACCCTGTCATGCACAGAGCAGGGTCAATCAGAGGGTTGAGGAGCTCCCCCCTGTCACTCACAGAGTAGGGCCGATAGCGGAGTTGGGGCACCGCCCCCTGTCACACTCAGGGAAGGGCAGATCAGGGGGTTGGGGCACTGCCCTCTATCACCCACAGAGCAGGGCCGATCAGGGGGTTGGGGCACCTCCACTGTCACACTCAGGGCAGGGCAGATGGGGAGGTTATGACTCTACCCCATCACACACAGAGCAGGGCCCGTGGGGTGGGGGGCACAGCCCTCTATCACCCACAGAGAAGGGCCAATCAGGGGGTTGGGACGCTGCCACTCTCATACTCAGAGCAGGGCCAATGGGGAGGTTATGGCTCTACCCCATCACACACAGAGCAGGGCCCGTGGGGGGGGGGGGGTTGGGGCACCGCCCTCTATCACCCACAGAGAAGGGCCAATCAGGGGGTTGGGACGCTGCCACTCTCATACTCAGAGCAGGGCCAATGGGGAGGTTATGGCTCTACCCCGTCACACACAGAGCAGGGCCCATGGGGGGTGGGGGGGTTCGGGCCCTGCCCCCTGTCACACACAGAGCTGCAGAGAAATCAGGGGGTTTGAGTGCTGCCCCCTGTCATGCTGATCCCGGTGCCGGGAGGCCTCGCAGCTCTGCTGATTCTGGTGCTGTGAGGCATATTACCTTTTTACTATATAGGGTGGAGGTCTGGTGGGTGGGTGAGTGCCGGCTGGTTTGCCCTGAAGGGTGTCCTGGATCAGGGTGGGGTCTCCACTGGGGTGCCTGGCCAGCCTGGGTGAGGGGATGATGGCTGTTTGCAGCTGGTCACACACCCTTCAGGGTGGGGTTCCCCACTGGGATACCTGGCCAGTCTGGCTGAGGGGCTAAGGGCTGTTTTCAGGCTGATGGGTGATTGAAGCTCCCAACCGCTCCTTTTTTCTTTTTTCTTTTTTTTTTTTTCTGGGCCAGCTTTAGCTCTGAGGCCTCGGCTGCTGAAAACAGGTTTCTGGCCTTTGTTTATGGTCTGTATTTGATACAATGTTGCGGTCTGGCTGGCTGAAGCCCCGCTGAGTAAAGCAGGTTTCTGGGGTATTTTTAGCTTCTATATTTGCAACATAGTTACTTAGAGTTGCAGCTGAGAGGCCGGCAAGTCAGGCGGGAAATGTTGGAGTCCTCCATCACTGAAGCAAGCAAGCCTCCCTGTTCGCATCAGCTGCCTGGCTGCCGGCCTCCATCTTGGCTGCCAGTTAATTTGCATATCTCCCTGATTAGCCAATGGGAAGGGTAGCAGTTGTATGCCAATTACCATGTTTCTCTTTTATTAGTGTAGATGGTTTTACTTAAGCCAACTTTTCACATCATACCGATAGAACATGCATATATTTGAGTGTTTTCTGGTATCGTGTTTCTTTAGATACTAAGTTATCTCTATGGTTAATCCAGCTCAGTTAAAGTAGAGTAATAAGATAAAGGATAAATGAGAATACTTACTAGTGACTTGCTTTCTAATTCCCAATAAAACAAAGACACAGAATAGTACAGAAATAATCAGTGGTTACTGTAGCTGCAGCTGGTTTTGTTATTGTCACAGCAAAGCCCTGGATGTCAGCCCAAACAGATTGAACATTAATCCAATGCTAGACAGAGACCTTCTGTTGAGAGTCAATGAGACTTAGATTTTAGAACACATGGAAATGTTTTGGTATGTGGGTTTAAGAGCACATATGCTCATACAATCAAGAGTTTGACCACCCGGGGAGAACCAAGATGGCGGCATAGGTTAACCCCGGAGATTGCTGCCTTGAACAACCAATTCAAATTACGCCTGAAACACAGAACGGACACCATCCAGAACCACAGGAGGGCTGGCTGAGTGGAAATTCTACAACTAGGAGTAAAGATAGTATCATACCCAGACTCACAGGAGGCGCAGTGCTGGAGTGAAATTCTCAGGTGCGTGTGCGCGCGGAGCTGGCTGGCGGCGCAGAGGGCATGGTTGTTGTTTACAATCGGGAGGGAGCTTCAGAATCTGAGCTCCAGATCCGGGCGAGTCTCTAGGAACTCAGACTCAAACGGGAGAAGCTGAACTGTCTGGCCTCGGTCGGAACTCGAGGGCAGCTTTCTCTCTGAGGTTTGCAGCAGTTGCTGGGACTCTGTGAGGCAGAGTCCCTAGGGATGGAACTGAGACCTGCCATAACTGCTCCCTCCCTGCAGATCCCCAGGGACCCGCCCCGCCCAAGCCCTGCCCAGAGCCATCTGCCGGAGATAGCCGCAGGCAAAGGCTAGATTAGCACTGCCCTAGAGATCCAGCACAGAAGCTCTCCCAGTGCAGACACAGCTGATTCTCACTGCCAATTGGCTGGGAGGTCAATTCCTCCGAGTGATCCTACAGCAACCAAGGCATAGCTACAACAAGACTGTGCACAAAGCCCACAAGGGGGTGCACCAAGAGTGTCCACCTCAGGTAACTGGGGAGGCTGAGCCACTGGGCCCTACAGGACACCTATCACACAAAGCCTCTCTATCAACACGGAAGCAGCCAAAATGCGGAGACAGAGAAACAGGTCACGAATGGCAGAGAGGAAAGCAAACGATTGGATATAGAGTTCAAGGCCATGTTTATAAGGTTTTTCAAGAATTTTATGGAAACCGCCGATAAATTTAATGAGTCCCTCAATAAGTATAGTGAGACCATGGAGGACATGAAAAAGGACCAACTAGAAATTAAGCATACACTGACTGAAATAAAGAATAATTTACAGAGATTCAACAGCAGACAAGAGGATCCCAAGAATCAAGTCAAAGATTTGAAATACAAAGAAACAAAAAATACCCAACCGAAAAAGAAAAAAGAAAAGAGATTCCAAAAATATGAAGATAGTGTAAGGAGCCTCTGGGACAACTTCAAGTGTACCAACATCAGAACTATAGGGGTACCAGAAGAAGAGAGAGGGCAAGATATTGAAAACCTATTTGAAGAAATAATGACAGAAAACTTCCCCTACCTGGTGAAAGAAATAGACTTACAAGTCCAGGAAGCACAGAGAACCCCAGCCAAAAGGAATCCAAAGAGGACCACACCAAGACACATCATAATTAAAATGCCAAGAGCAAAAGACAAAGAGAGAATCTTAAAAGCAGCAAGAGAAAGACAGTCAGTTACCTACAAGGGAGTACCCATACGACTTTCAGCTGATTTCTCAACAGAAACCATGCAGGCCAGAAGAGAGTGGCAAGAAATATTCAAAGTGATGAATAGCAAGAACCTGCAACCAAGATTACTTTATCCAGCAAAGCTATCATTCAGAATAGAAGGTCAGATAAAGAGCTTCACGGATAAGAAAAAGCTGAAGGAGTTCATCACCACCAAACCAGCATTATATGAAATGCTGAAAGGTATTCTTTAAGAAGAGGAAGAAGAAAAAGGAACTCTTACCATTTGCCACAACATGGATGGAACTGGAGAGCAGATAAATACCACATGAACTCACTCATTTGTGGAATATAAGGAACAACATAAACTGATGAACAAGGACTGATCTAGAGACGGAGAGGCATTGATTGGACTGTCGGGCTTTGGAGGGAGGGTAGGGGAGGGTGGGGTTAAGGGGGAAAGAGCAACCAAAGGACTTAAATGCAGGCATAGAGGCCTAACCAATGGACACGGACAACGGGGGGGGGGTGAGGGCATGAGCGGGGGGGTGGAGGGTGATGTGGGGACAGGGACACATATGTAATATCTTAATCAATAAAAAAATATATTAAAAAAAAGAGTATGACCACCCAGTGATCTTACGGCATTTCCAATAGGTCAGTGTGTGTCCTAGGAGAAAAAGTTAATGAGTATACCATTTCCATTCAGCTAGACTTTTCCCTCAGATCATAGTTATTGATATATCATTCTGATTTTATATTTAGTTTCAACCATAAAAATCTTAGAGGAGAACATAGGCAGTCAAATCTCAGTCTTCTCACATAGCAATATGTTTATGGATACATCTCCTAGGACAAAGGAAACTAAGAAGAAAATAATCAAATGGGACTGCATAAAAATAAAAAAAGTTTCTGCACAGTAAAAGAAACCACCATAAAAATAAAAAAGGAAAACATATTTGCCAATGATACAGCTGATAAGGGGTTAATATCCAAAATATACAAAGTACTCATACAACTTAACAAAAGAAGACAAACAATCCAATTTAAAAACGGGCAGAGGACCTGAATAGACATTTCGCCAAAGAGGACATACAAAGGGCCAAGAGACATATGAAAAAATGCTCAAAGTCATTAATCATCAGAGAAATGCAAATTAAAACCACAATGAGATATCACCTCACACCTGTCAGAATGACTATCATCAACAAATCAACAAATAAAAAAAATGCTGGCCAGGATCTGGAGAAAAGGGAACACTAGTTCATTGCTGGTGGGAATCCAGACTGGTGCTGCCACTATTAAAAACAGTATGGAGTTTCAAAAAAAAATTAAAAATGGAACTTACATTTGACCCAGTGATCACACTTGGGAATATGTCCTAAAAACCCCAAAATACCAATCAGGAAGAATATATGCACCCCTATATTCATAGCAGCATTATTTACAATAGCTAATATTTGGAAACAGCCCAAGCGCCCATCAGTAGATGAATAGATAAAAAAGCTGTGGGACATTTACACTATGGAACACTATGCAGCTATAAAAAAGAGGAATCTCTTACCTTTTGGTACAGCATGGATGGACCTGGAGAATATTATGCTAAGTGAAATAAGCTAATCTGATAAAGAAAAATATCACATGATTTCACATATTTATGAAATCTAATGAACAAAATGAATTGACCAATAAAATAAGATCCAAAGCATGCATGGATTAGACTGACACACCTCAATGTGGGACAGACTGAAATACCTCTATGTGGGGTTGGGGGGGTGAGAAGAGATAAATTAAAGTATTTATATACTTATATGATAAGCTCATGGACATGGGCGAGAGGGTAGTGAAGACCTGGAGGGGTGGGTAGGGGCTGGGAAGAGGTGGGTAAAAGGGAGGGATGGGATATATCTACAATGCTATCAACAATAAAAAATATATTTTTAAAAAAAGAATTATCTCAAGATAGGCATAGCTGAAGTATTTTGAACAAGGCTGGTATAGGATTATTGGATGGTGGCATCAAGGTTAAAGATGTTTCTCATGAATTGGTTATATGAAAATTTCAATTATTCTCTTAATATTAAAAAAGTGGTAGAAAATCATATAATTTTTTGCCATTCTTTGCTCAGCATCCTATCAATTTCTATTCTTCAGTTTAAAAATACATGTTTAGAATACAGTCTACATACTCTCCCATCAGCATCTCTCTTGTGTGCACATTGCAAACAGCCTAAATGGAGTCAGTAGTCTGGGTTAGATTGCCATAATGATAGGGGCAGAAATAAAATGTTGGAGAACCAGCTAGAATTGTAAGAAACATTAATCGTGTTCTGCTAACCATGATTGTTTTATTCTGATTAAAGAGGGCACATTCTAACCTGGCTGGCAGTTACAAGTGGGATCTGGTAGCTCTCCTGGAAATGTAGCCTATCCTCCCCATTTAGAGCTGATTATTATCTTGGAAAGATTAACTACTTTGTTGCAGAAACCAGAGCTGCCAGCTTTTTAAAGACCCCAGCCCTTGCATATCTCCAGCCCTTTGAAGATCCCCAGTTCTTTTGCATACCTTTGCAAATCTCTAGCCTGCTTACCTATTAACTGACCATTTGCCATACCCTTTAGCCATTTCCCCGTGCAATATTTGTCCTTCTACCCAAATTAAGCAGCTGGTTTATAGTGGGGTGCAGAGCATATTTTTGTGGATGACCTGCTGCTCTCCCATACTGCCTGCAGTACTGGAATAAATGCTCATATATGATTTGACCCTGTCTCTGTTTAATTGTCTTAAGTATGACAGGTAGCACAGACCCATTGACTGTCTGGTCACAATGCCATTCTTCAGTGTTAGAGTCCAAATAGTTGTATTCTGGATCATTTTGATGAAAGAAGTAAACTTTCAAACATAGTTATAAAAATACCTATTATTCCTCACTTGGCTGGCATAGCTCAGTGGTTGAGCATCAACCTATGAACCAGGAGAGGAGATCGCGATTCGATTCCTGGTCAGGGCACATGCCAGGGTTGCAGGCTTGATCCCCAGTAGGGGGCATGCAGGAGGCAGCTGATAAATGATTCTCTTTCATCATTGAGGTTTCTATCTCTTTCTCCCTCTCCCTTCCTCTCTCTCAAATCAATAAAAAAAATAATTTAAAAAAAGCCAGAAACCTGTTATTTCTTGCTGGACTGTTGCAGGATTTACCAGGCGACCAGAAAATACACAACGAGTGCCCAGAGATTCAAGAAAAACCCTTTATTTAAAGCAGCATTGCTGGCTCAGGGGATTCAAAGATACAAAGCCTGAACTCCCTATACAATGAGATTATTTCTTACATATATTCCTAAATTTCTTTGTTTCCTATCTGTTTCCTAACTACCAGGCATTTGTGGTGGGCTTTCACAGCCCCTTCAGAGTCAGTTAGAATGCAGAAGTTAGATTGTATATTGTATCCAAATGCCTAGCTTGGGTGGCACCAGTGATGCCCCCTCCAGCCTATTAGGTTGGAGAGAGCCCAGGATCGGATACATGCAGACATGTGACAGATAATGGACTCCCTCTGGCATGTCTAACAGATCAGCATGCCAGACACAGATACTGGCTTCTCCCTGAATCAACATTGACCCCCACACAGATACTGACTCCTTCCTGAACACCTTGCTGACCCCCTGCAGCTGAAACTTCCTCAACTGAATACCTCAGCTCATGTCCCCACCCCTTACCCAACCACAGTATAAAAAAAGCACCTCCCTCCCTGTTGGTGTGAATCCACGTGCCCTGTCCTTGGGGGTACGTGGGTCTCCGGGGGATGCAGAATAAACTTTCCTCCCTTCCTTCCTTTTCTGATCAACTCTCTTTATTTCCTTCGCTGCCTCCTGAGCCACCTAACCTAACATTTGGTGCCTTGAACCCCGGGTGGTGCGAGCACTCCATTTGGCCATCCCTCCACGACTCGGGGTGCCTGCCTCTCCCTCCTCATGGCTCTGGACCCATCAGGACCTCATCTCTTCAGCTCGGCAACTTTTCTCAGTTTGGCAGCATCAGCGGTGAGTCCCGCCCTGACCCTCTGCAGGTCCCATGTGGCTGCCCGCCCGCTGGCATCTCTGTCCGCAACACGTGGCCACGTCAGAGATTGCCTCTTTCTGGACCCTTCCAGGAAGGCTCCCCCGGACCTGGGAAGTAGTGAGACGTCCTACATTCCCTGGCCCAATTGTCCATCCATAGCGTGGGTTAAACCGCTGGGACTCCAGCCTTTAGCCCCGCTACAGGCCACGGGGATCAAGCACAGGGGGAATCCAAATTCCAAAGCTGACCTGAGCATACCTCTCGGGTGCCAGCTCACCCAATCTGGCCAAACATGGGTCCTGTTCCGGACCTGCGTCCTTTTTTTTCTCCTTTCTTTTTTTTTTTTCTTTTTTATTGCTTAAAGTATTACAAAGGGTGTTACATATGTGTCCTTTTTTCCCCCCTGCCCTTGACAGTCCCCTAGCCTCCCCTACCCCCCGTTGTCTTATGTCCATTGGTTATGCTTATATGCATGCATACAAGTCCTTTGGTTGATCTCTTACCACCCCCCACCTGCCCTCCCACCCTCCCGGCCTTCCTGTTGTAGTTTGACAGTCTGTTCGAGGCAGCTCTGCCTCTGTATCTATTTTTGTTCATAAGTTTATAATGGTCTTTATTAACCAGAAATGAGTGAGATCATGTGGTATTTTTCCTTTATTGACTGGATTATTTCACTTAGCATAATGCTCTCCAGTTCAATCCATGCCGTTGCAAATGATAAGAGTTTCTTCCTTTTTACAGCAGCATAGTATTCCATCGTGTAGATGTACCACAGTTTTCTAATCCATTCATCTACTGATGGGCAATTCCTTTTTCTGTAACGTAGCATGGCCTCAGTATGGAAACAGGAACCTGACTTTACCATCCGCACCGATCTCAGTAATTTCTGCCAGCGAACTGGGAAATGTGCCCAAGTCTCTCTCTCTCTTTCAACTGAAAACTGCTCCCTCTCTCTGCTGCGTCCCCATCCCTCCCCCCACAGTTCTTTCTGCCTACTCTCCTTGCCCCCTCCTTCCTCCTCCCTCCGGGCTGGCCCTGCGCCACCCACCGTGGAGCCGGGGTGTGTGCAGTGCATGTGGGGGTGGGTTCATGTGCTGTGTGTGTGGCGGTGACGGCACCGCCATTGTCTCCATGTCCTCCCACTCCTCCACCAGAGACCAGACCACAGACCACCACGAACTTCTCCCGGCAAAAGTCGCCCATTCCCCCCCCCCCCTTCTTGCCCCTGTCCGTCCACCCTTTCTCCTCCTCCCTCCCTGCCGGACCCTCCTCCAGCCACTCCCCTGACTGCTTCCCCAGTCTCCACACACGTGACCATAGGCTCCACCTTCCTTCTGTCTCTCCTCCGTTCTGCCCCGCCCCTGGGAGGTTGCGGCTTTTAAACTCAACTGAACTGCAGCTGGTGTCATCAAAGAATTCCGGTACCTCTCTCACACCCACCCAGGCCTCCAGCTCTCTCCCCTCCCCTTACAGGTCTGCCTTAGTAACCTGTACCCCACGCAGTGCCCTCTGTAAGTTCTAACCACCCGCCTTCCTTGTGCGCTCCACCAAAACTCTGCCCCCATGACTGCCAGGACTTTAATTCACAGGTGGCCGGCCAGTTACCTTTGTGAGAAATTCCTCTTCTATTTCTGCGCCCATTCTACCCCTGCAGGAGGCAGCAGGGATTGAGAGCATAGTCTGAATCTATGCCCCCCACTCTCTAACCCAACCATTAAGGTCTTTATTAGTCCTCAAACCCAGGTCCGAGATCAAGTGAAAAATGGCCTTGAAGGTTCTTAATGCCTTGGAGGAGCAGGCACAGTCAGAATGGGAGGCCTGCCTTCCACAGGAGGTGGATCTGCAGACACGCCTTAGTTGTGGCCCTGTGATTGAAGGCAGCCGCCATGGCCCTAAGGGGGCTGTAAGCAGTGGGGGTGCAATGAAAGGAACACCACCGGAGAATGCTTCAAATGCGGAAATGAAGGCCATTGGGCAATGCAGTGCCCCTGGCCCCAAGCTCCAACCAAGCCCTGCCCGGCATGCAGTCAAAATGGTCACTGGAAGAGTGACTGCCTCTGGAAAAGTGGTGGGCCTTCTGCGCCTCAGCGTAGGGGGCCACCCTTCCAGGTCATGACCTGCTGCTGGCCATGCTGGAACTGGCTAAAGACTGAAGACGCCCAGCCTTGACGACCCCATCATCCTCGCCTAGCTCAGGGCTGCACTGAAGGCCACAGCTCACCTTCCTGGTTGACACGGGGGCTGCCTTCTCTGTCCTGCCCTCCTTTATCCTTCCAAGTTCTCAGTCATGGGTATTGACGGCAAATCCACCTGCCCTCTGGCCACCGAACCCCTTCTTGCCTCCTTCATGATAGCCCTATAACCCACTCATTCTTAGTCATGCCTTCATGCCCCGTGCCCCTTTTAGGACAAGATATCCTTACCATTCTAGTGGCCAGTCTGAGCCCTTCAGCTTCCCTGCTCCTCCCTGCTCCTGGCCCCCTTTATAGGGACGCTGATCCTCCACTGCCATGCGTCCCATTATGGGGCCCTGTTGTCCCAGACCACAATCGCCTACCTCAGTCTTTGCCTACCTCAGTCCTGCTGTGAATGCCTTTTCTCCTTATCTCCTCCAGGACTGTCCCCTCCTCTGAACTGAAAACTGCTCTGACCTCACCCCATCCCCCTCCACCCTTCCCAAAGGAAAAAAATGCGGCAACTTTAAAATCCAAGTGGCTAGAGGCCTGGGAACAGGCTACATGACCTGCTCCCTCTCTCTCCCCACCTTTTCTCCAGCCTCCAGGTCCCTGGCTTCCACTGCTCCGTCCAATCCCTTTTCCCTTGGATAACAGCGCATTCTAACATTTTCTCCCACTTTCGCTGCAATACCTACCTCTCTCAGGCTCACCGAGTGCCTCCCACCATCCCCGAAGAAGATTCGGTGACACCATCCAGGACCGGATGACCCATCATTCCTCACAGGCTCTTACCTGGCAAGGGACCCACCAATTTTGCTCAGGTTTTTCATATTTTCAGGTGAAACGGAAATGGAATGAAGAGAAAGTCATCAATTCTACTGTCTGGGATGGGAAATCCTCTAGTGTCACTCTTTATATATGAACCCTGGACCTACTCCTATGCCCACCCTCATCAACACAACTTTCCATCTACTCTCGAATGTCAATCCCTCCTCCTCTACATCCTGCTGGATTTCTCTACCACTGGCTTGAACCCTCATCATAGCCACTCAGTTCCAACCTATTGGGCCATCTAACTAAACTCTCTAGAAATTCGCAGCTCCTGGCCAGACCTCCTGCCCATGGCACCGACCAGAAGTCCGGGCTACACCAAGGAGCCCCACTTTCTTGAGCCCTTTAGACCCTTCTTGCTCAACCACCATCTCCTTACTGATCCCCCTCCCCTGGGTACGTATCTCCCATATCTGTCTTTAATCAGGCAATTGCTCCGAGAACACGAGAACAGGTTTCTGCCCAAGCCAGAGCCGACCGACCAAGACTCCCAAGGACCAGCCCTTCACCCTGGTGACTCGGTCCTCCTTAGGAACCTACATCCACAAGCCTTGAAGCCTAGGTGGACGGGACTTCATACTGTAATCCTCACAGCCCCCACTGCGGCCAAGCTGCTTGGCGACCCCAGCTTGACGACCTGTCCTGGCACCACCTCTCCAGACTCAAGAGGACCCTGGAGCAACATGACTTCTATAAATGTGAGGTGTTGGGCCCCACTAAGGTCTGCCTTAACCACCCTCCCTTCCTCCTTCTCCTCCCAGCCCTGAGCAACCTACACCCACCCCCACCCACATATGTGTGGAGGTTCAAGGTCCATGAAACCTACTACCAGACGGCAATCAAGTCACCTGGCAGGTAGAATCTCAGGACTGCCCTCTGTTCGGATGTCAGACAAAGATCCAGATAGCTGTCAACATCCAGTCAGTGTCCAAAACTGGCTGACCCTATGTCTGTTTTGCTTACGACCAGCGGAACCCAGACAGGTGTAATCAAGATGTCAATAGCTATGGGGTTGCCACAGGAGAGACTGTCATACCACACCACAGCCAGTCTCACCAAGGCCAGCCCAGGTACCTTCTTTTGGTGCAATGGCACCTTAAGCAACTGCATGAACTCCTCTGACCCTGGCCTTGCTTCGTGGTCACAGTAGTTCCCCAATTAACCTTGTATGGAGAGTCAGAGCTCGCCTGGCTGCTCCCTCCATCCCACCCCCAGACCCACCGGGCTGCCTTCCTCCCTGTCATGTTAGGGGTGAGTATCGCTGTCTCAGTAGGCCTCACCAGGGGGCCCTCAGGAACAGTCTGGTCACTGTTCAGTACTTTAATGACAAGCTCCAGTTAGCCCTGGAGTCTATTACCGCCTCTTTTTAGCCTCCCTACAGTGACAAGTGACATCAATAGCCCAGGTAGCCCTACAGAACCAGCTCGCCTCAGACCTTCTGACTGCAGAAAAAGGAGGAACCTGCATATTACTTCAGGAAGAATGCTGCTACTACATCAATAAGTCCGGAGTAGTGGAGCAAAATGTAAACGTACAGACCCTGACTAAGCTGAGTGAAGAACTACATGCAGGTCACTTCCAGGACAACTCTCCTTCCAGCTGGTTCCAAAGCCCCTTAGCTACCTGGGTCCTACCCATGATAGGGCCCCTGATTCTCATCTATGTCTTTTTTCTCCTAGCCCCCTGCCTCCTCAAGTTCATCTGCTCCTGGATCGTGGAGATGTCACGGGTGACTGTGAATCAGCTCCTGCTCCATCCCTACACTCAGATCCCCTCCGACCTGCCTCTGCCTAACCTTGGCCTTTAACCCCCCTCCCCCCAGTCACCCGTGGTCAGCTGGAAGTAGCTACAAGGAGTCGCCACCCCCTATCACCAAAAGGCCGGGATGTTAGGTCGGAGAGAGCCCAGGATCGGATACATGCAGACATGTGACGAGATAATGGACTCCCCCTGGCATGTCTAACAGATCAGCATGCCAGACACAGATACTGGCTTCTCCTTGAATCAACATTGACCCCCACACAGATACTGACTCCTTCCTGAACACCTTGCTGACCCCCTGCAGCTGAAACTTCCTCAACTGAATATCTCAGCTCATGTCCCCACCCCTCACCCAACCGCAGTATAAAAGAAGTGCCCCCCTCCCTGTTGGCGTGAACCCACATGCCCTGTCCTTGGGGGTTCGTGGGTCTCCCGGGGATGCAGAATAAACTTTCCTTCCTTCCTTCCTTTTCTGATCAACTCTCTTTATTTCCTTCGCTGCCTCCTGAGCCACCTAACTTATCACAGCCAAGCTGCCAAATTCCTGGCCCATGGCCCCTGCAAACTGGGAGCACCCAGGAAAACAGACTATTGCCTAAGGAAGAGGCAGTGATTTAATTATAGGATAATAAGAACGTGCACTAGGACACTGGTCATGGCACAGATTCAGATTGCTAGCCCCCTAGGTTTCCCCCTATATTCCTCCTCAGGATATGTACTAATTAGAATGATTTAACCATTTATGAAAGGATTTTCATATTTTATTCATTCACTGCTTGGCAGTGCAATGATAAATAATATTAATTAATTAATACATAAATAAATGAGGGGTAAGAAACCTATCTTAAAAAAAAGATAATGTTTATGATACATGAAGAGTAATCTACTTTCAGATTTCATTGTCCTTTTTTTCACATAGAATTTATAGAAGTTATATTTAATATCTCCTGTCTAGTAACTTCCTCAATTTGGGCTCTGTCTTGTGTCATTAAAATAGTATGTGATCTTTCATTTATAACAAATGTTAACAAGTAATAATACCTATAAATTAAGAAACATATTCATATAGATTTTGACTCTAGGACAGACACATCTTTCCTGGGAATCTCATTCTTTGCCTTATTATCTGCTACATGAGATTCAACATTAAAACCGTATTCATTCCCTTTATGCCTTGATAAGATTTTAAGATTTTTCAGAGCTATTTCTTCTGACATTTGCTATCACCAACCTCCTTTAAATGATGTCATTTCCCCCCTGTGATTATAATTTTCTCAAGTGAACTTTGTTATTTTAATCCTTTGCATATCGTTCAAGTTTTTTTCCCCCCTGATTCTGGTTAGCTTTAATCATGAGCAGATGTTTGTGTAAGAAGTTTCTCTGGACAAAAACTTCTTTAATGCTTTTTCCCCCCAGGCTATGACTACAGAAAATATTTACCACCAGAAACTACCCAAAAACAATTTCAAAAATAATTTAGAACTTAAGATCCAGAAGAGATGATGTAGATTAACTTTTCATTTCTCTTTCCTGGTAAATACAACTATAAATCCTAAAAATAATGCAACAGAAACCAGCACTGAAGTAAGAACAAAATGGTGTGGACGAAAGGGGCTATATGCTAACCTGACAAGCTCAGGGAAGGCCTGCATGGCAGTCTTGCAAACACAGAGACCTAAAGTAACCACAAAGGATAGTCTGAAATTAAACTTTAACTAAAAGCAGTTATGGTGGGTAGTTATATCCTAGGCCAGTATCTTCACTGACAAGGTCAACATTTTCCTTAATTGAGCCTATCTGTCTTTTTGCATCTATAATAACATACCCTTGAAATGTCTGAGTAACTTGTAACTTTCGGTTTTCTGGACCCCTTGGGGCACAACATAATGGTCCTGGGTGCCAGGACAGATACCACAAATTCCTTCATTGTTATCATGTTCATTGTTCCTACACCCACCTAAGTATTTAAGTATGGTAGCAATCATCTCAGGTAGAAACTGTAGTTTAACTTTAACCCTGCTGTTTGGCCTCTGTACTTATTTGCTTTGTTTAACAATAGAAAAGTTACTTTGATTTTCTGAATTATACAAATCATCCCATTCGATTGAATATCTTATTGATTGTAATGTGAATACCCCATTGGTTGTGGTCATACTGGTTATTGAAGCACATTCTTGTGTGCCTGGGAAGCAGGACAGCACAATTATCCTAAATTGCCTCAGTGGCCACAGATAATGCATTCCAGTTGACTCAGTAGTCCCAAGACCCGAGGGCTCTAGATAATGTGTTTCTGTCAACTCAGTGATCCGAAGACTCAAAACTATAATTAATCTTTGTAGATAACTAATCGGTTCAATTTTGCTTCTGTAACTGCTTTGTGCAAACCAGGGTCCTCATTCCAAATGCTGGGATATAATCAATACCTTTGTGATCTTTGCCTATATAAAGCTGATGTTGGGGTGCGGAGGGCACTGTGAGATTTGGGAGAGTAAAATGCCCCCTTGTAGTCCCGGATTTGCAATAAATGTGACTCCTTAATTCTACTTCTTGAGGCGTACTTGTGTGATTTGCAGGGTACATTACAACATTATGTGCTTATCATTTTATCTTTTATCCATTCCCAGGGGTTTCCCCACTTTGCTTCTCCTGCCTCTCTAGTCTATCACCCATGGATTTCATGTAACTCACCTACATCCCTTCCTTTGATTGCAATGTATAAATATAGATGTAACCCTCTATTCTCTGGAGCATTATCTCAACCCTTTGAGGTTCTGCTTCCCAGCAATTGTTGACAGTTTGGCTCAAATAAACTCACACAAATTCTTAACAGGTTTGAATGTGTTTTTTATGTTAACAGTGGTTCTTATGATACCCCATGCATCAGAAGAAAGCAACCCTGTCCTGGTGTAGCCCAACATAACATCAGAAGAGACATCAGGTTCAAAATACCTCTTCTGGATCTCAATGGAATCCCAGCGGCAACACTAGGCTGCCCTGTGGCACCAGCAGGGTGATTCTGCTAACAACAAATGGTTCAGATCAAAGAAGTGTCTTTTTTTTTTTTTTTTTTTTTTTTTTTTTTTTTTTTTTGCCTTAAACAATGACCATTTATTTCTCAGAATTCTGGAGACTGAGAAGTCCAAGATTTTTGCCAAAGGGCCAGAGATTTCTTTCACCCATGTGAAAACACTAGCAGCCTGGCTCAGCCTTCTGAAGTGCTCTAGATCCCTATGGGCTAGAGCAGTGATGGCGAACCTTTTGAGCTCGGCGTGTCAGCATTTTGAAAAGTCCTAACTTAACTCTGGTGCTGTGTCACAAAAGAAATTTTTTTTATATATATTTGCAACCATAGTAAAACAAAGACTTATATTTTTGATATTTATTTTATATATGTAAATGCCATTTAACAAAGAAAAATCAACCAAAAAACTGAGTTCGCGTGTCACCTCTGACACGCATGTCATTGGTTCGCCATCACTGGGCTAGAGTCTCCCTTCTTTCACTTGGAAACAGCAGGAAGAACAATTTCTCTGAAAACAAATGGTTTGATGGAATGACTACAGTATGGAAGTCCCTTTAGCAATTGAGAGACTCAAGGTATATCAGTAGCTCCAAAAGGGGGTACTGAATATAAATTCTGAGGTAAGAAGTGGCCCATAGAAGCACACTCTGTCCATTTGGGCCAGAATCTCCTATTATCCCCCTAGAGGTAAGAGGCAACCCAGCCAACAAAATTACCTTTACTATACTTGTGCACCTGTGAGAAGCAGCATCAGAGATCACAGACAGCTATAATGGCACTTAATAAAACAAGTAGATCAAGAGAACACTGAAAAGGCACTGATAGCTAACTTGTCATTGAAATTGCTGTTCAAAAATGAAGAAGTAGCTAACTTTAAACAAGATGACTGTCAGCTAAAAGAGAATATTTAAATAATGCCCAGAGTTCTCCTTTAACATAAAAAAGTGTTCCACAAAAAATTAAAAATGGAACTCCCATTTGACTCAGTACTCCCACTTCTAGGAATGTATCCCAATAAATCAGAAACACCAACCAGAAAGGATATATGCACCCTTAAGTTCATAGCAGCACAGTTTACAATGGCTACAATTTGGAAACAGCCTAAATGCCCATTAACAGATGAGTGGATTAAAAAACTGTGGTACATCTACATAATGGAATACTACGCTGCTATAAAAAAGAGAAAACTCTTACCATTTGAAAATACATCCTGCATATCAAATATTTACATTACGATTCATAACAGTAGCAAAATTACAGTTATGAAGTAGCAACAAACATAATTTTATGGTTGGGGGTCACCACAACATTAGGAACTGTATTAAAGGGCCACGGCATTAGGAAGGTTGAGAACCACTGGGCCATAGATGGACCTGGAGAGCATTATGCTAAACGAAATAAGACAGTCAGAGAAAGGTAAATATCGCATGATCTCACTCATTTGTGGAATGCAATGAACAACATAAATGGATGAACAAAAATATATCCAGAGACATAGAAGCATAAAAAAACCCATCAAACCTCAGAGGGAAGGCAGGGAAGGTTGGAGAAAGGGGGAGAAAAAAAAGTGTCTAGGATACAATATACTTCTCTCATCATGCCAGAACCATCATGCCAGAAGAACTTTAATTAGAACTGAAAACCAACATTGGGCATTTTCAAGATGAATCAGATGTTAGAATTACTGAAAAGGATTTTAAATTAGTCATTATAAAAATTCATCAACCATGATTACAAAACACAGTGAAAAAAATAAATCTCACCAAAGGAATAGAATTTATAACAAAGATTAAATAAAAATTATAAAACTGGAAAGTAGAATAAATGACACTTAAAAAATGCTGGAGAATCTCAATAGTGAAATGGAGATGATAAATGGAAAAAAACTAGTGAAATCTGAAGATAAATCTCATAATAAACAGAAAAAAAGAGAGAGAGAGAAAAAAAAAACAACTCAGGTATCTCTGGGGGAAAAACAAATATATATATTTTGAGTTCCAGAAGGAAATAAATGAGTGGGAATGAAATAGTATTTGATGAAATCATGGCTGAAAATACATAAACTTGGTAAAAGAAATAAACCCACTAATTAAAAAAAAAATAAAAAATGAGAAAATCCTAAACAAGATAAACACCAAGAAATCCAGGCCACGGCACATCATGCTTAAACTCCTAAAAATGAAAGTCAAAGAAAATGTCTTAAAAGCAGCCAGAGAGAAATGGAGTAAAACCAATTTAAATGACAGAAGATTTTCATCTGAAACTACGGGAGTGACAAAAGTTTTCAAGTGCTGAAAAGAAAGATCTGGAACCCTGAGATCTGTATTGTGTAAAAGTATCTTTTAAGAATAAAGGGGAAATATTTTTTTTAAAAAAACAAGCTATAAAAATTGGTGGTTAGCATATTTACTCTTAAAGAATGACTAAAATAACTTCTTCAATCAGAAAGTAAATAATAACAGAAAAAAGATGGAAACTCTAGAAAGAAAGTAATAGAAAAAGGGTCAAATATGTATATATATATTACATATTCATATTAGATTTTTATTATATTTTTAAATCATATTTTATGGTTGAAACCCCGGCCGGTGTGGGTCAGTGATGAGAGTGTCAACCTTCCCAGTGAAATGTTAGGGGTTTGATTCCTGGTTAAGGGCATGTATCTGGGTTATAGTTTCAATCCCTGGTCCCGATCAGACCTCTAGAGGAGGCAACCAATCCATATATCTCTTTCACATGGATGTTTTTTTTTTCTTTCTCTTTCTCTCCTCCTCCTCTTTAACTCCCTCCCTTCCACTCTCTCTAAAAAAAAAACAATGGGCCCTAGCCAGTTTGGCTCAGTGGATAAAGCATCAGCCTGCGGACTGAAGGGTCCCAGGTTTGGTTCCAGTTAAGGGCACATGACTGGGTTGTGGGCTCCATTCCCAGTGGGCGGTGTGCAGGAGGCAGCCAATCAATTATTCTCTCTCATCATTGATGTTTCACAGACCAGGTTGAGGGACCCCCCCTGATTGCACAAATTTTTGTGCACCAGGCCTCTAGTAATAAAATAACAGATTTAAGCTTTAACTTAGCAATAATTGCATTAAATGGAAATGGTCTATATATAACAATAAAAATACAGAGATTGGAAAACGGACAAGAAAGCATGACCCATCTACATATTTTCTACAAAAAAGTCACTTCAAATATCATACCATAGATTAGGTGAAAATAAAAGGAGCTAGGAGGATGGAGGAGAGATAGAAAAGCTTAAAAGGGGTCAAATATATGGTTACAGAAGGAGGCTTGACTTTTGGTGATAACTACAAAATACAATATACAGATGATATTTTATAGAAGTATCCGAAAAAAACTGTATAATTTTATTAACCAATGTCACCCCAATAAATTTAATAATTTAAAAAATGTATATAGAAAAAATGTATACCATGGAAACATTTTTATTTTTTTTAAATATATATTTTATTGATTTTTTACAGAGAGGAAGGGAGAGAGATAGAGAGTTAGAAACATCAATGAGAGAGAAACATCGATCAGCTGCCTCCTGCACATCTCCTACTGGGGATATGCCCGCAACCAAGGTACGTGCCCTTGACCGGAATCGAACCCGGGACCTTTCAGTCCGCAGGCCGACGCTCTATCCACTGAGCCAAGCCGGTCTCGGTGCCATGGAAGCTTTTTTAAATGTTATATGAATATAAGATAAAAAAGATTTTAGAGTACATATTACTAGAGACAATGAGGGCTATTAAATAATTATAATAGAATTGATACTTCAAGAAGGGTTAGTAATCCTAAAAGTCTATATTCCAAAGAAAAATTTCAAAATGCACAAAATAAAAAACAATTAAACATGAAGAAATAAAACAATCTATAATTATAGTTTGTCTTCAAAACCCAACACTTCACAATTAACAGAATTATTAGATTAAAATAAATCAGTGAGGATATACCAGAAATAAACAACAAAAGTAAACAATCATATGTAAGTGGCATATTTGGAACCTTTCACCCAACAACAGCAGAATAAACATTGTTTTCAAGAGTCCAAAGAACATTCATCAAGCTAGAACATATCATCTATACTAATAAAAGGGTAATATGCTAATTAGACCGGGAGACCTTCCGGACATCATTCCAGACAAAGCCATGGTGGCAGAGCCAAGGTAGAGGTAGTTAGGGGCAATCATGCTGGCAGGGGTGCACATTTGGGGGCAATCAGGCAAGTAGGGGGGCAGTTGGGGGTGATCAGGCCAGCAGGGGGGCAGTTGGGGGTGATCAGGCCAGCAGGGGGGCAGTTGTAGGTGAGCAGGTCTGCAAGGGGAGCAGTTGGGAGCAATCAGTCTGGCAGAAGAGGGCAGTTGGTGGCAATCAGGCCAGCATGGGGGCAGTTGTGGAGATCAGGCTGGGAGTGGAGGGCAGTTTGGGGTGATCAAGCAGGCAGGCAGGTGAGCGGTTAGGAGCCAGCGGTCCCAGATTGTGAGAGGGATATTCAACTGCCAGTTTAGGCCCAATCTGCAGGGTGGGATGGGGCCTAAACCATCAGTCAGACATCCCCCAGGGGTTCCAGATTGGAAAGGGTGCCGGGTGGGCTGAGGGAACCTTCCCCCCCCTTGCACATATTTTGTGCATGGGGCCTCTAGTCTATAATAATAAAAGAGTAATAGGCTAATTAGACTGGACAGCTGAACAACCTACTGGACGTCCTTCCTGATGAAGCTGTGGTGGTGAGGGCTGAGGCAGAGGTGGTTAGGGACAATCAGGCAGGCAGACAAGTGGCTAGGGGCGATCAGGCAGGCAGGCAGCGGTGGTTAGGGGCAATCAGGCAGGCAAGCAGAGGCAATTGGGGTGATCAGGCAGGCAGGCAGAGTGGTTAGGGGCAATCAAGCAGGCAGACAGCCAGAGGTGGTTAGGGGTGATCTGGCAGGCAAGCCAGTGGTTAGGAGCCTGTGGTACCAGATTGCTAGAGGGTGCAGGCCAGGCTGAGAGACTCCCCCCTCCCCCCAATCCCTATGCACTAATTTCATGCATTGGGCCTCTAGTGTGTTATATAAAACACAGCTCAGGAAATGTAAAATCACTGAAATCATGCAAAATATACTCCTTGAATATAATAAAATCAAATAGAAAAATCACTAACAGAAACACAGCAGAAAATTACAAACACTTGGAAAATAAACAGCATGCTACTAAATACCTCATGAGTCAAAAAAAATAAGTCTTATTAAAAATTACAAAGTGTAGAATTAACTAAAAATTAATGTACAAAATATCAAAATTTTGGAATGCAACTAAAGAAAAATTTATAGCACCAAATACTTACATTATACATAATGAAGATCTATCTTAAGAAACTAGGAAAAAGGAGCAAAATATACACACAGCAAGCAGAAAAAAACACACAAAACAAAACAAAACAAACCACACACATTAAAAAATGCCACTGCAATTGAAACAGGAAAAAAAATTGAGAAAAATTAAAGAAACAAAATATGGCTCTTTTTAAATAAACTAAAAAGCTGATAAACCTCTCACAATATATGAAAAAAATGAAAAGAAGAAATACAAATGATCAATTTCAGGAATAAATAGGATATGGTTACATTTCCTTCAGTCATTCAAAGGATAATAAACCTGTATAATTTTAAATTCATGAATTTAACAACTTAATAAAAATGGACCAATTTCTAAGACAAAACACAAACTACCAAATTTCAACCCAAGATGAAATGGATAATTTGAAAGCTCTGTAACTCTTAAGGAAATTGAATACATAATTAGAATTTCCTGAAGAAAAAAATCCAGTTCCAGATGGATTTACTAAAGACTTTTACCAAACATTTAAAGAAGAGAACACCTATTTTTTCAGGATTATTTATATACTTTTTTAAAATTAAAAAATTAATTATAGTTGACATTCAATATTATATTGTTTTCAGGTGGTTAGATATTTCTATAACTTATAAGGTGTTCCCCCTTATAAGTTTTGACTCCCACTGATACCATATATAGTTAATACAATAATATTGACTGTAGTCCCTAAACCACACTTCACATCTCTGTGACAATTTTGTAATTGCCAATTTGTACTTCTTTTACCCAGCCACCAAACACCCTGTTACCTGGCGATCATCAGTTTGTTCTCTGTCTATGAGTTTGTTTCTGCTTTGTTTGTTCTTTTATTTTGTTATTTAGATTCCACATATAAGTGAAGGAATTGTATTTGTCTTTCAATGTCTGACTTATTCAACTTAGCATAATACCTTCTAGGTCCATCTATGTTGTCACTAATGGTAAAATTTCATTTTTTATGGCCAAGTAATATTCCATTGTATATACATGTACAAAAGCATCTTTACCTACTCATCTTTTGATTGGAGAATTTAATCTATTTATATTTAAGATAATTGTTGAGAGATCCAAGATGGCTGCCGACAGGACAGCAGGCTGCAAGATAGTGTGTGAGTGAGAGAACAAAAAAAGACTGTGTGGACGTGCAGGGAGTATCTGTATTTGTGAGTGAGGGATAGCTATATTCCAAGACACTGTTGGGGACTGGCAAAACAGGCTCTCCTGGCTGGGAAGCCTCTACTGTTGCTGAAATCTTTCCCAGAGTCCCTGGCTCTGCTGCAGAGACTGTGCCATCTTGAAGGGGAGAGTGGCTGTGCTTGGAAGCCCAGCCTTAACTTCAACTGGGGAGAACTCAGATACCTCCCAGGACCCTACAACCACAATTCCCAGGGACCAGCTAGCTCAGCTTGCGAACCCAAGAACACTGGGACTACAGCCACCTTGACCATGGGCACCTAAAAGGTCTGTCCAGGGGGAGACAAAGTGGCGTGAATACACAGATGAGCCCTGCACCTTCTCACAGAGCAGATAGAAGGAACAGCTGAATCAAATGACATCTATCCAGAATTGGGGAATTAAACAAAGCTGGTGAGCCAATCTATGGATGGAAAGGTTAAATATTGCCTAGAGAAAGGTGACATCTGAGATCCAGGATGCAGGGAGAAACATGTGCGAAATGCACACAGTGGGAACTAGAGTCTCAGAGTAAGACTGTGACCCACAAAATCCATGGCTGTTGGGGTCAGTGTAGCCCAATTGTCAGTAAACTGTGGCTTACGAGCCACATGCGGCTCTTTGGCCCCTTGAGTATGGCTCTTCCACAAAATACCGACTCCTGCGCATGGGCCACGAAGTTTCAATCGCACTGTACATGGTATTATATATATACTAGTGGCCTGGTGCATGAAATTCATGCACAGGGATGGGGGTATCCCTCAGCCCAGCCTGCACCCTCTCCAATCTGGGAACCTTCGAAGGATGTCCTACTGCCAGTTTACAGGGATTGGGCCTAAACCAGCAGTCAGACATCCCTCTCACAATCTGGGACTGCTGGCTCCAAACCACTCAGCTGCCTGGCCGCATGCCTGATTTCCCCTCACCACTCTGCCTGCCGGCCTGCTCATTCCCAAATGCCCCCCCCACCAGTCTGATAACCCCCAACTGCTCCCCGTGCCAGTGTGCTCGTTCCCAACTGCCCCTCTGCTGGCCTGCTCACTCCAAATTGCTCACCCTGCTGTCCTGATCACCTCCAACTGACCCCCACTGATGGTCTGCTCACCCCCAAATGGCCCCCCTGCTGGTCTGCTTACCCCCAATAGCCCGGCCCCCCATCAGCCTGATCACCCACAACTGCCCTCCCCTCTTGGCCTCTAACCACTTCTACCTTGACCCCACCACCATGGCTTTGTCCAAAAGAATGTCTGGAAGGTCTCCTGGAAGGTCTCCCAGTCTAATTAGCATATTATCCTGTTACTAGTATAGATAGAGGCCTGGTACATGGGTGGGGGACAGCTGGTTTGTCCTGAAGGGTGTCCCAAATCAGGGTGGGGGTCCCACTGGTGTGCCTGGCCAGCCTGGGTGAGGGGCTGATGGCTGTTTGCAGGCTGGCCAAGCCCCCCAGCGGGGACCTTCACCCCCTGGGGGTATGGCCAGCCTGGGTGAGGGGCTGAGGGCTGTTTGTAGGTTGGCCATAGCCCCTTCAGGGTGGGCGGGTCCTGCTGGGGTGCCTGGCAAGCCTGGGTGAGGGGCTGAGGGCCGTTTTCAGGCTGGCCATACCCCCTGGCACCCCAAGCTCACAGCCCCTCCTTTTTTTCAAGTGCCTCCTTTAGTGGAGGCCAAGGCAGGCCGGAAGCAGGTATCTGCTATTTATTTATCTTCTATAATTAAAACTTTGTAGCCTTGAGGGGAGGCCAGGGCCAGCCAGGGCAGGTGGGAAGCTTGGCTTCCTCCATCACCAGAGTCAACCCAAGCCTCCTGCTTGCCCCAGCTCCATGGCCTCTGCCATCTTAGTTGGGATAATTTGCATGCTCGCTCCTGATTGGCTGGTGGGTGTAGAAAAGTGGTGGAGTGATGGTTAATTTGCATGTTTCTCTTTTATTAGTGTAGATTTTAACACATTGTTTGCGGATAGTTTTTATCCCGCGCTAACAGGTAGCGCGGGCCATTTTTGCTAATTTTTTGCGCAAATGGCAATGTTCAGTAAAATTATAACTTTAGTTTTACATATTTTTTCAATGAAACTTTTTGTGATTTACTATAAAATGTATACTGAATTATTTTTTCTTAGAATTGCATTGAATGCGTGGCAAGGCAGAGAATTGTGTGAAGGGATGACTCTACGCAGTTGAATAGATTACCACTATACCTGGAAGTACATACATAATTCACCATTGTATGTGTTAGAGACCCAAATTTTGTCCTTTGGAATTCGTATATCTGCATGTTAGCATCCCTTTAGAGCAATAAAAAAGTATAGAAATAAACTTATTTATACGTTACCCGCATTCTACCGCTAGTCTATAAAAAACGTATTAATACGTGTCCCGCACTCCACTACCAGTCAACGCAAAACGTATAAATACGTTTCCCGCATAATATATATATATATATATATATATATATATATATATATATATATATATTTACTTTTCTTCATATACACTCATTCTTTTTCTACCTCCTTTATATTGAATTGTGGCTATTTCCCCATTCATTCATTTCATTGACCTTACCTTATGGGAATAAGCACTCCTTCCTCCGATTCATCTGGGTGTTTGTTGTTTGGGTGCTTGCAGTTTACATATTTGGGATTAGTTGTTTTTAATAGTTTTCATTCATCTCTGGGTGTTTGTTGTTTGAAATTTTTGAATCAGCTGTTGTTCTATTTGAGTTTTCTTCCCATATACATAGATTTCCCCCCTTCTTTTTCCTTCTGTTTCTTTTCTCTATTACATTTTTTCCTTTTCTCAATATCATTTTTGCATTCTTTTCTTTCCCCTAATTCTCTTTTCTCTGGTGGTCACCTTTATTTCGGGTTAATAGTATCGTGAATACTTTTGTGTTTGGTGCCCTGTGCATTGTGTCTTGTTGTGTTTTATTGTGTGCCTATAAGTCAACAAAGGAGTGAGAGAGAGCTTCATAACCAGACACCCTGAGATGAGCAATCATGGGGAGACAAAGAAGGAGCCCACATACAAAAGAAAAGGCCAAATCACCAGACAAGGAAGTAAGTGAAACAGAAGCAAGCAATGTCAGAGAAAGAATTCAAAGCAACAGTCATAAGGTCTCTGAAAAGGATAGAAGTCAAATTCAACAATATGTGTAAGAACCAAGAGGAAATAAAGAAGAACCAGGAAGAAATGAAAAATGACATCGCTGCAAAAAATAACTCAATTGAAAGCATCAATAGTAGATTAGAAGAAGCAGAGGACCACATCAGTGAGCTAGAAGACAAGGCAGGAAAAAAATACCCAAGAAAAGAGGCATCTAAAATAAATACAAAAACTTAAAAAAACAGGAGGAGAACCTAAGGGAACTTGGGGACAATATGAAATGAACAACATACACATAATAGGAGTGCCAGAAGAAGAGGAAAGTGAGCAAGGAATAGAAAACCTGTTTGAAGAAACAACAGAAAACTTCCCTGATATTGAGAAGAAAAAACTCACACAAGTCCAAGAAGCTCAGAGTCCCAAACAAGATGAAATCCAAAAGACCAACACCAATACACATAATAATTAAATTGGCAAACACCAACAACAAAGTAAGAATCTTAAAGGCTGCCAGAGAGAGACAGAAAGTTACCTATAAAGGATCCCCCATCAGACTATCAACTGATTTCTCAACAGAAACACATCAGGCCAGAGGGTATGGAATGAAATATACAAAGTCATGCAAAGGAAGGGTCTGAATCCAAGAATACGGTACCCAGCAAGGCTTTTAATCAAAATTGACGGTGAAATCAGGGGCTTCACACACAAAAGGACTAAGGAAGATTATTGCCACCAAACCAGCAAGGCAAGAAATGCTAAAGAGTCTGCTGTAAAAAGAAGAAATAGGAAGGGAAGTAGGAACACAGGCATAAAAAATAAAACTGGTGACAAACAAATGCCTATCAATAATAACTTTAAATGTAAATGGATTAAATGCCTCAATCAAAAGACATAGGGTAATTGAGTGGATAAGAAAACATTACCGATATATCTGTCTACAGGAAACCCACTTCAGAACAAAAGGCTCACACAGACTGATGGTGAAGGGATGGAAAAAGTTTTTTTTCAGGTGAATGGACATTAAAAAAAAGCTGGGTAGCAATACTTATATCTGACAAATTAGACCTCAGAGTGAAGGCTATAACAAGAGATAAGGAAGGCCACTTTATAATACTAAAGGGAGCAATTCAACAAAAAGATATAACTCTGGTAAACAGATATGCATCCAATACAGGAACACCCAAATACATAAAAGCACTTCTGCAGGAAATCATGGGAGAGATTGACAGCAATACTGTCATAGTAGGGGACTTTAATACCCCACTAACACCACTGGACAAATACACTGAACAAAAAATCAGCAAAGAAACAACAATCCTAAATGACTCACTAAATCAGATGGAATGAATTGACATTTTCAGAACATTTCACTCCAAAGCCACAGAATATACATTCTTCTCAAGTGCACATAGGTCATTTTCAAAGATAGACCACATATTGGTACACAGTCAAAGTCTCTTCAAATTTAAGAAGATATAAATCATATCAAGCAACTTCTCAGATCACAATGGCATAAAACTAGAAATAAACCATAATAAAACAATAAAAAAAAATCAAACACCTGGAGGCTAAATAGCATTCTATTAAACATTGATTGGGTTATCAAAGTGATCAAAGAATAAATAAAAAGCATCATGACAACAAATGACAATGAAAACACAACAATCCAAAATCTATGGGACACAGTGAAAGCAGTCTTCAGAGGGAAGGCCATAGCTCTACAAGCCTATCTCAAAAAAAAAAAAAAAAGAAAAAAATGGTAATAAATTATCTAACCCTATAACTCAAAGAGTTAGAAAGAGAGCAACAAGAAAAGCTCAGCATAAGCAGAAGGAAGGAAATAATAAAGATCACAGCAGGGATAAACAACATAGAGCCAAAAAAATAATAATAAACAATTCAAATTATCAACAAAACCAACATCTGGTTCTTTGAAAGAATAAACAAGATTGATAAAACTGTAGCCAGGCTCACCAATAAGCAAGAGAGAGGACCCAAATAAAAAAAAAAATCAGAAATGAAAGAGGTGAAGTAACAGCCGATCCCACCGAAATACAAATGATTATGAAAAAATACTATGAACAACTCTATTTCAAAAAATGGACAATCTAGATGAAATGGACATATTCTTAGAAAAACACAAGCTCCCAAAACTCAACCAAGAAGAATAAAAAAAAAACCTGAATAGGCTGATAACTACCAAAGAAATTGAATCAGCAATCAAAAATCTTTCAGCAAACAAAAGCCCTGGTCCGGACTGCTTTACAGGGGAGATCTACTAAGCATTTGTAGAAGAACTAAAACCTATCCTACTCAGACTATTCCAAAAAATTGAAGAGGAATGCACACTTCCAAGCTCTTTCTATGAAGCCTGCATTACCCTAATCCCCAAACCAGATAGATACCACAAAAAAGAGAACTACAGGCCAATATTTTTGATGAACATAGGTGCTGAAATCCACAACAAAATTCTAGCAAATCAGATTCAGCATTATATTAGAAAGATCATACACCATGACCAAGTGGGATTTATTCCAGGGATGCAAGGATGGTACAATATCTGCAAATCAATAAATGTGATACATCACATAAACTGAGAGACAAAAATCACATAATCATATCAATGGAGACAGAAAAATTATTTGACAAAATCCAACTCCCTTTCTTGATAAATACTCTCAGCAAAGTGGGAATAGAGGGATCATACCTCAACCTCAACATAATAAAAACCTATATGGCAAACCTACAGCCAACATCATACTCAAAGGGCAAAAACTAAACTCATTTCCCCTAGGAACAGGAACAAGATAGGGATGCCCACTTTCATCACTCTTGGTCAATATAGTATTGGAAGTGCTAGCCATAGCAATCAGACAAGAAGAAGATATCAAAGGCATCCAAATTGGAAAAGAAGAAGTAAAACTGTCCTTATTTGCAGATGACATGGTACTATATATAGAATACCCCAAAGACTCCATCAAGAAACTTCTAGACCTAATAAATGAATTTGGCAATGTAGAAGGATACAAAATTAACACCCAGAAACCTATTGCCTTTTTCTACACCAATAATGAACTCACAGAAAGAGAAACGAAAAAAAAAAAAAACAAAAAACAAACAAACAAAAAAACAATCCCATTATCATTTGCACACACACACACACAAAAATAAGATACCTAGGAATAAACTTAACTAAGGTGGTAAAAGACCTGTACTTGGGAAACTACAGGAAATTGAAAAAAGAGATAGAGGAAAACATAAACAGATGGAGGAGCATACCATGTTCATGGACTGGTAGAATCAACATCATTAAAATGTCCATACTACCCCAAGGAGTCTACATATTCAATGCAATCCCTATTAAAACACCAATGGCATATTTCAAAGATCTAGAAAAAACTTTCAAAAAATTCATCTGGAATAAAAAAAAATACCCCGAATAGCTACAGCAATCTTGAGAAAGAAGAACAAAGTTGGAGCGATCACATTACCAGATATCAAGCTGTATTACCATGCCACAGTTCTCAAAACTGCCTGGTACTGGCACAAGAACAGACATATGGACCAATGGAACAGAACAGAGAACCCAGAAATATTTGACAAATGAGGCAATAGCATACTATGGACACAAAACAGTCTCTTTAATAAATGGTGCTGGGAAATTTGGACAGATACATGCAAAAAAAAAAAAAAAGAAACGAGATCACCAACTTACACCATGCATAAAAACAAACTCAAAATGGCTAAAGAACTTGAATGTAAGATGGAAAACCATAAAAATCCTACAATACTCCATAGGCAGCAAAATAGCAGACATATGTTATAGCAATATCTTTACAGACACAGCTCCTAGGGCAATGGAGACTAAGGAGAAAATAAACAAATGTGACTATATCAAAATAAAAAGCTTCTGCACAACAAAAGAAACCATCAACAAAACAAAATAGCCCACTGCATGGGAGAAGGTATTTGCCAATGATATTTCCCATAAGGGTTTAATCTCCAATATTTACAGGGAACTCATACAATTTAATAAAAGGAAGATAAACAATCCAATCAAAAAATGAGCAAAGGATCTAAATAGACACTTTTTGAAAGAGGACATACAGAAGGCTCAAAGACATATGAAAACATGCTCAAAGTCACTAATCAACAGAGATGCAAATCAAAACAACAATGAGACACCATCTCACACCTGTCAGAATGGCTATCATCAACAAATCAACAAACAACAACTGCTGGTAAGGATGTGGAGAAAAGGAAGCCTCCTGCACTTCTGGAGGGAATGCAGACTGGTACAGCCACTGTGGAAGTCAGTATGGAGTTTCCTCAACAAGTTAAAAATGGAACTCCCATTTGACCCAGTAATCCCACTTCTAGGACTATATCCCAAGAAACCAGAAACACTAATCAAAAAGAATATATGCACCCTGTGTTCATAGCAGCACAATTACCATAGCTAAGATTTGGAAACAGCCTAAGTGGCCATCAGCAGATGAGTAGATTAAAAAAATGTGGTATATCTACGCAATGGAATACTACGCCACTTGAAAAAGAAGGAACTTTTACCATTTGCGACAGCATGGATAGAACTGGAGACCATTATGCTAAGCAAAATAAGCCAGTCTGGGGGTATAGCTCAGTGGTAGAGCATTTGACTGCAAAATAAGCCAGTCTAAGATAAATATCACATGATGTCACTCATATGTCGGATATAATGATCAACATAATTTGATGAACAAGAATAGATCCAGAGACAAATGCTAGGGAAGGGGGGCGGGTTAGAGAGCAGCCCAAGGACTTACGTGCATGCATATTAGCATAACCAATGGATACAGACACTGGGACAGTGGGGGCTTGCCCAGGGTGGGAATGGTTAGGGGGGTGGGTCAATTGTGGAAAAAGGAGACATATTTAAAACTTTGGACAATAAAAAATTAAAAATAAAATAAAGAAAGATAATTGTTGATAGGTATGTAGTTATTGCCAATTTTATTGTTTTTTATTGTCTTTTTTTCCTTTTTTTAGTTCTCTGTTCCTTTTTTATTCTGTTGTTCTCTTCTCTTGTATGTATGACTTTCTCCAGGTCACAAGGCTAGAGACAAATGAAATTCTCATGATTCTTATTAGAAATATTTGAATTTTGATAATCAGAAACATTTATTGTATTTGTGATAAATCTGTTTAGTATATGACTGTTTCTGTTTATATACCATCTAATATTCATTTGTCTCGAAGTAGGTCTCTGAAAGTAATTAGATTCCTATGTATTTTTTGGGATCACAGTAAGTTATTAATTGGTGCTACCTCTAAGAAGATATTTATTCTCACAAATGTGTATTGATCTTTTGTAAGCTATCAAGAACTCTGTGTAGGCTTATTAGCTATATTAGCATATAAGTACTTTAAGCTGATTTTAGTGAAATAAGAGCCTATAAAAATGTGCAATAGATATATGTGTAAAATCTATCAATCTTGCATGATATTTTTAAAAAAATAGTTGGAGAAGAGAGATTGTATTAATAAGGAAGAATTAGGCTTATATTAGCAAAAAGAAGTAGATGACTGAGGCCAGTGGTAGAATTAAATTTTATCATTTGAGATTTTAAAGAGATTTAAGGGATGAAGTGTGGTGTTTTGCTGAAGAATTAATAGAAACAATATTAATAATTTCAAAAAAGCTTTACATGGGTCTTTGCCTTATGTTCAGGTTGCTTGTAGTAGTGACAGAGGCATATTTGGGGTACTACACAGATAAGGACAGAAACAGGTAAATAAAAACTTGAGGCCCTAGCTGGTTTTTCTCAATGGTTAGAGCGTTGGCCTGCAGACTGAAGGGTCCCAGGTTCGATTCCAGCCAAGGGCACATGCCTGGGTTGCAGACTCAATCCCCAGTGGGGGGCATGCAAGAGGCAACCAATCAATGATTCTCTCTCATCATTGGTGTTTCTATCTCTCTCTCCCTCTCCCTTCCTCTCTAAAATCAATAAAATATATATAAAAAATTGAGAATGAAATGAACATAAATAGAGGAGAGCAGAATACTAATGAATTCCAAAGTTTCAGTAGGTCTTCATAAACTAAAAATTGACAATGGTTGAGGACAAAACAAAACAAAACATTGGAACAAATGGTTAATGAAACCATTAGGATGTGGTCAAACCAAATAATCAAAACTAATATATTTTAATGTATAAAGACTAAATATTTTGGCAAAATACTTGAATCTTTTTGTTATATGTAACTTCTTCAAAGTTTCAGTCTTTTGTTTCTAAAAGAACCTCTAATTTTCTATTGTTGATAAAAATGATTCCACATTCCAAATTGATTTTCACTTGCTCAGGAATTAGTATCTTCCTTTGAAGAATGGATATGAAAAGGACTTACTGTCTTACTGAGATTTGTTATTGTGCTTAAACTCTTACAATCTTAGGTGGTGATATTTAATTATATTATTGGCTCCAGTCATCTACTTCTTTTTGCTCATATTGCGGCTCCAAAATGGTGTCAGTGATGAAGGATTTACTCTTCTAGAGCAAAATAAAAATAACACTGATACCTGAAAGAGCACAAGCTCAAATAAATCAGCATAGTTTGAACTCAGTTTCCTTCATTTTCTAGCCATATAGTACCTACCACCTAGTATTAATAGAGTAAATGTTAATGATTATATATATTATCATCATTGTTATTTTTGTTGTTTGTCATTATGTTAGAAAAAAATGAACAGTTAATAGTGTAGACACTATAATCCATCTATCTGACTACCAGTTCTGTCACTTATAAGCTCTGTGATCTTCATGAAATCTCTTGACTTCCCTGAGCCTCACTTCCCTCTTTCATTGAATGGAGATAGTAATCACTATATTTCACTTAATTTAATGAAATTTAAGCAAAATAATTACCATAAAGTGTTAAAATTAGTGCTTAGTACATTATAGATACTGAATATTAGCTATTATTTCTTATGGAAAACTTTACATTTATTCTTTAGATTTGGGTATTTCCTATTTTTGGAGTATTAAAGTGGTAAGTGTGTGTGTGTGTGTGTGTGTGTGTGTGTGTGTGTGTGTGTATGTGTGAGAAATCATAGCACTGTTACAAAGTAGAGTTAAAACTATATCCATACTTGGAAAAACTATATATATGCCATCACCTTGTTTTAAAACATAACATATGAATACGAAATTTGATATACTAGTATTTGTAAGACCAATGGTTTAGGAGATGTATATTATTGAGAAGATAGTTTATTACTTGCAGTTCCAAAGAGGTGAGTTCATGTGATGGACGGGGGTCCATAGGAAGCACAAGTGAGTCGGGAGAAAAACTAACTTTGAGAAAGAGCCTTTACTATGGTTGCCACAGGAAAGAATGAGTGACACAAGGTAAGCAGGTTTAGGACTAGCTCCTTTGAATAATTTCAGTGGGCTCTGGGGTATAAGGAGTTTTCCTAGTTGTCTTGGTTGATTTGTACAGATGTTCCTTGACTAAGGATGGGGTTACATCCTGATAAACCCATCATAAATTGAAAATATCATAAGTCGAAAATGCATTTAATACACCTCATGTAAAGAAACATCATAGCTTAGCCTGCCCTAGCCTATCTTAAATGTACTCAGAACAATTACATTAGCCTACCGTTGGTCAAAACCATCTAACACAAAGTCTGTTTTATAATAAAATGTTGAATATCTCATGTAATTTATTATGTGTATTTATTCTACACCATCATAAGGCAAAACCATTTAAGTCATAGATTGACTGTATTTGCAAAGCATGAACTTTGGAGGAAAATGTTTTCTGAGGTGGGAAGGAATGGGAATTGACCAATGAGGTCAAGACAAGGTGACTCAGGCATATTATGGGGTTGTCTAGAATACATGAACAGCAGATGTCAAAGTATCAAATTTGTAGAAGCTAGAAACATTGTTAATAAACTTCCCCAAACTCTTAATTTTTTTTCTTGTTTTTTTATTGATCATCGAAATCCAAGTCTGGAATCCACAAGTGACATCCTACCACTTACTGAGTTGTTCTTGAGAATGAATTAAATTATTATTTAGCAAGTGAGTGAATATATACCCTAAAATGTATGTGATTCTAATTTTGTCTGTATCCTTAATACATTTTCTCCTAAGTTTAAATAAATTATTGAAAAAAAAAACATTCAATCCTGTGGAATTATTAATTTTTCTTTTTCTTTTGTCCTTCTTGTTACCAAAACCTTTGAAGAGTTTAATAGAATAGAAAGAGCTTTATGAAGCATTGGCAATATAAAATAACATAAAGATAAATAATGCATACGTCTCTTATTGATATTGTTAAGTAAATACGCTTTATTTAAGGCAAAATTGCAGAGTGCTTAGAAACATAAAATCTAAATATTAGGTTTATATTATGGCATCTAAACTTTACAATTAAATACATTACCATTAATAGAAATCAGTCTAAATATAACATACGAGAGGTCTGGTGCACGAAATTAGTACATGGGTGTGATCCCTAAGCCTGGCTGGCGATGGAAGCACAAATGTCTGGTGAGGAAGGGCAGGTCCCAGCTGACCTTTGGGCCCTGGGCATCACCTGGGTCCCTGGGCCCATGCGTGCCCCCCTCCGTCTGAGTCATGGTGCTTGAGTCCCCACTCAGAGATGCAGTGAGTGCGGCTAGACACCACAGGCCAGGGCACAGCATGGGCCTCTGGGCCACCCAGTGGCACTGCACGGAAGCTGGGTGGGCAGCCGCACTCTCCAGGCCAACCTCGCAGATCACGAGGAGCCGCCCAGCCCCTGCGGTCCCAGTCACTGAGGCCCAGCTGACCTGGAACAGGCCGTGCAGGTGTAGGGAGGGCTCCTCATGGGCGCTGGTACCTAAGCACGGGGGCTTCCCTGGCACATGAACCCTGGCATCCCAGGGGAGGGTAGCAGGGGAGTGAGAGCGAGCTCTGCAGACACCTCGCATTCTCACCACACCTCGGTCCCTATCACCCCCACCCCTAGGTAGCCAGCGAGAGGTCACAGCCCCTCACGGGGCAACACATCGCCAACGCCCACCATGTTCCCTGCCGCCCCCTGGTGGTCAGCGCATGTCATAACGAGCGGTCAAACTCCTGGGCTCCGGGTTGAACTCCTGTTCGAACGACTGCCCGAGGGGACAATTGGCATATTAGGCTTTTATTATATAGGATAGTGGATGGAAACTTGAAGTTCCACATTTTTGTAATGAGAATCAAAACCATCTACACACATTCAGCTTCTGATTGATGTTAATGACCATACTACTAGATTGGCTTCCCTAACATGACTTTACTATTTCAACTCTTTTTTTAAGTAAATATATTTTATTGATTTTAGAGAGGAAGGGAGAGGAAGACAGAGATAGAAACATCAATGATGAGAGAGAATCATTGATTGGCTGCCTCCTGCATGCCCCACACAGGTTTGGACCCACAACTCTGGCATGTGACCTTGAATCAAACTGTGACCTCCTGGTTCATAGGTCAACACTCAACCACTGAGCCATGCAGGCCAGGCACTATTTAGACTCTTACTCAAGATAACATTTGCAAATGATAACAGTTGCAAATAATTTTATTCTTCCTTTCAAGAACTTCCCAAACTCATTTTAAATTGCTCAGTTTTCCAATAGTCTTAAATTACTGAGTACATTCTTCTAATCCCTTACCTCAAAACCTGCACCTTGTTGTGTCTCTAATCCTTAATTATTCCAACATGATCAGTGCCCAATTCTAATTAAGCCCACACATTAAAGAAACTATCTCAAAACAGATCCTAACACTTCATAAAAATTGTGAATTTGTCCTCCCCACTACAGACACTATTTTTTTCATGTAAATGTATTAAGTATTAATGACAAGGACTTCATGTAAAGACTACCAAGATTGTGATATACATTATCACAAGGAACAACAAATTCAACTTTGCTTTATCAATAGGTTTAAAGGTGATACTTTTAGGAAGCAAGCTTTGGAAAATAGGAATATATATTGAAGTAAATTCTCTGTATTTTATTGCAATGGATTTTAAGTGTCTTGTTTTTCATGTTTCATCTTCTTTTTAAATTATAATGAGACATCTAAAAACCAAAGCCTGAAGAAAGTGGAAATAATCAAGATTTAAATTTAAAAACAGGTTGCTTCTGCTGTTCTGCTGACAATAATTTTGTGAGGCTAATTTTCCCCTCCAAACCTTTGTGATTATGTGTATACCATGTGGAGAATCTCAATATTTCATTTTCAGAAAAGGCTTCTTACGCCATAGTTTATCATTTATATTGTATACAAAAATGTACATTCAGCCAGATACTTTTGGAAACATTTTTAATATACTAAAATGTGCAGACAAAATAACAACATTGCATTCCTTACAATAACATTCATTAACCTACCACCCTGAGTTAACAAATGCTTCTATTGCTATATTTGCCTCAAATTAAGCAAAATGTCAGATCATCTTGAAACAGCCTTTGTTTATCCCCAATCCTGTTTCCCTCATTCCTTCTGTGGGAGCAACAAACATTATGAAATTGGTATGTATTCTCCTTTCAAGTTTTTAAAAATGTAGTTTTACTATATAAATTAACATTTATTAAATATATATTTGTTTGTTTTATAACTTTAAATTTGCATTGTGACATCATGCTATCCTTTTTTTTTTTTTTCACAATTTGTTCTGACAAAAATTATGTGCTAAGACTGTGTTTTACAGATGTGAGGCAGGATAGTAAGAAGCCAGGAAAATTCCTTAACAAGTGGCATGGAAAAACTGAGACAGATAGCTGATTCAAACTCATCTCATCCAGATAGCTGATGCAATGACCAATGACCCCCTACCCTAGCACCAACCTATCGGTAGAGTTCATGACCTTGACCCTATATGCTTACTTAGATTAATCAGCATTTTAAAGGACATACCTGAAAAGCTGTTGTATATTCTATTGAGATCTACCCTAAAATTTCCGCCTTTAGAAAATAGATGTAAACCCTTAAAACAAAGGACCCAATGCACGGTCTCTCTTTCATGCCCACACTGTACCCCCTTCCTTTCTAAGTCATGTACTTATGATTTCTTTCTCCAAGGGTCTTTCTTTTGCCTTGGTAACTTTTTTCCTGAGTCCATGCAGCCCATTGGTTCACTTCTTCTGGCTCTGTGACTTTCTTTTCTTCCTTCCTTTCTTTCTTTCTTTCTTTCTTTCTTTTTTTTTTTTTTCTTTTTCTTTTTCTTTTTCTTTTTCTTTTTCTTTTTCTTTTTCTTTTTCTTTCTTTTTCTTTTTTCTTTTTCTTTTTCTTTTTCTTCTCTTTTCTTTTCTTTTCTTTTCTTTTCTTTTTTTGTGATTCAAACCTGAGGATATTTTTCCATTTATTTTTAGAGAAGGTGGAAGGGAGGGGGAGAGACAGAGAGAGAGAGAAATATCGATGTGAGAGAGACACATCAATTGGTTGTCTCTCACACATGCCTCGATCAAACCTGCAACTGAGGCACTTGCCCTTTATTGGAATCAAACCTGGGACCCTCCGACCCTTCTGTCCATGGGCTGACACTCTGTCCACTGAGCCAAACTGACTAGGGCTCTGCCTTTCTTTGTAAACGGCCAAGACAGCTCCTTCTAGGCTCAGTCCTGTTGCTGTGATCTTGCCTCTTCTATCTTAAACCTTTCCTTTGTTTCAGTGTCCCTAGCTTTAATAAACCTATTCTCAAAGTCACCTAGAATTAAAATTGTGAAATATTTCCTGCACAAAGTCAAGAACTGAGAGAAAGCCCATACAGTTGTCAACATATGCAGTTATAATCCAAGTTTAGTTGATATAGAGAATTACGTTTTATTGAATGTATTATTTTAATGTGTTTTTTAAAGTTACCCATATACTTACTGCTTCATGTGTTTGAGGAGTTCAGTTCTTGGTTAAAAACTAATATGTAATTTCTCAGGCCTGTTCATAGGCAATTATAAAAATTTGACATGGCAGGCCTCAAGGGGAAGGCCACCCTTCCAATGTTAGACTTGGGACCCAGCTAGAGCATCTAGGTCTCTAAGGGGAGTTACAGTCAAAGACTCGGGCTCCCTTAGCTAGTCATGTTCTTCACATATTTTCATTCCTAGTCCCATTCCTTCATTCCTAGCTCTCTTTATCTGAGGCCTTCAGGCGCCTCTGGCAAGGCCTCCTTATCAGGGAAGAAGAGGGAAAACTTGAAGACACTTTTCTCTGACAAGAGAAATGTTCTAAACTAAATTCAGTGCGTCAGAAAGTGGAAGAGAGAGATAAGGGAGGTGAATCAATAAATGGCTACTGGCCGCCGAAACCGGTTTGGCTCAGTGTATAGAGCGTCGGCTTGCGGACTGAAGGGTCCCAGGTTCGATTCCGGTCAAGGGCATGTACCTGGGTTGCGGGCACATCCCCAGTAGGAGATGTGCAGGAGGCAGCTGATCAATGTTCCTCTCTCATCGATGTTTCTAACTCTCTATCTCTTTCCCTTCCTCTCTGTAAAAAATCAATAAAATATATTTTTAAAAAAATGGCTACTGGCCAAAACTAACAAATGACTACTCACATTTGTGAATGTATGTTTAAATTTTGAATCAACTTCCAGGCTTCTATCTAGAAAGAATACCAAACACCATACACCACCACATCCTCTTTACACATGAACTTTCTGGCATGTTTGCCACAACCAGTCCAGAAACTGCAAATACTTCTTCCTTGTGGGCCATCACCTATCCCAGAACTGTCCTCACTTCACCTTTTCCTGACCCCTTTATCTATAACCAATGCAAATTCTTTCAAAACCACTTACATCTTTCTTTGCCAAACTCATTGAATAAAAGAGCGTTGTCTACCACAGGACTGCAGGCATGTTTCTCTTTTCCACCTAGCCCTGCTGCTGGTAGTTTAGGTTGCATACCCCAAGACCTGGTCCTTTTCCTGGCTAGCATATGGGTCAATAAACCATTTCTATAAGCATAATTTCTGGCCTCATATGTTTTTTGTTTAATATTTCCACTCTGAACTCAGTACACAGTACTTTCCATTGCTAAATCCCTCCCTTTTTCCTCCCTTCTGGCCTTGAGTTCATAAAACTTCTGGAGCCTTTTTTGTTGTTGTTCAGGGCTCTCTAAAAAGTGTAATGACTCTGACCCCATATGCATGCTGATCTACCTGATTCTTGATGAGTATGCAGTTCCTTAGAGGGAAATGGAAAAGGAGCGGTCAGTACTTTTTTCAGTTTAGCCTTTTGCCTATACCAGTGGTCGGCAAACTCATTAGTCAACAGAGCCAAATATCAACAGTACAACAATTGAAATTTCTTTTGAGAGCCAAATTTTTTAAACTTAAACTATATAGGTAGATACATTGTTATTAACTTAATTAGGGTACTCCTAAGCTGGCCTTTGCTAAAAAACGTCCTCAATCTGATTGAGGTATGTTCCCTGAGGTTGACCCTTTCCAACTCTCCCATACACACTCATCTTGTAGCCAGTCTCACTTAACTCGTGCATGAATCGCGCACACCTGCCTCCCCCGCTCCCATCGCCCGACTGACAGACACCCCCCACTTCTTCTAATGCCACTTCTTCAAAACAGACTTGCCCAGGCCAAAAACCGACTTCTGTGCATGGACCACGAAGTTTCAATCACACTGTATGTGTGCGCCCGCAGGTGGTATTTTGTGGAAGAGCCACACTCAAGGGGGCAAAGAGCCACATGTGGCTCGCGAGCCACGCTTTGCCAACCACTGGCCTATACCATTGAAGTAAGAAGTCAAAGACCCATTTCGGCTTGTTGTTTAATTGGCTATTCTGGATATTTGACAGCCAAGCTCTCTTTTCTGGCTCAGCTGAGCTCTTCCTGACAGTATTAGTTTTATATTTTTTCAGTCTTTGAAAAAATAGTAAAATGGAAAATTTTATATATATCTCCTTTTATGCATGTGTGAGGCTCTCTAAGGTATATGACTAGAAATGGAAATACTTACTGGAAAGTTACATGCAATTTTAATTTCACTAGATATTCCTAATTCATATAAAAAGGATTGTATCAATTACACTCCCATCAACAGTGAGTGAAAGTTCCTAATTCTCTACATTGTCTTTGACACTAAGTAATGTCTAACTTTTTAATATTTCTGTCAGTCTGATGAGTGTGAAATTATATATAATTTTGCTTTAATTTGCATTTAATTAATTATTAATGATTTTGAGTATACATTTCTTTTTTTTGTTTGTTTGTTTGTTTTGTTTTTTTTATTTTTTATTACAAAGGGTATTACATATGTGCCCCTTTTTTCCCCCCGTCCTAGACAGTCCCTGAGCCTCCCCTATCCCCCAGTGTCTTATGTCCATTGGTTATGCTTATATGCATGCATACAAGTCCTTTGGTTGATCTCTTACCCCCCCTACCTCCTGCCCCCCAACCCTCCACGGCCTTCCCGCTGTAGTTTGACAATCTGTTTGAGGCAGCTCTGCCTCTGCATCTATTATTGTTCAAAAGTTTATAATGGTCTCTATTATCCATGAATGAGTGAGATCATGTGGTATTTTTACTTCATTGACTGGCTTATTTAACTTAGCATAATGCTCTCCAGTTCCATCCATGCTGTTGCAAATGGTAAGAGTTCCTTCCTTTTTAGAGCAGCATAGTATTCCATTGTGTAGATGTACCACAGTTTTCTAATCCATTCATCTACTGATGGGCACTTAGGCTGTTTCCAGATCTTAGCTATGGTGAATTGTGCTGCTATGAACATAGTGGTGCATATATCCTTTCCGACTGATGTTTCTGGTTTCTTGGGATATATTCCTAGAAGTGGGATCACAGGGTCAAATGGGAGTTCCATTTGTAGTTTTTTGAGGAAACTCCATACTGTCTTCCATCGTGGCTGCACCAGTCTGCATTCCCACCAGCAGTGCACAAGTGTTCCTTTTTCTCCACATCCTCTCCAGCACTTGTCATTTGTTGATTTGTAGATGATAGCCAGTCTGACAGGTGTGAGGTGGTACCTCATTGTTGTTTTGATTTGCATCTCTCTGATGATTAGTGACTTTGAGCATGTTTTCATGTGTCTCTTGGCTTTCTGAATGTCCTCTTTTGAAAGGTGTCTATTTAGGTCCTTTGCCCATTTTTTGATTGGATTGTTTATCTTCCTTTTGTTAAGTTGTATGAGTTCCCTATAAATTTTGGAGATTAGGCCCTAATCAGATATGACATTGACAAATATGTTTTCCCACACAGTGGGTTTTCTCATTGTTTTGTTGATGGTTTCTTTTGCTGTGCAGAAGCTTTTTATTTTGATGTAGTCCCATTTATTCATTTTCTCTATAGCTTCAAGTGTCCTAGGAGCTGTATCAGTGAAGAAATTGCTTCGGCATATGTCTGAGATTTTGTTGCCTTTGGATTCTTCCAAGAATTTTTATGGTTTCCTGTTATACATTTAAGTCCTTTATCCATTTTGAGTTTATTTTTGTGTATGGTGTAAGTTGGTGGTCTAGTTTCATTTTCCTGCATATATCTGTCCAATTTTCCCAACACCATTTATTGAAGAGACTATCTTGGCTCCATTGTATGTTCTTGCCTCCTTTGTCAAATACTAATTGAGCGTATTGCTTCGGGCCAATTTCTGGGCTCTCTATTCTATTCCATTGATCTATATGCCTATTCTTGTGCCAGTACCAGGCAGTTTTGAGAACAGTGGCTTTGTAATACATCTTGATATCTGGTATTGATATCCCACCTACTTAGTTCTTTTTCAGGATTGCTGCAGCTATTCGGGGTCTTTTTTTATTCCAGATGAATTTTTGGAGAGTTCGTTCTAGATCTATGAAGTATGCCATTGGTATTTTAATGGGAAGTGCGTTGAATTTACAGATTGCTTTGGGTAGTATGGACATTTTAATGATGTTGATTCTACCAATCCATGAACACGGTATGTTCTTCCATCTGTTTATGTCTTCCTCTATCTCTTTTTTCAACGTCCTGTAGTTTTCTGAGTAGAGGTCTTTTACCTCTTAAGTTAAGTTTATTCCTAGGTAGCTTAATTTTCTTGGTGCGATGGTAAACGGGATTGTTTTTATAATCTCTCTTTCTGAAAATTCACTATTGGTGTATAGAAATGCCTCAGATTTCGTGGGGTTAATTTTGTATCCTGCTACATTACCAAATTCATGTATTAAGTCTAGTAGCTTTTTGATGGAGTCTCTAGGGTTTTGCATGTATAATATCATGTCGTCTGCAAATAAGGACAGTTTTACTTCCTGTTTTCCAATTTGGATTCCTTTTATTTCTTCTTGCCTAATTGCAATGGCTAACACTTCCAGCACTATGTTGAACAGGAGTGGTGAGAGGGGGCATCCCTGTCTTGTTCCTGTTCTTAGGGGAAATGGTGTTAGTATTTGTCCATTGAGTATGATGCTGGCTGTGGGCCTGTCATATATGGCTTTAATTATGTTGAGGGATGATCCTTCTACTTCCGCCTTACTGAGAGTTTTTTTATCAAAAATGGGTGTTGAATTTTCTCAAATGCTTTTTCTGCATCAATTGATATGACCATGTGGTTTTTTTCTTTCAATTTGTTTATGTGATGTATAACGTTTATTGATTTGCAGATATAGTACCATCCTTGCATCCCTGGGATAAATCCTACTTGGTCATGGTGTATGATCTTTCTGATGTACTGCTGGATCCGATATGCTAAGATTTTGTTGAGGATTTTGGCATCTATGTTCATGAGGGATATTGGCCAGTAATTCTCTTTCATTGTGTTGTCTTTACCTGGTTTTGGTATTAGGGTGATGCTGGCTTCATAGAATGAGCTTGGAAGTGTTAATTCTTCTTGAATTTTCTGTAGTAGTCTGAAGAGGGTAGGTTTTAGATCTTCCTTGAATGTTTGGTAAAACCCCCCTGTGAAGCCGTCTGGTCCTGGGCTTTTGTTTGATGGAAGCTTTTTGATGACTGCTTCAATTTCTTCCATAGTTATTGGCCTGATGAGATATATAGATTCTTCCTGATTGAGTTTTGGAATGTTGTATTTTTCTAGGAATTTGTCCATTTACTCCAGGTTGTCTAGTTTGTTGGAGTAGAGCTGTCCATAGAATTTTTTAACAATGATTTGTATTTCTGTGGTATCTATTGTTATTTCGCCTCTATCATTTCTGATTTTGTTTATTTGGGTCCTCTCTCTTTGCTTCTTGGTGAGTCTGGCTAGGGGTTTGTCAATCTTGTTTATCCTTTCAAAGAACCAGCTCTTGGTTTCATTGATTTTCTGTATTGTTTTTTTGGTCTCTATGTCATTTATTTCTGCTCTAATCTTTATTATCTCCTTCCTTCTGCTCACTCTGGGGTTTTCTTGTTGCTCTCTTTCTAAATCTTTGAGTTATAGAGTTAGATGATTTACTACCATTTTTTCTCGTTTTTTGAGATAGGCCTGTAGAGTTATAAACTTCCCTCTCAGGACTGCTTTCATTGTGTCCCATAGGTTTTGGATTGTTTTGTTTTCATTGTCATTAGTTTCCAGGATGTTTTTAATTTCTTCTTTGATCTCATTGGTAACCCAATCAATATTTAATAGCATGCTATTCAGCTTCCAGGTGTTTGAGTATTTTGGGTTGTTTTTATTGTAGTTTATTTCTAATATTATGCCATCGTGGTCTGCGAAGATGCTTTTTATGATTTCAATCTTCTTGAATTTGGGGATACTTTGCTTGTGACCCAATATGTGGTCTATTTTTGAAGATGTCCCATGAACACTTGAGAAGAACGTATATTCCCTGGCTTTGGGGTGAAGTGTTCGTAAGATGTCTATTAGGTCCATCTGATCAAGTGAGTCATTTAGGATTGTTGTATCTTTGCTGATTGTTTTTCTATAGGACTTATACAGTGCTGTCAGTGGTGTATTAAAGTCCCCTACTATGATTGTATTGTTGTCGATCTCTCCTTTGATATCTTCCAGGAGTTTTTTTATGAATTTGGGTGCTCCTGCATTGGGTGCATATATGTTTACCAGGGTTATATCTTCTGGTTGTATTGATCCCTTTAGTATTAAGAAGTGGCCTTCTTTATCTCTTGTTATGGCCTTCACTTTGAGGTCTATTTTGTCCGATATAAGTATTGCTACCCCAGCTTTCTTTTTCTTTCCATTTACCTGAAAGATATTTTTCCATCCTTTCACTTTCAGTCTGTGTGAGTCCCTTCTAATTAGGTGGGTTTCTTGTAGACAGCAGGTGTATGGGTCATGTTTTTTTTTATCCATTCAGCCACTTGATGTCTTTTGGTTGAAGCATTTAGTCCGTTTACGTTTAAAGTTATTATTGAAAGGTATTTGTTTGTAGCCATTTCTATTTTGTGTGGCTGTTTTCTTTCTGAGCTTTTTATTTCTTCTTTTTATACCAGACCCTTTAGCATTCCTTGCATTGCTGGCTTGGTGGTGATAAACTCCCTTAGCCTTTTTTGGTCTGTGAAGCTTCTTATTTCCCCTTCAAGTTTGAATGATAGCCTTGCTGGATAGAGTATTCTTGGATTCAGTCCTTTGCTTTGCATCACTTTGTAAATTTCCATCCATTCTTTTCTGTCCTGATGTGTTTCTGTTGAGAAATCATTTGATAATCTAATGAGAGATCCCTTGTATGTGACTTTCCGTCTCTCTCTTGCGGCCTGTAAGATTTTCTCTTTGTCCTGAACATTTGCCATGGTAATTATGATGTGTCTTGGTGTGGGTCTTTTCAGGTTCACCTTGTTTGGGACTCTCTGGGCTTGTGTGACTTTTTTCTTCCCCACGTCAGGGAAGTTTTCTGATATTATTTCTTCAAATAGGTTTTCTAATCCTTGTTCATCTTTCTGTTGTTCTGGTACCCCTATTGTTCGTATGTTGTTTCGTTTCATGTTGTCCCAAAGCTCCCTTAGGCTCTCCTCCTGTCTTTTAAGTTTTTTTCTCCAATTTCAGTACATTTTGGGTGTGTTTTGCTCCCTTGTCTTCTAATTCAGTAATTCGGTCCTCCGCTTCTCCTAGTCTACTGTTGATACTTTCAATGGTGTTTTTATTGCAGCTATATTACTCTTCATTTCTTCTTGGGTCTTACTTAAGTTGTTGATTTTTTCATCTGTTTCTTCTAGCTTCTTCCATATGTTATTGATTTTTTCATCTCTTTCTTCTTGCTTCTTGCAGAGGTTGTTGATTTTTTCCTCCATCCAGTTTATGCACTCTAGAACCCTTATTCTGAATTCTTTTTCTGTCATGTTGCATGCCTCTGTATTAATTAGCTGCTTTTCTGGAGAGTCCTCTTTCTCTTTCCTTTGGGGGTTTCTTTGTCTACCCATGTTTGATCTCACTGACATATCTAGACTTTGAGTCCTTCAGTGGCTGCTCCCTGGGTGGCAGTGACTCCTTGGTCTGTGGTTGCTCTCCAGGTGGTTGTGGTAGCAGCTGCTCTTCAGTTGGCAGCAGCTCCTCTGGTGGGTGCTGTTCACAGCTGTGGTGGCTCTTCTGGCTGGTGGGGGGCGGTTTCACGTACAGCTGCTGTTCCTTATCTGAGGGTATGGTGCTCAGGAGGTTGCTGTTGCTTAGATCAGCTGTGTTGATTTAAGGGCACAAAGTACAACACAACAAGGTACCACGTACCAGGCACTAAACACAAATATATTCACGATATTAATAACCCCAAATAAAGGTGACCACCCGAATTAAGAGAATTAGGGGATAAGGAAGAAGGAAGAGAAAAAGATAAAAGAGAGAAAAGAAAAGAAAAGTGGGGACCAAAGAAAGGAGTGCAAAAATGAAATTGGGATAAAGAAGGGGAAAATAAAAGCAAGAAAAGAAGAGATAAAAAAAGAACAAAAAGAGAGAATGAAGTGGAAGAGGGGAAGAGACTTTTTATATGAGGAGAATACTCCTATAGAACCGCCACTAATCCCAGCAAATTTGAGCAACAGCTCCCTGTAGATGGATGCAAACTAGAAACAACCAATTATATAATGATGAAAATACAATGGAGAACAGTAATCCCAAAATAAAATAAAGAGAAAATAAAATGGCACTTTAAAAGGTGGTAAAATGGTAGCAGTAATAATACTGGTTAAAAATAAGAAGGTAGTAATTAAAAGGCTAAAATCAGGTGATGGAAAAAGAGGGAAAAAAAAGAGGAAAAAAAAGTAAAAATTGGTTTCTTAGTTATAAGGTGAAAAAAGAAAAAAAAATGCAGTAGTGAAGGTCCTTCGGTTCTTCTATTCTTCAGTCTGGCTTGCCTTTAGTCCTGCCAGGTATTCAGGAGAGTGTTGAGTTTCCCTGCAATACACTGTTCCTCTGTGCTGTAAACCACCGTCCTGATTTTAAAGCAGGCCGTATTTGTTTCCCCGACTGCCTTATTTTGTATTTAGCAAAGAGTCAGTTTGTGGCTCAGCCTCTGGGTGGCAGTGTTCTGGGGTTGGCCTCTGAGGCTATATGGCATTGAAAATCCCTCTATAGGCCAGACCCTGTTAACTCCCAGGGGCTGATCAGATTATTTTAATCCTTGATCTAGTTAAGGGTGGAATCTGGGTGTGGCTGTGCTCCTTGCCTGGGAGCTGGGTGGAGGAGTCTCACTCTTTGGAGAGAATGGCTGCCCCAGTCCTGGGCTAAGGGGTGTCTCAGCACTCAATTCGCTGCCACCTCTCCTGGCCCCCCTTCTCTCCTCAGTCTCTCCCCAGATTCCACTCCTCCGCACCCTCTCCCTCTCTTCAGCACAGGTGAGTGTCTGAATCCAAAATGTCCCATGAACAGGATTCGGTGAGAACAAACAAACAAATGCCGGCTGCGGAAATGGGGAAGGCTTGGTTTCTGTAAACTCTTCTTTTATGGGCACTGCATGGTCAGTTCAGCTCTTCAGGCTTCCCCCTTAGGCTCAGTCCTCCGTGATCACAGAACCCAGCTCTCAAATCCCCCGGTGGCGCCAGGAATCCCTCGGATCTCCTTTCCCCAGTCAGGGGCTGTGCCTGTCCCAAGGGACGCGGCTGTCTTCCACGCGGTCCCTCTGACCCTCTGGGCTCAGAGGTCTGGCAAACTTTCCTGCCCAAATCCCTGGGTTTTTTTACCTTTCCAGGGGATTTCTGCCCTTCCAGGCTGCAAACCGTCTCACCAGCTGAGCAATTTCGCCATTTCCGGGTGGGTGTTATTAGTTTCAGCTGCTCACTCCATTTGCTCCGGGACACGACCTGGGACGCGTCTGCCTATATCGCCACCATCTTCTTTTCTGTTTGTTTATTTTTAAAGTCACCGTTTTTTTTAAATATTTTATTGATTTTTTTACAGAGTGGAAGGGAGAGGGATAGAGAGTTAGAAACATCTATGAAAGAGAAACATCAATCAGCTGCCTCCTGCACACTCCCCACTGGGGATATGCCGGCAACCAAGGTATATGCCCTTGACTGGAATCGAACCTGGGACCTCTCAGTCCGCACGCCGATATTCTATCCACTGAGCCAAACCGGTCAGGGTGAGTATACATTTCTTAACTATTTTGATTTCTTCTCCTATGACTTGCTTGGTTATGTGTTTGGTCAATGTTTTGTTTGAGGATATTTTTATTAACATTTTGGTGTTCTATTATATGTTTCAAATGTATTCTCCCAGAATGTGGTCCTTATTTGTTTATGTTATATTTTGCCATTTAGAATGTATCAGCACTTTATGAGTTGTGCATTTGTGTTTAATTTAATCGTTTCCTACCTTGAGGTCATAAATATTTTAAAATTTTGTTTTTGATATTTAAAAACTTTTTATGGGTCACAGGTGTATTAGTCATTTGTAATCCATTGCCACATAACAAATTAACAGAAATTTAGCTAGAGCAGTGCACTTTTATCCTATATAATAAAGAGGTAATATGCAAATTAACACTCTTACCCTCACAAGATGGTTGCCTACAACCAGGTTGGCAGGGGTGTTAGTAAGGGACAACCAAACAACTGAACAAGCAGCCTGTGTGGGTGACCAGGCTGGCAGGAGGGTTAGTGAGGGACGACTAAATGACTGGACAGCAGGCTGCGTAAGGCTACCAGGCCAGTAGGGGGGCCATGGGAGCAACCAAGCTGGTGGGGGGCGGCATTTGAGGGTGACTAGGCCAGCAGGAGGGGAAGTTTAGGGCAACTAGGCTGGCAGGCAGGTGAGTGATTAGGAGCCAGTGGCCCAGGATTGTAAGAGGGATGTCTGACTGCTGGTTTAGGCCCAATCTCTGGCAATTGGACATACCCCAAGGGGTCCCTGATTGGAGAGGGTGCAGGCTGGGCTGAGGCAAACCCCCCTCCATGCACAAGTATATAGCATAAAATTATAGCTCTGATCATCCCTAACCACTCTACTGCCTGCCTGATTGCCCCTAACCTCTCTTCCTGTCTGTCTGATCGCCCCCAACTGCCCTCCCCTGCAGGCAAATTTGGTTCTGATTGGTTGGTTTCTATGCCAGTCAGTGTCAAAAGCTCTGCCTCTTAGGCAGCCATTGACTCTTCACAGTTCACCCAGATTTGGTTCTGATTGGTCAGTTTCTATGACAGTCAGCATCTCCAGGCCTATTTGCAGGCCTGATCAGAGAAGCAGAGCTGATCAGCTGCCCTCGTGGAAGCCTGGAGAGAAACAGAGGTGTGGCTGCTGGCTAAGCCCAGAGAGAAAGAGAAAGGCAATGGATGATCAATAGCTGCCACAGAGGTTGCAGATCAGACTCTGCCTCTTTCTCCCAGCCTGATCTGCAGCCCCCTCTAGAGTCAGTGCTGGGTCATGCACCTGTACCGGCTGCAATCAGTGCTGGGTTGCCACAGCAACCCAGCTCTGACTGCAGAGCTGACTTCTGGTGTTCGGTCATTATAGACCAGCCGTGGGCAAACTACGTACAGCCTGCGGGCCGGATCCGGCCCATTTGAAATGAATAAAACTAAAAAAAAAAAAAAAAAAAAAAAAAGACTGTACCCTTTTATGTAATGATGTTTACTTTGAATTTATATTAGTTCACACAAACACTCCATCCATGCTTTTGTTCCAGCCCTCCGGTCCAGTTTAAGAAACCATTGTGGCCCTCGAGTCAAAAAGTTTGCCCACCCCTGTTATAGACCTTGGGTTTTTATATCCTATCTAATAAAAGGGTTATATGCAAATTAACCATCACTCCATCACAAAGATGGCAGAGCCCATAGCCATAAGATGGCAGAGCCCATTCCCCTCAGGCCTGCTGGAGTCCCCAGTCCTTTTAGCCTGAACTGATTATTATGGTAAGTGGACCAAGAAGATTTTCAGCAAGTGTGAGAAGCGAGTGTGAAAAGCAAGCCTTGGCAGGATCGAGGGAGACCCGGTGGGTTCAGGGCTGCTGCTGCCCAGGGAGGCCCTTGGAGTTTGGTTCTGAAACTGCAGGGACCTGCTCCACTGTGGGCTGGGGAGGAAGTGCCACTGTCTACAGCCCTGTGCCAGGTCCTTGGTTAAGGAAGCAGGTCCAAGTTGCAGCCACAAGGCCTGGCGGGACTGTCTCACCCTGACCATCATGGCTGAGCTCTGGCAGGGGTGGTGAGCACCTCCGGGATCACTGCCTGCCCCCAGGATCACTGTCTGCCCCCGTGCCACCTGCAGACACTGGTGGAGCAGGTGTGGGTTGAACATTTTAATAAAAATGGGATGCCTGCACGCCACCTCACTGTGCCCTGGTCCTTGGCAAGGAGAAGGCAGCAGAACTGGGGGCTCAGCCTTGGGACCCCGTTAGGAGGCACTGGGGCTCGAGAGGGGCGGGTAGCAACCTGCAGGCATGTTATAAGAAAGAGGTGCTGAATCACCAGGACACTGAGGGCCAGCTGCTGCAGGCGTGCAACGGTGAAGACAAGGCAGCTCTCACTGATGCTGAGCTCAAAGAGTGCATCAGCAGCTTGATGGACGAAATCACCTTTCTGAAGAAGGTGCACGAAAAGGAGATTGCTGAGCTGCAGGCACAGATTCAGTACAATCAGATCTCCGTGGAGATGGACGTGTTCTCCAAGCCCAACCTCTCCACCACACTCAAGGACATTCACGCCCAGTATTAGAAGCTGGCTGCCAAGAATATGCAGAATGCCAAAGAATGGTTCAAGAGCCACTTAACCATGCTGACTGAGAGCGCTGCCAAGAACACCGAAGCAGTGCACGCTGCCAAGGATGAGGTTCTGAGAGCCGCTGCCTGCTCCTCAAGGCCAAGACCCTGGAGATGGAAGCACGCCAGGGCATGAACAAAATGCTGGAAAAGCAGCTGCAAGAGCTGAAAGATAAGCAGAACGCTGACATTAGTGCTATGCAGGGCACAATCAACAAGTTAGAAAATGAATTTAGAACTACAAAGAGTGAAATGTCATGATATTTAAAAGAATACCAGGACCTCCTCAATGTGAAGATGGCTTTGGACATTGATATTTCAGCTTATAGGAAACTCTTAGAAGGTGAGGAGACCTGGCTCAGTTTCACCAGTGTGGGAAGCATAGCCAGCGGTTACTCCCATTATTCCCAAGTCTTTGGTCAATCTGCCTACAGTGGTTTACAGACCAGTTCCTACTTGATGTCTGCTCGTTCCTTCCCTTCTTAATACACAAGCCATGTCCAGGACGAGCAGATTAAGGTGGAGGAGACCATTGAAGCTGAAAAAGCCAAGGAAGCTAAGGATGACCCCCCTCTCAAGGAGAAGCTGAAGAGGAAGAGAAGGAGAAGGAAGAGCCTAAGGAAGAGGAAGGAGAGGAAGAGGAAGAAGGTACCAAGGAAGAATTTGAGGATGCAAAGGAGGAAGAAGGAGGTGAAGGTGAAGGAGAAGATGCCCAAGAAGTTGAGGACAAGAAGAAAGAAGTTGCTGGGGAGGAGCAAGCAACCAAGAAGAAAGATTGAGCCCCCCTTTCCTTAATTATTTCAGGAATAATCCTCTTGCAACCAGGTCAACCCCATCACCAACCAAGTAATTGAGTTCCTGATGTTATATGAATTAAGAATACACATATGTAACATTCTGAGGTGACTCAGGTTGGACATTAAATGTTGCGCTATGACTTTTCTCCTTATGCAGAGTACCTGTTTGCTTGCAGAGTGGCTTCCTGGCTTGCTACCAGCCTGTGCATGGTTCGCACTTATGAGTTCAGGATCTATGATAATGTGAATAATTCAATCGTTTACAATAAAAACACATGAATACATGAATTCACTAATGTTAATGTTAAACTTCATGGAAAAAATAGTCCTTTGAATTTTTGGTGCTTAGAAATCAAAGACCTCAAATCATGTATAATAAACAGTAAATAAAGTTACACTGAATGACAAAAAAAAAACACACACACAAAAAAAACATCACGGGCCAGGAAACGTTCAATGAACTGGAGAACCATTCCCAAATCAGGAAGGGAAGTCACAGAGTGTATATTATTGTTATGAGTACAGTATTTCCTACTAATTACAACATATACAATGTAATGTATTAGATGCCTTCCTATCACATGAAGTATGTATTCTCATAGAGTAATACTGGTAGACATGTTATCGTTATGGCGCTATGTCATATCCTATCTATACTAATAAAAGGGTAATATGCTAATTAGACCATGAGACTTTCCAGACGTCCTTCTGGACAAAGCCATGGTGGCGGGGCCAAGGCAGAGGCAGTTAGGGGTGATCAGGACAGGAGGGGAGAGCATTTGGGGGTGATCAGGCTAGTGGGGGAGGGGCAGTTGGGAGTGAGTGGGCCAGCAGAGGGGTCTAGTTGGGGTGAGCAGGCCAGCAGGGGAGGCAGTTGGGGCAAGCAGGCTGGTGGGGGGGGCAGTTGGGGGTGAGCAAGCCAGCATGGGGGGTAGTTGGGGACAAGCAGACCAGCAGAAAGGGCAGTTGGGGGTGAGCAGGCCAGCAGGCAGAATAGTTAGGAGTTATCAAGCAGGCAAGCAGGCGAGCGGTTAAGAGCCAGTGGTCCCGGATTGTGAGGGTGTTGTGGGATCGGGCCTAAACCAGCAGTTGGACATCCCCTGAGGGGTCCCAGATTGGAGAGGGTGCAGAACAGGCTGAGGGACACCCCTCCCCCCCATGCACTAATTTCTTGCACTGGGCCACTAGTATTAGGATAATAAGGGACAGGATTCATGAGGGCTCACACAAGATCTTTCCTCAACAAGAAAGAAAGCCAATTGTCTACAAACAATACATTCTTTCCATTATGCTACATAGTTCCTCTGATTGTATTTTCCTTGGTTGGTATTGATTAGTTATTAGAGCATCACGTAGAATGAGACTGACATTTAACTGTTACCAAATATGAACATTCTGTTTCAGTGGGTTTATTCCAGTTAATTGTATTGAATATATCATATTTACTACTAACTTTAAGCTTTTGTTTCACCCCCTTAGCAGACATTTTTCTTTTTTTTCTGGTAATGCAATTATTATCATTCTTTCAGAACCTCATTTTATTTTCACAGGGTTGGCAGCCCATTGTATCAAATCTACTTGCTGATGATCTGTTATTTATCTGAATTATTATATTCACTAAAGTATATAATACTGAAGAAGTTTTCTGACATCTTGACCTTTCTTGGCCTCTGCTACATCTAATGCTTGCCATGTGGATTATCAATTGGGTTTATTCATCTAAGTTAAAAAAAACAAAAACTTACTTTGAGAGAATGCTACTAGTATACTTCAAACGTAGATTGCATCATGTCCAATTTATAGATAAGAAAACTGATCCTGAAAGGAGTGAAATTTGTTTCCCCAGACTCACACAACTAGCGAGTGGCTATAATGTGTTAAGTTTCCTGCCACATTGCTTTCCTGTTTAAGTCTGCCTAAGTTTGTTTGTCATGTTTATAACAAGCTGGTAGTTGTAACAGATTTCTGGATTCAAGACCATGATTTACATTGACCACGTGTCATGTGGCTTATCATCTAGTTACATTATCTTCCAAATTTCATAATTTTTAAGGAAATAACACTGAAAAAAGTTTGTTTCTATGTATACAACAGTATAATGCATGCTTTAAAAGAGATATACTTAATGAAGAAATAGTTCTTGTTATAACACAGTCTGATTTTGATTAATATATATTCCACTATTGGCCCAGTGCATGAAATTCGTGCATGGGGGGAGGGGGTGTTCCTCAGCCCGGCCTGCACCCTCTCCAATCTGGGACCGCTCGAAGGATGTCCTACTGCTGGTTTACAGAGATTGGGCCTAAACCCGCAGTCAGCCATCCCTCTCGCAATCCGGGACTGCTGGCTCCTAACCGCTCCCTTGCCTGCCTGCCTGATTGCCCCTGAACACTCTGCCTGCCAGCCTTCTAGTCCCCAACTTCCGCTGCCGCTGGCCTGCTTGCCTCCAAGTGCCCCCCACCAGCCTTATCACCCCCAACTGCCCCCCCTGCTGGCCTGCTCACTCCAAACTGCCCCCTCTCACTGTCCTGATCACCTCCAAATGACCCCCTCACTGATGGCCTTCTTGCCACCAACTGGCCCCCCTGCTGGTCTGCTTACCCCCAATGGACCCGCCCCCCATCAGCCTGATCACCCACTACTGCCCCCCTCTCTTGGCCTCTAACTGCCTCTACCTCAGCCCCGCCACCATGGCTTTGTCCAGAAGAACGTCCAGAAGGTCTCCTAGAAGGTCTCCCAGTCTAATTAGCATATTACTCTTTTATTAGTATACATAGAAGCCTGGTGCACAGGTGGGGGCCAGCTGGTTTGCCCTGAAGGGGTCTCGGATCAATGTTGGGGTTCCCTTGGGGAGTGGGGAGGCCTGGGCGAGGGGCCTGTGGTGGTTTGTTGGCCAGCCACGCCCCCATGGGGTGAGGGTCCCCACTGTGGGGGGCATGGCCAGCCTAGGTGAGGGGCTGAGGGCTGTTTTCAAGCTGGCCACAGCCCCTTCAGCGTGGGGGTCCCTGCTGGGGTGCCTGGCCAGCCTGGGTGAGGGGCTGAGGACAGTTTTCAGGTTGGCCACACCCCCTTCAGGGTGAGGGTCCCTGCTGGGGTGCCTGGCCAGCCTGGGTGAGGAGCTGATGGCTGTTTGCAGGCTGGCCAACCCCCGCCCCCCCAGTGGGGACCCTCACCCTATGAGGGTGTGGCCAGCCTGGGTGAGGGGCTGATTTCTGTTTGCCATCTGGTCACACCCCCTTGAGGGTGGGGGGTCCTCACTAGGGTGCCTGGCCAGCCTGGGTGAGGGGCTGATGGCTGTTTGCAGGCTGGCCATACCCCCTTCAGGGTGGAGGTCCCCGCTGGGATGCCTGGTCAGCCTGGGTGAAGGGCTGATGGCTGTTTGCAGGCTGGCCATGGCCCTGGGAAACCCAGGCTCCTAGACCATCCTTGAGTGGAGGCCATGGCAGCTGGAAGCAGGTATCTGGGATTCATTTATCTTCTATAATTGAAACTTTGTAGCCTTGAGCAGAGCTCAGGGCCGGCAGGGCAGGCGGGAAGCTTGGCTTCCTCCATTGCTGGGGGAAACCCAAGCCTCCTGTTCGCTCCAGCTCCATGGCTGCCGCCATCTTGGTTGGGTTTATTTGCATACTTGCTCCTGATTGGCTGGTGGGCATGGCTTGTGTGTGTAGTGGAGGTACAGTCAATTTGCATCTTTCTCTTTTATTAGATAAGATGATTTACAATGAATTAAGTTATATCCTCTCTGTTCACAATATATTTTTAAGACTATGATTCAATCTAGCTTTAGACTGCATTATTTAAAAGGTGAACATACAAGATTTAAAATAGGCCAGATATCCCCATGGGGGCATGACGCATCTTGGGAAAGAGTTTGTATTTGTTATTATTTAGTATCTCTTCCTAATTTACTAATAACAATGCATTTAGGCAGCTACAAGTTGTGGATAAAAAGGGGCCACATTTTAACCTGACTAACTCAGGAAAGGCCTGTTACTTAAATAACTACAAAGAATGGTCTGAAGTTAAAACCTCTAACTAAAAAGCAGTTTAGAGTGGGTAGTCATGTCCTAGGCCAGAATCTTTCCTGACAAAGATCAACTTCAATCTTTACTGACCCTATTGTGTTTTTGCATCTAAGATAACTTACCTGCAGAATGTCAGGGTAACTTGTAACTTCCCTTTTTCTGGACCCCTCAGGGCACAACCAATGCTTCAGAGCACCAGGGCAGAGACCACAAATTCCCTCATTGTTATTGTTAACATGTTAATTGTGGACTGTTAACTCTCCTGTACCCACCTATGTAAAAGAAGTATGCATCTATCATTTTACTTCTTTTCATCTAATTCCCCCCTCCCTCACCCCACTTTGTTTTCTCCCATCTCCCTAACCTACCAGCAGTGGATTTCATGTAACCCACCTAAGTCTTCTTCTTTGATTGTAATATAGAAAAGAAGGTGAAAAACTGCCATTCTCTGCAGCAGTATCCCAATACGTTGAGATACTGCTTCCTGGTCATTGTCGACAGTTTGGCTTAAATAAACTAAAACATTATTTACAAGTTTGAATGTTTTCTTAGGACAACAAAGGTCAAGGCAAGGCATTTATTTGGGTAGAAATATATTAAGTAATTTTTCAAGATTTATAAATTAATGAACTTTGTTTTGTTGTTTGTTCCTTAATCTTGAGAGTAGCTCCATTAAAGTTGTTATAATAAACTCATAATTTACATTTTTGTTCTAATCCATACAGACTATTCCTTATGTAATAGGGATACTAATTTGTTTACAAACCTAGATTTTCTAGTAAATTTTCACAAGCTGGAAGAGAAAGACACAAGTTCTGAGTGAATAGGTATAGTAAAATAGACCAACACACTACAAAGGGATACCCACCTCCCTTTCAGTTGCCATTTCACAACATTACTGCATAATTAAGTGAGTCACGGAGGTTTAACAATACATTTAATTTTAATTATTTTTGGGAAGGTCTGTCCAGATGATCATTGCCAACACAGGGACTGTAGAGCCTGTGGACAGTGCCTGTTGTAAATTGTGAGTTGCAGTAATACTTCAGTTAACTGATCTAACACTCTTATTATATGTTAAATAATTAAGGGGAAAATAGAAAAGGATGCTAATCATAGCCTACTAATATTTCAGTGTATAACCCTGAAGCACCTTTTTTTTTTTTTTTATTCAGGATACACTCCAGGAATCAGTGAAGGATGAATAAATGAGAACGCTAAGAAATAGGACAAAGGTGACAACTGAATAAAAATTGTTACAGGCTTTAACCTCAAAGTATTGAAGAAAAATATTCCGCGGAGCTTTGGTGTCATATAGGTGACAGAAGCCTGAAGTTAAAAAAAATCCCTGATGTATCTGAGATACAGGAAAGCCAGATTAGAGACCCATCTTTTCTTTCCTTTGGAGTAAAGAATAGGTCCATTTCTTTAACTCCATGGTGTCTAGTGCTAGCAGTTGTGATAAAGCCCTTGATTGACAATTGAAATATGCTTTAGGGCACTGGTTCTCAACCTTCCTAATGCTGCAACCCTTTAATACAGTTCCTCATGTTGTGGTGACCCCCAACCATAAAATTATTTTTGTTGCTACTTCATAACTGTAACTTTGCTACTGTTATGAATCATAATGTAAATATCTGATATGCAGGATGCATTTTCATTGTTACAAATTGAACATAATTAAAGCATAGTGATTAATCACAAAAACAATATGTAATTATATATGTGTTTTCCAATGGTCTTAGGCGAACCCTGTGAAAGGGTCATTTGACCCCCAAAGGGGTCGCGACCCACAGGTTGAGAACTGCTGCTTTAAGGAAATGCAGCAAAGCACATGCCTAAATGCACATCTTCCTGGCCAAGAAGCTATTGTAAAAAGCTAATTTTGCCTCTAGTCTGGATTTGACCAAGAGGTGTTAGGCTCAGACTCATTGGAAGTTGTGCATTTAGAAGAACTTATAGATTTTGCAGAACAAGTAATGGAAAAGAAGAAAGATAAAATAACTGCTTAAACAGTGAAAGGTGGTCAACAAAACTTGTGTTTGTTCACTGTCTTTTGCTTTCTTTGTTTCTCTTTGTCATTCTCTGTCAACACTTTTTGTACACAACCATCACTCAGGCATCCAATATTCTCATGCTGATTCTAACTTTGCAAATGTCACATTTCATTCTTCTCAGACCTACTGTTTTACTACTCCTTAGGTAATACATAAGTCCCACTTGTTTTCTTACTCCACTATCCAAATGTGTCTTTGTGAAATGCGATGCAAGACTAAACAATTTTCACCTTAGCTCCAACTATTTCTTCCCACCTCTATTTTAAACCAAATTGAACAACTAATGTTTGCTAAACTAAAATGCCAATCTTATGGTACCTGTATCCTGTCCTGTGATCACCACAGCCTCAGTTTCCCCATACCTTCTGTGAATTTCATCAGTGAACAGGTCTAAGAACAAAATTAGACTATGATCTTCCTCAAATCTACCCTGTGGGATTTTTTCACGTTCTTACTACTCCTAGAGCAGTCATCTTGAGATGTTCTCAAGTCACAAGTTTTCAGTAAAGGCTTGAGCTAATGTTTTTTTAGTTTTTCTTTTCTCCTTCCAACCTGTCTTCATTTGCCTTTCCTCTAGAGCAGTGGTTCTCAACCTTGGCTACACATTAGAATCACCTGGGAATCTTTTTAAAATCCTGATTTCTGGGCCTCATCCTCGGGAAATTCTGTTTCTTTGTTACTAATGTTGTGGCCTCACCCCATAACAAAGAAACAGATTTTCCGGAAGATGAGGTCCAGAAATCAGGATTTTAAAAAGATTCCCAGGTAATTCTAATGTGCAGCCAAGGTTGAGAACGGCTGCTCTAGAGTCTAGACATAGTTCTTCATTAAATAGTGTAATTTGATCAATCATTCTAGATTATAAATTAATGATTACCAATGGATAAATGTGCTTTCTCACTGAAAGATCATAAATATATTTCATTAGGTGCCAGCTAGAAGCACAGAACTTTAATCTAAAATAGAATATAGGAATCTCTAATAATTTAGCAGACTAAAGAGGGGAGATAATTGAAGGCAAGTATGGGCTCCATATTCAATAATCACTTATATCACCAATGGACTGCATTAATGGGTGCCTATGTATTTATGTTAGGAATCTGTCATTAATTTAGTCTGCAGTAGAATATTCACTCTAAAGAACTGAAGCATTTAAAAAACTACAGCAGAGACAAGAAAGTCATCACTTTACTTGAGCACCTTTGCCTCTCATTACCAATTCTAAGGTAGCTGTAATATTTCCTTTTCCTCAAGGGAATGTCATCACATATATGATTTAAAATATTTCACTGTAAGTTTCTAATTAGATTTAACTCAAACATGGCTTCAAGACTTACAATCAAGTATATTTATGAAACATGTACATTTAATGTTCAATTTATCATACCTTAAAATAAGTTACTATAAAACAGACTGCATATTTAGGCTTATTTTAAAACAATTGACTCAGTAAGTATAGAAAATTTGTCTTTGTGTGCAATTTTATTACCTACTCCATTAAGTTTCTATCCCCTTTTTATAACAGCTTTTAAAATTATCTTTAATCTAACTACAGAGGAATTTCAATTTTTTATTGCATGTGAATCCTGACCTAGCAAGTATTTAAAAACACATTCTATTAAGTTGCTTTATGGCACATGGTGCAGTTTTAAAAGTCTAAAAGGATATTATTAAATTAAAGTTAAAAAGCAAATGGTTTGCAAACAATTATAAGGGAATTTCATGAAAAATCTTCTGAAATGGAAAGCAGCTTAAGGAAAATAAAATTTAAGGTTAATATTTTTACAGGTAATGTTCTAATCCCATAAGTCTTTTCTAGGGACACCTAGCAATGAGTTTACTCTTTGATCAGTTCAGAAATGAAGCCAATCTTTCAACAGCCACCAAATTCTCAATTAGAAACATAAATAGCTATCATAGCTATTGCCAATGGGATGTGTAAATGTCCATATCCACTACATTAACTGGTTTGAAAATATTGCTGATGTTTTCCTTGAGAACATCCATCCTATCTAATAATAGACAAACATGGTAATTAACCATAACTCTGACAAGCTTCCCATTGGCTAATCAGGGCAATATGCAAATTAACTGCCAACCAAGATGGTGGCCGGCAGCCAGGCAGCTGAAGTGAACAGAAGGCTTGCTTGCTCCAGTAAAGGAAGAAGCCAACGTTCCCCACCTGCCACTGTAGGACTCTGAGCTGCAACTCTAAGAAACAATGTTGGAATTATAGAAGCCAGAAACCTGCTTTCAGCCAACCGGGCTTCAGCCAGCAGGATCGCAACAGTGTTACAATTATAGAACCCAAACAAACCCTAGATTCCTGCTTTCAGCAGCCAAGGTCTCAGAGCAGAAGCCGAGCCTCAGAGCTAATGCCGGCTCTCAGCTCCAATGACAGCCATAGAAGGTAAATAAATCCCAGAATAAAAAAAAAAGAAAAAAAGGAGAGGTTGGGAGCTTCAGTCATCCGCCAGCCTGAAAACGGCCCTCAGCCCCTCACCCAGACTGGCCAGGCACCCCAGTGGGGACCCCCACCCTGAAGGGGGTGTGACCAGCTGCAAACAGCCATCATCCCCTCATCCAGGCTGGCCAGGACCCCAGTGGGGACTCCCACCCTGAAGCAACAAGATGGCGGCTAATTTGCATACTAAAGGCGGGTGGCAGCGGGCAAGGCTGTCTGCGGTCCGGGACTGGATCTGTGACCCTGCTGGCGGGGGGCAGTGCTTGAGGCTGTCCATGGTCCGGACCCTAGATCCGTTACCTGGCAGGTGGGGGGCACCGCAGATCTGTGACTCTGCTGGGTGGGGGGCAGTGCTTGAGGCTGTTCATGGTCTGGACCCAGATACATGACCTGGTGGATGGGGGGCAGTGCTTGAGGCTGTCCACGGTCCCCGGACCCAGATCTGTGACCCTGCCAGGTGGGTGGCAGCGCTTGAGGCTGTCCACAGTCCCAGGACCCGGATCTGTGACCCCGCCAGGTGGGGGGCAGTGCTTGAGGCTGTCTGCGGTGCCGGGACCAGGATCCGTGACCCTTCTCAGCGGGGTGGCAGCTCACACAGGAGCGGATCGGCCGGGGTTGGGCAAGGCAGGACGCCTGGCTTCCGCCCAGCGCCAGTCACTCTGGGCAGGTGAGCAGCGCAGAGAGCCTCTGGACAGGGGAGGAAGGCCAGCAGAGGGCAGCCTGTACTCCCCACATGGTGGTGGTGACAGCTGTGATCACACCAAGCGGAGCCTGCAGGCTGAGCTGAAGTAGCACCTGCAGGTCATCAGCGCCCAGGAGTGGCTGCAGAAGATCCGCCTCCTGGCCCAGAAGGTGCAGGATCACAGGGACAGCCACCATGGTGGGCCAGACTGACGTCCTCCTGGCCACACCATGGGGGTTTGCGGATCTGAAAAGCCAGAGGCCTCTGGTGTGCACATCCCACCCTGGCATGCAAACATCCCCCGGCACACTGTCACCCTCCCATGCCTGCAACAGTTGCAAACCAAGGCATGCACAAGTTCCCCCCGCCTCTCCACCACACTTCCATCAACCCGGCATGCCTAACACCCCCACAAGATGTGCACACATCCCCTCTGATGCTCTCATGTCCTTTGGAGAGTGTCTGGGTGTTCTGGGTGCTGAGGGTGGGCTCCTGTGAGATAATAGTGAGAGGGCGGAGTGGTGATTCTGTTCCCACGGAGGCCAGTGCAGCTACAAGATAACCTCTGGGGGGTTAATGCAGGTGCTGAGGCAGGAGCAGGTGCAGATAGACACACCTGGTGGGCGCGGGTGGCCCTAGCTGAGGTGCCATCGGTCAGCATTCAAGATCAAGAACCCAGAGGCAGAGAGGAATTCCGTCCTCTCAGTGAAACAGTGGGAATGTTAGGGCGACTGAATAGGAGGAATGTGCACTTTGGGTGCCAGCACCCATGAGCGAAGGCTGCCCTGACTGAGCCTCACTTGCTTGGGGCCTAGTGCACTCCTGCCGGGCAGTGGGTGACAGGATGTGCTTTTCCGAATTAATGAGAGAAAACGATTCTCCTGCTGCCCACAAAGGTGGAAAGTGAAGTGGGGAGACATGTGGGGAGTGAGCGAGGTTCCCTGTCTGGGGGTTCCAAATCTGCTGTTGGTTTCTTTCACTGCTGACTAGAGATATACAAGGAGTCCCCCCAAAATGTATACACACTTTGAGTACCTACTAATTCCAATGGTTTTAAGCATAAGAAAGAAACAACAATGGAGCTGTTATCTGTTAAAAGTGTGGACACAAACAGGTAGTTGGACATTCCCTGAGGGGTCTCAGATTGGAGACGGTGAAGGCCAGACTGAGGGGCCCTTTTCTGCCCCCCCCACCCCAGTGCACGAATTTCGTGCACCGGGCTACTAGTATAAATATAAAAGGCTAGGTGACCGACTGTATGTCCGTCCGACCATCTGACTGACTGACCGGCCAGTACATATGAAGTGCACTGGCAATTTAAAAAAAAAGTTGTCTCATGCATGCACAATACATATAAAACTTGCACTGGGGCCAATCACATGTGTGTGTTTTGATCTGTCATTGGCAATTGTGAATTTGGTTGTTTTTGTTGACATTTTGAAGCTGAAAGAATAGGTCTGAAGACAAACTATTGGCACAACATAGCTCTGAAGCTGAAAGAAGCCGGTGTCTCCTTCTGACACTGGCCTCCAATTTAAATTAATTCAAAGACAGTTTCCTGTGATGCCAGCATTTGTGATGACAATTAATAAATCACAAGGACAAACTCTAGAAAGAGTAGGAATATTCCTACCCGAACCTGTTTTTGGACGTGGTCTGTTATATGTTACTTTCTCTTGAGTTTGAAGAGCATGTGATGTTACAGTTAAAGTTGTAAATACTTCATCACAAGGAAAATTAGTCAAGCACTCTGAAAATGTTTTTATTCTTAATGTGGTATACAGGGAGATATTAGACTAAGTTTAATCAATTTATCAGTCATTGTTTTTATCAATGTTGTTTTTATATCATGTTTTTGTTGTTTTATATCATATATTTGTTGTTATATCATGTTATTATTGTTTATTTATTAATCAATTTATACATTATTTTCATATATATTTTATTAATTTTCTTTCATCTCTGACACTTCCATTATAGAGAAAGGGCGAATAGCAATACTAAAATACTTCTAATTAATTTTATTTTCAATGTGCATGAATATGTGCACTGGGCCACTAGTCTTTAATAAGTAGCTCTTTGATTGAATTAGAAGTCTTCCAAAGTCAAACTTTTTTTTGAATTACACTTTCCTCTCTAAACAAATTTGAGTCTATGATGGGTTTTTAATGGCTAGAAGATATTCACAGTTCACTTTTAGCTTGTCATCAAACTCATACCAGTGATGTAATACTCATAATTTAAATCTCTCTTGAGGGAGACAAATGTCAATAAATAATGGGCATAATTGTATACTCTGGTGGAAAATTTTATGACATTGTTTATCTATCAGAAGAGGAAGATATAAAAAAGTGAAAGAATATACTGTGTTCAGGGATTGGTAGAATCAACATCATCAAAATGTCCATAATTCCCAAAGCAATCTATGGATTTAAGGCAATCCCTTTTAAAATACCAATGGCATATTTCACAGATCAAGCACAAACGCTTCAAAAATGTATATGGAACCAAAAAAAGACCCCAAATAGCTGCAACAATCTTGAGAAAGAATAACAAAGTTGGAGGAATCACAATGCCAGATATCAACTTATAATACACAAAAGTGCCTGGGACTGGAACAAGAATAAGCATATAGATCAATAGAACAGAACAGTGAGCCCAGAAATTAACCCCAGCCATTATGCTCAATTAATATTTGACAAAGGAAGCAAGAGCATACAATTGAGTAAAGACAGTCTTTTAATAAATGGTGCTGGGGAAATTGGACAGGTACATGCAAAAATAATGAAACTAGACCATCAACTTACACCATACACAAGAATAAACTCAAAATAGATAAAAGACTTAAATGAAAGTTATGAAAGCATAAAAATTTTAGAAGAAACCATTGGCAGCAAAATATCAGCCATCACTCAGAGCAATACGTTTACCAATACATCCCCTAGAACAATGGAAACTAAGGAGAAAATAAATAAATGGGATTATAACAAAATAAAAAGCTTCTGCACAGCAAAAGAAACCATCAGCAAAATGAAAAGGGAGCCAACTGCATGGGAGAATATATTTGCCAATGATTCATCCCATAAGGGGTTAATTTCCTAAATATATAGGGAATGTATACAACTTAACAGAAGGAAGACAAAAAAAATCCAATTGAAAATCAGGCTAAGGACCTAAATAGACATTTCTCCATAGTGGACATGCAGAAGGCCAAGAAACATATGAAAACATGCTCAAAGTCACAATCATCCAGAAATGCAAATTGAAATGACAGTGGGGTTTCACCTCACACTTGTCAGAATGGCTATCAACAACAAATCAACAAACGACAAGTATTGGCAAGGATGTGGAGAAAAGGGAACCCTAGTACCCTGATGGTTGGAATACGGACTGGTGCAGCCATTATGGAAAACAGAACGTAGTTTCCTCAAAAAATTAAGTATGGAACTGCCATTTGACCCAATGATCCTACTCCTAGGAATATGTCCTATGAATCCTGAAACACCCATCACAAAGAATATATGCATTCTTATGTTCATGGCAGCACAATTTACAATAGCTACAATTTGGAAACAGTTAAAGTACCCATCAGCAGATGAGTAGATAAAAATGTTGTGGAACATTTATACAATGTAATACTACACAGCTGTAAAAAATAAAGGGCTCTTACCATATGCAACAGCATGGATTTACCTGGAGAGTATTATGCTACTCCAAATAAGCTAGTCAGAGAAAGGTAGGTATCACATGATCTCACTCATATGTGGAATCTAATGAACAAAATAAAGTGATGAACAGAGACATAGTAGCATGCAACAGACTGAGGAATCCTGGAGGGAAGGCAAGGGAGGGTAGGTGGGTGGGAAGAGATCAACCAATTTACTTGTATGCAAATATGCATAACCTATGGACACAGACAACAGGGTTGTGGGAGCCTGGGGTAGGGGAAAGGGGTGGGCTAAAAGGAGTCAATGGAGGGAAAAGGGGACATATGTAATACTTTCAACAATAAATATTAAAATATATACATATGAAAAAATATCTATCAGATAAACAATGAAATTAATACTTTTTATGATGATTTATTTTAAGAAACATTTTTCATACATAAAAATAATTTTTAAAAATACGTCCATCTTCTGAAATTTCTCTAGAATGGTGAGTTTAACTAGATCATTGTGGAAAAGAGACCATAATAGATATATAACATTAGGAGAGAATTCTAAGAAACTTAGAAGTTTGAAAATTCAGTGATTTTCTTAAATGCAATCATTCAAAAATGTTTATATAAAACACAAAGAACACACTTTTTTCAATGATTGCTAATAATATGCTATTTTGAGAAAACTCATATGAATATTAGAAAGAAATGTATTTTTAGTAACACAATTCCCTGAAAAATAATTATTCAATGTTTGTGTCAAAGAAAAAGAGAATAAAGAGGAAAGGAAATTTTTATTCCAAATGTGTTAGCTTTATTAACTCAAACATGTTTTTTGAAATGTTTCATCAGTTACAATGCATTGTGAACTGAAAGAAAATATTATAGAGGAGGGCTTGGGAAATGGCGACCAGCAGGAAGGTAGGGAGGGAGAGAGTGTGAGAGCGCAAGGAAGTGATAGAGGAGTGTATGGACATGTGTGGTGTGTGTGTAGGAGCTAGGGACAGTTAGATTCTGCAGGTCTTCTAAGGGGCTGCTAAACCGGGCAGTCTTAGGAGGCGGAGTCCCGCTGCCTGCGCTGACACTCCTGGGCGGCCAGCACAGGCACTGCGACCACACCATCTTGGGAAACAGAGCTGCTTGAGACTAGGATCCTGGCCTCAGCACAACCCAGTCTGATCTCAGACACATACCAGGACCCTGCAGCCACTGGGGACAGAGACCTGTGACCACAGCTACAGGCCTGCCGACACCAAAAGTTCAGAAATCCCCGCGGCAGATCCGTGAGTAACCAAGCCCATCCCCCCTTTCCGCAGGCTTGTGGGCAGCACCAGAGTAACTAACTGATAGACCCACCACTTGCGGGGGCCTCAGTGCTCCAGGAACTTTAGCCTGGAAGTGCGCCAGCACCTTGGAGCTGATCCCGCATAGGGCCATGTTCAGGAGTCCTGGGCTGGGAACAATAGCGCGAACCCCAGAACTGTTCCTACGCACACTGCTGGCTTCTGAGCCCTGGGCTGGGACTAAACGTGCAAACCCCAGGAACTGAGCCTACAAGCACTGCTGGCTTCTGAGCCCTGGGCTGGGAGCAAACGCGCGAACCCCAGGAACTGAGCATACACTCACTGCCCGCTTCTGAGCCTTGGGCTGGGAGCAATCACGCGAACACCTGGAATTTGTCCCGTGTATCACAGGCCCAGGGCCCCCGATTCTCTGGGCAGGAGGCAGCACCAAGCACCAGTGACTTGACTGTGTTTCTTATCACCTGTGCACGAGATCCTGATTCCCTGTGCATTCATACTAAGAGCCAGTGACTCCAATTCCTGGTGCAAGGGCACACAGGGACCCTGATTCTCAAGGCAAGGTCACGGGAAGAAACAGAGACTCTGATACTGGATTCTTGGGGAACTCTGACTCCGCACCCTAGGGGGCTCTGGTTTTCAACACGCTTCAGGAGGGGCTCTGTTTCAGTACGGTGCAGGCAGGGTCCCTGTTTCTAAGGGCGCATACGAGGCCACATTGAGTGCTGACAACACTGACTCTGAGCGACCCTGGTTCCCACTAACCCACAACAACCACACATCTTAGTGTCAGAGCTCTTCAGTGACACTAGGGTGGCGGGAGGCTCCCACTACACACGGCCCAGGCCCAAGCAACTTGACGTTTGAACCATCCAGAGATAATCAGAATGAACAGACCAAAAAACACCCAGAGGAAAGACAATGAGGAATCGCCGAGAAAGGAAATTAATGAAGTTGAAGCATGCAACATGACAGAAAAAGAATTCAGAATAATGGTTGTACAATTCATTCACCGGATGGATGAGAAAATCAACAACCTATGCAAGAATCAGGACGAAATGAAAAGTGATATAGCTACAATCAAAAACACCATGGAAAGTTTCAACAGCAGACTAGAAGAAGCAGAGGACCGAATTAGTGAATTAGAAGATAAGGCAGAGAAACAAGCTCAATCTGAACAGCAACTGGAGAAAAAAATTAAAAAGCAGGAGGAGAGCCTAAGGGAGCTTTGGGACAACATGAAACGAAGTAACATACGCATAATAGGGCTGCAAGAAGGACAAGAGGAGCAGCAAGGATTAGAAAATCTATTTGAAGAAATAATGTCAGAAAACTTCCCAGATATGGGGAAGAAAAAAGTTACACAAGTACAGAGAGTCCGAGGTAAGATGAACCCCAAAAGACCCACACCAAGACACATCATAATAACGATGGCAAATGTACAAGACAAAGAGAGAATCTTAAAGGCTGCAAGAGAGAAACAGAGAGTTACCTACAAAGGATCCTCCATCAGATTATCAAATGATTTCTCAACAGAAACACATCAGGCCAGAAAAGAATGGACAGAAATTTAAAAAGTGATGCAAAGCATAGGACTGAATCAAAGAATACTCTATCCAGAAAGGCTATCATTCAAACTTGAAGGGGAAATAAGAAGCTTCACAGAAAAAAAAAAGACTAAGGGAGTTTATCACCACCAAGCCAGCAATGCAAGAAATGCTAAAGGGACTGGTGTAAAAAGAAAAAAGAAAAAGCCCAGAAAGAAAACAGCCACACACACAAAAAAAGAAATGGCTACAAACAAGTACCTTTCAATAATAACTTTATATGTAAATAGACTAAATGGTCCAATCAAAACATATCGAGTGGCCGAATGGATAAAAAAAACATGACCCATATATTTGCTGTCTACAAGAGACCCACCTCATTAGAAGGGACTCACACAGACTGAAAGTGAAGGGATGGAAAAATATCTTTCAGGCAAATGGAAATGAAAAAAAAGCTGGGGTAGCAATACTTATATCAGACACAAAAAAAGAAATGGCTACAAACAAGTACCTTTCAATAATAACTTTAAACGTAAACGGACTAAATGCTCCAACCAAAAGACATCAAGTGGCTGAATGGATAAAAAAACATGACCCATACATCTGCTGTCTACAAGAAACCCACCTCATTAGAAGGGACTCACACAGACTGAAAGTGAAAGGATGGAAAAATATCTTTCAGGCAAATGGAAAGGAAAAGAAAGCTGGGGTAGCAATACTTATATCGGACAAAATAGACCTCAAAGTGAAGGCCATAACAAGAGATAAGGAAGGCCACTTCATAATACTAAAGGGATCAATACAACAAGAGGATATAACCCTGATAAACATATATGCACCCGAGAGAAAACCAAGATGGCGGCATAGGTTAATGCCAGAGATTGCTGCCTTGAACAACCAATTCAAATTACACCCAAAAGACGGAACGGACATCATCCAGAACCACAGGGAGGCTGGCTGAGTGGAAATTCTACAACTAGGAGGAAAGAGAATATCATACCCAGATACAGAGGAGGTGCAGTGCTGAAGTGAAATACTCAGGTGCGGAGTGCGCGCGGAGCGGGCTAGCGGTGGAGGGCACGGTTGTTGTTTTCAATCGGGAGGGAGCTTCAGACTCTGAGCTCCAGAGCCGGGCGAGTCTCTGAGGACCCAGACTCAAACGGGAGAAGCGAGACTGTCTGGCTTTGGTCGGAACTCGAAGGCAGCTTTCTCGCTGAGGTTTGCAGCGGTTGCTGGGACTCTGTGAGGCAGAGACCCTAGGGACGGAACTGAGAGCAGCCATAACTGCTCCCTCCGCCTGCCCTGTAGATCCCCTGGGACCAGGCCCGCCCAAGCCCTGCGCAGAGCCATTTGCCGGATGGCCTCAGGCAAACGCTAGATTAGCACCACCCTAGAGATCCAGCACAGAAGCTCTCCCACTGCAGACACAGCTGACTCTCATAACCAGTTAGCCTGGAGGTCAAATCACCCCCGACAACAATCAAGGCTTAACTACAAGGATACTTACCCTGCTGATTGTACCTAGAGATTAATATGAGTTCAAACTTTTTACAATAAAAAGCCAATAAAGCAGGAGAACAGGACTGCTTTTACTACTGAAGTAAAAGAGTCCTTAGCTCTCTCTTTCACAGAATAAAAATTTAATTTTGATAGTTTTATTTTTTCTTAATGAGTCATTATTTTGATGTCATGTATAAGGACAATTGTATAATCCTACATCAGGAAGATGATTTTTATTCACTTTTTTCTTTGAAGAGTTGTATAACTTTACATTTAAAATTTAGATCAATTAATGATCCATTTTAATTAATTTAATACACCACTGACATCACTGGATAAATCCGCTAGACAAAAACTCAGCAAAGAAACAGGAATCCTAAATGACTCACTAGATCAGATGGACTTAATTGACATCTTCAGAACATTTCACCCCAAAGCAACAAAATATACGTTCTTCTCAAGTGCTCATGGGACATCTTGAAAAATAGACCACATATTGGGTCACAAACAAAGTCTCCCCAAATTCAAGAAGATTGAAATCATACCAAGAATCTTCTCAGACCACAAGGCCATAATATTAAAAATAAACTACAATAAAAACAACTCAAATACTCAAACACTTCGAAGCTCAATAGCATGTTATTAATTATTGATTGGGTTACCAATGAGATCAAAGAAAAAATTAAAAACATCCTGGAAACTAATGACAAGGAAAACACAACAATCCAAAACCTTTGGGACACAATGAAAGCAGTCCTGAGAGGGAAGTTTATAGCTCTACAGGCCTATCTCAAAAAACAAGAAAAAATGGTAGTAAATCATCTAACTCTACAGCTCAAAGAATTAGAAAGAGAGCAACAAGAAAACCCCAGAGTGAGCAGAAGGAAGGAGATAATAAAGATCAGAGCAGAAATAAATGACATAGAGACCAAAAAACAATACAGAAAATCAATGAAACCAAGAGCTGGTTCTTTGAAAGGATAAACAAGATTGACAAACCTATAGCCAGGCTCACCAAGAAGCAAAGAGAGAGGACCCAAATAAAGAAAATCAGAAATGATAGAGGCGAAATAACAATAGATACCACAGAAATACAAATGATTGTTTAAAAAATACTATGGACAACTCTGCTCCAACAAACTAGACAACCTGGAGGAAATGGAGATATTCCTAGAAAAATACAACATACCAAAAAATCAGGAAGAATCTAAAAATCTCAATAGGCCAATAACTATGGAAGAAATTGAAGCAGTCATCAAAAAGCTTCCAGCAAACAAAAGCCCAGGACCAGATGGCTTCACAGGGGAGTTTTGCCAAACATTCAAGGAAGAACTAAAGCCTATCCTCCTCAGACTGCTACAAAAAATCCAAGAGGAAGGAACACTTCCAATCTCATTCTATGAAGCCAGCATCACCCTAATACCAAAACCAGGTAAAGACAACATAATAAAAGAGAATTACAGGCCAATATCCCTCATGAACATAGATGCCAAAATCCTCAACAAAATCTTAGAAAATCGGATCCAGCAGTACATCAGAAAGATATACACGATGACCAAGTAGGATTTATCCCAGGGATGCAAGGATGGTACAATATCCGCAAATCAATAAACGTGATACATCACATAAACAAATTGAAAGAAAAAAACCACATAGTCATATCAATTGATGCAGAAAAAGCATTTGACAAAATTCAACACCCATTTTTGATAAAGGCTCTCAGCAAGGTGGGAATTGAAGGATCATACCTCAACATAATAAAAGCCATGTATGACAAACCCACAGCCAACATCATACTCAATGGACAAAAACTAACACCATTTCCCCTAAGAACAGGAACAAGACAGGGATGCCCATTCTCACCGCTCCTGTTTGACATAGTACTGGAAGTATTAGCCATTGCATTTAGACAAGAAGAAGAAATAAAAGGCATCCAAATTGGAAAAGAAGAAGTAAAACTGCCCTTATTTGCAGATGACATGATATTATACTTAAAAAACCCTTAAGACTCCATCAATAAACTATTAGACTTAATAAAAGAATTCGGCAATGTAGAAGGATACAAAATTAATGCCAAGAAATCTATGGCATTTCTATACACCAATAGTCAATGTGCAGAAAGAGAGACTAAAAAAGCAATCCCATTTACCATCGCACCAAAAACATTAGCCTACCTAGCAATAAACTTAACTAGAAAGGTAAAAGACCTCTACTCAGAAAACTACAGGACCTTGAAAAAAGAGATAGAGGAAGACATAAAGAGATGGAAGAACATACCATGTTCTTGGATTGGTAGAATCAACATCATTAAAATGTCCATACTGCCCAAAGCAATCTATAAATTCAACGCACTTCCCATTAAAATACCAATGGCATATTTCACAGACCTAGAACGTACTCTCCAAAAATTCATCTGGAATAAAAAACGACCCAGAATAGCTGCAGCGATCCTGAGAAAGAACAAAGTAGGTGGGATCTCAATACCAGATATCAAGATGTATTACAAAGCCACTGTTCTCAAAACTGCCTGGTACTGGCACAAGAACAGACATATAAATCAATGGAATAGAATAGAGAGCCCAGAAATCAGCCACAACCAATACACTCAATTAATATTTGACAAAGGAGGCAAGAACATACAATGGAGTCAAGATAGTCTCTTCAATAAATGGTGTTGGGATAATTGGACAGATACATGCAAGAAAATGAAACTTGACCACCAACTTACACCATAAACAAAAATAGACTCAAAATGGATAAAGGACTTAAATATATGACGGGAAACCATACAAAAACTAGAAGAATCCAAAAGCAACAAAATCTCAGACATATGCCTAAGCAATTTCTTCACCGATACAGCTCCGAGGGCATTGGAAACTAAAGAGAAAATTAACAAATGGGACTACATCAAATTAAAAGCTTCTGCACAGCAAAAGAAACCATCAACAAAACAACAAAAAAACCCACTGCGTGGGAAAACATATTTGCCAATGTCATATCTGATAAGGGCCTAATCTCCAAAATTTTTAGGGAACTCATACAACTTAACAAAAGGAAGATAAACAATCCAATCAAAAAATGGGCAAAGGATCTAAATAGACACCTTTCAAAAGAGGACATTCAGAAAGCCAAAAGGCATATGAAAACATGCTCAAAGTCACTAATCATCTGAGAGATGCAAATCAAAACAATGAGGTACCATCTCATGCCTTTCAGACTGGCTATCATCAACAAATCAACAAACGACAAGTGCTGGAGAGGATGTGGAGAAAAAGGAATACTTGTGCACTGCTGGTGGGAATGCAGACTGGTGCAGCCACTATGGAAGACAGTATGGATTTTCCTCAAAAAACTGAAAATGGAAGTCCTATTTGACCCTGTGATCCCACTTCTTGGAATATATCCCAAGAAACCAGAAACACCAGTAGGAAAGGATATATGCACCCCTATGTTCATAGCAGCACAATTCACCATAGCTAAGATCTGGAAACAGCCTAAGTGCCCATCAGTAGATGAATTGATTAGAAAACTGTGGTACATCTACACGATGGAATACTATGCTGCTGTAAAAAAGAAGGAACTCTTACCATTTGCAACAGCATGGATGGAAATGGAGAGCATTATGCTAAGTGAAAAAAAACCAGTCAATGAAGGAAAAATACCACATGATCTCACTCATTTCTGGTTAATAAAGACATTTATACACTTAGGAACAAAAATAGATACAAAGGCAGAGCTGCCTCGAACAGACTGTCAAACTACAACAGGAAGGCCGGGGAGGGTGGGAGGGCAGGTGGGGGGTGGGTAGGGGGTGGGTAAGAGATCAAACAAAGGGCTTGTATGCATGCATATAAGCATAACCAATGGACATAAGAGCCCTGGGGGTACGGGTGGCCAGGGGATTGTCAAGGGCAGGGGAAAAAAAAGGAGACATATGTAAAACTCTTTGTAATACTTTAAGCAATAAAAAAGAGAAAATATTATAGAGTATGTTTGTAAATTATAAACTTTGATTCTTAATTTCCAATTTTTCAAATTGATGATTCATTTTTTTAAATTAGGCACACCAAGACCTTTTGAATGGAAGGCTTACCTTTAAGGAATAAGTTCTAAATTGATAAAAAAAAAATAGGTATTTCTATCTGTTGTAAATCTACAAAGATTTATGATTTTTCATGCTAAAAATATATGTATTTTTTAGTTAATCCTCACCAAGGGACATATTTTTCCATTGATCTTTTAAAGAGAGTGGAAGAGAGGGAGGGAGGAAGGGGAATGGGTAGAGAGAGAGAGAAACATCAATGTGAGAGACACATGGATTGGTTACCTCCCACAGGGCTATGACAATGACCAGGATGGAACCTGCAAATCAGGTATGTGCTCTTGACCAGGTATCAAACTCGTGACCCTTTGGTGTGTTGGCTAATGCTCTAACCCCTGAGAAACACTGTCCAGGGCCATGCTAAAAATATTTTAAAATACTTTTATTACTGTGAGTTTTCCTACACTAGTATAATTGCACAACATTCCCAGAGGGAGGAAAAAAAATGTTTACTTAAACCAGTATATAATATGTGTAAGATAGAAATGATCCAAATTGTTTAGATACTTAATGACATATGCATACAAAAATTACTGATTACATAACTCACAAACTCCTAGAATCTTTCCAATTCATGTACCACCACAGACTAAACCCATTTCTCACCAGGGTCTCAACAACCTCTTAGTTGGTTTTCCTATATCTAGTCTAGTACAGACTATTTTAAGGTTGTTGTTTTAATTATTTTACTAATACCAGTCTCTTCCATTAAGCTACAAGTTTCATTAACCCAGGGAACTGATATGTTTTGCTAAACTTTGTGTTTCACAGTGTGTGGCACATGGTAGATCCTCAATCATTATTTGTATTGATAAATGGAAACAAAATAGAAAATAAGTAAACAAAAGAATGTCATACAATATTTATTACTTTTTTTCAGGATGATATCTAGATATTTTAGTTCACTGTGTTTTCCTGAATTTTAAAAATTTAAATAGTGATACTTTTAAAATCAGGAAAATGTAAACTTTATTTCTTAATTAGGTTTCTGTAGTAATTTATTATGGAATTTGTTCATGAATTTTCTCTACCTTATTGACATTTATAGGAAATTTAGTTCTCCCTGTTTCATTCCTTGGAGGGAAAATAAACCTAATATGTTTATGTTAAATTACTGTCAGCAGTTCCATCTTTTTCATTTGTCTAAAATTAACTACTTTCATCTTGAGGAGTTCCTAAGTGTAGCTTTAAGATTTCATGTTGTTTATTGTCCTTCTGAAAGCTTCTTCAGCTTTAATATGCTTACAATATTGAGAAAACCCGTAAAAAAAAATAAAATAAAAGTAATTATAGACTAAATTTTAGAAACAGAGAATTTTATATGAGTGGAAGTTTTCTTCTGTTTGCTCTAACGTTGATAAACAGCCCTCTTTTGCAGGAAGCTAGATCAGCCAAAAATTAATGTCATCAAAAAATAGGTAAACTTTAGAGCCCTGAGATCGATACAAAGTAATAACTGAAAGGCAATAATCTAATCTAATAAAAGAGAAACATGCAAATTTATCACATCTTTGCTACACCACAAGCCACACCCACCAGCCAATCAGAGCAACTATATGCAAATTAACACAACCAAAATGGCGAATGGCAGCCACAGAGCTGGAGCAAGCAGGAGGCTTGGTTGCCCTGGTGATGGAGGAAGCCAAGCTTTCTGCCTGCCCTGGCCCACTGTGGATTACGCTCAAAGCAACAAAGTTTTAATTATAGAAGATACATAAATCCCAGATACCTGCTTCCAGCCAGACTCCACCGGGAGCTTGGATACCTGGGGGTCGTGGCCAGCGTGCAAACAGCCGTCAGCCAATCACCCAGGATGGCCACACTCTCATTGAGTGAGGGTTCCCACTGGAGGGCTTGGTTAGCCTGCAAACAGCCCTCAGCCCCTCAATCAGACTGGCCAATCACCCCAGCAGGACCTCCCCCACCCTGAAGGGGGTGTGGCCAGCCTTCAAACAGCCCTCAGCCCCTCACCCAGGCTGGCTAAGCACCCCAGCAGGACCCCCACCCTGATCCAGGACACCCTTCAGGGAAAACCAGCCACCCCTACCCATGCACCAGGCCTCTATCCTATATAATAAAAGGGTAATATGCAAATTGACCCTAACAGCAGAACAACTGGGAATGACTGGTCACTATGACACATACTGACCACCAAGGGGCAGATGCTCAATGTAGGAGCTGCCCCCTGGTGGTCAGTGTGCTCCCACATGAGGGGCTCTGCTCAGCCACAAGCCAGGCTGATGCCTGCCAGCACAGTCTCCTCAGCAGCGCTAAGAATGTTCGACTGCAGCTTAAGCCTGCTCCCCGCTGGCAAGTGGACATCCCCCAAGGGCTCCGGGGCTGCCAGAGGGATGTCTGACTGCCAGCTTAGGCCCAATACCCCAGGGAGCGGGCCTAAGCCAGCAGGTAGTCATCCCCCGAGGGGTCCCAGACTGTGAGAGGGCACAGGCCGGGCTAAGGGACCCGCCTGATTGCACAAATTTTTGTGCACCAGCCTCTAGTTTTAGAAATAATTATAATTGAGATTATTTTTCCTCAACTGCCTTTTCTTTATTGTCAAAATCAAATCATATCTACACTAATAAAATAGAAAGATGCAAATTAACCATCACTCTGCTACTCTGCTATACCCACAAGCCACTCCCACCAGCCAATCAGGAGTGAGTATGCAAATTAACCCAAGTAAGATGGCGGTGGCCATGGAGCTGGAGTGAGCAAGAGGCTTGGGTTGCCTCCGGCGATGGAGTAAGCCAAGCTTCCTGCCTGCCCTGGCTGGCCCTGGGCTCCTCTCAAGGTTAAAAAGTTTCAATAATAGAAGATAAATAAATCCCAGATACCTGCTTCCAGCTTGCCCTGGACTCCGCTCAAGGAGGTGCTGGAAAATAAAAGGAGAGCTGGAAGCTTGGGTCACCAGGGAGTGTGGCCAGCCTGAAAACAGCCATCAGCCACTCACCCAGGCTGGCCAGGCACCCCAGTGGAACCCCCCACCCCGAAGGGGCTGTGGGCAGCCTGAAAACGGCCCTCAGCCCCTCACCCAGGCTGGCCACACCCCCAGGGGGTGAGGGTCCCCACTGGGGAACTTGACCAGCCTGCAAACAGCCATCAGCCCCTCACCCAGGATGGCCAGGCACCCCAGCGGGAACCCCCACCCTGATCTGGAACACCTTTCAGGGCAAACCAGCCGGCCCCCACCAGTGCACCAGTCCTCTATCCTATATAATAAAAGAGTAATATGCAAATTGACCCTCCTAACCACAGAAAGACTGGGAATGACTGGTCACTTTGATACACACCACCAGGGGGCAGACACTCAATGCAGGAACTGCCCCGGTGGTCAGTGCACGCCCACAAGGGGAGCACTGCTGAGCTACAAGCCAGGCTGACGTCTCCCAGCAGAGTGGTGGTGGCAGGAGCCTCTTTAGCCTCCTCAGCAGCTCTAAGGATATCTGCCTGCAGCTTAGGCCTGCTCCCCGCTGGCAAGTGGACATCCCCCGAAGGGTCCCAGACTGTGAGAGGGCACAGGCCGGGCTGAGGGAACCCCCAGAGTGTACAAATTTTTGTGCACCAGGCCTCTAGTAGATTAATATGATTATTTATTAACTGCATACATATTTCTCCATTAAATGATCTGACTTCAAAATAATTAGTTGTCAGTTTTTCAAAATATCTCAAATCATGTTTTCTACTTTATGTACTGCCTTTCTAGACTGAACTGAAAAATGTGCTACATTAAATATGACAGCAACCAGAATGTCAATGAAACAGTAATGAATGTTTTGCCACAAATCTGTACATAATTGTGAATGTAGAAAACTTAAAAGTACTGAGACTTCCTGGCTTATTATATGAAACTAAATTAAATTGCTTCAAAGTTTTGCTAATGATACCATAAAGTATTTCTCTTAAGATTAAAAAAAAAATGCTTTTTTTGACCAGTTAATCAGTTTTGTGGCACACTTTTAAATCCCAGCTTTCTTGAAGAGGAATTAGTTTTCTTTTCTCTTTCCAACATGATACAAGATGTCTTGCATTTTAATTTTATTCAGAAAGAAAGTCGCAGGTTTTAAGAAACTATGCAAATGCTGAACAGAGAAAGAACCTATTACTGATATAATTCCCTTACCACATATTCATAATTAAAACAATGTGATTTTTCATGACATGTTATACTGTAACATTAAAATTCATAATAATCAGCCTGGATACACTACTAAAAGTGAGTATAAAAAACATGAACCCTTCTTTGGGGGATATGTAGAATTTTTACTTCCAAGACAGTTATTCCATGTCTTCATTACAAAAATTTTCTGCAGGAGTTCAACTTTATCTGTAGCTAAAGGAACCCCTGGAGAATTTACTTGTCTCTAGAGGATTAAGCCAATAAAACTATCCAAAAATTACCATCAGGGAAAGTTTCCAGATGGAAATTCCATCTGCAACCAGATCCTCCTGAGCACAATAGCAATGGTAATAACAAAGCAAATTTTAGTCTAGAGAATTTCACCTTCATTGCACTCGGAAGTTTAGACAGTGTCTCTTTCCTGTTGATCTTTTGTTTGTTTCTTTGTATTGATGGGAAGACTCGCTCAACATTTTACTTGTTTGTTGCAATCAAATACACAGAAATTTGATTTTCAGAGGAAATTTTGCCTGCCTACAGGCAATAGTGTGGTGAAGGCCAAGGGTGGGGACAGATGTGGGGTGGAGGAAGTCAATGGGGGGTGGGGAGAAGGGGACATCTGTAATATTTTCAATACTAAAGATAAATTTAAAAAGTAATAAATTTCAAAAATTCAAATTCTGATTAATTATATGGAGATTTATAATTCCATTGTAAAATTTTCTCTGCCATGTTTCAAAAATTTAGTATCAGGAATGCATTATAGCATTTTTCTGAGATATTAGCTAGTTCTTAAGGAAATCTGTGAAACATCCTATCTAATAAAAGAGAAACATGGTAATTAGCCATACCTCCGCTACCCTTCCCATTGGCTAATCAGGGCGATATGGAAATTAACTGCCAGCCAAGATGGCGGCTGGCAGCCAGGCAGCTTGAAGCGAACATGAGGTTTGCTTGCTTCAGTGATAGAGGAAGCGAACGTTCCCCGCCTGCCGCTGTTGGCATCTGAGCTTGCAGTTTGAAACATTGTTACAAACATAGAATCTAAACAAACTCCAGAAACCTGCTTTCAGCCAGCCGGGATCTCAGAGCTGGAGTTGAAACAGTGTTTCGATTATAGAACCCAAACAAACCAGATACCTGCTTTCAGCAGCCCAGGCCTCAGAGCTGGAGCCAAGCTTCAGAGCTAAAGCTGGCCCAGAATAAAAAAAAAAAAAAAAAAAAAAAAGAGAGAAAAAGGAGTGGTTGGGAGCTTCAGTCACCCGCCAGACTGAAAACAGCCCTCAGCCCCCAACCCAGACTGGCCAGGCACCCCAGTGGGGACCCCCACCTTGAAGGGGGTGTGACCAGCTGAAAATAGACATCAGCCCCTCACCCAGGCTGGCCAGGCACCTAAGGGGGACCCCCACCCTGATCCAGGACACCCTTCAGAGCAAACCAGCCGGCCCCCACCCGTGCACCAGGCCTCTATCCTATATAGTAAAAGGGTAATATGCCTCCCAGCACCGGGATCAGCGGGGCCAAGAGGCCTCCCGGCACTGGGATCAGCGTGACAGGGAGCAGCACCCAAATCCCCTGATCGCCCTGCGGCTCTGTGTGTGACAGGGGGCAGGGCCACAACCTCCCTATCCACCCTGCTCTGTTCGTGACAGGGGAAAGCGGCCCAACCCCCTGATCAACCCTGCTCTGTGCCTGATAGGGGGGAGCTCCCCAACCTCCTGATCGCCCTGCGGCACTGTGTGTGACAAGGTGTGGTGCCCCAACCACCCCCCCCCACGGGCCCTGCTCTGTGTGTGAAGGGGTAGAGCCATAACCTTCCCATCGGCCCTGCCCTGAGTGTGACAGGTTGCGGCGCCCCAACCCCCTGATCTGCCCTGCTCTGTGTGTGACAGGGGGCGGTGCCCCAACTCCCCTATTGGCCCTACTCTGTGAGTGACGGGGGGAGCTCCTCAACCCCGTGATCGGCCCTGCTCTGTGCATGACAAGGGGGAGCTCCCCAACCCCCTGATCGGCCCTGCTCTGTGCATGACTGGGGGAGCTCCCCAACCCCCTGATCGACCCTGCTCTGTGCGTGACAGGGTATGGAGCCCCAACCCCCCAGATGCGCCCTGCTCTGTGAGTGACAGTGGGCAGCACCCCAACCCCCTGATTGGCCCTGCTCTGTGCATGACAGGGTATGGAGCCCCAACCCCCCTGATGGGCCCTGCTCTGTGCGTGACAGGGGGTGGTGCCGCAACCCCCAATCGGCCCTGCTCTGAGCCCGACCAGGGGCTGCACCTAGGGATTGGGCCTGCCCTCTGCCACCCAGGAGTGGGCCTAAGCCAGCAGGTTGTTATCTCATTAGGGGTCCCAGACTGCGAGAGGGCACAGGCCGGGCTGAGGGACCTCCTCTCCCTCCCCCCACCGAGTGCACAAATTTTTGTGCACTGGGCCTCTAGTTGGATTATAATAAAAATGATAGCACCTCCCTCTCCTCAGTGTAACCTACATATAAGAAATTTAAATCACTATTAAGTATTTATATCATCATCTCAAATTGCTTTGTAAATACCTTTAATACTTACATGTAATCAGTTCATATCTAAAATACCAGAAAAAAAATTGGAAAAGATACAAATTATTATAAAATCTGTCATTCTCACTGTTATAATAATGTGATGGTCATAAGGAAACCCCTCTAATGTGTAGAAATAATTATTGGGTAAAATGATTAATATGTAAAATGTTTGCTGTGTGAAGACCCCAATACTCTGTAACTTCCAAAACGTGGTGAACACACCACTATCTTGATGTGAATGCCCTAAGCCCTTAAAGTGTACACACCCTGCTCCTAGCATAAGGAACCCCATCTGGCCCACTCTGATAAGACACAAGTTGTTTACTACTGGCTATATAAGCACCAGATTTTCTTCATTGGACGTCTCCTGCCTGATGAGAGGAGGACTCCATGTCACTCCGTGAGATAAGCCCCTGATTGACTGCTATGCTGTGGGAGCCTGAACCAACTGCAGCCACATGTCTGTCTCTGTCTTCATCATCCGTCTTTCAGTGTGCATTGCCGGATGGCCTTTGCTGGAGCCTAGGACCCACTAGGAATAGGTAAATAAACCTTGTGTGATTGCATACTAATTCTGTCTTGTGTGTTCATGTGTTCCGGTTCGGCTCAGCTGTCTAGACATTGAAATACCAGGGGATAGGTCGTTATTGCTGACTCCTGGTCACCTGTGTTTGTCCCACTAAGTCTAGAGATATAGTTAATTAATTGGGGCATAATTGGGACACTCACAAACTGCAAATCAAATACATATAATATTTTATATACAATAAATTGTTTTATAGCTTTCATACTAATTGATCTTTCTAATTAGAAAGCAGGGTTACATTTAAATTAATATATTGAAGTGAAGGAAAAAGAACCTGAGTATAAGATACAGGTGAAGAATGCAAAGTTTCAAATCTATACTAATAAACGGACAATATGCTAATTAGACTGGGAGACTTTCCAGATGTCCTTCTGGACAAAGCCATGGTGGCGGGGCCAAGGCAGAAGCAGTTAGGGGTGATCAGGCCAAGAGGGGAGGCTAGTTGAGGGTGAGCAGGTTGGCACGAGGGCCAGTTGAGGGCGAGCAGGCTGGCAGTGGGGGGCAGTTGGAGGCAATCAGTCTGGCAGGAGGGGAGCAGTTGGAGGTGATCATGCCAGCGGAGGGGGCAGTTGGAGGTGAGCAGGACAGTGAGAGGGGGCAGTTAGGGGCAAGAAGACCAGCAAGGGGAGGAGTTGGGGGTGAGACCTGTGGCGGGGGCATTTGGGGATGAGCAGGCTGACAGGCAGAGTGGTTAGGGGTGATCAAGCAGGCAGGCAGGTGAACGGTTAGGAGCGAGCAGTCCCAGATTGTGAGAGGGATATCTGACTGCTGGTTTAAGCTAGATCCCACTAAACCGGCAGCCAGACATCCCCTGAGGGGTCCCAGATTGGAGAGGGTGCAGGCCGGACTGAGGGACACCCCTCCGTGTACGCATTTCATGCACCGGGCCACTAGTATATAGCATAAAATTATAGCTCTGATGGATCTTAATTTTGAGGTTGATGATGAGCTTGAAGAGCACTCCTTTTTTTTTGTTTTTCTTTTCTGTTTCTTAATTCATACACAAATTTGTTTTTATTGATTTCAGAGAGAAAGTGAGGAGAGAGAGAAACGTGTACTAGTATGTGAGAGAGAAACAGATCAGTTGCCTCCCATTGGCACCCTGACTGGGATCCAATCCACAACTTGGGTATGTGCTCTGACAGGGAATAGAACCTGCAACCTGACCTTTCTGTATAAGAGATGCTCCTACCAACAGAGCCACACCAGGCAGGGCTGGTGCTCCTTTTTTAAAAAAATATATTTCTTTATTGATTTCAGAGAGGAAGGAAGAGGGAGAGAGAGATAGAAACATCAATGATGAGGGAGAATCATTGATTGGCTGTCTCCTGTACGCCCCCACTAGGGATCAAGACTGCAACCCAGGCATGTGCCCTTGGGACCCTTCAGTACGCAGGCCAAAGCTCTATCCACTGAGCCAAACTGGTTAGGGCTCCTATTCTTAATACACATAACCACAATCTTCCCTACTATGGTAGCATGGGAGGAGGTAGGGGTAAGAAAATAATACAACAGAGAAAGGGTAATAAAGGGAGGCAGATATATTACCAGAGTGATTTATACATGCTTAATTTGGAGCAAAAAATAAATCAGCAAAAGAAAATGTAATGCTTGTCTCTTCATTAGTCCTCATTCTTTTCCCTTTTTCTTCCCTTTGTACTAGTAGAGGGACAACTTCCTATTGTCTCTGTCACTGGTGTAGTGAAGAAATAGGATGAACATTTTAAAATTCCAGATAAGTTACTCTTTTCCACATTTGCAATGTGCATTAATACATAGATTAAATTATCATGATCAAAACAAGCAGTTAAAATATCTATGAAACGTGTGAAGCAAGTATCTTAAGTGCTGACCTGGTGTTCTCATTGTTTTTGCTACAAAGATCACTTGAAATTGTTCTTCTAGTGCTAAAGGCAAGTATTCTTGATCTAACTTAAAAAGGGTAACTGTCCTGAGTTACATAAAGATTCGTTGTGAAAAAATGAAATAAGATTTTTTAAAGTGCATTGATCTAAGTATTCTTTACATATTCTGGGGTATTTTTCTCCATCTTAAAAGTAACATATGTTGGGAAGATACCCTTATAGTTACTTATTTATATTTATTATCTGGCTTGTGTTTAATTAAATAAAAATCAAATTCTCCTTTTAATTGTGAGCTGCTGCAAAACAGTCTGTGGCCACTAAGAGAATGGCATTTTTTATTTGATATTCATGGTAGAAAAACATAAATGGGAAATTTTCAGTCTTAAGTGATTATTCAAATAGTAAAATTTTACCTGAAAATGAGTTAAGGTCCCTACAGTTCACTTGAAAAATAAAGTTTGATACTATATTAAGCAAATATCAGGAACAAACTAGGGCAACCAGGATCAGATGCATAATTTATGCAGTCTTGTGTAAAATGTAAAATGTGTCAAACTCTTACTTGTTAAAAAGTTAAGAGTTTCAACATGCACAGCACAGAGCTAAAGCATGCTTAGGGGCCTTCTGATTGTGAGGCCCTGTGTAGCTGGACATTTGTAAACAAGGATCTGAAGTCCTGCCAAGAAGTAGTGAATGTTCTATCAGGAGCACAGCGTGACTTGCAAGTGAGTCACACTGGGTCAAGATTGCACACAATCTTGAGTTCCAAGAACATTTACCTCCCTGAGAAAGGCTAAGATTAAATAGTCGTGGGTGTAGAGCAGAAAGGGAGGGCACAGCTGCAAGTTGTCTTCAATATACTATTGTAATAATATAGAACAAAACAAGATTTAGTTGATTAACTGCTGACGCACTAACCTTGTACCAAACCCCAATAAAAGTGATGGTGAGAGTGCAGAGTTTGCTACATGCCTGAGCGAGCTGTAGTCCTCTGTCCAGCATCAATCATCCTGTGTGCTCGTCTTACCTCTGTGTCTTCGGTTCATTAAATGTCCCTCAACACTTGGCGCCCAATGTGGGGTCTTAAGGTAAGTACAGGGAATGCACAGGACCGAAGGGAAAAAAGTCTGTGATGGTTTACGCAAAACTTTCAGCAAGCCAGGCAGAGCAATGGGGAACTCCCCGACAGCAGAGAGTCAATATATGACTCTGCTGCGTTCAGTGCTTAAAAGCACTGAGGTTAGTGTGTCTCGAGACACTTTTAGGAAATTAGCTAGAGCAATAAAAAGGCATTGTTATTGGTTTGAGCCGACAGGCAGAAATCAGTTAAGTCTAAAGGTTTGGAAACAGGTTGTTCGTGCGCTACAGCGCGCTCATCAGAATGGAGATCCTATAGGACATGGAGTTTGGTCCTTGTATACTTTGATTACTATAGCTCTTAAACCTTTGCAGTCAGAATCAGATTATGAGGCTGCTCCAGTTAAAGTTACTAGCTCTCGTTCTTGCTCCGCTTGTGAAACTGATAAAGACATACCTAATAGACCATCACTTTCTTTGCCTCATGAAAATAATATGGAGCAAAAAAAGAAAGATTTTGAACAGAAGTTGGAGGGATATAAAGATATAGAAGGGACTGATAAAGAGGGCATCAAGGATTTGTCAGAAAGTGAAACTAGTAGCACTGATTCTAGTGGTAGCGAACGGAAGAGATTATTAAAAAAGAAAAGCAAAACAAGGGATGACGAACAAGAGTTATTAAAAGAGTTGCTGATTCATATGAAGGCTTTAATATGTGGTATCCCACCGTCTCATGTTAAACCCACTAATAACTTACAGGAATTAATCAAAAATGCTTTTCCAGTTCAATAGCCACTGTCAGAGGAGCCCATAGTAACTCCCACGGCTCCTCCTCCAGACCCACCACATTATTCCACAGGGGCACATCGGGAATTCCAGCTGCCCTTGCCTACTGAAATAAACAAAATATTATTAGATTTAGAATCTGGGGATGAGATTGTTCCTCCCACATGGAGAAGAGATGATGATTTCCTTGCATTTCCGATACAGCGGCAGCAAATGCCACCGGATCTGCAACAATATCCCCAATATCCAAATGGTTATGTTAATGTGGCTCATTGTCCTCATGAGTTTAAATTGCTCAAAAGTTTAAAAGAGGCAATTATTTCTTATAGCATGCATTCCCCGTTTGTGATGGGATTACTTGCTAGTTATGCCTCAGAATTTTTGCTAATTCCCCTAGATTGGGAATCTTTGGCCAAAACTGTACTGGACCCAGGAATATATTTACAATTTAAAACATGGTGGAGAGAGGAAGCAGACATTATGGCTAGAGAAAATACAGCAAAACAGCCTCCAGGACCAACATTTGAGGAATTAACTGGGTCTGGACAGTGTGGGTGATTGCAAGCACAGGCAGCTTTTTCAGATTTGCATATCACTCAGATAAAATTATATTGTTTAAGAGCTTGGCAGAGAATGGATACACCTGGAAAGGCATCTCCAGTTTTTACTAAAATTACTCAACAAGCGGTGGAGCCTTACACTGACTTTCTGTCAAGATTAACAACAGCAATTAAAAAGGTTATCTCTCTGGAAGAGGAACAAAGATTGGTATTGGAATCACTAGCATATAAGAATGCTAGCCCTGATTGTAGAAAAGCAATTCAGCTTTTCCTAGCGGCTGGAGCCACTATTGAGGATTATATTAGGGCATGTAGAGACATGAGTTCAATGAATTATTAAGCCACCTTATTAGCTGCCGCGGTAAAGGGAGAGGTCAAAAACAGTAAACCGAAATGCTATAATTGTGGAAAATTTGGACACATGAAGAAAGATTGTAGAAAAGGATCAGGACAGGCTCAGACAAGAGGAGATAATAAACAACAACCTTCAGGATTCTGTAAACGATGTGGAAAGGGACGTCATTGGACTAAGGAGTGCAGGTCAGTTAAAGATAAACGGAAACATTCTTCCCCCTCTACAGAGTGGTTCGGGAAATGGTCAGTAGGGCTTAGCTCGGGGCCCACAGACAAACAACACCAGCTTCCAACAACTCCCAGTGAACAGCGGATTGATACATTCCACCATGCAGAGTCTCAGCGACTCTCAATCTCAGACTTAGTGCATGCAACAGCAAATAGTGCAGCCTTAGATATTCCTATTTCATATGATTGTACTATTTTACCAGAAAAAGTAATTTACAAATTGTCTACAGGTGTTTTGGGGCCGATTACATCAGGGACTGTAGGTCTCCTACTGGGACGTATAGCTTAACATCTCAAGGTATGACAGTACATACCAGGGTTATAGATAAAGATTATCAAGATGAAATTAAAATTATGGTTTCAGCTACTACGACTGTACAATTAAGGAAAGGTCAACGTGTTGCTCAATCGCTACTACTACCTTATATTCAGGGAAAAGCAGCACCAGTTAAACACACTGGTGGATTTGGTAGCACAGGCAATCAAATATTTTGGCAAGCGCTTATAAACGACGAGCGCCCCAAACTTAAATTAACATTTGAGGATGGAACTATCATTGAAGGCCTGGTGGATACTGGAGCCGATGTTTCAATAATCAGTGCCCAAAATTGGCCACTTAAATGGCCAGCTCAAATGGTCAATGTCTCCTTTACTGGAATAGGAGAGATGCATAACATACAGCAAAGCCAACATTCCTTAACATATTTTGGACCTGAAAGACAAAAGGCATTAATTAAAACTTATGTAGCTGATATTGCTATAAATCTATGGGGAAGAGATCTTTTACAATAATGGGGAGCTATCATATCCATTCCTACTACTTCTCAGGCTACAAAGAATATCTTGTTAAACATGGGATATGATTCCTCACAGCCTAAACCAGTACAGCTCGAACCTGTGGTTCAAGTGGGAACAGATCATAGAGGTTTAGGATATTCAAATTTAGAATAGGGGCCACTGTAAAGCGCTTCACCTTAGCCCTTACATGGAAAACAGATTAAACCAGTTTGGGTAGAACAGTGGCCCCTTCCTAAAGAAAAATTAGAAGCGCTACATCAACTAATTAAAGAACAATTAGACCAGGGTCATATTGAATATTCCTCTAGCCCCTGGAATCACCTGTGTTTGTTATTAAGTAAAAATCTGGCAAGTGGAGAATGTTAACTGATCTATGGAAAATTAATGAAGTTATACAACCAATGGGACCCTTACAGCTTGGGATTCCTAGCCCCTCGCTAATTCCTAAACATTGGTCCATTATCATAATTGATTTAAAATTTTGTTTCTTCAATATTCCTTTGCAACCTCAAGACTGTGAGAAATTTGCATTTACTGTCCAAGCTTTAAATCAGGCTCAACCCACTCTATGGTATCAATGGAAAGTCTTACCACAAGGAATGTTAAACAGTCCACTATGTGTCAGGCATATGTGCATCAACCTTTAGAAATAGTCAGAAAAAGATTTCCTAATGCTCTAATTTATCATTATATGGATGATATTTTAGTAGCTTCTGAAATTCAATCACAATTACTGGAGATTTACCAATACCTCCTTGAAAAACTCCAAGACTATGGATTAGAAGTAGCCCCAGAAAAGGTACAATGGCAGGAGCCATGGAAATACCTTGGGCAAAAATTAACAGATGTCTCCATCATTCCACAGAAGGTGGAATTAGAAGAGACAGTTAAAGACTCTAAACGATTTTCAAAGTTATTAGGAGACATTAATTGGTTGAGACCCAGTCTTGGTATACCTACTTATCAATTGACTAATTTATTTCAAATCCTAGAGGAGACATCTGAATTAGATAGTCCCCGTGTTTTAACCCCTTCTGCAGAAAAAGAATTAACTTGGATAGAACAGCATGTACAACAAGCACAATTAGGTAGAATTCTTTCCATAGACAATTTTAAATTATTAGTTTTCCACACTGAGCATTCTCCTACAGGGTTACTTGTCCAAGACAGTAATGTTGTTGAATGGATTTTCTTGCCTCATAAATCACAGAAAAAATTACAGACTTATATTCAAAAAATTTGTGAAATTATTTACAAGGAGAGATTAAGATTAAGACAATTATGTGGTTTAGATCCAGAAGAAATTATAGTACTTTTTACTGTCAAGGAAATTCAAGAATTGTTTCGAATATGCAATGATTGGCAAACTGCTTGTGCTCATTTTTTAGGGAAAATACATAATCATTATCCTACAGATAAAAGGTTAAAATTTCTTAAGAAAACTCAATGGATATTGCCTCGTATTATAGCTAATGAACCAGTTCAAGGCCCTACTGTTTATACCAATGCTAACAAGCTAGGAATAGCTGGTTTTCATTCCGAACAGCTAACAAAGGTAATTCAATCTCCATACACTTCAGTGCAACCGGCAGAACTCTGCCATTGCTTTATTACTGCAACATTTTCTTCAAGCTGTAAATATTGTCACTGATTCTCAATATGCAGAATTCACTGTTAAAAATATTGAGACTGCCCCTATTCCCATTGATGAGTCAGAGCTGCATGTTTTATTTCGACAACTCCAAACTTTAATTAGAAATCACACTTCGCTTATATTCATTACACACATCTGAGCTCACATGACCTTACCTGGTCCTATGACTAAGGGTAATGCTCATATTGATTCTCTCATAGGAACTGTTCAATTTGCACAAGAGGAGCATAAATACTATCATACAAATGCTCGTAGTCTAAAAAACAGGTAAATAACATTACAGGTAAATAACATTACCTGTAAACAAACTAAAACCATCCTGCGCTCTTGTACCCAGTGTCAATCTATTCAAGCTCCAACTCTTCCATTTGGAGTAAATCCCAAGGGTACATGCAGTAATGCTCTATGGCAAATGGATATAACCCAAGTAGCAGCATTTAGAAAATTGAAATTTGTACACATTCACACTTTTCTTGGACTACTGCAGCGACGTCTGAGAAAGCAGATGCAGTAATTACCCACTTAAGTGAAGCTTTTGCAGGGATGGGGATATCTCAAAATATTAAGACTGATAATGGTTCTCCATATCTATCTACAAAATGTCAAACATTTTTTTCAGTTTCATCATATCACTCACATCACTGGCATCCCTGGTAACAGTACAGGACAAGCTATTATTTAAAGACAAAATCACGCCTTAAAGGAAATGCTTAAAAAACAAAAAGGGAGAGAGTCCCCTAAACAAAGACTATTAACTGCTCTATTTACTTTAAATTTTTTAAATCAAGATGAGACTGACAGCACTGCTGCTCAGCGACATTGGGTAAAGGAGGTTTCACAAGAATTGAATAAACCTGTGTTTTATCATAATGAGTCCTCTCAGTCGTGAGATCCTGCATGGGTCCTACGATGCAGGCGAGGTTATGCTTATATTTCCACAGGTAAAGAAAAGTTCTGGGTTCCTGAGAGGCATCTTAAGCTGAGACATGGGAACCAAAAGGAAGTTCTACTTAAGTGACTGAAGTTCTACTTAAGGATTTCTCAGAGATGACGTTGACGGAGCCTCCTATCCGCAAAGCTCTACGGTCAATGTAACATTCATCTGGACCAACCTGGGGTCAGGTGAAGAAGCTTACCCAAGAGGGAGAACAACTGGTTCAGCGTCATGGTAAAGAAGTGACACCATGTACTTTGTTCCTTGCTATGCTTGCACTAATAACCACTCAGGTAAATGCTGAGAATCATACATACTGGGCTTACATTCCTAATCCCCTACTTAATAGAGGTGTTTCTTGGTTGGATTCAAAGGTTCGAATTTATGTTAATGACTCAAATTGGTTACCTGGACCTTATGATGATCAAGGTCCATTAAAACCAGAAGAGGAGGATAAAGTCATAGAAAATTATACCACTGGAATGCAGGGAGTGCCAATATCCTTAGGTCAAGGAGACCATTGTTTAACAATACAGGCACAAGCCTGGCTGAGCATTTTAAAAAAAACACTACTACTGCAACAAAAAAAGAGGCGTTTGTTTCTTCTAAGTGCCCATGGGTTTAAAAATGTTAGTTGGGATAACAATAGTACACCTCCATTACTTCCACCATGTCATGTTCCTACATTTACGCACTTGTCCAATTGGGTCCATTGGGAATCCTGTCTAGGAGAGACGGTTTGGGTTTTATCTAATACTTCCTATGGAAGCGTCATTGATTGGAGCCCTTCAGGTTCTGCCCATTACAAAGCCAATGGAGCTGATCTATGATGGCGTAGAGGATAGAACAAGTCCATATCCACGCAAGCGAATGCAAGCATCGTGTGGCATGATGGAGGATTTGCCCCACCCCCACAACACCTCATCAAGGACATCCTGTTCAATCTGACTTACGGAAATTGGGATCTGCCTTACACTCTTTGAAAGCATGGACTGGCTTCTATAAAAATAACTCTGGGAATTACACCTTACAATTTTATGTTAACAAAACTGCCTTTGTAGAAGCCTATATTTGATTACCATTTTTATTAATGAAAGGAGATGTTAAGCGGAATGCTAACTCAGGGGAAATTTCCTGTATTAATTATTCTTTCTATACTTATCTAAATTCTTCTATTCCATTTAACCAATCATCTGAAAGCATTTATGTTTTGAAAGCTAGACCTGGAGTATGGCTGCCAGTACAAATGCATCATAGATGGCAGAATTCTCCAGCTACTGCTATATTACAGTATATTGTAGAAGATTTGCTTAAAAGAGGGAAAAGGTTTATTGGAATGTTAATTACAGTAATTTTGGGACTTATAGCAATTACAGCCACTGCAGGTTTTGCAACAATCTGTTCAGACTACTGATTTTGTAGCTGATTGGCATAAGGAGTCAGAACAATTATGGTCCGTTCAAAGACAAATCGATACTGAAATGCATGCAGAAATTGCTGATCTGCAACAAGCTGTATTAATGATAGGAGATCAAATTGTAAGTCTGCAAAGACAAATGCATATAAAATGTGTCTGGAATTATTCATCATTTTGCATTACCCCTGTAACTTATAATGAAAATTTGTTTCCATGGGAAAAGGTTAAAAAACATTTGTTCAATCATAAGAATCTAACAGAAGAAATTCTAGATTTACAATCTAGAATGTTTCTTATAAAAGAAACATTTCAGAAGGAATTGCATAGATTAACTGGGAAAAATGTGTTAAAAGATATGGTTGAGGGATTACAACAATTAAATCCTATACCCCATTTAGAAGCTGCTTTAGGAACTTCTGCTGGAATGCTATCCTATCTAATAATAGACAAAGATTCAAATTGATCGTACCTTCTCTATGCTCACCATTGTCTAATCAGAGCAATATGCAAATTAACTGCCAACAAAGATGGTGGTTAATTTGCATACATAGGCGGGAAGCGGCTGAGCGAAGACTGAAGGTGGCTCCGGCCAGAGCAGTGAAAGCTTTGAAGGCGGCTCTGGCCGGGGCAGCACCGGTTTTCCTCCAGCACCCAGGACCCAGGCCTATTGCACAAATCTTTTCATGCAACAGGCCTCTAGTTATTAATAATCTGTCTCTGTATCATTTTATATTTAGTCTGCTGAAGACTCGGGAAAACCAAGCAACTAGCTAATAGAAAAGCAGCTGTGTTGTCTCTGATGCTCCATCAAATGAAGCAAGAAAAAAAGGGGGATTTGTAGCTGGACATTTGTAAATAAGGATCTGAAGTCCTGCCAAGATGAAGTTAATGTTCTATCAGGAGCACAGTGTGACTTGCAAGCAAGTCATGCTGGGTCAAGATTGCACACAATCTTGAGTTCCAAGAACATTTACCTCCCTGTGAAAGGCTAAGATTAAATAGTCGTGGGTGTAGAGCAGAAAGGGAGGGCACAGCTGCAATTGTCTTCAATACACTATTGTAATAATATAGAACAAAACAAGATTTAGTTGATTAACTGCTGATGCACTAACCTTGTACCAAATCCCAATAAAAGTGATGGTGAGAGTGCAGAGTTTGCTACATGCCTGAGCAAGCTGTAGCCCTCTGTCCGGCATCAATCATCCTGTGTGCTCATCTTACCTCTGTGTCTTCTGTTCATTAAACATCCCTCAACAGCCCTGTGTGGATACACACTTTGCATGCCCATGAAGCCAGTCCTAGGGGTGAAGATAGGAGGCTTGACAACTTTTTTAACATTTTATGTGTAAATAATTACAGTTTCACAGTGAACTGCAAAATAGTGCAAAGAGGTCCTGTGTACTCTTCACACAGTTTTCCCCAAAGATTAGATCTTTTAGAATTATAGATAATCAAACCCAGGAAATTAACATTGGTACAATATATGTGTAGAGTTCTATGCCATTTATTCCATGTGTAGATTCAAATAACTACTGCCACAGTCAAAATACAGAACTATTTTATTATAACAACTACTTTATTTTATTATCTCGTGGATTACAGTCATACTTTCCTCCCTGCTCACCACCATCCCTAACTTCTGGAAACTACTAATTTGTTCTCCATGTCTGTATTTTTCAAAAATGTTTTATCCCAACTAAAAAATGGGCAAATGACTTGAATAGTCAGTTCTCCAAAAAGGTCATAAAGATGATCAATATACTTATGAAAACATGTTCAACTTCACTAATCATCAGAGAAATACACATTACAACCACAATAAGATATCACCTCACACCTGTCAGTATGACTATCATCAGTAAATCAAACAAGTGTTGGTTAAGATGTGGAGAAAAGAGAACCCTCCTGCATTGTTGGTGGGTTTACAAATTGGTGCAGCTATTATAGAAACAATTTGGAGGTTCCTCAAAAATTTTAAAATAGAACTACCTTATGACCCAACCATTCCACTTCTGGGATCCAAAGAAATCCAAAACACTAATTCCAAAAGATACATGCACCCCTATGTTCATTGTAGCATTATTTACAATAGCCAAGATGTAGAAGTAACCTGACCACCCATCAATAGACAATTGGATAAAGAAGAGGTGGTACATATAGTCAATGGAATATTACTTAGCCACAAAAAGAATGAAATCTTATCATTTGTGATGACATGGATGGTGGACCTAGAGGGTGTTATGCTAAGTGAAATGAGTTAGACAGAGAAAGATGAATACCATATGATTTTACTTGTATGTGGAATCCAAAGAACAAAATAAATGAACAAAAAAAAAAACCAACAACCAGAAATGGACTCATAGATACATATAACAAATTGGTGCTTGCATGATGGGAAGGGTGTTAGAGGGCTGGATGAAAAGAGTAAAAAGATTAAGAAGTACAAATTGGTAATTACAAAATAATCATGGGGATGTAAAGTACAGCATTGGAAATATAGTCAATACTATTATATTAAGTGTATATAGTGACAGGTGGTTACTAGACTTAATTGGGTAGAATCACTTCATAAATTATATAAATGTCTAATCACTCTGCTGAAAACCTGAAGTTAATATAAACTGATATTGAATGTCAATTTTAATTGAAAGATAAATATTGAAAAAGGAGTTGAAGCAGGAAAATCTGTTAGGAAATTGTTGCAATACTCCAGTAGAATAATAGCAGATTTGGTCGATATAGTACTTGGCACATATTGACAATCAGTAAATATTTGTTGAAGGAATAAATGAATAAGCAAATGAAACTGCACTTCAAAGGTTATTCAATTCATAAAGATCAATGCAATTCATTTTGTCTATAAGTGCATTTCTCATATGTACATACTCTATGAAATAATAACTTTTATATTTTAATTTATTTTTTATATTTAACCCATTTATATTTATTTAATATAATTGATTATTGTATTTACATCAACTTTTTTTAAAACTTTACTTATTTTTTTAATTCTATTTATTTTTTACAGAGAGGAAGGGAGAGGGATAGAGAGTTAGCAACATCGATGAGAGAGAAACATCGATCAGCTGCCTCCTGCACACTCCCTACTGGGGATGTGCCCGCAAACAAGTACATGTCCTTGACCAGAATCGAACCTGGTACCCTTGAGTCAACAGGCTGACGCTCTATCCACTGAGCCAAACCGGTTAGGGCTACATCAACTTTTTAATGCCACTGTACTACTTTCTTTTTCCCTTTGTTATCTCTTTATTATAAGAACTTTTCCTTTTTTCTTTTACACTTTGCCTTTAGCTTTACATTCAATACCAGATTTTTTTTTATTGCTTAAAGTATTACAAAGGGTATTACATATGTGTCCATTTTCCCCCCCCCGCCCTAGACAGTCCCCTAGCCCCCCCATCCCCCAGTGTCTTATGTCTACTGGTTATGCTTATATGCATGCATACAAGTCCTTTGGTTGATCTCTTACCCCCCTATGTCCCGCCCCCAAACCCTCCCCGGCCTTCCCGCTGCAGTTTGACAATCTGTTTGAGGTAGCTCTGCCTCTGCATCTATTATTGTTCAAAAGTTTATAATGGTCTCTATTATCCATGAATGAGTGAGATCATGTGGTATTTTTCCTTCATTGACTGGCTTATTTCACTTAGCATAATGCTCTCCAATTCCATCCATGCTGTTGCAAATGGTAGGAGTTCCTTCCTTTTTAGAGCAGCATAGTATTCCATCGTGTAGATGTACCACAGTTTTCTAATCCATTCATCTACTGATGGGCACTTAGGCTGTTTCCAGATCTTAGCTATGGTGAATTGTGCTACTATGAACATAGGGGTGCATATATCCTTTCTGATTGGTGTTTCTGGTTTTTTGGGATATATTCCTAGAAGTGGGATCACAGGGTCAAATGGGAGTTCCACTTTCAGTTTTTTGAGGAAACTCCATACTGTCTTCCATAGTGGCTTCACCAGTCTGCATTCCCACCAGCAGTGCACAAGTGTTCCTTTTTCTCCACATCCTCTCCAGCACTTGTCGTTTCTTGATTTGTTGATGATAGCCAGTCTGACAGGTGTGAGATGGTACCTCATTGTTGATTTGATTTGCATCTCTCCGATGATTAGTGACTTTGAGCATGTTTTCATATGTCTCTTGGCTTTCTGAATGTCCTCTTTTGAAAGGTGTCTATTTAGGTCCTTTGCCCATTTTTTGATTGGATTGTTTATCTTCCTTTTGTTAAGTTGTATGAGTTCCCTATAAATTTTGGAGATTAGGCCCTTATCAGATATGACATTGGCAAATATGTTTTCCCACACAGTGGGTTTTCTCGTTGTTTTGTTGATGGTTTCTTTTGCTGTGCAGAAGCTTTTTATTTTGATGTAGTCCCATTTGTTCATTTTCTCTTTAGTTTCAAGTGCCCTAGGAGCTGAATCAGTGAAGAAATTGCTTCGGCATATGTCTGAGATTTTGTTGCCTTTGGATTCTTCTAAAATTTGTATGGTTTCCTGTCATACATTTAAGTCCTTTTCCATTTGAGTTTATTTTTGTGTATGGTGTAAGTTGGTGTTCTAGTTTCATTTTCTTGCATATATCTGTCCAATTTTCCCAACACCATTTATTGAAGAGACTATCTTGGCTCCATTGTATGTTCTTGCCTCCTTTGTCAAATATTAATTGAGCATATTGGTTCGGGCTGATTTCTTGGCTCTCTATTGTATTCCATTGATCTATATGCCTATTCTTGTGCCAGAACCAGGCAGTTTTGAGAACAGTGGCTTTGTAATACATCTTGATATCTGGTATTGAGATCCCACCTACTTTGTTCTTTTTCAGGATCGCTGCAGCTATTCGGGGCCTTTTTTTATTCCAGATGAACTTTTTGAGAGTTCCTTCTAGATATATGAAGTATGCCGTTGGTATTTTAATGGGAAGTGTGTTGAATTTATAGATTGCTTTGGGTAGTATGGACATTTTAATGATGTTGATTCTACCAATCCATGAACATGGTATGTTCTTCCATCTGTTTATGTCTTCCTCTATCTCTTTTTTCAACGTCCTGTAGTTTTCTGAGTAGAGGTCTTTTACCTTTCTAGTTAAGTTTATTGCTAGGTAGGTTAATTTTTTTGGTGCGATGGTAAACGGGGTTGTTTTTATAATCTGTCTTTCTGAAAGTTCACTATTGGTGTATAGAAATGCCTCAGATTTCTTGGGGTTAATTTTGTATCCTGCTACAATGCCAAATTCATGTATTAAGTCTAGTAGCTTTTTGATGTAGTCTCTAGGGTTTTGTATGTATAATATCATATCGTCTGAAAATAAGGACAGTTTTACTTCCTCATTTCAAATTTGGATGCCTTTTATTTCTTCTTCTTGCCTAATTGCAATGGCTAACACTTCCAGTACTATGTTGAACAGGAGTGGTGAGAGGGGGCATCCCTGTCTTGTTCCTGTTCTTAGGGGAAATGGTGTTAGATTTTGTCCATTGAGTATGATGCTGGCTGTGGGCCTGTCATATATGGCTTTTATTATGTTGAGGTATGATCCTTCTACTCCCGCCTTACTGAGAGTTTTTATCAAAAATGGGTGTTGAATTTTGTCAAATGCTTTTTCTGCATCAATTGATATGACTATGTGGTTTTTTTCTTTCAAATTTTTTTATGTGATGTATCACGTTTATTGATTTGAAGATATAGTACCATCCTTGCATCCCTGGGATAAATCCTACTTGGTCATGGTGTATGATCTTTCTGATGTACTGCTGTATCCGGTTTGCTAAGATTTTGCTGAGGATTTTGGCATCTATGTTCATGAGGGATATTGGCCTGCAATTCTCTTTTATTGTGTTGTCTTTACCTGGTTTTGGTATTAGGGTGATGCTGCCTTCATAGAATGAGCTTGGAAGCGTTCCTTCTTCTTGAATTCTTTGTAGTTGTCTGAGGAGGATAGGTTTTAGTTCTTCCTTGAATGTTTGGTAAAACTCCCCTGTGAAGCCATCTGGTCCTGGGCTTTTGTTTGATGGAAGCTTTTTGATGACTGCTTCAATTTCTTCCGTAGTTATTGGCCTGTTGAGATATTTAGATTCTTCCTGATTGAGTTTTGGAATGTTTTATTTTTCTAGGAATTTTTCCGTTTCTTCCAGGTTGTTTGGTTTTTTGGAGTAAAGCTGTCCGTAGTATTTTTTAACAATCATTTGTATTTCTGTGGGGTCTGTTGTTATTTCGCCTCTATTGTTTCTGATTTTGTTTATTTGGGTCCTCTCTCTTTGCTTCTTGGTGAGTCTGGCTAGAGGTTTGTCAATCTTGTTTATCCTTTCAAAGAACCAGCTCTTGGTTTCATTGATTTTCTGTATTGTTTTTTTGGTCTCTATGTCATTTATTTCTGCTCTAATCTTTATTATCTCCTTCCTTCTGCTCATTTTTGGCTTTTCTTGTTGCTCTCTTTCTAAATCTTTGAGTTGTAGAGTTAGATGATTTACTACCATTTTTTCTTGTTTTTTGAGATAGGCCTGTAGAGCTATAAACTTCCCTCTCAGGACTGCTTTCAATGTGTCCCATAGGTTTTGGATTGTTGTGTTTTCATTGTCATTAGTTTCCAGAATGTTCTTAATTTCTTCTTTGATCTCATTGGTAACCCAATCAATATTTAATATCATGCTATTCAGCTTCCAAGTGTTTGAGTATTTTGGGTTGTTTTTATTGTAGTTTATTTCTAATATTATGCTGTCGTGGTCTGGGAAGTCGCTTTTTATGATTTCAATCTTCTTGAATTTGTGGATACTTTGCTTGTGACCCAATATATGCTCTATTTTTTATTATGTCTTATGAGCATTTGAGTAGAATGTATATTCCCTGGCTTTAGGGTGAAGCATTCTGAAGATGTCTATTAAGTCCATCTGATCTAGTGAGTCATTTAGGATTGCTGTATATTTGCTGATTTTTTGTCTAGAGTGCGTATCCAGTGCTGTCAGTGGTGTATTAAAGTCCCCTACTATGATTCTATTGTTGTCGATCTCTCCTTTGATATCTTCCAGGAGTTTTTTTTTTTTATGAATTTGGGTGCTCCTGCATTGGGTGCATATATGTTTACCAGGGTTATATCTTCTTGTTGTATTGATCCCTTTAGTATTATGAAGTGGCCTTTCTTATCTCTTGTTATGGCCTTCACTTTGAGGTCTATTTTGTCCGATATAAGTATTGCTACCCCAGCTTTCTTTTCCTTTCCATTTGTCTGAAAGATTTTTTTCCATCCCTTTCACTTTCAGTCTGTGTGAGTCCCTTCTAATGAGTTGGGTTTCTTGTAGACAGCAGATGTATGGGTCATGTTTTTTTATCCATTCAGCCACTCGATGTCTTTTGGTTGGAGCATTTAGTCCATTTACGTTTAAAGTTATTATTGAAAGGTACTTGTTTGTAGCCATTTCTTTTTGTGTGTGGCTGTTTTCTTTCTGAGCTTTTTATTTTTTCTTTTTATACCAGACCCTTTAGCATTCCTTGCATTGCTGGCTTGGTGGTGATAAACTACCTTAGCCTTTTTTTTTGTCTTTGAAGCTTCTTATTTCCCCTTCAAGTTTGAATGAAAGCCTTCCCTTGCTGGATAGAATATTCTTGGATTCAGTCCTTTGCTTTGCATCACTTTGTAAATTTCCATCCATTCTTTTCTGGCCTGATGTGTTTCTGTTGAGAAATCATTTGATAATCTAATGGGAGATCCCTTGTATGTGACTTTCCGTCTCTCTCTTGCAGCCTGTAAGATTCTCTCTTTGTCCTGAACATTTGCTATGGTAATTATGATGTGTCTTGGTGTGGGTCTTTTCAGGTTCATCTTGTTTGGGATTCTCTGGGCTTGTGTGACTTTTTTCTTCCCCTCCTCAAGGAAGTTTTCTGATATTATTTCTTCGAATAGGTTTTCTAATCCTTGTTCATCTTTCTGTTGTTCTGGCACCCCTATTATTCGTATGTTGTTTTGTTTCATGTTGTCCCAAAGTTCCCTTAGGCTCTCCTCCTGTCTTTTAATTTTTTTCTCCAGTTGAAGTACATTTTGGGTGTGTTTTGCTTCCTTGTCTTCTAATTCACAAATTCGGTCCTCTGCTTCTCCTAGTCTACTGTTGATACTTTCAATTGTGTTTTTTATTGCAGCTATATCACTCTTCATTTCTTCTTGGGTCTTTCTTAAGTTGTTTATTTTTTCATCTGTTTCTTCTAGCTTCTTCCATATGTTATTGATTTTTCATCTGTTTCTTATTGCTTCTTGCAGTGGTTGTTGATTTTTTTCTTCAGTTTTGCATCCGGTTTATGCACTCTAGGACCCTTATTCTGAATTATTTTTTCTGTCATGTTGCATGCCTCTGTATTACTTAGCTGCTTTTCTGGAGAGTCCTCTTTCTCTTTCCTTTGGGGATTTCTTTGTCTACCCATGTTTGATCTCACTGACATATCTAGACATTGAGTCATTCAGTGGCTGCTCCCTGGGTGGCAGTGACTCCTTGGTCTGTGGTTGCTCTCCAGGCGGTTGTGGTAGCAGCTGCTCTTCAGTTGGCAGCAGCTCCTCTGGTGGGTGCTGTTCACAGCTGTGGTGGCTCTTCTGGCTGGTGGGGGGAGGTTTCACGTACAGCTGCTGTTCCTCATCAGAGGGTGTGGTGCTCTGGAGGCTGCTGTTCCTTGGATCTGCTGCGTTGATTTAAAGGCACAAAATACAACACAACAAGGCACCACGTACCAGGCACTAAACACAAATATATTCATGATATTAATAACCCCAAATAAAGGTGACCACCTGAATTAATAGAATTAGGGGGAAAGGAAGAAGGAAGAGAAAAAGATAAAAGAGAAATAAGAAAAGAAATGTAGGGACCAAAAAAAGGAGTGCAAAAATGAAATTGGGAAAAAGGAGGGGGAAAATAAAAGCGAGGAAAGAAAAGAAAAAAAAAGAGCGAAAAGAGAGAATGAAGTGGAAGAGGGGAAGAGACTTTTTCTATGAGGAGAATGCTCCTATAGAACCACCACTAATCCCAAGCAATTCCAGCAACAGCTCCCTGGAGATGGATGCAAACTAGAAACAACCAATTATATAACGATGAAAATAGAATGGAGAACACTAATCCCAAAATAAAATAAAGAGAAAATAAAATGGCTCCTTAAAAAATGGTAAAATGGTAGCAGTAATAATACTGGTTAAAAATAAGATGGTAGTAATTAAAAGGGTAAAATCAGGTGATGGAAAAAGAAGAAAAAAGAAAGAAAAAGAAAAAAAATAAAAATAAATGAAAAAAATTGGTTTCTTAGTTAAAAGGTGAAAAAAGAGAGAAAAAATTGCAGTAGTGATGGTCCTTCAGTTCTTCTATTCTTCAGTCTGGCTCGCCTTTAGTCCTGCCGGGTATTCAGGAGGGTGTTGAGTTTCCCTGCGATACACTGTTCCTCTGTGTTGTAAACCACAGTCCTTATTTTAAAGCAGGCCATATTTGTTTCCCAGACTGCCTTATTTTGTGTTTAGCAAAGAGTCAGTTTGTGGCTCAGCCTCTGGTTGGCAGTGTTCTGGGGTTGGCCTCTGAGGCTATAAGTCTTCTCTATCACATTTAAAACTGATTTGGAGAGGTCAACTATCCATAACTGGTTCCTCAACAGTTAACCGCTCTGTATTGTTGCTGGGATTGAAAATCCCTCTATAGGCCAGACCCTGTTAACTCCCAGGGTCTGATCAGATTTTTTTAATCCTTGATCTCCTTCAGGGTGGAATCTGGGTGTGGCTGTTCTCCTTGCCTGGGGGCAGGATTCTCACTCTCAGGAGAGAATGGCTGCCCCAGTCCTGGGCTCAGGGGTGTCTCAGCACTCAACTCGCTGCCCTCTCTCCTGGCCCCCCTACTCTCCTCAGTCTCTCCCTAGATTCCACTCGCCCGCACCTTCCCCTCTCTTCAGCACAGGTGAGTGTCTGTATCCGAAATGTCTTATGAACAGGATTCAGTGAAAACAAACAAACAAACGCAGGCCGCGGAAACGGGGAAGGCTTAGGTTCTGTAAACTCTTCTTTTATGGGCACTGCATGGTCAGGTCAGCTCTTCAGGCTGCCCCCTTTAGGCTCAGTCCTCTGTGATCACAGAACCCAGCTCTCAAATCCCCAGGTGGCACCAGGAATCCTGCAGATCTCCTTTCCCCAGTCAGGGGCTGTGCTTGTCCCAAGGGACGTGGCTGTCTGCCACGGGGTCTCCTTCTGACCCTCTGGGCTCAGAGGTCTGGCAAACTTTCCTGCCCAAATCCCTGTGTTTTTGTTTTGTTTTGTTTTTGTTTTTGTTTTTGTTTTTGTTTTGTTTTTTACCTTTCCAGGGGAGTTCTGCCCTTCCAGGCTGCAAACCGTCTCACCAGCTGAGCAATTTCGCCAATTCGGGGTGGGTGTTATTAGTTTCAACTGCTAACTCCATTTGCTCAGGAACACGACCTGGGACACGTCTGCCTATATCGCCGCCATCTTCTCTACCCCTATACTTTTAATTTAATGTATAAAATTGCTTCTGTACCTAAAGAAAATGTTATAGAAATAGGATCATATAATATGTGATCTTTTGAAATTTGATTGTTTTCACTCATCACAATTCCCAGGAGATTCATTCAAGTTGTTGCATATATCAATAATTTGTTCATTGTTGTTATTGAATTATATTCCCTGTTATGGATGTTACACAGTTTAACAGTTCACTCACTAAAAGAACATCTGAATTTTACCCTAGTTTTGAAATATAACAAATAAAGCTGCTATGAACAGGTTTTTATGTGGACATTAGTTATTATTTATCCCTGATAAAGTTCCAAGAATAAGATAGCTAGATTATACGTTAAGTATATGTTTACCTATACAGGAAACTATTTAGAAAACACTTTACATTTCCAACAGCCTTATATGAGCATTCCTGTTTCTCCACATGCGAGCTAATATTTGGAGTGAGGTCAATTTTGAAGAGGAATTAAGAGAACAGGGAACTCTGGATTTGGCAAATTACTTGAGTTGACTAAATTTGATATCCAGGACATAGGAATTGTTCAAGAAAGAATTGGAGGGAGTTAGGCAAAGTAGAAAAATCAGGGGAATAAGGAGAGGTGTCAAACTCATTTCACCAAAAATTTTTCTACAGTTTCAGCTGAAGAGTATATGCTTATTCATGGATGCTATTGCTTAAGCAGAGATCGGTGAAAGGCATGACATACTACATTGGCTCCTGCACCATGAAATCATTTCTTTAAAATATATTTTCATATTGAATATTTTTCTTGATAAAAATGCACTATTTATTCTCATAGCTAATAATAATTATCATTCATTCAATATATCTGGTTCAGTAATATGGAAATTAATATCCTATTACCCAGCTGGTCACCAAACCATATTTGCTCTCCCCCCATTATGCCTAGGTAAACAAGGATCAGTTACTATTACTTCAGCCTCCTAATGTTCTGCAATCCTGATTCTGAAGAAAATTTATTCTACTCAGACTTTTACTACAGATAACTTTTTAAAGCATAACATAGTTTTTTTTAAAATTTCTATATTCAAAAATATTTGTTGGTTCCTTAATGCAAAATCTGAACTTTATTATATAGAGTTTAAAATCTAAAGTTGACAGTAATTTGCTATTAATTCTCGCCTTCAATTTTCTTCACCAAATATGACTTTTTAAAACTATTAGCTGTAGATGAGCCAACATATTTTACAAATTTATGCTTTAGTTATTCCAATACTCCCCCCCCCCCTCATATCTCTTCCATTCAGATCTCACTTTCCCTTTAAGGCTTTCTTCAATTATATGGTCTTCATTGAAAGTTCCAGGCAAAATTAGCAAACTCATTCTCAGATATTTGTTGATATTCTGTTTATAGTACTTATTACACTGGATAATAATAAAATCACTAGTAATCTATATATGCATGTCATATCTGCACTAGATTATAAATCCCTTAATAGCACAGACTGTACCTTATTAAATTCCATTCATTCCCCACATCTGCATTACTGCCGGGGTCCAACCCCAGCAGGTCCAGGGGTCCCAAAGGTGTGGACGGAGTAGGCGAAGAAGGAATGACACGGAGACAGCATTCAGTTGATCAGCAGCCTTGCCAGGATCTCTAGCCACAATCTCCAGCCAAGTTCTGTGTCCATGTTCTCTTGTTAGGTTCTCCAGCCAGGTTCTCCAGGTTCTCCAGTCAGGTTCTGTAGCCATGTTCTCTCACTAGGTTCTCCAACCAGGTTCGGTTTAGGTTCTCCAGCCAGGTTCGGTCGCCAGGTTCTGTAGCCGGGTTCTTCAGCCAGGTTCTGTCTAGGTTCTCCAACCAAGTTCTGTAGCCAGGTTCTGTCCAGGATCTTTTGCCATGTTTTCTCCAGGGAAGTTCTTCTGTCTCTAGGTTCTGTGTAGGTTCTGTCTTCTAAGTTCTGTGTTCTAAGTTCTGTCTCTCGGGTCTGTCTCTCGGTTCTGCCTCTCTAGGTTCTGTCTCCTGTTGTCTTGTTGCATCTGTATTTATACCAGTTGGTTCCAATCCTATCAATCTCTATTCCAAAGGTTAGGGCGTTTCTTATCTCCATTCCAGGGAGTAAAGATTATGTACTTAAGCATGATTGTTCGTAGTTAAAGTGATTAATTACCCGCCTGGCAGTTAAGAGATTTTATTCCCTCCCTAACTTCAGGGGAAAATCCCTACCTGGAGAAACAACATTTCTCAGAGAGGTGACCTTGGTTAAAACACATAGTGCCAAGAAGGTGACCAAACATAGTAAGAACAGTATGCCATATATGCCAGGTCCCTTGAAACAGCAAGGATGGACTGGCTCCCGGCACATTACTACCTTGGAACACAACTGCAGTAAATGGGGACTGAATTAAATTATAACAGAGTCAAAAATTGTCATAAAATACTTCCAATATTACTAAAATATGTATGAAATTGAATTTCCAGGTCAATAAAAGCTAATAAACTATAATATTTTTATACTTCAACAGACAGAATAAAAAAGTAGAAAAAATAATGTCAAAAAGGATGCAATTCAATTATTTAGATAATTGGCTCTCTACTTTCTTTCACCTGGATAGAGCCACACATTTATTATTGTATAAATTAATAAATTAGGAAAAGATAAAAACTTTGTATATTAATGGGAAAAGTTTTAAGATATTCAATTGTTTTAGAACTTGCTGAATTTTCTGGATATACTGTTTCTTTTAAAATTTTGAATTATCCATGTGTTTAAATAGTTCTTGTCTTTCTTTAATTATCAGTTAATGCATATATTGGACACATTTCTATTAAGCATCTTTATTATGCCCAAACTTGCTAAGTCTAGGGATACAAAAATAAATAAAAACACCTTTCTTTTTAAAAAAATTTATTTTATTGTTTAAGGTTTGTCAAATAGTAGTCAATATGTCTCGCTCTTTTTTTCCCCCCACTGACCTCCCCCCAGCCTCCCTTTTCCCCCCGCAACTTGCCCTCATCCCCTTGCCCCCAGTGTCTTGCGTCTGTTGGTTGTGCTTATATGCGTGCATCCAAGTCCTTCCGTTAATCTCCTACTGCCCACAACCCTCCACTACCTTCCTGCTATACATTGACAGTCTGTTTGATGCCTCTTTGCCTCTTTTTTTGTTCAACAGTTTGTAATATTCTTTATTATCCATAAATGAGTGAGATCATGTGGTATTTTTCTTTCACTGACTGGATTATTTAACTTAGCATAATGCTCTCCAGATCCATCCATGCTGTTGCAAATGGTAAGAATTCCTTCTTTTTTACCACAGTGTAGTATTCCATTGTGTAGATGTACCACAGTTTTTAATCCAATCATCTGCTGATGGGCATTTAAGCTGTTTCCAAATCTTAGCTATTGTAAATTGTACTGCTATGAACATAGGAGTTCATTATCCTTTCTAATTGGTGTTTCTGTTTTTTGGGATATATTCCTAGAAGTGGTATTACTAGGTCAAATGGCAGTTCCATTTTTAATTTTTTGAGGAAACACCATACTGTTTTCCACAGTGGCTGCACCAGTCTGCTTTCCACCAGCAGTGAAGAAGGGTTCCTTATTCTACACATCCTCTTCAGCACTTCTCATCTGCTGATTTGTTGATGATATCTGTTCTGACAGGTGTGAGATGGTACCTTATTGTTGTTTCGATTTGCATCTCTCGGATGATTAGTGACTTTGAGCACGTTTTCATGTCTCTTGGCTTTCTGAATGTCTGCTTTCAAAAAATATTTATTTAGGTCTTTTTCCCAGTTTTTGATTGGATTGTTTATCTTCCTTTTGTTAAGTTGTATGAGTTCCATGTAAATGTTGGAGATTAAACCCTTATCAGAGAAAACATTGGCAAATACGTTCTCCCATGCAGTGGGCTTTCTTGTTGTTTTGTTGATGGTTTCTTTTGCTGTGCAGAAGCTTTTTATTTTGATGTAGTCCCATTTGTTAATTTTCTCTTTAGTTTCCATTTCCCCAGGTGCTGTATTGGTAAAGATATTGCTATGACACATATCTTCTATTTTGTTGCCTATGGCTTCTTCTAAGATTTTTATGCTTTCCCCTCTTACATTTAAGTCCTTTATCCATTTTGAGTTTATTTTTGTGTATGGTGTAAGTTGGTGGTCTAGTTTCATTTTTTTTTTGCAAGTATCTGTCCAGTTTTCCCAACACTATTTATTGAAGAGACTGTCTTGACTCCATTGTATGCTCTTGCATCCTTTGTCAAATATTAATTGAGCATACTGGCTTGTGTTGATCTCTGGGTTCTCAGTTTTGTTCCACTGGTCTATATGTCTATTCTTGTGCCAGTTCCAGGCAGTTTTGAGAAGAGTGGCTTTGTAGTATAACTTGATATCTGGCATTGTGATCCTTCCAACAAAGTTCTTCTTTCTCAAGATTGCTGCAGCTATTCGGGGACTTTTTCTTTTTATTCCAGATGAATTTTGGGGGAATTTGTTCTAGTTCTTTGAAGTATGCCATTGGTATTTTAATGGGGATTGCGTTGAATTTATAGATTGCTTCTGGTAGTGTGGACATTTTAAAGATGTTGATTCTACCAATCCCTGAACATGGTATATTCTTCTATTTGTTCATGTCTTCCTCTATCTCTTTTTTTAGCATCCTGAAATTTTCTGAATACAGGTCCTTTGTCACCTTGGTTGAATTTATTCCTAGGTATCTTAATTTTTTTTGTTGCAATGGTATATGGGATTGCTTTTTAAATTTCTCTTTCTGTGAGTTCATTATTGGTATATGGAAAAGCCATAGACTTCTGGGTGTTAATTTTGTATCCTGCTACATTGCCAAATTCATTTATTCAGTCAAGTAGTTTTTTGATGGAGTCTTTGGGGTTTACTATGTACAATATCATGTCATCTGTGAATAAGGACAGTTTTACTCCTTCTTTTCCAATTTGGATGCCTTTTATTTCTTCTTGTCTGATCACAATGGCTAGTACTTCTAGTACTATGTCAAAGAGGAGTGGGGAGAGTGGGCATCCCTGTCTTGTTCCTGTTCTTAGGAAATGGTGTTAGTTTTTGTCCTTTGAGTATGATTTTGGCTGTGGGCCTCTCATATATGGCTTTTATTATGTTGAAGTATGATCCTTCTACTCCCACCTTACTGAGAGTTTTTATCAAAAATGGGTGTTGGATTTTGTCAAATGCTTTTTCTGCATCAATTGATATGACCATGTGGTTTTTTCTTTCAATTTGTTTATGTGATGTATCATGTTTATTGATTTGCGGATATTGTACCATCCTTGCATCCCTGGGATAAATCCTCCTTGGTCATGGTGTATGATCTTTCTGATGTACTGCTGGATCTGATTTGCTAAGATTTTGTTGAGGATTTTGGCATCTATGTTCATGAGGGATATTGGCCTGTAATTCTCTTTTATTGTGTTGTCTTTACCTGGTTTTGGTATTAGGGTGATGCTGCCTTCATAGAATGAGCTTGAAAGTGTTCCTTCCTCTTGAAATTTTTGTAGTAGTCTGAGGAGGATAGGTTTTATGAAGTTCTTCCTTGAATGTTTGGTAAAACTCCCCTGTGAAGCCATCTGTTCCTGGGCTTTTGTTTGATGGAAGCTTTTTGATGACTGCTTCAATTTCTTCCATAGTTATTGGCCTATGGAGATTTTTAGATTCTTCCTGATTGAGTTTTGGAATGTTGTATTTTTCTAGGAATTAGTCCATTTCCTCCAAGTTGTCTAGTTTGTTGGAGTAGAGCTGTCCATAGTATTTTTTAACAATCATTTTTATTTCTGTGGGGTCTGTTGTTATTTCGCCTCTATCGTTTCTGATTTTGTTTATTTGGGTCCTCTCTCTTTGGTTCTTGGCGAGCCTGGCTAGGGGTTTGTCAATCTTGTTTATCCTTTCAAAGAACCAGCTCTTGGTTTCATTGATTTTCTGTATTTTTTTTTTTGGTCTCTATGTCATTTATTTCTGCTCTAATCTTTATTATCTCCTTCCCTCTGCTCACTCTGGGGTTTTCTTGTTGCACTCTTTGTAATTCTTTGAGTTGTAGAGTTAGATGATTTACTACCATTTTTTCTTGTTCTTTTGAGATAGGCCTGTAGAGCTATAAACTTCCCTCTCAGGACTGCTTTCATTGTGTCCCATAGGTTTTGGATTGTTGTGTTTTCATTGTCATTAGTTTCCAGGATGTTTTTAATTTCTTCTTTGATCTCATTTTTAATCCAATCAATATTTAATAACATGCTATTCAGCTTCCAAGTGTTTGAGTATTTTGGGTTGTTTTTATTGTAGTTTATTTCTAATATTATGCCCTTGTGATCTGAGAAGATGCTTGGTATGATTCTTTTCCTTTTTAAAATTTGTTCTCTTTTCTTCTTTTTTTTCCTTTTTTTAAAATATTGTTTTTATTGATTTCAGGAAGCAAGAGAGAGGCAAAGAGATATAGAAACATCAATGAGGAGAGAGAATCATTGATTAGCTGCCTCCTGCATTCCCCACACCAGCGATCAAGCCTGCAACCCTGCAACTCGGAATAGAACCATGACCTCCTGGTTCAGAGGTCAACACTCATTGAACAGTGCTGGCCAGACATTTCCTTTTTAAATTTATCTTCTTTATCTATGTGCTTTATTGATTTGTTATTACTCTATTCTATTATTTCATTCATATCTAATTTCCCTCTTTCCTTTACATACTCAAACGTTTTGTTTTGTTTTGATTTTCTCTCTTACTCTCTTTTCCTTTTCCCTTGCTATCTCATCTTTTTCTCCTTTCTTATTTTGGGTCTATCTGCTTTCTACTCTATTTTAGTTTTCAAATATATATATATATATATATATATATATATATATATATATATGCATTTTTTTCTTCCTTCTTTATTTTAAACCATTTTCCTTCCATTGTTTCCCTAATTCTTTATTCTTACTTTCAGATCTGCACCTATGTATTCCTTTTTATCGCCACCCCCCCCCCTTTTTCATTTTATTTTTTGCTTTGTTTTTTGTTTGTGTGGAGGAATTTTTTGCTTGTTTGTTTGGTGGGTTGTTTTCTTATTTTGCTCTTCATATTTTTTTTCTATTCTTCTAGCATTCTTGCTCTCTTTTCTTTTTTTCCTAATTCTCTGTTGGAAGTTTTTGTTGTTGTTGAAGGGACCTTGTGTATATTTTAGTTTTACTGATTTTGTTTTGTATTTTGTTGTATTGTATTTTGTACTGTTCTGTCAGAACCTCCACAACAGCTCACATTACATGATTCGGGTAAGCCACATAGTCAGCCAGCCTGAGTGGAGATTCCATCCACAAATGGGACAATAACATTCAAGAATTAACTACAACACGAGAACTCAAATAACTCAAGCAAGAGACTTTCTTAGAATACTCAACTCAGGATATATAAGAGAATGCATCACTGGGTCCCACAGAACACCTACTACATAATACCACTCCACAAAGTGTGGTAGGCAAACAAATACAAAGAGATAGCAAAAATGAGGAGACAAAGAAACAACCCCAAATAAAAGAAAAGGAGTAATCAGGATAAGAGGAAATAGATGAAATGAAGGCAAGTGATTTGTCAGATAAAGAATTCAGAGTAATTGTAATTATGGTGCTGAAACAATTCCATGAGAACTACAAGCAGCTTAATGAAAATTATAAGGAACTTAATGAGAATTATAAGGAACTTAAGGAACGCTACTCCAGCATGAAAAGAGAAATTGAAACAATGAATAAGAATATATTTGGAATGAAGAATGACATAACTGAAATAAAGAACACCCTAGAGGGTTTCAACAGTAGATTGGAAGAAGCTGAGGACTGAATCAGTGAATTAGAAGACAAGGTAGAAAAAAAAAAAAAAAAACACCCACTCAGAGCAGCAAATGGAAAATACATATATAAAGGAGGAGGAGATTTTAAGGGATCTTTGTGACAACAATAAAACTTAACATTTGCATCATAGGGGTACCAGGAAGAGAAGAATCCAAGCAAGGAATAGATAACCTGTTGGAAGAAATATTGGAAGAAAATTTACCAAACCTGGTTAAGGAAAAAATCACTCAAGATTGGGAAACACAAAATCTTAGTTAAGATGAACTCCAAAAGACACACACTTAGGCACATAATAATTAAAATGGAAAACATTAAAAACAAAGAAAGAATCTTGAAGGATACAAGAGACAGATAGAACATTACCTACATGGGAGCTCCCATTAGATTGTCAGATGATTTCTCACTAGAAACACTTCAGGCTCCCAGAAAATGGTATGAAATAAACAAATTAATGAAAACCAAGGGATTAAACCCAAGACTACTCTATCCAGGAAGGCTAAAATTCAAAATTGAAGGTGAAATAAAGAGATTTGCAGACAAAAAAAGATAATAAAATTTATTACCACCAAACAAGTACTGCAAGAAGTGAAAAAGGGACTGATGTAAGAAAAAAAAAAATAGAAAGAGAAGAATGCAGGCATAAAGAATAAAAATTGCAACAAACAAGTACCTATCAATAATAACCTTAAACTTAAATAGATTAAATGCTTCAATCAAAAGACATAGGATAGATGAATTGATATGAAAATATGACCCATATACACTGAGTCGCCAGATTATTATGACCACTTGACGTTTGTAGACAAATTAGCTATAATTTCACGCTGAAGTTGCTAAAGGGCCAGCCCATTATAAATAGGGAAGCAGGTTGTTTACCACGACAGTAGAAGTTATTTTTTTTTCTGAAGATATGGGTAAACAACGTGATTTAACAGCCTTTGAAATATATATATATATATATATATATATATATTTATATTTATATTTATATTTATATTTATATATATACTGAGTTGCCAGATAATTATGACCACCCCATGAGTACTTTGTTGGGCGACTTTTTTCCTTCAATACTGCAATGATTCTTCTTGGAATTGACTCCATGAGATGCTGAAAGGTGATGCGAGGAATCTGACATCATGACTGATGAATAGTACTGTCCAGTTCTGTGAGATTTGATAGTTGTGGAACCAGCTGCCTGATGGCTCTTTTAACTTTGTCCCATAAATGCTCAATTGGATTGAGATCTGGTGATTGTGGGAGCCACCTAAGCAAGGTAAAGCCTGCCTCATGTTCTTGAAAGCACCCCTGCACAATACGAGCACCATGGCATGGCATGTTGTCTTATTGGAAGAAGCCATCTCCATTGTGATATGCCGTCAACATGATAGGATGGACTTGATCAGCAATGATACCTAGGTATGTTGTGCTATTCAGACGTTGTTCCACACGAATTAAAGGGCCCAAATCATGCCAGGAAAACATGCCCCAAATCATAACACTGCCCCCACCAGCTTGAAGAATTGTACTCATGCATGTGGGGTGCATGCTTTCATGCTGTTTTCACCAAATTCTCACTCTGCCATCTGCATGATGCAACTGGAAACGTGATTCATCAGACCACATGACTTTTTTCCAATGCTCGACTGTCCAATCCTTGTGTTCCTGTGTGAATTGGAGACATTTTATCTTGGTAATTGCAGACAGCAAAGATGTTTGAACAGGCCTTCGGCTTCCATATCCCATATGATGGAGTGTAAGGCTAATTTGCCTACAAATGTCAGGTGGTCATAATAATCTGGCCACTCACTGTGTGTGCGTGTGTGTGTGCGTGTGTGTGTGTGTGTGTGTGTGTGTGTGTGTGTATGCATATTTTGTACCTATTTCCTTATAAATATATGGAGCTAGAAAAATACTTGTAAGGGATCAGTGAAGTGAAAATTAAGACTTGGAAGTGTCTATGGTGTGCATGAGCATAGATGGTAAACAAGTCATGGTAGACTGAATAATGGCTCTCTAAAGATGTCTACATCCTAATCCTTAAAACCTATGTAGATATTAGTTTCTATGGAAAAAGGGACTTAATACCTATGATGAGGTTAAGAATCTTGAGATGAGTAGATTATCCTGGATTATCTGGACAGGCCCAAATGTGATCACAACGGTCCTCATGAGAGAAAGGCAGAAAGATAAAAAACAGAATAGGTGATATGACAAAGAAAGCAGAGACACACAGAAAGAAGGAGACAGAGATAGTCACATAGAGAAAAAAAGAAATTGAATCATGCTGCACTGTTGGATTTGAAGACAGCAGAAGAAGCCAGCAACAAAGCCTGAAATTGGCAAAGGCAAAGAAACGGATTATCTTCTAGAATGTCCAGAAGGAATGAGCCTTCCTAAAACCTTGACTTTAGCACAGTGAGACTAAGTTTGGGCTTCTGACCTCCAGCATCCTATCTAATAAAAGAGTAATATGCAAATTAACCATCACGCTGCAACAAAAATGGCGGCGCCCATAGTGGCTGGGCAGAATGCTGGTGGCATCACCCCAGAAATGTAAGCCCAGCAGGCAACCAGGCCTGCAAGCAGCACCCAGTAGGGCCTGCTGGGCGGTAGCCATGGTGACCGGGGAGCAGGCAATTGGGGCCCACAGGCAGCACCCAGCAGGGCCTGCTGGACAGTGGCGGTGGTGACCCACTGGCAGGCAAGCAGGGCCCACAGGCAGCACCCAGCAGGGCCTGCTTGCCCATCCCCATGGTGTGGAGCAGGCAGGCCCCACAGAGAGCAGAGAACCATGGGGAGTGGGCCCAAGCCATCAGTACACATCCCCTGAGGGCTTCCAAATTGGAGAAGTTAGCAGGTCTAGCTGAGGGAACTCCCCACCTCCCCCCTCCTCCCCTCATGCATGAATTTTGTGCACCGGGCCTCTAGTTGTAAGATAATAAATTAGTGCTGTATTAAGCCACTAGGTTTGTGGTCATTTGTTATAATAACAATAGTAAACTAATAAAGTCTTACTCAAAATTTTGTCCAACTGATGTAAAAACAGATATTTCTAATGTTCAGGAATATACATGTCTAGGGACATGTGACATTGGTTCCAACTAACTATACACGAAAGAAGTCTGTGTGAATTATTAATTTTTTTAATATTCTGGCAGTCATTCATGTGGCTGATAAAATTCTATATGAATGAAATCTTATCTGGAATTTTTCATTTTTATAAAGTAGAGAGAATTATATGAGGTTACTAGACTTTAAATTGGGATAATTAAATGAATTAGAACTAGAAGCTTAATGGATTATAAAACCTTTTAGTTGATGTTTATATCCCTGACAAGGAGTTTTAAGGATTTGTTTGATGTGAGGTGCTTAGTACTAATATTTGAATCTCAAATTTCTTAATGAGTTGGAGATTTTCCCAAAAACTTCTAGTCAGCCTGTTTGTAGAAATAACTTTAAAGATGGGGGGGGAGGGGGGTTGTTCACAAACTAAGAAAGAAGAATAATTCATTGCTATCATTTTGTCAAAACTTTGAAAGCACCCTATTGAAGGATGTAAATGCTTCTTCCTTAATGTGATAATTGAAGAACACATATAATTTGATGATTAATGATCATCATCAATGAGCAAAAAAATATAGAAATAGTGCAGTCACCTTTGCTAAAGTCTTTGGTCTGTAACTTCAATGGCAAACAACTTAAGTGGGCTCTAATTAATGAAGTAATAGTCAATACCTATAAAAATGCACAAATTCATATTGAAAATAATGGTTTCTCACATATATTCACAGAAAGATGTTAAAAACTGATGGTATTCAATATTATAATTCAAAATGTTATTGGGTATTCATATAAGAAGGTGACAAAAATACTTTTATAGGAACACAGGGTCAAAGTTTGCCTTGAAAAGCCTATAGAGTTGGTCCCTGACTTACATTTGTTCAACTTATGATTTTTTTTTACACTGGTATGAAAGTGGTATCCATTCAGTAGAAACTGTACTTTGAATTCTGAAATTTTTCTGTGCTAGTAAGATGCAGTAAAATACTACCTCACGACATTGGGCAGTGGAAGTGAGCCACAGCTCCTTGTCAGCACACAACTATAATGGTAAAAAACTGGTATTCTACAGTGCACTGTGTTGCTAGAATTTTTGGACACTGTGTTCTGAGTACGTTTAAGTACCCTAGGCCAAGCTGTGGATGTTCAGTAGATTAGGTGTATTAAATGAATTTTCAACTCACAATAGTTTCAACTTACAAAAGGTTTATTGGGATACAACCCCATCATGTTGTGAAGAAAACTTTTTATAGTATCTCTATGCCTATGAGGTACAAAAATAAACTCACAGGACTTTTAATAACTAACAGGTGTAAGCAAATCTCCAATGGCCATGTATGAAAAATATGTGCCAGGAAATGCCACATGGTTTCAAATGCATCTACATACAATTATGCTTCCAATGAGATTTAAAAAATTAATTCATGTGTCATGCTAGAGCCACATTTATATGGCATGTGGTTGTATAAAATGAGTAACCCTACGGAGAATTTGTTGTCTGCAACAAACTTGAGGGTCTTTGATGGGGTTATGAGACTATAAAATGAATTTATTTTATTCATGGAACTCCTGACGCAGACATATTTTGGCAGAATTTGCAGCAATCCAGGTTGAGAATCCATGTTAAATGTTTGGTTTCAATAATGTGCTAGGAATTGGATTTTGAGAATTGAATTAATTAAAATGAAAAAAAATTACTCTGAACACATATAAATGTCCAGTTTTGGAGAGACCAATTAACATAAATGTATTGTGCTTAAATTTAGGAGTGCTTATCTTGAGTAATAGCTGTCCAGAATATGAAAAATAACCCATGAGTGGAATTGTAAGTTTTTTTTGCTATAATAAACAGGAAAATGTATTTTATACATTTTACATATAACATTACATTTATATTTATATATTATTCCATAAATTTGAATATAGTGATATTCAAAGATCATAAGTGTATAGTTCAATGAGTTTAATAAAGACATATAGTCCTGTAGTCCAGAATCTTAATATACTAAGATACAGGGCTTTTCCATCACTCCAGAAAGCTCTTTGTGCATGGTATTTCCCAGTAAATCTCCAAACACCTCTCCTAGGAAACCATTGTTTTGATTTTTATTAAAATATTTGATATTATTTGATATTTTATATAAATGGAATAATAGATTATGTACAATTTTGTGTCTAGCATTTTTTATTGAATATGGTATTTTTCAGGTTCACTCATGTTGCTGCAGGTATAAGTAGTTCATTATTATTGTACTAGAGGCCCGTTGCATGAAATTCATGTATGGGGGTGGGGCAGGTGAGGAGATCCCTCAGCCTGACCTGCACCCTCTCCAATTCGGGAGCCTTCAGGGGATGTGCTACTGATGGCTTGGGCCCACTCCCCATGGTTCTCTGCTCTCTATGGGGCCTGCCTGCTTCACAACATGGGGATGGGCAAGCAGGCCCTGCTGAGTGTTGCCTGCGCCCTGCTTGCCTGCTGGGCTCACGTTGCCAGGGTGACGCCACCAGCGTCCTTCCCAGCTGCTATGGGCACCGCCCTCTTTGTCGTGGAGTGTGGGGTGAGGTTACGGTGTTTTGGCCAGGTTCAAGCCTCCGACTAATGAAAGGACAGGGTCCTCTCATTGCCACATGCAAGTTCCAGCTGGAGTGCAGGGCCCCCCCAGCTCAATTATAGCCAACAGCTGAGGTTGTAAGCTTGAACCTATGGTCCAAACACGTAGCCCCACGTGCCTTGTGCTAGAGTTCAGGTGCATGTAGTTGAGTAGGGTTGGAGCTCACGAGAATGCTGTAAACAACGTGATCACACCCCTGCTTTGCCTCATGACATCTGCTATAAAATAAAGACATGGCTTGTGGGCACTGTCGTTTTCTCCTCATCAGAGAGGCAGCGTCCCACCGAGACCCAGCTATTATTCTCTTGTCTGTCTTTTCCTTAATCCTTTCACCCCCCCACTCAGGATCACCCTTGGTCATGCAGCCACAGTGGAGTGATGGTTAATTTGCATATTACTCTTTTATTAGATAGGATAGTATTAGTCTACTGTAAAAACAAACCACAATTTGTTTATCCATTTTATGCTGAAGGATATTTGGTTTGTTTCTAGGTTTAGCTATTAAGAATAAAGCTGCTGTAAACATCATGTACAAGTCTTTTAGTCGGTATCTTTATGCATGATACTTGGGTATATTCTTAGGACAGCTAATTTCTGTATCACAGGACAAATATGTTGTTAATTTTATTAGAAACTTCCAATGTGGCAATGAGGTGTTTTTGTTTGTTAGTTTTTTCAGTAGTTGTAACATTTCAAAATCCCATCAGCAGTAATTAAGAAATTTGGTTCCTCCATGTAATCACTAACGTTTGGATTTGTGAATCCTTTTAATTTAGCCAGTCAACTAAATGAGAAATTGCATATGTCTTTAAATATATATATATATATATATATATATAGATTTCAGAGAGAAAGGGAGAGGGAGAGAGAGAGAGTTATTAATGATGAGAGAATCATTGATCAGCTGCCTCCTACATGCCCTCAACTGGGGATTGAGCCCACAACCTAGGTAGTGTCCTGACCTGGAATCCATCCATGACCTCCTGGTTCATATGATGATGCCCAACCACTAAGCCACCATAGCTGGACAGTATATCTATGTTTTATTTTGCAATTATCTGACTAATAATGTTAATCACTTTTTCATTTAATTATTGGCTATTTATAATCCTTCTTTGTTAATTGTGCTTTCAAATCTTTTTGATATTGTTACGTCTGTTTATTATTCAGTTAATGGGACAGTCATGTATTCTTGATATAAAACATTTACAAATATATTGTGAAGATTGCTTATAGCAGTTATGGGTATCCTTATTCATTTTTTAAAAATCTTGATTGTTGAAAGTATTAGATATGACCCCTTTTTCCCCCATTAACCCCTTTTAACCTGTCCTTGCCCCAACCCCAAACCTTCACCCCACTATTGTCTGTGTCCATGGATTATGCATATATGCATACACGTTTTTTGATTAATCTCTTCCCACCCAACCACCCACCCCTGCCTTTCCTCTGAGATTTGGCAGTCTGTTCCATGCTTCTATATCTCTGGATCTATTTTGTTCATTAGATTCCACATTTGAGTGAGATTATGTGATTCTTGTGTTTCTCTTACTGGCTTATTTTGCTTAGCATAATATTCTCCAGGTCCCTTCATGCTGTCTCAAAGGGTAAGAGATCCTTATTTTTTACTGCTGTGTAGTATTCCATGGTATAAATGTACCACATCTTCTAGGAATATATCCTAAGAAACCCGAAACACAAATCAGAAAGAATGTCTGCACCCCTATGTTCATAGCAGCACAATTTACAATAGCTAAGATCTGGAAACAGCCCAAGTGCCTATTTATTTTTTATTTGATAAGTGGAAGTTTTTGTTTGATGAAGTTCTACATACACATTTTTTTTAATGTTTGGTATTGCTTTCTTTTATTCCATAAATTTATTGAAGAATAATTAATGACCATAATAGTGTATATGTAAAGTGTACATGTAATAATTTGATATACATATACACTATAGAATGAGTACCAAGTTCAAGATAATGAATACATTAATCACTTCATATAGTTAACTTTTTTTATGGTGATATGGTTTAAGATCTAATCTCAGCAATATTCAAGTATACAATACCAAATTGGTAACTCTAGTAACCATGCTGCACATTAGATCCTCAGAAATTATTCTTATAACTGAACATTTGTATCCTTTGATATACATTTCCTCATTTTTTCCCCCCAGGCCATCAATCACATCATATTCTCTGTTTCTATTAATTAGCTATCATGTTTATTTAGATTCCACATATAAGTGATATATTACAGTGTCTGTCTTTCTCTATATGGCTTATTTCACTTAGCATTATACCGTCCAGATTTATCCCTTTTGGTTGTCACACATGGCAAGACTCCATTACTTTTTATGACTGAACTAGAGGCCCAGTGCACAAAATTCATGCACAAGGGCAAGGGGTCCTTCAGCCCGGCCTGCACCCTCTCTAATCTGGAATCCCTCTCACAATCCGGAACCACTGGCTCCTAACTGCTCACCTGTGCACCTGCCTGATGCCTCTAACTGCTCCCCTGACAGCCTGATCCCCCTAACTGCACTCCCCTCTACCAGCCTGATCCCCCTAACTGCTCTCCCCTCCTGGCCTGATTGCCCTAATTGCTTAACTGCTCTCCACTACCAGCCTGATCCCCCTAACTACTTATCTGCTCTCCCCTACTGGTCTGATTCTCTTAACTGCCTATCTGCTCTACCCTCCTGGCCTGATCCCCTAAAAGCCAGGTACACATGCAGGCAATGCCACATCCCAGGCCAGGGGCGCACACAGGCAGCGTCACATTAGTGCTGGGCAGGCCTACGCGCACTTCTGATAGGGGTGGCCTTTGTTGGGGGCTGCCCCAGGTGGAGGCCATCCCATCCTTGGGCTGGTCTGCACAAAGGCCCTCCTGGTGATGGCAGTCCCTGCCCACCCACTCCTGCTGCACATGCTGCCTGCTGAATGGTCGTTACACAATGGCATCCTGGCAAATTTGCATATTCCTCTATTATTAGTATAGATAATATATATATATATTTATATATATATATATATATATATATATATATATATATATATATATATTCCACATTTTCTTTTTCTATTCATTTATCAATGACATTTACCTAGTTTCCATATTCTGAATAATGTCTATTCTGAATAATGCATCAATAGATATTAGAATGTACAGTGGGGCCTTGACTTACGAGTTTAATTAGTTCTGTGACGGAGCTCGTAACTCAAATTACTCGTATGTCAAATCTTAAAGTGAACGAGTGAGACACGTGACGCTGGGCTGATGTTGTGGCGTTCACTGTGATGTTCGCTGCGCCAGCTATCTGAAGCTGGCTCGTAACCCGAATTTTAGCTCGCAACTCAAAGGAAAAACTCAGTCAAGAGATGGCTCATATCTCAAAAAACTCGTTAGTAGGGACACTCGTAAGTCAAGGCCTCACTGTAGATATCTCTTCAAATTCCTGTTTTATTTTTCCTTTGGCTATGTGCTTGTAAGTGGGATTACTGGATTAAGTCATAGTTCTATTTAAAAAATTTTAAGAACCTTCATTTTGTTCTATATAGTGGCTGCGCCAATTTACATTCCCACCACTAGTGCAAGAGTATTCACTTTTCTCACAGCCTCATCAACACCTATTATCTCTTCTCTTTGTAAAAATAGCCCTCCTAAAAAGTATGAGTTGATAACTCATTGTGGTTTTGATTTTCATTTCTCTAATGATTAGTGATATTAGAATTACTTTAATATACCATTGGCCATTTGTATGTCTGAGGGGTATTTCCTTCCTTCCACAGAACTGAGCACAGAAGAACGGGGTCAGAAGGACTTGGGAAAACTGACTAAGGGACTCTTCTGTTGGGGGTGGTACCTGCTGAACCCATAGGATGTGGGAAGGATTGGATACCTTTCAGAAGACACATAGTTCAATAACTGTCTGAGTGTCTTCCTATAGTTTCTTCAAAAAAAAATAGTGCACCACAGGTCCCTTTTTGGTACAGCCAACAGTCCTTTCTGCGGGACTCGAGCTTGACAGGGTGGTGTGGCCAGTATATGGAAGACTGGGTTAGTGTAGTGCACTCCTACAGCTGGTGCTGTAAGAGTAGGCATACCCTGCACTGGGAGATGGTGCCTGAGAGTGATGTGGGATGTTCATTCAGGACCAGGATCTCAGTAGCTGACCCTCCAGATCTTTCTCTGGAGCCACTCCACTGAGATATTATCTTTTTGACTCCTATGTTCCCTGAGTTGCCCTCTCTCTACCAAATCTCTGAATGAACACCCAAGAACATGCCAGTGTATTGGCTCTTTAGGAGAGAACCTGGGACTCTAACATGCTCCCTCTTCATCCCAGTGGACAAAATTCCACTGATTTTCACTGAGAGGTTCCATTAAGGCTCCTCTTCCTAGCTCTAGTGCTTTGGGTGGTGGGTCCCAGCATGGTGTTGAATCCCCAGTCTTCTCAGGGGGTACTTTTGCAGCAGAGATATCCCTCCAGCTTCTCAGTGCTGCACCTTGGTGCAGGAGCCAGCCCTCTCCATGCCTCTGCCCTTATTACCAGTCTCTGTGCAGCTTCTTCTATAAATTCTTGTATATAATACTCCTGTTCATTTGTCCTTCAGTTGGTCATTCAGGTTGATTGCTCTGTAATTTAGCTGTAAATCTATTTGGTGCTGGGAGGAGATGTATGTAGCATTCACTTACACTGTAGCCATATTGGATCTTTCTTAAAATCATGTTTTATGTCTTCTTATTTTGAGTATCCCTTAACTAATTATATATATATATATATATATATATATATATATATATATATATATATATAATTTAGTTTGTTAGTTTTGCTATTTTTTGTCTTTTAACCTTATACTGGCATTACAAGCAGTTGATTTAGTAACTTTATTAAATGTTTCCCTTCATCTGTGATATTTTTTATTCATATTTGTAGTTATGGTGTTTTCCTATGACTTAGTGAAGTCACCTTAACATCCTCTGCCGGGAGCCGGTCCATCCTTTCTGTTTCAAGGGACCTGGCATATATGGCATACTGTTCTTAATATGTTTGCTTACCTTCTTGGCACTATGTGTTTTAACCAAGGTCACCTCTCCGAGAAAGGTTGTTTCCTCTGGTAGGGATTTTTCCCTGAAGTTAGGGAGGGAATAAAACCTCTTAACTAAGTGCCAGGCGGGTAATTAATCACTTTAACTACGAACAGTCGTGCTTAAGTACATAATCTTTACTTCCTGGAATGGAGATAAGAAACGCCCTAACCTTTGTAATAGAAATTGACAGGATTAGAATCAACTGGTATAAATACAGATGCAAAAAGACAACAAGAACAGAACTTACACAGAACTCAAAAGACAGGACCTAGAGACTCAGAAGCTGGACTCAGAACTTAGATGAAGATACAAGACACAGAACTTAGAGACAGACCTCAGAAGACAGAACTTAGCGACAGACCTCAGAAGTCAGAACCTAGAGAGGCAGACCGAGAGACAGACCCGAGACACAGACCCGAGACACAGAACTCAGAACTCAGAGACAGAACTTAACGACAGAACTTAGAAGAACCTAGAGAGGCAGAACCGAGAGACAGACCCAAGAGACAGAACTTAGAACTCAGAACTTAGAGGACGGAACCTACACAGAGCTGAGAGACAGAGGAACTTCACTGGAGAGAACATGGCAAAAGATCCTGGACAGAACCTGGCTACAGAACTTGGTTGGAGAACCTAGACAGAACCTGGCTGAAGAACCCGTCTACAGAACCTGGCGACCGAACCTGGCTGGAGACCCTAAACTGAACCTGGCTGGAGAAACTGGCGAGAGAACATGGCTACAGAACTTGGCTGGAGGACCTGGAGAACCTGGCTGGAGAAACTAGCAAGAGAACATGGACACAGAACTTCACTGGAGATTGTGGCTAGAGATCCTGGCAAGGCTGCTGATCAACTGAACGCTGTCTCCATGTCATTCCTTCTTCGCCGACTCCGTCCACACCTTTGGGGACCCCTGGACCTGCTGGGGCTGGACCCCGGCAATCCTCCTATCTAATAAAAGAGAAACATGGTAATTGGCATATGACCGCTACCCTTCCCATTGGCTAATCAGCAAGATATGCAAACTAAATGCCAGCCAAGATCGCGGCCAGCAGCCAGGCAGCTTGAAACTAACATGAGGCTTGCTTACTTCAGTGACGGAGGACTCCAACGTTCCCCGCCTGCCGCTGCAGGCTTCAGAGCTGCAACTCTAAACAACTATGTAACAAATATAGAAGCTAAACAAAACCCCAGAAACCTGCTTTAGTCCGCCGGGCTTCAGCCAGCAGGATCGCAACATTGTAAGCAAAGGCCAGAAACCTACTTTCAGCAGCGGAGTCCTAAGAGCTGGAGCCAAGCCTCAAAGCTAAACCTGGGCCAAAATGAAAAAAAAAAAGAAAAGAAAAAAAGGAGTGGTTGGGAGCTTCAGTCACCCCCAGCCTGAAAACAGCCCTCAGCCCCTCACCCAGACTGGCCAGGCACCCCAAGTGGGACCCCCACCCTGAAGGGTGTGTGACCAGCTGCAAACAGCCATCATCCCCTCACCCAGGCTGGCCAGGCACCACAGTGGGGACCCCCACCCTGATCCAGGACACCCTTCAGGGCAAACCAGCCAGCCCCCACCCGTGCACCAGGCCTCTACCTTATATAGTAAAACGGTAATATGCCTCCCAGCACCAGGATCAGTGGAGCCAAGAGGCCTCCCGGCACTGGGATCAGCATGACAGGGGGCAGCGCTCAAACCCCCTGATCACCCTGCAGCTCTGTGTGTGACAGGGGGCGGGGCCACAACCTCCCTGTCCACCCTGCTCTGTTCGTGACAGGGGAAGGCGCGCCAACCCCCTGATCAGCCCTGCTCTGTGCCTGATAGGGGGAGCTCCCCAACCGCCTGATCACCCTGCAGGTCTGTGTGTGACAGGGTGCGGCTCCCCAACCCCCCCCCCCCGCCACGGGCCTTGCTCTGTGTGTGACGGGGTAGAGCCATAACCTCCCCATCGGCCCTACCCTGAGTGTGACAGTGGTGGTGCCCCAACCCCCTGATCATCCCTGCTCTGTGCATGACAGTGTACGGAGCCCCAACCCTCCTGATGGGCCCTGCTCTGTGCGTGACAGGGGGTGGCGCCGCAACCTCCCCATTGACCCTTCCTTGAGTGTGACAGGGGGCATTGCGCCAACCCCCCAATCGGCCCTACCCTGAGCGTGACTGAGGGTGGCATCGCAACCTCCCAATCTGCCCTGCTCTGTGCATGACAGGGGTGGCGCCCCAACTCTCCAATTGGCCCTGCTCTGAGCCTGACCAGGGGCTGCACCTAGGGATTGGGCTGGCCCTCTGCCACCCAGGAGCAGGCCTAAGCCAGCAGGTTGTTATCTCCCGAGGGGTCCCAGACTGCGAGAGGCCACAGGCCAGGCTGAGGGACCCCCCTCCCTCCCGAGTGAACAAATTTTTGTGCACCGGGCCTCTAGTTTCTTATAAAGCTGGTTTAGTGGTATTTTTCATCCCCTTTGCAACTCTGAATGATAACCTTGCCAGTACACTACTTTTGATTGCAGGGGTTTTTTGTTTGTTGTTTGTTTGTTTCCTTTAAGCACTTTGAATATATTATGCCACCTATTTTTGGCCTGCAAAGTTGCTGCTGAAAAGCTAGCTGATAGTCTTATGGGGGTTCCCTTGTATTACTTATTTTTCTCTTGCTACGTTTTAAATTCTCTATCTTTGTAATTTTCCATTTTAGTTACAATGTGTCTTCTTTTGGACTACTTTAGATTCATTTTGTTTAGTTTTGTGTTGGTTTTTTGTTTGGAAAGTATTTCTATCTCCTCATTTGCCTAATTTTCTGTTTGAGTGTATGTGTAAGGTAGGTCAGCTGTGTCTCCCAGTCCTGAAGGAGTGTTCTGTGGGGTCCAGCAATGCAATCCCCTCTGGGTTGGATGCATTCTTATGTTGTGGAAGGTTTGCTACTTTTGTTACTGAGGGGTGGGTGGGGCTCTTTCAGGATTGCATGACCACTGGTTCTAGTATGCTAGAGGGAAGTTTCCAAAATGACACCTCCTTCTGCCAGAGCCAATACTTCAGAACAAGATGTTAAAAATTGCTGCTGCCAGTATCTCATTCCCCAGGGAAAGTTCTAGCTGTGTCTCATTTCTTCAAGTTGTCTCCATAAAGATTATATATTGAAGGCAGGGGAGGGTCGGGGGTGGTAAGAGATCAATCAAAGGACTTATATGCATGAATATAAGCGTAACCAATGGACATAGACACTAAGAGGGTGAGGGCATGTGCTGAGAGGGTGGGAGTGGCTTGGGAAAAAGGAGACATATGTAATACTTTAATCAATAAATAATTAAAATTAAAAATATTATATATATTCTTTCTTCCCTATTTTTTTTGTTAATCCTCACCTGAGGATATGTTTTCCTATTGCTTTATCAGAGAGAGTGGTAGGGAGGGAGGGAGAAAGGGGAAGAGAGAGATCTAGAGAAGCATCAATGTGAGAGAGAAACATTGCCTTGTTGCCTCCTGAATATCTCAGGTATGTGCCCTTGACCTGGAATCAAACCCACAACCCTTAGGTGCTCAGGCAAGTGCTCCAATGATTGATCACACTAGTCAGCACAATATATATATTCTTTAGGCTATACATTTCATATATATAATTTTGGATCCTTTATAGTCATTGCCAAAGTGAATATCTTATATTTCTAGTTTGTTATTGGTTGGGAAGTAAAATGCTGTTGATGTTAACTTAATCTTGTATCCACCAACCTTTGTGAATGTTCTTATTTTAATAATTTCCTTATTGATTTTAGTGGTTTTCTTAAGTAGTTGAACATAGGAACATAGTCACAGATAAGTTTTATCACTTTTATTTTAATAATTTCATTATTTATATTTTTGTTTATATTACTGTTTGTTTAAAAATGTTCGTACCAACACTATAATAAAGCATATGCTAATAGAGGAGTCTTAAGACTGAGATACAGCCCTGCTGGTGTGGCTTAGTGGTTGAATGTTGACCTATGAATCAGGAGGTTGCAGTTCAATTCTTGGTCAGGGCACATGCCCAGGTTGAGGGCTCAATCCCCAGTAGGGGGCGTGTAGGAGGCAGCTGATCAATGATTTTCTCTCATTGATGTTTCTATCCCTTTCTCCCTCTCCCTTCCTCTCTCTAAAATCAATAATAAAATATTTTTTTTTAAAAAAAGACGGAGATACAGCATATAAGATTAACTGTTTTGATAATAGGGGAACAGAAACAAAAAGAGGAAATTAATAGTTATCAGAGATGACAGTTTGACTTTGTATGTTTACTGGTGGTGTATTAGTTAACTAATGAACATTTGATGAAATTTAAAATGTCATATACTACCAATACTTGGATGAAATCCGGAAGAAAACCCTGTAGATTTTTTGGCTGTTTTACAAGCAATCTGTTTTCTTTATCAGAGAATGTATAACACTTCCATTTTCTTTGATATATTTTTGTATGAAACAGTATTTAAATATCACAGTGAACATGTTAAAGTAACCATTGATCATTTCAACAATAGCCTGACAACTCATTCTATTATTCTCCTTTCTACTTATTTAAATATTAATTAAATGCCACATTCATGTAAACAATTATACAACGAACGCTTGATATAAAATGAGAGAATTTGTATAAATCAGAGTAAATGATTTAGATTTTTGAATAGTTAACATAAAAGCTGTGACATAAAATGAAATGTCTCAATAGATGAATGCGAAGAAAAAAGAACAAAAAGCCAAAGATTGATCCTGTGGAGATCAGAAATATAAAATTGAATTTTCTTTTCTCCCATAAGAGTTTCTCTAGCAGTCTCTTCAAGTCAATAAATCTGTTTGTGGCACTATCATCTTCCCATTTGCTCAAACCAAAAGCTCAGGAGTCACCCTTGATCATTTTATTGTTTTCACCACTTCACTACATATAATCCATCAATAATACCTGTCAACTTTACCTTCAAAACATATCTAAAATTCATTCATCTCCTTCCATCACTAGTGTATTTAAGTTATCATCTCTCTCCTAGACTATTACAGTATCTTAATTATTCTGTTTCTACTCTTGATGCTGTTAACAACTTATAATTCTACAAAAGATCCAGAATGATCTTTTACTATTTGAATTATATTATGTCAAATCATATAATTCCACGGCTTATAAACCTCTAATGATTTTCATTATAGAAAAATTCACAGTCCTTATAATAGTCTACAGAGCCATGATTGGTATGCTACCGCCCTCTCTCATCTTATTTTTTCATTTGCCTGCTTCAGTTGGCCAAAATGGCCATTCAACATTTATCATAAGTCAAGTTATTCTCATTTTGGGCATTGCAATTTTCAATGCTTAGCACATTCACACACACACATATTTGGAAATTGTTAGTTTCTTTTAAATGTTTTGGTTTCTATTGAAGTATCACCTTCTTAAATTGTTGTTATATGGCAACTAAAACTAAAAGAAGACTACCCTCACCTCCAATGCCTATGATTCCTTCTATACTTATTTTCACTTTTATCTGTATCATTCAGATTTATTATTTTTATAGTACTGGTCATTAGTAAAAATTATTTTGTTTTATTTTGTCTGGCATCACCCCTTTCTGAAATCAAAGGCCTACCCATCTTGTATTCCCAAATGTATACCTAGCTTTACCTAGAATAGGGTCTAAAGCTCAATAAATGTTTGTTTAATGAACAACTGTAAGCAAAAGCAGCAAGAAGAAAAAAAAATGGCAAGAAAGCAGGGAAAATAAGGTAATATGTTATTGTATCTAAGGGCGAGGAAGAGTTTTAAGTAAAAGATAATCAATTGTATCAATAACACAAAACGGTCAAAAAAGATTTGGGTAGAAGTCATTGAATTTGACTAGAAAGAGGTCATTGGTGATCTTGGAGAAAGCAATTTATATGGAATGGTAGAGCAAAATCAGATTTTCAGAGAATTAATGAGGAGTGAGGAGATAAAGAGTGTAGACAGAGACCATTTACTCAACTTTAGCTGTCAAAGAAATTCATGATAATAGACATTATGTGGAAGGAATATGATCAAAGAAAGGTAGTCCCTCTCTTCAGGCAAATCTTAAAAAAAAAACACAGAAAGATATCAAACATAAGCTTCCTCTAACTATACTAAAATTGATTTTTTCTACATCATGATTAGATTAGTAGATGAGTTACTATTGGAAAATAACATGACAATTGTTATTGAGGAAATTGCCTTTTGGTAAATTGACCTGTTGTTTAGCAGCAGCAGAACACTAAAGTATGTGGGCTATTATCATTTTATTTGCTATTGGAAAACCTTTATCAATACCTCCTAATGTTTTATAGACACTAAGTGCAAAATAAAAACTACCAAATATTAACACAAAGTTATGAAACTGAAAAATACCATGAATATTTGATTGGAGAAAGGCATAGGCGTATTTATTCTACAAAACCAGTCAGAATTTATGTTAGTTTAGTTTCAGGTGGTATTTAATTTAATTCCAATGCAGTGAAAGATTTTTTAATTATTTTTTAGAAGGTTATGAATATTTTTAAGAAATATATAAAGACTATTCAAAACAACAAACCTCAATATTCATCATTTGTCCCCACAAAAGGAACATCTAATTAGTGCCTCATGAAAAGCAGGTGTCTCTTGCATCAATACTCTTTCCATTTACAGTAACCAAGTCCTACAAGGAAGACGTTCATATAAATTATTTTATTTTTACTATTTTTTTTTCTGATACACTATATTAGGAACATTTTAGGGGATGAAAAAGCACCCAAATAACTCTTTCTATTAATAAAATGTTTCTCCCAATTAAAGGAAGTAACAATAAAAGTTTAAAGTAGGTCAAATATGTTTTAAGGCAATGTCTTAGTCCCGTGATCAGCAAACGGCGGCTCACGAGTCACATGAGGCTCTTTGGCCCCTTGAGTGTGGCTCTTCCACAAAATACCACGTGTGGGCGCACGTACAGTGAGATTGAAACTTCTTGGCCCATGTGCAGAAGTCGGTTTTGGGCCTGGGCGAGTCTATTTTGAAGAAGTACTGTTGATATTTGGCTCTGTTGACTAATGAGTTTGCCGACCACTGTGACTTAATCCATTCAGTCTGCTGTAACAAAATACTACAGGCTGCATAGCTTATAAATAACACAAATGTATCTTGCACAGTTCTGGAGGCTGGAAGTCTGAGATGAGATGTGAGCATGGTCAGATGAGTGTCCTCCCCTAGTCACAGACTTTCATTGTATCTTGGTGGAAGGGTTGGGGTATCTCTGTGGGGTCTCTTTTATAGAAATTAATGCCACTCATGGGGGCTCCACACTCATGAACAAAGGAGCTCCCAAATGTCCCACCTCCTAAAACCATCATCTTTTTCAGGTTAACATTTCAACATATGAATTTGAGGTGAACACATTCAAACCATAGCAGGCATTATGTAATCTGTGTGAAGATGGAAATGGTTGTAATTAAAACAACAGTTTTCTCATAATAACAGAAAACAAAGAGCTTTTGGAAAATAGCTACTGGTAAAAATTGATTTCTATAGGTTCATTTTATACCTAAAAAATAGTTTATTGACTATCAATAGTCAGGTACATTTTATAAATATCCAGGTAGATTTTCCACCATAGGTTGTGGGAGAGCTCCAAGAATTACCTTGTCAGACTGGTAAATTTTGTCCTAGTATACACTGCAAACTTTGTGCCAACATGGGAGGTTTTTGGTTTTTTTTTTAGATAATTATTTATTGTTGAAAACATTACATATGTCCCCTCCCCCCCCACTTGACCCCCTCCAGACCTCCCCCAATCCTGACTCTTGGCCCTCAGCCCCATTGTCTGTGACCATTCGCCATGCATATATGTATACCAAGTCCTTGGTTGGTTACCTCCCACCCACCCACCCTCCCCCATCTTCCCTCTGAGATTCCACACTCTGTTCCATGCTTCTATGTCTCTGGGTCCACTGCGTTCATCAGTTTATTTTGTTACTTAGATTTCACAGATGAGTGAGATCATGTGATACTTGTCTTTCTCAGACTGACTTATTTCACTGAGCATTATACTCTCCAGGTCCCCCCATGCTGTCTCAAAGGGTAAGAGATTTTTTTTTTTTTTACTGCTGCATAGTATTCCATGATATAAATGTACCACAGTTTCTTTATCCACTCATAGACTGATAGGCACTCGGGCTGTTTCCAGATCTTAGGTATTGTAAATTGTGCTGCTATGAACATAGGGGTGCATACATTCTATCTGATTGGTGTTTCGGGTTTCTTAGGATATATTCCTAGAAGTGGGATCACTGGGTCAAATGGGAGTTTCATATGCAAATTTTTGAGGAAATTTCATACTATTTTCCATAATGGGTTCACTAGTCTGCATTCCCACCAGCAGTGTACTAGGGTTCCCTTTTCTCTGCCGGGAGCCGGTCCATCCTTGCTGTTTCAAGGGACCTGGCGTATATGGCATACTGTTCTTAATATATTTGCTCACCTTCTTGGCACTATGTGTTTTAACCAAGGTCACCTCTCCGAGAAAGGTTGTTTCCCCAGGTAGGGATTTTCCCCTGAAGTTAGGGAGGGAATAAAACCTCTTAACTAAGTGCCAGGCGGGTAGTTAATCACTTTAACTACGAACAATCATGCTTAAGCTACATAATCTTTACTCCCTGGAATGGAGATAAGAAACGCCCTAACTTTTGGAATAGAGATTGATAGGATTAGAGTCAACTGGTATAAATACAGATGTAACAAGACAACAGAACTTAGTCAGAACCTAGAGAGGCAGACCGAGAGACAGACCCGAGACACAGAACTCAGAACCTACAGACAGAACTTAGCGACAGACCTCAGAAGTCAGAACCTAGAGAGGCAGACCGAGAGACAGACCCGAGACACAGAACTCAGAACCTACAGACAGAACTTAAGAGACAGAACTTAGAGACAGATCTTGGAGAACAGAGTCTGTGCAGAGCCTGGAGAAGGAGGAGCTTCGCTGGAAAGAACATGGCGGGGGATCCTGGACAGAACCTGGCTGCGGAGCTTGGTTGGAGAGCCTAGACAGAGCCTGGCGACCGAGCCTGGCTGGAGAGCCTGGGCCGAGCCTGGCTGGGGAACCTAGCGAGGGAACATGGCTACAGAACCTGGCTGGAGATCCTGACAAGAGAACCCAACTATGCTGATGAACTGAACACTGCCTCCGTGCCATTTACCTTTCGCCGACTCCGTCCACTCCTTGGGGACCCCTGGACCCGCTGGGGATGGACCCCGGCTTCTGGCGCCCGAACAGGGACCCTTAGGTAAGCCCCACTCTCGGGACGGATAGGACTCCACCGTAGGAAGACGGTGGATAGTCTTCGCCGACTCCGTCCACACCTTTGGGAACCCCTGGAACAGGATTCCCATAGGTAAGCCCCCCCTAATGAGAACCCCCACATTCGGGACGGATAGGACTCCACCAGGGTGCTGCAAACCCCCCTATAGAGGATAAGTAGGGTAAGAAGGTGGATAGTACAGAACTTAGATTGAGAAGATGTGCCATACTGAGTCCAAAGAAAGAAGACTCTGTATTGATCTTTAGATTGAAAAGATGTGCCATACTGAGTCTAAAGAAAAAAGACTCCGTATTGATCTTTTAACATATGCTTGCTAGCAGAGGAGTTAAGGTTACTCCCAGTCAGATGGAACATTTTATACAAGAAGTATGTCCATGCTTTTCTGAGGAAGGAAAGGTAAATGTAATGGCATGGGAGAAGGTAGGCCCAAGGAGCCTTATCCTTAACCCCACTGCAGCCTTTCCACCCTGGGAAAGTGCAGGATTGGCAAGCTCTCCCTGGGCTGTTAGATCAGGACTCAGGTAATAGCGAAAAGCGCCAATCCTACTCTTAAAATGGATATAAGAGAGCATTTGAGGTTTTTCTTTTTAATGCCTGCTTTTAAAAAATAAAAAAGGGGGAATTTGCCGGGAGCCGGTCCATCCTTGCTGTTTCAAGGGACCTGGCGTATATGGCATACTGTTCTTAATATATTTGCTCACCTTCTTGGCACTATGTGTTTTAACCAAGGTCACCTCTCCGAGAAAGGTTGTTTCCCCAGGTAGGGATTTTCCCCTGAAGTTAGGGAGGGAATAAAACCTCTTAACTAAGTGCCAGGCGGGTAGTTAATCACTTTAACTACGAACAATCATGCTTAAGCTACATAATCTTTACTCCCTGGAATGGAGATAAGAAACGCCCTAACTTTTGGAATAGAGATTGATAGGATTAGAGTCAACTGGTATAAATACAGATGTAACAAGACAACAGAACTTAGTCAGAACCTAGAGAGGCAGACCGAGAGACAGACCCGAGACACAGAACTCAGAACCTACAGACAGAACTTAGCGACAGACCTCAGAAGTCAGAACCTAGAGAGGCAGACCGAGAGACAGACCCGAGACACAGAACTCAGAACCTACAGACAGAACTTAAGAGACAGAACTTAGAGACAGATCTTGGAGAACAGAGTCTGTGCAGAGCCTGGAGAAGGAGGAGCTTCGCTGGAAAGAACATGGCGGGAATCCTGGACAGAACCTGGCTGCGGAGCTTGGTTGGAGAGCCTAGACAGAGCCTGGCGACCGAGCCTGGCTGGAGAGCCTGGGCCGAGCCTGGCTGGGGAACCTAGCGAGGGAACATGGCTACAGAACCTGGCTGGAGATCCTGACAAGAGAACCCAACTATGCTGATGAACTGAACACTGCCTCCGTGCCATTTACCTTTCGCCGACTCCGTCCACTCCTTGGGGACCCCTGGACCCGCTGGGGATGGACCCCAGCTTTTCTCCACATCCTCACCAACACTTGTCATCTGTGATTTCTTGATAGTAGCCATTCTGACAGGTGTGAGGTAATACCTTATTGTCATTTTAATTTGCATCTCTCTGATGATAAGTGACTTTGAGCATTTTTTCATATGTCTCTTGGCCTCCTGTATTTCCCTTTGGAGAAGTGTCTATTTCGGTCCTTTGCCATTTTTAAATTTGATTACTTGTCCTCCAGTTAATTTCTATGAATTCCTTATATATTTGGGCTATTAACCCTTTATCACATGTATCATTGACAAATATGTTCTCCCATATAATAGACTCCCTTTTTATTTTGTTGATGATTTCTTTTCCTGTGCTTTTTATTTCCATGTAGTCCCATTTGTTTATTTCTCCTTAGTTTCCTTTGCCTTAGGAAATATATCAGTAAACATGTTGCTATGAGATATGTCTGAGATTTTGCTGCCTATGGTTTCTTCTAGGATTTCTATGATTTCACAACTTACATTTAAGTCTTTTATTCATTTTGAGTTTATTCTTGTGTCTGGTGTAAGTTGGTGGTCTACTTTCATTTTTCGCATGTATCTGTCCAATTTTCCCAACACCAGCTACTGAAGGGAAAGTCTTGACCCCATTCTACCGTATGCTCTTGCTTCCTTTGTGAAATATTAATTGTGAGTAATGCCTTGGATTTATTTCTGGGTTCTCTGTTCTGTTCCATTGATCTATATGACTGTTCGTGTGCCAGTACCAGGCTGTTTTGATTATGGTGGCTTTGCTGTATAACTTGAAATCTGGTTTCTGCAACTTCGTTCTTCTTTCTCAAGATTGCTGTGGCTATTCTGGGTCTTATTTGGTCCCATATAACTTTTTGAAGTATTTGTCTCTAGATCTGTGAAATATGTTATAGGTATTTTAATAGGGATGGAATTGAATCTGTAGATTGCCATGGGTAGTATGAACATTTTAATGATGTTGATTCTACCAATCCATTAAATGGTATATTCTTCCACTTTTTTATCTTTTTCTATCTCTATTTTCAATATCCTATAGTTTTCTGAATACAGTGGGGCCTTGACTTACGAGTGTCGCGACTAACAAGTTTTTCAAGATATGAGCTGTCTCTCGGCAGATTTTTTGCTTTGAGTTGCAAGCTAAAATTCAGGTTACAAGCCAGCTTCAGATACCCCACCGCTAGTTGGTGCAGCGAACTTCACAGTGAATGCCACAACATCAGCCCAGCATCACGTGTCTCACTCATTCACTTTAAGGTTTGACATACAGTAATTTGAGTTACGAGCTCTGTCACAGAACTAATTAAACTTGTAAGTCAAGGCCCCGCTGCATAGGTCTTTTGCCTCCTTGGTTAAATTTATTCCTAAGTATTTTAATTTTTTTGTTGCAATGGTAAATGGGATTGCTTGCCTAGTTTCTCATTCTGAGAAGTCATTATTGGTATATAAAAAAATCATTGATTTTTGGGTTTTGATTTTGTACTCTGCTATGCTGGGACTGACCAGCAGACCCTGAGCAATGGATGAATGATTACTCTGACATATGTTTCTGTGAAAGAGAAGGTTAAGGGGCTGCCTGGCTAAAGAAAGCAGACAGCCCCACTCATCTGCCTCCTTAGGCTTTTTTGGTAGCAACAGCTTGAACTAAAATTAACCTCTAGATGCTATCAGCAGGGTAAGTATCATTGAGAAATCACATGCATCTGCAGTGTCCTTTAAGCAAGGATGTCTGAAGAGTAAACATAAAGCTTCCAGTAAAAAACCCCAGGGATGAGACTTGTTTGGAAAAGTCAAGGCAGGGTCTGCCGCCTTTGGCAAGGTCCCCATAGAGGCCTCCAACATTTCTGAGATTCCTCCTTACACACTTCCCAACCAAGTCCCATGCTTCCCCACACTGCTACATGCTACATTGTCAAATTCACTTAATACACACACACACACACACACACACACACACACACACACACACACACATATATATACTTGGTTTATATATTTAAGATTATAATATATAATTATATAATATACATTAGATTATATATATTTGGTGGAGTCTTTAGGGTTTTCTAAACTAGAATACAATATCATGTCATCTGCAAATAATGAGAGATTCACTTCCTCCTTTCCAATTTGGATGCCTTTCATTTCTTCTACTTGTCTGATTGCTTTGGCTAGGACTTCCAGTACTATGTCGAATAAGAGTGGTGAAAGTGGACATCACTGTCTTATTCCTGTTCTTAGGGGAAATGGTATTAGTATGATGTTTGCTCTAGGTTTGTCATGTATGGCCTTTACAATGTTGAGATATGCTCCCTCTATTCCCACTTTGCTGAGAGTTTTTACAAAAAATGGGTGTTGGATTTTGTTGAATGTTTATGATAATGTGATTATTGTTTTTCAATTTGTTTATGTGATGTATCACATTTATTGATTTGCTGATATTGTACCAGCCTTGCATACCTAGAATAAATCCCACTTGGTCATGGTATATGATATTTTTAATATATTGCTGGATCCGATTTGCTAATATTTTGTTGAAGATTTTAGCATGTAGGTTCATCAAGGATATTGGCCTGTAATTCTCTTTTTTTGTAGTGTCTTTATCTGTTTTTGGAATTAGGATAATGCTGGCCTCATAAAAAGATCTTGGAAGTGTTTCTTCAACTTGTAATTTTTGTAATTGTCTGAGGAGTACAGGGATTAGTTCTTCTTTGAATGTTTGGTAAAATTCCCCATGAAGCTGTCCAGATGCAGGCTTTTGTTTGCTGGGAGTTTTTTGATTACTGCTTCTATTTCATGAGTTGTTATTGGCCTATTCAGGTTTTCTTATTCTTCCTGATTCAGTTTTGGGAGATTGTATTTTTCTAGGAATTTGTGCATTTCACCCACATTGTCCAGTGTTTTGGCATATAGTTGTTCATAATATTTCCTTACAGTCCTTTGAATGTCTGAGATGTCAGTGGTTACTTCTCCGCTATTGTTTCTGATTTTATTTATTTTGGTCCTCTTTGTTTCTTGATGAGTCTGGGTAATGGTTCATCAATTTTGTTTATTCTTTCAAAGAACCAGCTCTTGGTTTCATTGATTTATTGTAATGTTTATTAAGTCTCTATATCATTTTTTCCCTGCTCTAATCTTTATTGTTTCCTTCCTTCTACCTACTCTGGCTTTTCTTGTTGTATTCTTTCTACTTCTTTAAGTTGTAAGGTTATATAGTTTAATTTTGATTTTTCTTGTTTGTTGAGGTAGGCCGGTAGTGCTATAAACTTCCCTCTTAGGGCTGCTTTTGCTGTGTCTCAGAGATTTGGGGTTGTTGTGTATTCATTTTCATTTGTTTCTAGGAAGTTATTTTATTTCTTTCTTGATCTCGTTGGTTATCCACTCATCTGTAATAATAAAAGCATATTATGCTAATTAGACTAGACATCCTTCCGGACAACCTTCCGGATGAAACTGGGGCTTTGAGGGAAGCCTGGATTCCGGGTGCCTGCAGGCAGCCAAAGGGAAGCCTAGGTCCCAAGTGCCAGAGGGAAGTCCGAGTCCCAGGTGCCAGAGGGAATCCGGTGCTGGCTGCTGGGGGGTGGAAGGCATACTCTTGCAAGAATTTTGTGCATCAGGCCTCTAGTTGTTTAATAACATGCTATTTAGCCTCCATGTGCTTGAATGTTTTGGGGTGTTTTAACTGTGGTCAATTTCTAATTTCATTCCACTGTGATCTGAGAAGATGTTTGATATGATTTCAATCTTCTTGAATTTGTAGAGATTTTTTTGTGTGTCCTAACATGTGTTCTATCTTTGTGAATGATCCATGTGTACTTGAGAAGAATGTATATTTTTCTGCTTTGGGGTGAGATATTCTATAAATGTTAATTAAATTCATCTGATCCAGTGTTTCCGTTAGAGTCACTGTTTCCTTGTTAAGTTTTTGTCTGGAAGATTTATCCAGTGAAGTCGGCGTGGTGCTAAAGTCCCTTAATATGACTGTATTGTTGCCGATCTCTCCCTTAAAGTCTTCCAGACATTTTTAAAGATATTTAGGTGCTCATATATTGGGTGCATATATGTTTACCATTATTATATCCTCTTGTTGGATTGATCCCTTTAGTATTATGTATTGATCTTTGTTGCCTCTTGTGATAGCCTTCAATTTAAAGTCTATTTTGTCAGATTTGAGTATTGGTGCTCCAGCTTTTTTTTTTTTCTTTTCCATTTACATGGAACTTTTTCCCCATTCCTTCACTCTCATCCTGTGTGTGTCTTTTATTCAAAAGTGGGTCTCTTATAGACAGCATATAGTTGGGTCATGTTTTGTATCCATTCAGCTACCCTATGTCTCTTGTTTGGAGCATTTAATCCATTTACATTTAAGGTTATTATTGATAGGTATTTATTTATTGCCATTTTAATTCTGTATGCCTGGATTTCTCTCTCTGTTCCTTCTCATTTCAGTAGTCCCTTTAGGATTTCTCATAATGCTGGCTTGGTGGTGATGTACTCTTTTAGCTTTTTTTTTTTTTTTGTCTAGGAAGCTCTTTATTTGGCCATCTATTTTGAATGATAGCCTTGCTGGATATAGTAGTCTTGGCTTGAGATCCTTGCTTTCCTTTACCTTGAGTACTTCATGTCGTTCCCTTCTAGCCTAAAGGATTTCTAATGAGAAATCAGGGTGCTCCTTTGTAGGTAACAGTTTGCTTTTCTCTTGCTGCCTTTAAGATTCTCTCTTTGTCTTTAATATTTGGCATTTTACTTATGATGTGTCTGGGTGTTGACCTGTTTGGGTTCTTCTTGCTTGAATTTCTCTGTGCCTCATGGGCTTGTGTGACTTTTTGCTTAAGCGGGTTAGGGAATATTTTTGCCATTATTTCTTCAAACACATTCTCTATCCCTTTTTCCCTTTCTACCTCTTCTGACACACCTGGTATTCAAATATTGTTACATTTCATGTTGTCCCATAGCTCCCTTTTTCTGCCCTTCTGTTTTTAATTGTTTTTTGTTTTTATTTTTGTTTTCCTTTTGGTTCTCTGATTAAGTGATTTTTTTCAACCCTATCTTCTAATTCATTGATTCAGTCCTCAGCTTTGCCTAATCTGCTGTGTAGTCCTTCCAATGTGTTCTTTATTTGTGCTATGTCATTCTTTATTTTCTTTTTCATAGTTACTATATCTTTTCTCATGCTGTTGAGCATATTTGCCATCATAATTCTGAACTCTATCAGATACATTTGTTATCTCCATTTCATGTATCTCTTCTTCTGGAGAATTATCTTGTTCTTCCATTTTGAGGTTGTTTCCTTGTCTCCTCATTTTGGCTGCCTTTTGGGGTTTGTGATTATGTATTAGGTAGATCTGTTATGCCTCAATCTCTAGTTCAGGACAGTGTCAAACACTTTTTTTGACTAATTAGATCAGGAAAAGATTCAAAGCCTCCAGAGACATCCTCTGTTTATAATCTGATAGAATTTTGTCTTGAATTGCCCTTAGGCAATATTTCACAGGTGTGTTAAGAGTTTTGTTTTTGTTTGTTTTGTTTTCAACAAGTTGGGGCAATTGTTTCTGCCTAAAGGCTAATTGTTTTTCTTAGTCTCTTAATGGGCCTGAGCAACTCTTCACCATGGGGCAGAGTATTTTCCAATAGGATGGATCAACTGTCTTGCCCCCAAGGCAAGGTCACCTGTATAGCAAATGTTTCCATGAGAAAGATTACCTTGGCAATGTGAGGGAATGACTCAGCACAGGATACCAAGGTGTCTGCCTTCTGAGCTTTAACCCCAGAGCCCTTGATTCTGGCTTCTGCTCACACAGTTCCAGTCCACTCTGCCCTCCCTCTGCTGGAGCACAATGCGTATGGCCCCACAGGAAATTTTGTGTGTTGGCCCTTTAAGAGGATGCTGAATTTCCAGCATTCTTTCCCTGGCAGACAAAAACTCTGCTGCTTTTCACATCTAGATGTTATGTGGGAACCCTTCTCAGTTTTAGTGTTCTCTGCTGGGGGTACCCAGCTTGGGGATTAGACCCGAAAGTTCTCAGTGGCAACTCCTGAACAGCTGAGATATCTCTCTGGAACCTCAGTTGCTATCTGTGGGAGCACGCCAGCCCTTTCAAGTCTTCGCCCCTCCTACCAGTTTTTATGTGATCTCCACTTTTGGTCCTCAGTTATCAGGGTTCTCTCTAGCAAGTGTTCTTTTGATTATTCAGGAAGTTTTTTCTGTATTTCAGTTGTAATTCCAGTTTGGTCCTGGAATCATGTCCATGCAGCATCCACTTACTCCACTGCCACTTTCAATTTTATGTTAGGAATTCTCAATAAGAAATGAGAAGATTGTTTAGGCAGCCTAGCTAGTTTTAACTATGATGAGGTAATATGGGATTTATTCATACAACACTCACAAACTAGTACTTCCCCTCTAGTAGCATGTCAGTCCAAAGGATCTAGTGATATATATATATATATATATATATATATATATCACTAGAGGCCCATTGCATGCAGTTTGTGCAGCGGGGGGGGGGAGGGGGGTCCCTCAGCTCGGCCTGCACCCTCTTGCAGTCTAGGACCCTTTGGGGGATGTCTGACTGCCGATTTAGGCCCGCTCTCTGGGGGGCAGTCAGACATCCTTCTCGCAGTCTTGGACCCCTCACTCCTTACCACCCACCTGCTCACTGCTCATTAGTGCTGCTGCAGAGGTGAGAGAGTCTCCCACCATCACTGTTGTGCTCACCAGCCGTGAACCCAACTCTGGCTGAGCAACACTCCCCCTGTGAAAGCACAGTGGGGTCAGGTCCTGCATTAAACGTCTGCCCTCTGGTGGTTAGTGCATATCATAGCAACTGGTTGTTCTGGTCATTCTGCAGTAACAGTCACTTAGGCTTTTATTATGTAGATATATAGCCTAGTGATGAATTATTCATATATATGTATCAGAATGCAATTTGGAAATAAGGTCTTTTGCAGATGTAATTAGGTAAGATGTGGTCATACAAGATTAAGGTAGGCCTTAAATCCAATGACTGGTATTTTTATAGGAAGGTCATACAGATGCAGTGATACGGGGAAAATGTTATGTGCTTACAGAGGCAGAGATTGTAGTGATGTTTCTATGAAGCAAGAAATGCCAAGTGTTACTGGAAACTACCAGAAGCTAAGAAGAGGGAAGGAAGAATATTTTCCTAGAACCTTCAGATTTTAGCCCCCAAAACTGTGAGAGAAAATTGTGTTATTTTAAGGCACAAGTTTTTACTTTGTTATGGCAACCCTAGCACAAAGGTAAAGATAAGAACTGAAAAAAGTTTGTTGCTTTAAATAATTAACAGGTAATATTGGCCAGAGTGATTTGGGAAATGTGGTAGGGGATGGGGTGAGATATATATGTAGGGATATATATCTACACTAATAAAAGAGAAACATGCAAATTGGTGTCATTCCACTACACCCACCAGCCAATCAGAGCAACTATGCAAATTAATCCAACAAAGATGACGGTTAATTTGCATACACAGGCACAGAGCGAAAAAAGAAGGCTCCAGCCAGAGTGAAGACTGAAGAATGAAGACTGAAGACTGAAGAGGCTTAGCTTCTCCACTGCAGCTGCAGACAGACCAAAGGCCTGGGTCCTGGGTGCCATAGGAAAACCGGTGCCAGCAGCCAGGGGAAGGAAGGCCTATTGTGCTAATGTTCATGCAACGGGCTTCCAATATATATATATATTTTAGAGGACTGGTGCACAAAATTCATGCATGGAGGGGGGTCCCCTCAGCCCAGCCTGCACCCTCTCTAATCTGGGACCCCTCAGAGGATGTCCGACTGCAAGTTTAGGCCCAATCCCAGGGATTGGTCCTAAAACAGCAGTCGGACATCCCTCTCACAATCCAGGACCGCTGGCTCTAACTGCCCCTCCTGCCAGCCTGATCACCCCTAACTGCCTCCCTTGCTGGAACTGGTTGCCCCTCACTGCCCCCCCCCCTTTGCTGGCCTGGTCACCCCCAACTGCCCCTCCTGCCAGCCTGGTCATCCCTCATGGCCCACCCACTGGCCTAGTCATCCCCAACTGCACTCCCTGCTTTTCTGGTCACCCCACACTGCCTGCTGTTCAGTCATTTGGTCATCCCTCACTAAACCCCCTGCCGGCCTTGTCACCCCACACAGCCTGCTGTTTGGTTGTTACTGTGAGGGCGTCCTGATCAATTTGCCCTTTTATTGGTATATATATATTAAAAATCAATGAAAAAATATATATCTGAATAATAAAATTTTGAGGGTGGGACTTAGAAGATGAAAATCTAGAATAGTAAAAATTACTATTGAGTATATATTGTATCATTCATAGAGTGCAGAGGCTTTTGTGTGCGTCATCCTGGGTAGTAATTCTTACATATTCTAAAGTATAACACCACAAAGTTAGCATATATGTGTGTGCATATATATATATAATGAAAATGCAGTGTCAGATACATATCAGGTATTACAGAAGCCTGGAAAATGGAAAATGAACCACCTAATCCTAACCCTGTTTGGGTGGGAGAATGGTGGGTATGAATGTCTCATGGAAAAGTATTTGTACAAGGTGATGACTGAGCTGAATTGTAACATGTGAGAAAACTTATTCAGGTTGAGATGTGAAAGATAGAATTAAGAAGAACTTCCTAATCATAAGAAACAGTATGAACAAAAAGCAGCATGGCATATACAGAGTGCTACAGCAGTTTGATATTGTTGGAATATAATATACTTGGGAGGGAATAAAAAACACACACACACGCAAATGGTTGCAAATGACAAGGGAGGAAGAGACCACACTATGGGGAGTGTTTATTACATATTAACAAAGTATAATTAATAGTTTAAGACCTGGAATATCATGAAAGGTATGTTTTAGAAAAATGAAATAATCAAGTCAATTATTTAGAAAGTTACAAATAATACTTATTATTTATTGAATACATATTCTGTACCAGGAATTTAGCTAAAAGTATTAAACTCATCTTATTAAATTTTTACAATAACAATGAGAAAGCAGGGATCATTCTTCCTCTTTTACAGATAAGAAAAACTGAGGTTTTGAGATGTACAATATCTTGTCTATGGTCAAACAGATAGTCAATGCAGACCTAAGATTTAACCCCAAGGTTTTAGTTTCCAAAGTTGAAACTGTACCTGTCAAGAGCAGTACTGATAACTTATTCAGTTCAGGCAAAAATAGAGAAAAAGAACATTTCAGAGGCAATTGATCAGTACAAGAACTTATAAGGTCCTTAATTAAAGCAGTAGTAGTAAGTTTAGAGAAAATAATACAGATGTGAAAAACTATTTAGAAGATGAAATTGGCCATACTTGTTGATTGACTGCATGTAAAGAAATTTAGTTGACAGCAAGACAAACATTAAATTTCTCAGGTTTCTAGCTTACTAGTAAATGACTGGGAGAATAACATGCCATCGACTGTGATAGAGAATAAAGTATTGGAAAATTTCACTTATATGCAAATTGAATTTAAATTGCCTATCAGTTATACAGATGGAGGTTTTTTTTGTATATAATTGTGTAATTCCTAAGAAAAGCCTGACCTGGAGAATTTTATCTCAGTATTATCAGCATTTCAGTATTATCATGCAAACAAATAAATATTTATAGTGTAGAAAAATAGATTGAAAATGGAGTTGAATGAAATATTGGGGAGACAAAAAAGGGGGCAGAGAGAAAGAGAACTAGAAGCACATGTTATGTAGAAGTTAAGAAGTCAGTTAATTTCAAGAAACTGAAAACAATAATTTTCATTGAAAATTAGGTTATTTTACTTTAAAAAACCTGAAAAGATCAACGGTAATTTCAGTGAGAAGAGTTTTAATATAGTGGGATTGATCCCGGCTGAGGACTGAATGAAATATTTTTTTAAAAGTATGTATAACTTTTAGCCCTGGCTGGTGTGGCTCATTCGGATGGGTGTCATCCAATGCACTGAAATGTCAGCTCGATTCTGGGTCAGGGCACATGCCCAGGTTTCCAGCTCTATCCCCAGTAAGGAATGTGCAGGAGGCAGCTGATTGATGTTTTGCTCTCACATTGATGTTTTGCCTTCTCCCTTCCTCTCTCTTTAAAAATGAATTAAATTTTTCTTAAAAATTTAAGTATAATGTTTAAAGATTAAAATTTTAAGAAGTTTGCATAGAAGGGGAAATTTTAATATTACATGGAAACAGAGGGTCAAGAGCGGAGTTTTTGCTTCAAGGGTGTTAGGTATGTAATTTGAAGTTGTGGGAAAATTGAGCATGTTTGTGTAAGTAATAGAGCAGTGAGAGTAGAGATAAGAAGATTGAAGATAAAGAAGGGATAACAGAATTCTTATCTATAATATTTATTGTGGTAATTTTACATGTCCACAATTTCTTTGCTACTGTCCCATCAAGAAGTGGAGACTAATTATCTTCCTTTTTTCTAGGGGCTGAACTTAGTTATCTACTTTTAAAGAATAGAATGTGGTAGAAGGGATGCTATGCAATTTACATGGTAAGTTAAAACAACAACAACAACAACAAGGAATAGGTTTTTCCTGTCTCTCTTTTCTGAGATTTAGCTATTGAAACCCAGTTACCATGCTGTGATGAAGCCCATACCACATGAAGAGGACACCTGTAGGTGTTCTTACTGAGATGTCAACTAACAACCAGCATCAACTGCAAGACATCTGAATGAGAAAGCATGCAAGATGACCCAGCCACCTCTTGCTGAGTAAGAACAACTTAATGAATGTATTCAACCCTCAGAATTATGAAGTAATAATAATAATTGTTGTATTTAACTAAGTTAGGAGATGTTTATTATGTAATAATAGGATGCTAGAACATTTTTTGTGTACTTGCTATGTTAGTAAGGTATTTTGTTAAAGACTAGGAATATAAAGATTTTCAAGATCAGATCTATTCTCTCTGTCCTGAAAGTGGTTTAAATCTAATAAAAATTAATTTCATAATCCTATAATATGTGTACAATTTCAATAACTGCTCAATGGATGAGATGTTTTGAAACTCTTTAATGGGGGATAAATGGTGATGGAAGGAGACTTGACTTGGGGTGGTGAACACACAATCCTATCTAATAAAAGAGAAACATGGTAATTGGTGTACGATGGCTACCCTTCCCATTGGCTAATCAGGGTGATATGCAAATTAACTGCCAGCAAGATGGCAGCTGGCAGCCAGGCAGCTTGAAACTAACATGAGGCTTGCTTGCTTCAGTGACGGAGGACTCCAAAGTTCCCCGCCTGCTGCTGCAGGCTTCAGAGCTGCAACTCTAAGCAACTATGTAACAAATATAGAAGCTAAACAAAACCCCAGAAACCTGCTTTAGTCCGCCGGGCTTCAGCCAGCAGGATCACAACATTGTAAGCAAAGGCCAGAAACCAACTTTCAGCAGCAGAGGCCTAAGAGCTGGAGCCAAGCCTCAAAGCTAAAGCTGGCACAGAATGAAAAAAAGAAAAAAACAAAAAAAGGAGTGGTTGGGAGCTTCAGTCACCCCCAGCCTGAAAACAGCCCTCAGCCCCTCACCCAGACTGGCCAGGTACCCCAGTGGGGACCCCCACCCTGAAGGGTGTGTGACCAGCTGCAAACAGCCATCATCCCCTCACCCAGGCTGGCCAGGCACCCCAGTGAGGACCCCCACCCTGATCAAGGACATCCTTCAGGGCAAACCAGCTGGCACCCACCCGTGCACCAGGCCTCTACCCTATATAGTAAAAGGGTAATATGCATCCCAGCACCGGGATCAGCAGAGCCAAGAGGCCTCCGGGCACCGGGATCAGCGTGACAGGGGGCAGCGCCCAAACCCCCTGATCGCTCTGCGGCTCTGTGTGTGATAGGGGGTGGGGCCAAAACCTCCCTATCCACCCTGCTCTGTTCATGACAGGGGAAGGCGCCCCAACCCTCTGATCAGCCCTGCTCTGTGCCTGATAGGGGGGAGCTCCCCAAACCCCTGATCACCCTGTGGCTCTGTGTGTGACAGGGTGCGGCACCCCAACCCCCTGATCGGCCCTGCTCTGTGTGTGACAGGGTGCGGGGCCCTAACCCCCCTCCCCCCACGGGCCCTGCTCTGTGTGTGACAGGGTAGAGCCATAACCTCCCCATCAGCCCTGCCCTGAGTGTGACAGTGGCGGCGTCCCAACCCCCTGATTGGCCCTGCTCTGTGTGTGACAGGGTACAGAGCCCCACCCTCCTTGATGGGCCCTGCTCTGTGAGTGACAGGGGGCAGTGCCCCAACCCCCTGGTTGGCCCTGCTCTGTGCATGACAGGGGGTGGCGCCGCAACCTCCCCATCGACCCTTCCTTGAGTGTGACAGGGGACGGTGCCCCAATCCCCCATCGGCCCTACCCTGAGTGTGACTGAGGATGGTATCACAACCCCCGATCTCCCTGCTCTGTGCAAGACAGGGGCCGGCGCCCCAACTCCCCAATCGGCCCTGCTCTGAGCCCGACCAGGGGCTGCACCTAGGGATTGGGCCTGTCCTCTGCCACCCGGGAGCAGGCCTAAGCCAGCAGGTTGTTATCTCTCGAGGGGTCCCAGATTGCAAGAGGGCACAGGCCAGACTGAGGCACCCCCCTCCTCCCCCGAGTGCACAAATTTTTGTGCACCAGGCCTCTAGTACAATATAACAGATGATGTACTATAGAATTATACACTGGGAACCTATATAATTTTATTACCTAATATCACCCCAATAAATAACTCACAATAAAAAAATTAAAAAGTAAGTTTTTAATGGGACATTTGATCTTGTAGAGAGGCAAAGCAAAAATTCTTTACAGAACACTTTGGCTGAGATATAAAATTAGAAACAAAGGTAAGCTAAGTTAATAAAGAAGGATGGATGTTTCCTAGAGAAATTAACAACCTGTGCAGAGACTCAGTGGTAGGAGGGAACATGGCAATTATAGTCTAACTGAACAGTGTTCTTTGGGCACAACTGTGAATATTTTTCTCTTCTACACATCCAGCGTGGTTAGAGAGCAATTCAGTTCCTGAGTAGGGGTGGCTGGGGATTGAGAAAATGAGAGAGAGACATAGAGATGGAAGGAAAAAGCTGGGGCCGGGTGGGACCACTGTCCTCTGATGGAGAGACAGAAACCCAGAGCCAATACAGCGTGTTTATTTTATATAGCAAAAAAAACAGGAAGTTTTACTAAAAATCAAGACAAAGGGGATTATGTGCATTCTTGGGTGGGCCTGAGTCGTATTCATTCCTGGTGCTTGGCTGGATTTAAACAGCAAAACCCACCCCCTGGCACCTGGGTTGAAGGTCAAGCTGACAACACTCCTGCCTTTTGGCAAAGTGTGTTTTCAGGACATGGCTTTGCCAACACCACTGGATTCAGCTGACAATAACTAAAGAAATGCCCATGTGTCTTCCCAGGCGCTCTCTACACACAAAAAGAGTGAAGAAAGCAGGTAAGGCAAACTAAGACTAATAAGAATCTATTGGAAGAAAGTAAGTCAAAGGGCATAATACACTGTTATCATCATATCTATATTATGAAAATATCACCCTGGTTCCAGTATAAACAATTGACTGGAGAAAAGCAATAGTCACTGTAGATAGTCAAGCTATGAATATAATTTAAGTAATTCAAGCATAAAAGGATACCTTAGAATAGAGTAGTGGTGGTAGAAATGGGATGAAGTAGAAGGATATGTGATAAAGTTAAAATGAATTACATTTGGTGAAAAATTGTTATGAAAATTTTGAGGGATTAAGAGATATAAAGGATGACTTTCAGGATTCTGATTTGTAAAATCAGATCACTGGGATTGGCATTAGACGAGATAGGAACCACCAGAAGACTGTCAGTTCAGGGGAGTTAGTTCATAAATTAAAGTTTAAAAATATTAAGTTTGGGGTCTAATTAAGTAATCTAAGAGCATTTGTCAAGTAGACTGCTAAATATATTTAACTGTAGCTTAAGGTAGTGGTTTGGCATGTTGATATACATGTGTGAGACTTGTATATGTGGTATTTGAAGTTACAGATGGAGTTAAGGGAGTTTAGTAAAAAGTAGCAAAATAAAAAACCTTAAAAATTTGCCACTTTGGCTTACGGATTATTTTGAGCTGAAGGCAATTGAGAAGAAACAGATACAATAAACCTTTCCACCATTGCCTTATTTGTCTAAAAGCAGAACAGGGACTTGCATGTCCCTCCTCCCTTTCTACCAGGAATAACAAAGAATAATCTCCAGGGAAAATTTTAAACCCATATCAGTAAAGAAAGTATAAGCCTGCATAACAAACTATACTCTTGAGTACCCTGCTTTTCCCAGGAACCACCATATCCTGGCTTCCCCACTTCTTTGTTTCTTTTGTCTTTAGCTGAAGATGGAATTTAAACCAGAATTCTGAGCCACATTGGGGAGTTGCTCATTTTTCCCTGGGTATCTCCCATGTACATGTGGATGAAAAGTGGGCCACATAAGAAACCTGATAAGCTCAGTGAAGGCCTACATGGTGGGTCTTACACAAGAGACCTAAAGTAACCACATAGGATGGTCTGAAAATAAAACTTGTTAACTAAAATGAGTCATGATGAATAGTCATATCCTAGGCCTGTATCTTTCTTGACAAAGGTCAATCTTTACCTTAACTGAGCCTGTCTACTCTCTTTTTGCATCGTTGGAATTACAAAATAATTTCCTTTTTCTCAGATGCCTCAGGGCATAATTTCCCACCAGAGCACCAGACCATGAAACCCCTCATTGTTATCTTGTTCCTCATATACCATCTCTATGTGCTATAAATATAAATTAACTATCCTGTACCTACCAATGTAAAAGAAGTTTGTGTCTCTCCATTTCAGTCTTTATCCAATCGTAGTGATTTCCCCTCTTTGCTTTCTCTTGCCTCCCTAATTTGCCACCAATGAATTTCATGTAACCCTCCTTAAGCCTCCTTCTTTAACTGTAATATATTAAGTAAACTGTAAAACCGTGATTCCCTGGAGGACTTTCTCAGATTTTGAGATTTGCTCCCCAGCTATTAGCATTAGTTTGGCTCAAATAAACTCATAAAAATTCTCTAAAGGTTTGGATGTTTGTTATGTTGACATACACATGAGGCACACATGTTAATAAAATTCTGTGTTTTTTTTTCTCTTGTTAATCTGTCTTTTATTATAGGGCTCTCAGCCAAGAATTAAGAAGGGTAGAGGAAAAATTATTATTTTTTTTCTCTCCTACACTCGAGACAAAAAAAAAAAATGACACAAGAAGAGAGGCTAAGCCAGAGGTTGTGTAAATTCTAAAATATAATGACAATAGATGATAATAATTCCCCAAATTAAAAAAAAAAAGAAAGAAGTATCAGACAGATGATAGAAAATCTAAGACAATACTGTGCTAGAGAAGTCAGGGGAAAAGAAGTGTTTATAACAGAAGAGAATGATTAATAATATTTTGTTTAATAATGCTGGCAAGACAAATTAAGCAGGAACTGTTGTACAGTTCTTATTACAACAGTAAAAATAATTTGCTTTAAATAATTGAATCAGAAGGTAAGTGAATGAGACTTGAAAAATGATTGGGTATTCAGGAAATAGAAAGAGGGAGTACTAATAATTTTATTTAAAAATTAATACTAAAGGGGGGATTGAAATTGGGTTATGGGTGAAGCAAAATGGGGGATTCTAGTGAAGAATATAATTTTGTTTAACTTTTATTTATTTTTTTTAATGTAAGAAATTCACGTGTGTTTAAAAAACAATATGGAGCTTCTATCTTTGGCAGTATGAAAGATTACATACTCTGAAAGGCTTTGCCAATGAAAATAATTAAGATACTGCTTAAAATTTATTAAAACTATCTTTTTCAAATATGTGGCTGAGATGACATTCAGGTAAGAAAACTCCCCTGAAGGCTTCTGCTAAAGTTTCAAGGCCTTGAACTTTTGCTTTCATCTCATGCAGAGTATGGAAAACAGAAAATAAAGCCTAGGGCCCACGCATGATAGGAAATCATAAAGTTGAGATATGTTAATGGTGAACAGACAAATTATTGCCACACTGACTATTACTGACTGCTTCTGTGTGGGAGGCTAACCATGCCCCAGCATGGGGCCTTTGCATGTCAGGCAACTTCCAGGCTATTGACTCTGAGGAGGAACAATTTCAAGACAGGAGTCCAGGTGAAAGTGAGAATAATTTTATTAAAGCTTGTGACAGTGAGGCAAAGGAAGAGCCCCTGGAGACAGGATCAGGAGGTATGCCTGGGAGGAGTGCCCAATGCCCATTGCTTTCCTGTGTTCATGTCTTGTTGAGACTCTTAGAGTTTAGGAGAGAAGAAGAAAAGCACACACTTGAGGAAGGGGGCAGGGTAGGTATGCTCAAAGAAGAGCACTCAATGGTGTCCTTTGTCCTGAGGGTTTTATCTATTTTCTACAGGTGACAATTATAGGGGAGGTCCCAGGGGAAGACCTCAACAGGATAGTCATTAGATTTCCAGATGTGTTGTTTAGTATGCTGATGTATCAAAATGAGTATATAGTGGGATCAGGGGTTATTCTCGGGTTAGTTTCATTTTTATCTTGGATTAGTCTGGCTCTAATGAATATTTTTATAATGTAATTTATCTCCCTGACTAAAGTGATTCAAACCACCAGCTATTAGATATCTTTGGTTGGGGAGAATAGATTTAGACCATCTTTTCTTAGGTATCTTTGGTTAGGGAGGACAGAGTCTGGTGATTTATCAGTTGGCTCTTAATTGCTCAGACATTCTGGCTGTGTGTTCAACCATTTGTCTCAGTTTCCTCATTTCACTTCTCAGGGCATTTTTAAGAGTGGTTGTTTTGGTCATAAATTTATTATCTATGATATATGCACTACTAGCTACACAATTTATATGTTCCAGTATAAAATAAAAATATGATAACCCTGTTAAAAATTGCGAATTTTAAGACAGTAATGGCAAAGCATTAAAGCAGATATGGGACTCTATTAACCACTGGTCATCGACAACTGCCCAGGTCTCATAACCCATAAAGCTGGATGGTTTCACAGGGGAGTTTTAGCAAACATTCAAAAAAAGAACTAACACCAAACTCCTCAAAGTATTCAAAAAAATCCAACGGAAAAGAACACTTCCAAGCTCTTTTTATGGTGCCAACATTACCAGAAACCCAAAACCAGATAAAGACACTGCGAAAAAAAGAGAACTACCGGCCAATATCCCTGATGAACGAAGATGCTAAAATCATGAATAAAATTCTAGAAAATTGGATCCAGCAATATATTAAAAATATCATACACCATGACCAAGTGGAATTTATTCCAGAGATGCAAGGCTGGTACAATATTTGAAAATCAATAAATGTGATACCTCACATAAACAAATTGAAAGACAAAAATCACATGATCATATAAATAGATGCAGAAAAAGCATTCATCAAAATACAGCACTTTTTTATTGTTTAAAGTATTACATATGTCTCCTTTTCCCTAATTGACCCCTCCCCTGGCTACTCCCACCCCCCATGACAAGACCCCACTGCCCCAGGGTCTGTGCCCATTGGTTATGCTAATATGTATGGACACAAGTTCTTTGGTTGATCTCTAATCCCCCCCTTCCTTGCCTTCTCTCTGAGGTTGGATGGTCTTTTCAGTGTTCTTATCTATGGATCTATTTTTGTTCATCAGTTTATGTAGTGCAATATATCCTACATATGAGTGAGATCATGTGATGTTTATCTTTAGCCCACTGGCTTATTTTGTTTAGCATAATGCCCTCCAGTTCCATCCATGCTGTTGCAAAGGGTAAAAGTTTCTTCTTTTTTATAACAGTGTAATATTCCATTGTGTAGATATATACTGTTCTTTAATCCACTTATCTGCTAATGCACACTTAGGCTGTTTCCAAATCTTACTATTACAAATTGTGCTGCTACGAACATAGGGGTGCATATATCCTTTCTGATTGGTGTTTCTGGTTTCCTGGGATGTATTTCTAGAAGTGGGATTGCTGGGTCAAATGGGAATTCAATTTTTAACTTTTTGAGGAAACTCCATACTGTTTTCCACAGTGGCTTCACCAGTCTGCACTCCCACTAGCAGTGCACAAGGGTTCCTTTTACTCCACATCCTCACCAGCACTTGTCGTTTGTGGATTTGGTGCTGATAGCAATTCTGACAGATGTGAGATGGTACCTTATTATTGTTTTGATTTGCATCCCTTGGATGATTAGTGACTGCGTATATTTTCAAATGTATGTTGGTCTTCTGTATGTCCTCTTTTGAAAGGGTCTATTTAGATCCTTTGTCCATTTTTTTTTTATTGGATAGTTTATCTTCCTTTTGTTAAGTTGTATGAGTTCCCTGTAAATTTTTTAGATTAAAACCTTATGGGAGATAGCATTGGCAAATAGGTTCTCCCATGCAGTGGGCTTTCTTGTTGTATTGTTGATAGTTTCTTTTGCTGTGCAGAAGCTTTTTATTTTGATGTAGTCCTATTTGTTTATTTTCTCCTTAGTTTCCATTGCCCTAGGAGCTGTATCGGTAAAGATATTGCTATGGCATATGTCTGATATTTTTCTGCCTATGGAGTCTTCTAAGATTTTTATGGTTTCCTTTCTTACATTTAAGTCCTTTAACGATTTTGAGATTTTTTTTTGTGTGTATGGTATACGTTGGTGATCCAGTTTCATTTTTTTTTTTTTTTTTGGCCTGTACCTGACCAAATTTCCCAACACCATTTATTAAAGAGACTGTCTTGATTCCATTGTATGTTCTGGCCTCCTTTGTCAAATATTAATTGAGCATAATGGCTTGGGTTGATCTCTGCATTCTCTGTTGTGTTCCATTGGTCTGTATGTCCATTCTTGTGCCAGTACCAGGCAGTTTTGAGAACCGGGACTTTGTAATATAGCTTGCTATCTGGTATTGTGATCCCTCCAACTTTGTTCTTCTTTCTCCAGATTGCTGTGGCTATTTGGGGTCTTTTTTTTCTTTCCAGATGACTTTTTGGAGAGTTTGTTATAGGTCTGTGAAATATATGGTTAGTATTTTAATGGAGATTGCATTGAATCTATAAATTGTTTTGGGTAGTATGGATATTTTAATGATGTTGATTCTACCAATTCATGAACACAGTATGTTCTTCCATTTGTTCATGTCTTCCTCTATCTCTTTTTTCAATGTCCTGTAGTTATCCGAGTACAGGTATTTTACCTTTTTAGTTAAGTTTATTCCTAGGTATCTCAATTTTTTTGGTGCAATGGTAAATGGGATTGTTTTTTTTGTTTTGTTTTGTTGTATATTTTTTTCTCTCTGTGAGTTTATTATTGATGTATAAAAAAGCCATAGATTTCTGAGTGTTAATTTTGTAACCCGCTACATTGTCAAATTGATTTATTAAGTATAGTAGTTTTTATATGGAGTCTTTGGGTTTTTGTTTTTTATGTACAATATTATGTGATCTGCAAATAATGACAGTTTTAGTTCTTCTTTTCCAATTTGGATGCCTTTTATTTCTTTTTCTTGTCTGATCACTATGGCTAGCACTTCCAGTACTATGTCAAACAGGAGTGGTGAAAGTGGGAATCCCTGTCTTGTTCCTGTTCTTAGAGGAAATGGTTTTATTTTCTGCCCATTGAGTATGATGTTGGCTGTAGTTTTGTCATGTAAAGCTTTTATTATGTTGAGGTATGATCCCTCTATTCCCACTTTGCTAAGAGTTTTTATCAAGAAAGGGTGTTGGATTTTGTCAAATGGCTTTTCTGTATCAATTGATATGATTATGTGATTTTTGTCTCTCAATTTGTTTATGTGATGTATCAAATTTATTGACTTGTGGATATTGTACCATCCAACCCACGGGATAAATCCCACTTGGTCATGGTGTATAATCTTTCTAATGTACTTCTGGATCAGATTTACTAGAATTTTGTTGAGGATTTTAGCATCTATGTTCATCAAGAATATTGTCCTGTAGTTCTCTTTCTTTGGGGTGTCTTTATCTGGTTTTGGAATTAGGGTAATGCTGGTTTCATACAAAGAGCTGGAAGTGTGCCTTCCTCTTGAATTTTTTGGAATAGTCTGAGGAGGATAGATTTCAGTTCTTCTTTGAATGCTTGGTAGAACTCCCCTGTAAAGCCATCTGGACCAGGGTTTTTGTTTTCTGGGAGCTTTTTGATTACTGCTTTAATTTTTTCAGTAAAATATTGATAAAAAAGAATGTAGAACACTTATCCAAAAAAACCAAAAGGTTAAAATAATAATAAATAGTAAAATAAAGAATAAAAGACGAAAAAAATTTATTTTCTTAAGTAAAAGATAAAAAAATAAAAGTGAAGTAGTGAACTGTCGTTTGCTTCACCTGAGTTTTAATGTCCCATGGTGCTGGTTTCAGACCCCTCTCTACTGTTCTGTCTGCCACATCTCAGTTTCCTGTCAGGTAGTCAGCATAGTGTTGAAGTTCCCAGGGATCCACTGCTCCTCTGTGTCAGAAGCCACAGCCTTGCTTTCAGGCAGGGTGAATCAATCTGCCCACTTTGCTTTTCGTCTTGCTTTCAGTTGTATTTACACAAGCGTCTATCTCTGACATGGATTCTAGGTGGCAGCGTTTCTGTATTAGTTTCTGGGACCAAATGGTTTCTGAACCCAGTCTCAGAGGGCTCCCTGGAGGCATCTAGAATCTTTGTTTCCCTGTGGAGCTCAAGGCTGGGTGTGGGTGTGCTTCTATAAGGGGCCTGGTCTTCAGGAGAAAAATGTCTGTTCAGGGTTGGAGGGATGGTACTGTCTCAGAGCTGGCTTCCTGGTCGCCTCTTTTATTTTGCTCCCCAGGTTCCAAAAAACCACCTTCCCCTGCACCACAGCCTCAGTGAGTGTTTGCAATTGAAAGATCCTATGCACTGGGCTTAGCAAGTAAAATCAAGGAAAATATAAAGACAGAGCACCCACGCAGCTGCACATCTCTTCACCCCCTCCCCGCCTCCCCCACTCCCACTCCCACAGTGCACCGAAGGTGCAGAACTTTAGGCTTCCTTTCTGGGCACAGCTTCCCATGGCTGTGGACTAAGATCTAGAGTCTTTGGCTGCCAGCAGCCCTGTGGACCCCCTTCCAGAGTCGAGTGCTATACCTGTCCCTAAGGGATGCAGATTTCGTGCAGGGCAGTGTCCCTCTGAGACTCTAGTTCTGGCTGCACGTGTTTATCCCTCCATCCCTGGATCCCAAATCCCATCTCTCTCCAGGAGACCTCTGACTTATCAGTCCACAGATTGCCTCACCAGCTGTGTTTAATTCGCAAATTCTGGGTAGATGTTATTCGATTCAGCTGTTTCTTCTATCTGCTCTGTGAGAAGGCACAGGACCTGTCTGCCTATTCGGTTGCCATTTTGTCTCCCCCTAGACTAAATTTATAGGAGCCCATGGCCGGGGAGGCTGGAGTCTCGGTGTTTGTGGGTTCATGGCCAAGGCAGCTGGTCCCTGGCCAGTGTGCCTGTATGGTTCCAGGTGGTGTCCGAGGTCTCCCTGGATGGAGGTTAGTCTGGGCTCCCAGTAACAGCTACTCTCCCCTTCAAGATTGTGTGGTCTCTGTGGCAGAGCCGGCCACCCCAGGAGAGATTGCAGCGGTAATAGAGGCTGCCTGGTCAATCCCCAACAGTCCTGCAGAATATAACTGTCCTTCACTCACACATACACACAGGCCCCACATATCCACGCACTCTCCTTTCAGTTCCTCACTCACTCACACTCTCTCCCTCACTGATGTCCTGTCAGCCACCATTTTGGATCTCCCAACATCCACTTTGATAAAAACTCTCAGCAAACCAGAAATAGAGGGAGCATATTTCAACATGAAAAAGGCCATATATGAGAAACCTACAGTGCACATCATACTCAATGGGCAGAAAGTAAAACCATTTCCCCTTAAAACAGGATCAAGACAGGAATGTCCGCTTTCACCAGTCTATTCAATGTAGTACTGGAAGTCCTAGCCATAGCAACCAGACAAGAAGAAATAAAAGGCATCCAAATTGTAAAGGAGAAAGTAAAACACTCATTATTTGCAGATGACAGGCTATTGTACATAGAAGACCACAAAGCCTCCATTAAAAACTACTATACTTAATAAATGAATTCAGCAATGTAGCAGAATTCAAAATTAACACCCCAAAATTGATGGCTTTTTTATACACCAATAATAAATTCTCAGAAAGAGAAAGTAAACAAACAATCTCATTTATGAATGCAACAAAATATTAAGATACTTAGGAATAAACTTAAATGAGGAGGCAAAAGACCTGTACTCAGAAAACTAGAGGACATTGAAAAAAGAGATAGAAAAAGATATAAAGAAGTGCAAGAATATTCTCTGTTCACAAATGGGTAGAATCAACATTATTAAAATGCCCATACTACCCAAGGCAATTGACAGATTCAATTCATATTAAAATGCCAACAGTATATTTCAAAAATCTAGAACAAATACTCCAAATATTTATATGGAATTAAAAAAAAAAAAAGACCCGAATAGCTGCAGCAAGACAGTCTCTTCAATAAATGGTGTTGGGAAAACTGTACAGATACATGCAAAAAAAATGGAACTAGACCGCCAACTTACACCAAACATAAGAAGAAACTTAAAAAGGATAAAAGGATAGGAGAAAGAAGATGGCGGCGATATAGGCAGACGCGTCCCAGGTCGTGACCCGGAGCAAATGGAATGAGCAGCTGAAACTAATAACACACACTCCGAATTGGCAAAATTGCTCAGCTGGTGAGACGGTTTGCAGCCGGGAAGGGCAGAACTCCCCTGGAAAGGTAAAAAAAAAACAAAAAAAAAAGAAACAAACAAACAAAAACAAACAAACAAACAAACAAAAAACAAAAAACAGAGATTTGAGCAGGAAAGTTTCCCAGACCTCTGAGCCCAGAGGGTCGGAGGGAGACCGAGTGGCAGACAGCCGCGTCCCTTGGGACAGGCACAGCCCCTGACTGGGGAAAGGAGATCCGAGGGATTCCTGGCGCCGCCGGGGGATTTGAGAGCTGGGTTCTGTGATCACGGAGGACTGAGCCTAAAGGGGGCAGCCTGAAGAGCTGACCTGACCGTGCAGTGCCCGTAAAAGAAGAGTTTACAGAAACCAAGCCTTCCCCGTTTCCACGGCTGGCGTTTGTTTGTTCTCGCCGAAACCTGTTCATGGGACATTTCGGATACGGACACTCACCTGTGCTGAAGAGAGGGAGAGGGTACGGAGGAGTGGAATCCGGGGAGAGACTGAGGAGAGAGGGGGGACCAGGAGACGTGGCAGCAAATTGAGTGCTGAGACGCCCCTCAGCCCAGGACTGGGGCAGCCATTCTCTCCAGAGAGTGAGACTCCTCCTCCCAGCCCCCAGGCAAGGAGAACAGCCACACTCAGATTCCACCCTGAAGGAGATCAAGGATTAAAATAATCTGATCAGCCCCTGGGAGTTAACAGGGTCTGGCCTATAGAGGGATTTTCAATGCCATATAGCCTCAGAGGCCAACCCCAGAACACTGCCACCCAGAGGCTGAGCCACAAACTGACTCTTTGCTAAACACAAAATAAGGCAGCCTGGGAAACAAATATGGTCTGCTTTAAAATAAAGACTGTGGTTTATAAAACAGAGGAACAGTGTATCGCAGGGAAACTCAACACTCTCCTGAATACCTGGTAGGACTAAAGGTGAGCCAGACTGAAGAATAGAAGAACCGAAGGACCTTCACTACTGCGATTTTTTTTTCTTTTTTCACCTTTTAAATAAGAAACCAATTTTTCCCCCTTTTATTTCTTTTTTTCTTTTTTCTTCTTTTTTTCCCTCTTTTTCCATCACCTGATTTTACCCTTTTAATTACTACCTTCTTATTTTTAACAAGTATTATTACTGCTACCATTGTACCATCTTTTAAAGTGCCATTTTATTTTCCCTTTATTTTATTTTGGGTTAGTGTTCTCCATTCCATTTTTATTGTTATATTATTGGTTGTTTCTAGTTTGCATCCAACAGGGAGCTGTTGCTTGAATTTGCTGAGATTAGTGGCGGTTCTATAGGAGTATTCTCCTCATATAAAAAGTCTCTTCCCCTCTTCCACTTCATTCTCTCTTTTCGTTCTTTTTTTTCTTTTCTTTTCTTGCTTTTATTTTCCCCCCTTCTTTTTCCCAATTTCATTTTTGCACTCCTTTTTTTGCTCCATACTTTTCTTTTTTCTCTTTTATCTTTTTCTTTTTCTTCTTCCTATCCCCTAATTCTCTTAATTCGGGTGGTCACCTTTATTTGGGGTTATTAATATCGTGAATATATTTGTGTTTAGTGCCTGGTACGTGGTGCCTTGTTGTGTTGTATTTTGTTCCCTTAAATCAACGCAGCAGATCCAAGCAACAGCAACTTCCTGAGCACAATACCCTCTGCTAAGGAACAGCAGCTGCAAGTGAAACCGCCCCCCACCAGCCAGAAGAGCCACCACAGCTGTGAACAGCACCCACCATAGGAGCTGCTGCCAACTGAAGAGCAGCTGCTACCGCAACTGCCCAAAGAACAACCACAGACCAAGGACTCACTGCCACCCAGGGAGCAGCCACTGAACAACTCAATGTCTAGATATGTCAGTGAGATCAAACATGGGTAGACAAAGAAACCCCTAAAGGAAAGAGAAGGAGGACTCTCCAGAAAAACAGCTAAGTAATACAGAGGCATGCAACATGACAGAAAAAGAATTCAGAATAAGGGTCCTAGAGTGCATAAACCGAATGGAGGGAAAAATCGACAACCTCTACAAGAAGCTAGAAGAAACAGATGAAAAAGTCAACAACTTAAGCAAGACCCAAGAAGAAATGAAGAGTGATATAGCTGCAATAAAAAAGACCATTGAAAGTATCAACAATAGACTAGGAGAAGCGGAGGACCGAATTAGTGAATTAGAAGACAAGGAAGCAAAACACACCCAATATGAACTGCAATTGGAGAAAAAAATTAAAAGACAGGAGGAGAGCCTAAGGGAGCTTTGGGACAACATGAAACGAAACAACATATGAATAATAGGGGTACCAGAACAACAGAAAGATGAACAAAGATTAGAAAACCTATTCGAAGAAATAATATCAGAAAACTTCCCTGAGATGGGGAAGAAAAAATTCACACAAGCCCAGAGAGTCCCAAACAAGGTGAACCCGAAAAGACCTACACCAAGATACATCATAATTACCATGGCAAATGTTCAGGACAAAGAGAAAATCTTACAGGCCGCAAGAGAGAGACAGAAAGTCACATACAAGAGATCTCCCATTAGGTTATCAAATGATTTCTCAACAGAAACACATCAGGCCAGAAAAGAATGGACAGAAATTTACAAAGTGATGCAAAGCAAAGGACTGAATCCAAGAATACTCTATCCAGCAAGACTGTCATTCAAACTTGAAGGGAAAATAAGAAGCTTCACTGAAAAAAAAGGCTAAGGGAGTTTATCACCACCAAGCCAGCAATGCAAGGAATGCTAAAGGGTCTGGTATAAAAAGAAGAAATAAAAAGCTCCGAAAGAAAACAGCCACAAAAAAAAAAAAAAAAAAAAGAAATGGCTACAATCAAGTACCTTTCAATAACAACTTTAAACGTAAACGGACTAAATGCTCCAACCAAAAGACATGAAGTGGCTGAAAGGATTAAAAAACATGACCCATATATCTGCTGTCTACAAGAAACCCACCTCATTACAAGGGACTCACACAGACAGAAAGTGAGAGGATAGAAAAATATCTTTCAGGCAAATGGAAAGGAAAACAAAGCTGGGGTAGCAATACTTATATCAGACAAAATAGACCTCAAAGTGAAGGCCATAACAAGAGATAGGGAAGGCCACTTCATAATACTAAAGGGATCAATACAACAAGAAGATATAACCCTGGTAAACATATATGCACCCAATGCAGGAGCACCCAAATTTATAAAAAAAAAAAAAAAACTCCTGGAAGATATCAAAGGAGAGATCGACAACAATACAATAATAGTAGGGGACTTTAATACACCACTGAGAGCACTGTATAAGTCCTATAGACAAACAATCAGCAAAGATACAGCAATCCTAAATGACTCACTTGATCAGATGGACTTAATAGACATCTTCAGAACGCTTCACCCCAAAGCCAGGCAATATACGTTCTTCTCAAGTGCTCATGGGACATATTCAAAAATAGACCACATATTGGGTCACAAGCAAAGTATCCCCAAATTCAAGAAGATTGAAATCACAAAAAGCATCTTCGCAGACCACGATGGCATAATATTAGAAATAAACTACAATAAAAACAACCCAAAATACTCAAACACCTGGAAGCTGAATAGCATGCTATTAAATATTGATTGGGTTACCAATGAGATCAAAGAAGAAATTAAAAACATCCTGGAAACTAATGATAATGAAAACACAACAATCCAAAACCTATGGGACACAATGAAAGCAGTCCTGAGAGGGAAGTTTATAGCTCTACAGGCCTATCTCAAAAAACAAGAAAAAATGGTAGTAAATCATCTAACTCTATAACTCAAAGATTTAGAAAGAGAGCAACAAGAAAACCCCAGAGTGAGCAGAAGAAAGGAGATACTAAAGATTAGAGCAGAAATAAAAGACATAGAGAACAAAAAAGCAATACAGAAAATCAATGAAACCAAGAGCTGGTTCTTTGAAAGGATAAACAAGATTGATAAACCCGTAGCCAGACTCACCAAGAAGTAAAGAGAGAGGACCCAAATAAACAAAATCAGAAACGATAGAGGCGAAATAACAACAGACCCCACAGAAATACAAATGATTGTTAAATAATACTATGGACAGCTTTACTCCAACAAACTAGACAACCTGGAGGACATGGACAAATTCCTAGAAAAATACAACATCCCAAAACTCAATCAGGAAGAATCTAAAAATCTCAACAGGCCAATAACTACGGAAGAAATTGAAGCAGTCATCAAAAGCTTCCATCAAACAAAAGCCCAGGACCAGACGGCTTCACAGGGGAGTTTTACCAAACATTCAAGGAAGAACTAAAACCTATCCTCCTCAGACTACTACAAAAAATTCAAGAGGAAGGAACACTTCCAAGCTCATTCTATGAAGCCAGCATCACCCTAATACCAAACCAGGTAAAGACAACACAATGAAAGAGAATTACAGGCCAATATCCCTCATGAACATAGATGCCAAAATCCTCAACAAAATCTTAGCAAATCGGATCCAGCAGTACATCAGAAAGATCATACACCATGACCAAGTAGGATTTATCCTAGGGATGCAAGTATGGTACAATATCCGCAAATCAATAAACATGATACATCACATAAACAAATTGAAAGAAAAAAACCACATGGACAAATCAATTGATGCAGAAAAAGCATTTGACAAAATTCAACACCCATTTTTGATAAAAACTCTCAGTAAGGCGGGAGTAGAAGGATCATACCTCAACATAATAAAAGCCATATATGACAGGCCCACAGCCAGCATCATACTCAATGGACAAATACTAACACCATTTCCCCTAAGAACAGGAACAAGACAGGGATGCCCCCTCTCACCACTCCTGTTCAACATAGTACTAGAAGTGTTAGCCATTGCAATTAGGCAAGAAGAAGAAATAAAAGACATCCAAATTGGAAAAGAGGAAGTAAAACTGTCCTTATTTGCAGACGACATGATATTATACATGCAAAACCCTAGAGACTCCATCAAAAAGCTACTAGACTTAATACATGAATTTGGTAATGTAGCAGGATACAAAATTAACCCCATGAAATCTGAGGCATTTCTATACACCAATAGTGAACTTTCAGAAAGAGAGATTATAAAAACAATCCCGTTTACCATCGCATCAAAAAAATTAAGCTACCCAGGAATAAACTTAACTAAAGAGGTAAAAGACCTCTACTCAGAAAACTACTGGACGTTGAAAAAATAGATAGAGGAAGACATAAACAGATGGAAGAACATACCATGTTCATGGATTGGTAGAATCAACATCATTAAAATTTCCATACTACCCAAAGCAATCTATAAATTCAACCCACTTCCCATTAAAATACCAACAGCATACTTCATAGATCTAGAACGAACTCTCCAAAAATTCATCTGGAATAAAAAAAGACCCCGAATAGCTGCAGCAATCCTGAAAAAGAACAAAGTAGGTGGGATCTCAATACCAGATATCAAGATGTATTACAAAGCCACTCTTCTCAAAACTGCCTGGTACTGGCACAAGATAGGCATATAGATCAATGGAATAGAATAGAGAGCCCAGAAATTGGCTTGAACCAATATGCTCAATTAATATTTGACAAAGGAGGCAAGAACATACAATGCAGCCAAGATAGTCTCTTCAATAAATGATGCTGGGAAAATTGGACAGATATATGCAAGAAAATTAAACTAGACCACCAACTTACACCATATACAAAAATAAACTAAAAATGGATAAAGGACTTAAATGTACGACACGATACCATACAAATTCTAGAGAAATCCAAAGGCAACAAAATCTCCGACATATGCCGAAGCAATTTCTTCACTGATACAGCTCCTAGGACACTTGAAACTAAAGAGAAAATGAACAAATGGGACTACATCAAAATAAAAAGCTTCTGCACAGCAAAAGAAACCATCAACAAAACAACGAGAAAACCCACTGTGTGGGAAAACATATTTGCCAATTTCATATCTGATAAGGACCTAATCTCCAAAATTGATAGGGAACTCACACAACTTAACAAAAGGAAGATAAACAATCCAATCAAAAAATGGGCAAAGGATCTAAATAGACACCTTTCAAAAGAGGACATTCAGAAAGCCAAGAGACATATGAAAGCATGCTCAAAGTCACTAATCATCGGAGAGATGCAAATCAAAACAACAATGAGGTACCATCTCACACCTGTCAGACTGGCTATCATCAACAAATCAACAAACGACAAGTGCTGGGGAGGATTTGGAGAAAAAGGAACCCTCGTGCACTGCTGTTGGGAATGCAGACTGGTGCAGCCACTATGGAAGACAGTATGGAGTTTCCTCAAAAAACTACAGATGGAACTCCCATTTGACTCTGTGATCCCACTTCTAGGAATATATCCCAAGAAACCAGAAACACCAATCAGAAAGGATATATGCACCCCTATGTTCATAGCAGCACAATTCACCATGGCTAAGATCAGGAAACAGCCTAAGTGCCCATCAGTAGATGAATGGATTAGAAAACTCTGGTACATCTACACAATGGAATACTATGCTGCTCTAAAAAGGAAGGAACTCTTACCATTTGCAACGGCATGGATGGAACTGGAGAGCATTATGTTAAGTGAAATAAGCCAGTCAATGAAGGAAAAATTCCACATGATCTCACTTATTCATGGATAATTGAGACCATTATAAACTTTTGAACAATAATAGATACAGAAGCAGAGCTGCCTCAAACAGATTGTCAAACTGTAGCGGGAAGGCCGGGGAGGGTTGGGGGGCGCGAGGTAGGGGGGTAAGACATCAACTAAAGGACTTGTATGCATGCATATAAGCATAACCAATGGACATAAGACACTGGGGGATAGGGGAGGCTAGGGGACTGTCTAGGGCAGGGGGAAAAAATGGAGACATATCTAATACCCTTTGTAATAAAAAAAATAAAAAATAAATGAATAAAAGATTTAAATGTAAGTTGTGAAACCATAAAAATCCTAGAAGGAACCATAAGCAGCAAAATCTCAGACATCTCTTGTAGCAATATGTTTACAGATACATCTCTTAGGGCACAGGAAACTAAGGAGAAAATAAACAAATGGGACTACATGGAAATAAAAAAGTTTCTGCACAGTAAAAGAAACCATCAACAAAACAAAAAGGGAACCTACTGCACAGGAGAACATATTTGGCAATGATACATCTGATTAAGGGTCAATATCCAAAATATATAAGGAACTCATACAACTTAACAGAAGGAAGACAAACAATCCTATTAAAAAATAGGCAAAGGCCCTACCTGGTTTTGCTCAGTGGATACAGGGTCAGCCTGAGAACTAAAGGGTCCTGGGTTTGATTCCAGTTAAGGGCACATGCCAGGTTTGTGGGCTTGATCCCCAGTAGGGAGCATGGGCAAAAGACCTAAATAGACACTTCACCAAATTAAACATACAGATGGCCAAGAGACATGAAAAAATGCTCAAATTAGAGAGATGCAAATTAAAATGACAATGCGGTATCATCTCACACATGTTAGAATGGCTACTATCAACAAATCAACCAATGTTAAGTGCTGGCCAGGATGTGGAGAAAAGGGAACCCTAATACACGGCTGGTGGGTATGCAGAGTAGTGCAGCCATTATAGAAAATGGTATAAGGTTCCTTTAAAAGCCGAAACTGGTTTGGCTCAGTGGATAGAGTGTCGGCCTGCGGACTGAAGGGTCCCAGGTTCGATTCCGGTCAAGGGCATGTACCTTGGTTGCGGGCATATCCCCAGCGGGAGATGTGCAGGAGGCAGCTGATCGATGTTTCTCTCTCATCAATGTTTCTAACTCTCTATCCCTCTCCCTTCCTCTCTGTAAAAAATCAATAAAATATATTTAAAAATAAAGGTTCCTTAAAAAAATAAATATGGAACTTCCATTTGACCCAGTAATCCCATTTCTAGGGATATATCCTAAGAAACCCAACATGCCAATCAGAATGAATGTATGCATCCTTTTGTTCATAGCAGCACAATTTACAATAGCTAAAATCTGGGAACAGCCCAAGTGCCCATCAGTCTATGAGTGAATTAAAAAATTGTGGTACTTTTATACCATGGAATACTATGCAGCAGTAAAAAAGAAGAATCTCTTACCCTTTGAGACAGCATGGGGGGACCTGGAGAGTATAATGCTAAGTGAAATAAGTCAGTCAGAGAAAGACAAGTATCACATGATCTCACTCATATGTGGAATTAAGTTACAAAATAAACTGATAAACAGAGCATATCTAGAGACATGGAAGCAATGAACAGAGTGTGGAATCTCAGAGGAAGGTGGAGAGGGTGGTTGGGTGATAGGAAATGAATTAAGGACCTTGTATGCATATATGCATGGTCGATGGACACAGACAATGAGGTGGTGAGGGCCTGGGGCAGGGGGTGGAGGCAGGTTGGAGGGGGTTAATGGGGGAAAAAGGGGGACATATGTAATACTTCCAAAAATAATGAATTATTTTAAAAAAATGAATAAGTAAACAAATGGGACTACCCACCAAAACAAACAAAACCACTGAAGGCAACAACAAAAATAGAATTAGTTACACATCATCAATGAATGAATGAATTAATGAATAAATAAATGTAAATAAATAAACCAATTCATTAAAATATACTTAAAAATAAAAGTTAAATCTTCAAATAAGAACATTGTTAAAGGTAGGAACATATTTTACAGAAGATGTGCATTCAGTTTATGGGAAATTATAAAATGTATTAAATATACTGGTAATATCAAAGTAAATGGAGAGTGATGACATGTTTGGAAATAACAGAACAATATTTCTCCAAATATAATCAGATTCATTGCAAATAGAATCATAATCCCAAAATAGCTTTAGTACTTGACAAGTTGGTCTTAAATGTTTATGAATGTCTAAGTCCAAGATATTTTTAGAAAAAAAAAAGGGGAGGGTTTGGATTACCAGATAGTAGTTGTATGCTAAACTTATTAGAATTAGGAAATATGGTATTGTCATAATAATAGTAGAGTCAAAGAAGTTCAATGTAGATGAGTAGAGATATAATGGACACCTCTTTAAATGGGGGCAATTGCTTATGTGATGGAGAAGAGAATTTGGTCTCTATTTTATATCTTAGAAAATTCAATTTAAGGAGGTGTAATGACAGATGTGAAAGGCAAATATACAGGGTGGGGCAAAAGTAGGTTTACATTTGTTCATTTGAAAAATAATACAACATTAATAAATAATAATACAAGAATAAATTTTGTGTTGCACATACAACTGTAAACCTCCTTTTGCCCCACCCTATATATACCACTTTTACAAGACAGAGTAATAAAAATATATACTTAAGACCTGCATATGGGGCAGATTTCCTTAAAAAGGTTGATGATGGAACAAAATAGTAGAGCAGAAAACTCCAGGCCCTCTCTCCCCTGACAAAAACACAAAATAAACAACATAGGCACCAAAATAGCTTTGTGAGAACTCTATTAACCAGTTAAGAAGCTGCAGCAACAAACAAATGCATAAGCAAGAAAAAGCCACACTTAAAATGATAGGACATTTTGCAATGTTTTTGCTTACCTTGCCACAATCCATCTCTTAATTACCAGCTCCTCCTCTGGGACAAAAGGGGGAAAAATAGAACTTAAAACTCTTTATGTACAAGGTAGTATTGTTACTGGACAGGGACTGTGCCAGAGTCAGTCTGCTTCAGGCTGGCCTATAGTATGTGGATTCTTGACTTCGTGTAGGAAAGGTTTCACACATGTCCAGATGGGTTTGAGAGTATGTTTATTAATGTCAGGGACAATGAAACAAAGGAGGGAATTAGGGTAGAGGAAACAACAGGAGAGAGCCCAGGCGCTGCTCTGCATTGGCTCTCTAGCAATGTTATAGGAAAGAAGTGAGCCAAGGTGGGGCTGCTGTTAGCTCACTAGCCAAGTCAGAGAAAAAGGGGACCTTGGATACAGAGTCAGGGGGTAAGCTGCTGCTACCCATGATTTCCCTGGTTGTAAGTCTTCCAGGGACCCTTATAGTTCAGGAAGAAATAAACAGTTCATGCACGGGAAGGAGGATGGGCATTCTAGAGCAAGCCTGCAGGGAATCTCTGTCCTGAATACTTTTTAATTATTTTTTTATTGATTAAGGTATTACAAATGTGTCTTTATCGCACCATTGTCCCCTCATCCTCCCAGTCTAGCACTCACCTTCACCCCTGTTGTCTGAGTCCATCGCTTATGCTTATATGCATGCATACAAATCCATTGGTTGATCTCTCCCCCTCACTCCCACCCTCCCCTACCTTCCGAGGTTTGAGCATCTGATCGATGCTTCTCTGTCTCTAGATCTGTTTTTGTTCATCAGTTTATCTTGTTCATTATAATCCACAATAGAGTGAGATCATGTGATATTTATCTTTCCCTGACTGACTTATTTCACTTAGCATAATGCTCTCCAGCTCCATTCATGCTGTTGCAAATGGTAGGAGTTCCTTCCTTTTTACTGGGGCATAGTATTCCATTGCAAAGATGTGCCAAAGTTTTTCAATCCATTCATCTGCTGAATGGGTACTTAGGCTGATTCCAAATCTTAGCTATTGTAAATTGTGTTGCTATGAACATAGGGGTGCATATATCCTTTCTGATTGGTGTTTCTGGTTTCTTGGGATATATTCCTAGAAGTGGGATCACTGGGTCAAATGGGAGTTTCATTTTTTTTTTTTTTGTGGAAACTCCATACTGTCTTCCATAGTGGCTGCATCAGTCTGCATTCCCAACAGCAGTGCACGAGGGTTCCTTTTTCTCCAAATCCTCCCCAGCATTTGTCATTTGTTGATTAGTTGATGATAGCCATTCTGACAGGTGTGAGATGGTACCACATTGTTTTGATTTGCATCTCTCAGATGATTAGTGACTTTGAGCATGTTTTCATATGTCTCTTGGCCTTCCTTATGTCTTCTTTCAAAAAGTATCTATTTAGGTCCATTGCCCATTTTTTTATTGGGTTGTTTGTCTTCCTTTTGTTAAGTTGCATGAGTTTCCTGTAAATGTTCTAGATTAAACCCTTATCAGCGATAACATTGGCAAATATGTTCTCCCATGCAGTGGGCTTTCTTGTTGTTTGGTTGATGGATTCTTTTTCTGTGCAGAAGCTTTTTATTTTGATGTAGTCACATTTGTTTATTTTCTCTTTAGTTTCCATTGCCCTAGAAGCAGTATCAGTGCAGAAATTGCTTTGGCATATGTCAGAGAATTAGCTGCCTGTGGATTCCTCTAGTATTTTTATGGTTTCCTGTCTTATGTTTAAGTCCTTTATCCATTTTGAGTTTAATTTTTTGTGTGGTGTAAGTTGGAGATCTCCTTTCTTTTTTTGGCATGTGTCCCTACAATTTCCCTACCATTTATTGAAAAGACTGTCTTTACTCCATTGTATGTTCATGCCTCCTTTGTCAGATATTAATTGAGCATAGTATTTTCGGTCGATATCTGGATTCTCTATTCTATTCCATTGGTCTATATGTCTGTTCTTGTGCCAGTACCAGGCTGTTTTGAGAACAGTGGCTTTGTAATACAGCTTGAAATCTGATATTGAAATCCCACTTACTTTTTTCTTCTTTGTCAGGATCGCTGCAGCTATTCGGGGTCTTTTTTTATTCCAGATGAATTTTTGGAGAGTTCTTTCTAGATCTGTGAAATATGCCGTTGGTACTTTAATGGGGAGTGCATTGAATCTATAGATTGCCTTGGGTAGTGAGGACATTTTAATGATGTTGATTCTACCAATCCATGAACATGGTATGTTCTTCCATCAGTTTATGTCTTCCTCTATCGCTTTTTTCAACGTCTGTAGTTTTCCGCATATAGGTCTTTTACCTCCTTAGTTAAGTTTATTCCTAGTACCTTAATTTTTTGGTGCGATGGTAAATGAGATTGCTTTTTTAGTCTCTCTTTCTGTAAGTTCACTATTGGTGTATAGAAATGCGATATTTTTCTTGGTGTTAATTTTGTATCCTGATACATTGCCGAATTCATTTATTAAGTCTAATGATTTTTTGATGGAGCCTTTAAGGTTTTCTATATAGAGTATCATGTCATCTGCGAATAAGGACAGTTTTACTTCTTCTTTTCCAATTTGGATGCCTTTTATTTCTTCTTCTTGTCTAATCACAATGACTAATACTTCCAGTACTATGTCAAACAGGAGTGGTGAGAGTGGGCATCCGTGTATTTTTCCTGTACTTAGGGGAAATGGTTTTAGTTTTTGCCCAATGAGTATGATGCTGGCTGTGGGTTTGTCATATATGGCTTTTATTATGTTGATGTATGATCCTTCTCTTCCCACCTTGCTGAGAATTTTTATCAAAAATGGGTGTTGGATTTTGTCAAATGGTTTTTCTGCATCAATTGATATGACCATGTGGTTTTTATTCCTCAATTGGCTTATGTGATGTATCATGTTTATTGATTTGCGGATATTGTACCATTCTTGCACCCCTGGGATAAATCCTATTTGGCCATGGTCTATGCTCTTTCTGATGTACTGCTGGATCCGATTTGCTTGAATTTTGTTGAGGACTTTGGCATGTATGTTCATGAGGGATATTGGCCTGTAATTCTCTTTTATTGTGTTATCTTTATCTGGTTTTGGTATTAGGGTGATGGTGGCTTCATAGAACGAGCTTGGAAGTGTTCCTTCCTCTTGAATTTTTTGGAATAGTCTGAGGAGAATAGGTTTTAGTTCTTCCTTGAATGTTTGGTAAAACTCCTCTGTGAAGCAATCCGGTCCTGGGCTTTTGTTTGATGGAAGCTTTTTGATGACTGCTTCAATTTCTTGCATAGTTATTGGCCTGTTGAGATTTTTAGATTCTTCCTGATTGAGTTTTGGAATGTTGTATTTTTCAAGGAATATGTCATTTTCCTCCAGGTTGTCTAGTTTGTTGGAATAGAGTTGTCCATAGTATTTTTTAACAATCATTTGTATTTCTGTGGGGTCTGTTCTTATTTCGCCTGTATAATTTCTGATTTTGTTTATTTGTGTCCTCTCTCTTTGCTTCTTGGTGAGCCTGGCTAGTGGTTTGTCAGTCTTTTTTTTTTTAATTAAATCTTTATTGTTCAGATTATTACATTTGTTCCTCTTTTTCCCCCCCATAACTCCCCACCTCCCAGTTCCCGCCCCACCCTCCGCCCTCACTCCCCACCCACTGTCCTCATCCATAGGTGCACGATTTTTGTCCAGTCTCTTTCTGCATCTCCCACACCCCTTTCCCCCACAAGAATAGTCAGTCCATTCCCTTTCTATGTCCCTGATTCTATTATGATGACCAGATTATTTATTCACTTGATTCTTAGATTCACTTGTTGATAGATGCATATTTGTTGTTCATAATTTGTATCTTTACCTTTTTCTTCTTCTTCCTCTTCTTAAAGGATACCTTTCAGCATTTCATATAATACTGGTTTGGTGGTGATGAACTCCTTTAGCTTTTCCTTATCTGTGAAGCTCTTTATCTGACCTTCAGTTCTGAATGATAGCTTTGCTGGATAAAGTAATCTTGGCTGTAGGTTCTTGGTATTCATCACTTTGAATATTTCTTGCCATTCCCTCTGGCCTGCAAAGTTTCTGTTGAGAAATCAGCTGACAGTCGTATGGGTATTCCCTTGTAGGTAACTGAGTTTCTTTCTCTTGCTGCTTTTAAGATTCTCTCTTTGTCTTTTGCTCTTGGCACTTTAATTATGATGTGTCTTGGTGTGGTCCTCTTTGGATTACTTTGTTTGGGGTTCTCTGCGCTTCCTGGACCTGTAAGTCTATTTCTTTCACCAGGTGGGGGAAGTTTTCTGTCATTATTTCTTCAAATATGTTTTCAATATCTTGCTTTCTGTCATCTTCTGGCACCCCTATAATTCTGATGTTGGTACGCTTGAAGCTGTCCCAGAGGCTCCTTACACTATCTTCGTATTTTCGGATTCTTTTTTCATTTTGCTTTTCCAGTTGGGTGTTTTTTGCTTCTTCGCATCTTGAATCTTTGACTTGATTCTTATGCTCCTCTGGTCTGCTGTTGGGTGTCTGTATAATATTCTTTATTTCAGTCAGTGTATGCTTAATTTCTAGTTGGTTCTTTATCACAATATCGAGGGTCTCATTAGATTTCTTGAGGATCTCACTACATTTATTGGCGGTCTCACCAGTCTTTTCGAAGGCCTTACTAAGTTTATCAGCAGCTTCTAGACAGTTCTTGAGAGACCTTAAAAGTGTGGTTTTGAGCTCTATATCTTCCATTTCTGACATTTCCGTCCTGTTTCTTTGTCTCCGCATTTTTTTATCTTTTCTTGGTGCACCCCCTAGTGGTATTTGTTCGAAGTCTTGTTGCTTGTCAATCTTGTTTATCCTTTCAAAGAACCAGCTCTTGGTTTCATTGATTTTATGTATTTTTTCGGTCTCTATGTCATTTATTTTTGCTCTAATCTTTATTATCTCCTTCCTTCTGCTCACTCTGGGGTTTTCTTGTTGTTCTCTTTCTAATTCTTTGAGATGTAGATTCAGATGATTTACTACCATTCTTTCTTATTTGTTGAGATAGGCCTGTAGAGCTATAAACTTCCCTCTCAGGACTGCTTTCATTGTGTCCCATAGGTTCTGGATTGTTTTGTTTTCATTGTCATTAGTTTCCAGGATGTTTTTAATTTCTTCTTTGATCTCATTGGTAACCCAATCAATATTTAATAACATGCTGTTCAGCTTCCAAGTGTTTGAATATTTTGAGTTGTTTTTATTGTAGTTTATTTCTAATATTATGATCTTGTGGTCTGAGAAGATGCTTGGTATGATTTCAATCTTCTTGAATTTGGGAAGACTTTGTTTGTGACCCAATATGTGGTCTATTTTTGAATATGTCCCATGAGCACTTGAGAAGAACATATATTTCGTGGCTTTGGGGTGAAATGTTCTGAAGATGTCAATTAAGTCCTTTTGATCTAGTGAGTCATTTAGGATTGCTGTTTCTTTGCTGATTGTTTGTCTAGAGGATTTATCCAGTGATGTCAGTTAGTGTCATAAAGCCCCCTACTATGATTATATTGTTGACGATCACTCCCTTGATATCTTCCAGTAGTTTTGTTTTTTTTTAATGTATTTGGGTGCTCCTGCATTGGGTGCATATATGTTTATCAGGTTTATATCTTCTTGTTGTATTGATCCCTTCAGTATTATGAAGTGACCTCCCTTATCTCTTATTATGGCCTTCATTTTGAGGTCTATTTTTTCTCATATAAGTATTGCTACACCACTTTTTTTTTTCATTTCCGTTTGCGTGAAAGATCTTTTTCCATCCCTTCACTTTCAGTCTGTGTGAGTCCCTTCTTCTGAGGTGCGTCTCTTGTAGACAGCAAATGTATGGGTGATTTTTTTTTATCCATTCAGCCACTCGATGTCTTTTGATTGGATCTTTTAGTCCATTTACGTTTAAAGTTATTATTGAAAGGTACTTGTTTGTAGCCATTTCTATTTTTTGTGGTTGTTTTCTTTCTGAGCTTTTTATTTCTTCTTTTTACACCAGTCCCTTTAGCATTTCTTGCATTGCTGGCTTGGTGGTGATAAACTCCCTTAGCCTTTTTTTTTTGTCTGTGAATCTTCTTATTTCCCCTTCAATTTTGAATGACAGTCTTGCTGGATAGAGTATTCTTGGATTCAGTCCCTTGCTTTGCATCACTTTGTAAATTTCCATCCATTCTTTTCTGGCCTGATGTGTTTCTGTTGAGAAATCATTTGATAATCTAATGGGAGATCCCTTGTATGTAACTTTCCGTCTCTCTCTTGTAGCCTGTAAGATTTTCTCTTTGTCCTGAACATTTGCCATGGTAATTATGATGTGTCTTGGTGTGGGTCTTTATGGGGTTCACCTTGTTTGGGACTCTCTGGGCTTGTGTGACTTTTTTCTTCCCCATCTCAGGGAAGTTTTCTGATATTATTTCTTCTAATAGGTTTTCTAATCCCTGTTCATATTTCTGTTGTTCTGTCACCCCTATTATTCATATGTTGTTTCATTTCATGTTGTCCCACAGCTCCCTTAGGCTCTCCTCCTGTCTTTTAATTTTTTTTCTCCAATTGCAGTCCAGTGATGGCGTACCTATGAAACACGTGTCAGAGGTGACACGTGAACTCATTTTTTTGGTTGATTTTTCTTTGTTAAATGGAATTTAAATATATAACATAAATATTTTTAAAAAATCTTTGTTTTATTATGGTTGCAAATATCAAAAAATTTCTATATGTGACATGGCACCAGATTTAAGTTAGGGTTTTTCAAAATGCTGACACGCCGAGCTCAAAAGATTTGCCATCACTGTTTTAGTCTATTGTTGAATCTTTCCATGTTTGTTTTTTTTTTTTTATTGTAGGTATCTCACTTTTTATTTCTCTTGATTCTTACACAAGTTGTTGATTTTTTTCATGCATCCACTTTATGAACTTGCATGACCATCATTCTGAATTATTTTTCTAACGTATTTCTGTTTCACTTACATGCTTTTCTGATTATGCCTCCTTTTCTTGCCTTTGGGGTTTTCTTCGTCTACACGAAGGATCTAGATGTCGAGTTGTTCAGGGGCTGCTCCTTTGGTGGCAGTGGCTCCTTGGGTGGTGGTTGCTCCTCAGGCGGTCACGGCTGTGGCTGCTCCTCAGTTGGCAGCAGCTCCGCTGGTGGGTGTTGTTCACAGCAGTGGTGGCTCCTCTGCTGGGGGGTGGGGAGGCTGCTCGCATAGCTGCTGCTCCTTGCACAGGAGTGGCCTGATCACAAGCTGCTGCTCCTCTGGTGGCAGTGGACTGCTCACTCAGCTGCTGTTCCTCGGACGGGAGCGCACTGTATTTGCGGCTGCTGCTCTTCAGATGGGGGCAGGCCACTCGCCCAGGTGCTGCTTGTCAGACAGTTTTGGGCTGCATGTGGCTGCTACTCCTCGGACAGGGTGGTCTGCTTGTGTGGCTGCTGTTTCTAGGACTGGTGCAGGCTGCTTGGGTGGCTGCTGCTCCTCAAATGGTGGTGGGCTGCTCATGGAACTGCTGTTCCTTGGACAGGGCTGTGTGCGCTGCTGCTCCTCAGATGGGTATGGGTTGCATGGGGTTGCTACTCCACAGTCGTGGGCAGGCTGCTTGTGTAGATACTGCTCCTCAGGCAGGGGCTGTTCGTTTGTCTGCTGCTCCTTGGACCAGGGCGGGCTGCTCATGTAGCTGCTACTCCTTGGACAGGGATGGTTTCCTAGCGTGGTTACTGCTCCTCTGATGGGGGATCAGGCCATTCACACAGCTGCTGCTCTTTGGCCTGTGGTGGGCTGCTCACAGGGCTGCTGCTCCTCAGGCAGGAGTGGGCTGCTCACGTGTCTACCGCTTGTGTGGTTGCAGTGCTCTGGGCTAAAGTATTGGGCTGGTTAGAGGAGAGCACGCTTTGGAACTCACAGGAGCCTGTGCCCAGGGTGGCTGGAGTCTCAGTCACCATGGGACCACAGCCAAGGTAGTAGGTCTCTGGTAGCAATGGTTATAGAGTCCCAGGTGTTATCTGAGGGCACCCTGGGTGGAGGTGTACCTTGGCTCCCAGTCACAACAGTTTTCCCCTTCAAAAAGGTGAGGCCTCTGAGGAAGAGCTGGCCTCTCTGGGACTGTTTGCAATGGTAGCAGAGGCTGCCTAGTTAGGTGAGCCTGGTTAACCTTCCCCCAAAGGCCCTGTGGGATCTAACTGTGCCTCACTCACACACACCGCACATGACCACACACTCCTCTTTTGCTCTCTCACTCACTCATGCTCTCTCCTTCACTGCCACCTTCTTCATGCCTCTGTAGTTGGGTCTGGAGTCTTATTGACCCTTTTGTGGATGGAGTCTCCTCTCCGGGTGTCTGGTTATGTGGCTTGCTCTCTAGCACATTGTCCAAACAGGATAAAATTCACCTCTGCAAGACATGGCATGAAGGGAACAAGATACAAATGTACTCACAACACCAATAACCCCAGTATAAGTGACCACCAGAGAAAAGAGAATTAAGGGAGAGAAAAAAAGAGCCCAAATGATATAAAAGAGAAAAACTGGTATGAGAGGAAAGAAAAAGAATAAAAAGGAAAAAACAAATTATATATATATATATATATATATATATATATATATATATATATATATACACACCAGAGGACAAACAGGTAAAGCAAAACATACAAACACCAAATTCCCAGTAAGAAGAGTGGGGGCAGAATCTTATATACAGAAAGTAAGGTTAAGAATTGGATGAATATGGGGAGGACCTCAGTTCAGTATAGAGGAAGTAGAAAGAGGTTGAATGGATAAGAAGAATGAGAAAGAGAAGAAAATAATAATAATATTTTTTTAAAAAACAATTGATTGATAAATTAGGATAAAAATAAAATAAATTTCAATAATGGAAAAATAATAAGAAAATAAATAGAAAATAAATAAATAAATGAAAAAAGTAAAATAAATAAAAAAGAGGTAACAAAATAATAATAAAATGAAAAAAATAAAAAGTGATGTGTCGTTCCTTTGGTTCGTTTAAGATCCCACTCTTCTGTACTGTCTGTGGCTTGTCAGTTTCCTGTTGTTGGGACTAAAGGCCTCTCTTTAGGCCAGTCCCTGTGGACTCTCAGGGACTATTCAGATTTTTTTGTGTGTCCTTTGTAACACTCTGGGTATAGTCTGGCTGTGGCTGTATTGGTTGCCTGGAGACTGCAGGGAGGGGCTATCTCTTCAAGAAAAATGGCTACCTAGGTCTTGCGCTTCAGGTATGACTCAGCTCCAGACTTGCGGCCACTTCTCCTGGGCCCTCTCCTCACCCGGCCTCTCCCCTGCCTCTCCCCAGACTCCATAAGTCCGCACCTTCTCTGGCACCTCAGCCACAGGTGAGTGTCCATATCTGAAAGGTCCTATGAACTAGGTTCAGTGAAGAAAAGCAAAGGCTACAAAGAGGGGAAAGAGCTGTGCCTCAGCTGCTTTCTCTGGGCTCAGTCTTTTGTTACTGTGGACCCAGATCTAGAATCCCCTGCCACCAGCAGTCCTGCTGACCTCCTTCCCACAATCAGACACTGTGCCTGTCCCAAGGGACGTGGCTTGGTGCCATGCAGTTTCTCTCTGGCCCTCTAGGATCAGAGGTCTCGCAGTTCTCTCCAGCCCAGATCATTGATTTTACCTTTCTCCAGGTGTCCTCTGCCCTTCAGGCTGTGAATTGTCTCACCAGCTGTGTCTCCTTCGCCAATTTGGGGTGGATGTTATTCGATTCAGCTGCTCATTCTATCTGCTCCAGGACACGTCCATCTATTCTGCCACCATTTTGTCTTCCAAAAGAAGGAATTTTTACCATTTGCAACAGCATGGATGAAACTGGAGAGCAATATACTAAGCGAAATAAGCCAGTCAGAGAAAGATAAATATCACATGATTTCATTCATTTGTGGAATATAATGGACAACATAAACTGATGAACAAAAGTAGAACCAGAGTCATAGAAGCATTGAACAGACTGTCCAATCCCTGAGGGAAGTTGTGGAATGAGGGGGTAAGAGATCAACCAAAGGACTTGCATGCATGCATATGAGCATAACCAATGGACATAGATGGGGGGGCGTGGCCGAAGAGAGGTCAATGGGGAAAAAGGAGACTTATGTAATACTTTAAACAATAAAGAATTTAAATTAAAACAAAGAATATAATATTGTTAAAATACCTATACTACCTGCCTGGCCGGCTTGGCTCAGTGCATAGAGCATTGGCCTGCAGACTGAAGGGTCCTGTGTCCTGGGTACAATTCTTGTCAAGGGCACATGCCCAGGTTTCAGGCTCAATCCCCAGTAGGGAGCTTTCAGTAGGCAGCCAATCCATGATTCTCTCTCATCATTGATGTTTTTCTCTCCCTCTCTCACTCTCCCTTCCTCTCTGAATTCATTGCAAATTATATATATATAATCTATAAAACCCAAAACAACCTACATATTTCATGCAATTCCTACCAGAATTCCAATAACATCTTTTTTTTAGACATAGAAACATAGACATCATAAAACGCATATGTGACCTCAAGGAGCTCTGAATAACCAAAACAATCAAGAGAAAAAGTTGGAGTTCTCCCATGCTCTGGTTATAGAACTTATTATAAACTGTAGTAACTAGTCCTGGCTGGTTTGGCTCAGTGGATATAGTGTTGGCCAGCAGATCATAGTGTCCCGGGTTCAATTATGGTCAAAAGCATGTACTGATCAATGTGTTTCTCTCACATCGATATTTCTCTCTGTCTTTCCCCCTCTTTTCCACTCTCTCTAAAACTCAATGGAAAAATATCCTCAGGTAAGGATTAAATTTAAAACGAAACAAAACACTATCATAATTAAAACACTATGGTGTTGGCATGAAAACATATACCAAATGGAGTTTAATAGAGGTCCCCATAATAAACCCAACAAGGTTACTATTACCATCTTATGTGATTAGAACAGTTTTTACAACAAATTCTATTGAAAATACTGGACAGCCACATGCAAAAGAATGAAGTAGGGCTCTTACCTTACACCATATACAAAAATTAATTTAAAAAATTAATTCAAATGGATCACAGACATAAACATAAGAACTAAAACTACAAAACACTTAGAAGAAAACAAAGAGGGAAAACATTTATGACATTGGGCTTGACAATGAATTCTTGAATGTGACACTAAATTACAAGCAACAACAAAAAAAGACAAATGGGATTACATAAAACTTAAACATTTTTTACAGACCAAAAATGAAATAACCTACAGAGTAAAAAAGGAACCTACAGAATGGAAGAGCATTTTGCAAATTTTATATCTGATAAGGTGTTAATATTCTGAATACATTAAGAACTTAAATACAACAACAAAAATCTGGTTACAAAATGGTGAAAATGTTGAATTTATATTTTTCCAAAGAAAATGTGACAATGGCCAATAAGCTCATGAAAGATGCTCAATAATTATTATAATTATGGAAATGCAAAAAATAACCACAACAATATACCATCTCACACACATTGGGATATCTATCATAAAAATATAGAAAACAAGTGTTGATGAAGACCTAAATAAATTGGAACATCTATGCATTATTTATTGGTTAAGATGTGAAATGACACAGCTATTACAGAAAAAAGTATGGCTGTTCTTCAAATTATTAAATGTAGAATTACCATATAGTCCAGCAATTCTACTTTAGGAGAATATGTTTGCATAAAACAGTGGATGGCACTGGAAAGAGTTTTGTTATAGAAATGGCACTTAATTATTTGATAATTCTGAATTATTTGATACAAGTAGCAGAGTGTTCCAGTATCTGTGAAAGTCCACTAGGCTCATCTCTATTTTTTTAAGCAACTCAGATTTATAAATGTTCCAATATTTATAATTGTTCCTCATTTTGGTGCCTTGAGGTCCCCTTGCCCTCCATCCTGACCCACAATTAATTTGCCATATTAACAGTGGGGATTGGTAAAAAGATTCCCTTCTTTTGTAAAATGAGAGCAAGGATTGTTATGAAAGAGGAGCTGGGGAATGAAAACAGACTCAGGCTGAATTAGAGTAGTTAAAAAAAATATAGAAGTTGAAGAGAGGGGAAGTGATTCTCTTAAAACTGTAGATTCTCTGGTAACCTTTGTGTACCCTTACTTTTGAGATTGCTATTCTAAGCATCTGTACATTCCACCACCAGTATATTTGAGGACTTCTGGAGCTGCACACATTCCTTATAGGCTATGGGGCTCAGGGCACTATCTAAGTAAGGATCAGCTACCAAGACACTTCGCACTCACGCTAATGTTTGCCTTGTTGAATGAGACGGGAAGACTGAGAATCTGGTTAGACTGTCTTTTATTCTCTTTCAGTTTTTGTGCAGCTTTATCAATGTTTTTATCACCTTGTTCACTTTCCATCTTTTTGTCCCACTTGGAAAGTTTCCACATGCTTTCAGAATTATCATGTTCCCCAAATGAAGACCTCTGCTCTTTGTAACAATATTTACAATTTGCAAAATTGTTCAAGGAAAATGAAGCAGATGACAACATTTGGTTTATTTTTCTGATCCTGTGCTTGGTAATTTTAATAATCCAAAAAGCACTATATTTGTTTTTAACAATCACTTCAGTTCTCCAAATGGAGGTGGATATTATTAATATGTGCAGTAACAGTTGCATTATGGAAGTTAACCATTTTCATCAATACAGCTATGTAAATCTAGGTTTTCAATAATGAAAATAAAGTTCAAAAACTTAATTCTAATGAAAATAAAGTTCCAGAACAAATTATAATTTGAGTTTTAATTTCTGTTGTTTTGATATAATCTTGACTGTAATCTTTTAAATTAATACCTTTGTATCAAGGAAGAAATGTAGCATCACAAATTGAAATTTAGTATACTTTTTCTAAGTTTATTTTACACATATCCACACATGCATATGGATTTTCATATATAACATGTACATATCTGTTAACATTATATGGTCACATATATATACATAGATATATGTATATAGTTGTTCTTATCAATATTAGTGTGACTGTATCTTTCTCTACATTCTGCATTTATTTTCTTCTATTTTGTATTCTTAGGCAAAAAAATCAAAAACTCTATTTTAGTCTTCAATGTTTGTTTGTTTTTTGGCTATTACTTCCAGAATTCAGTTAATCACTGTAAAGCGAAAAAAGTTCTCTGAATTCTTCAAAATAGAAACCACCAAAACACTGTTTTTAAAGTTTTGTTAGGAAGACAAAAGTGGTAGAACCAAGCAAGAAATAATAATAAACTTTATACAGGGGCATGAATTCTAATTACAATTGTAATAAATGTGTGAGCTTAGAAATTAAGCTGTTGGCTATTAAATGAAATCCCATTTTTAATGTCTGAATCTGTTCTTCACTAGTTAAAAATATCTCTTCAACTAGCCAAAACTATCACTCACAAAAGTCTGCAAAAATAATATGTATGTTAATATCATTTATATTATATACTAGAGGCCTGATGCATGAAAATTTATGCACTGGAGGAAGGGGTCCCTCAGCCTGGCCTGCCCCTTCTCCGGGAACCCTCAGAGGCAGGAGGCAACCTGGCAATCAGGGGAAGGTGACACCCCATCACACCACTGCTGCTGCCACTAACAGCAGCTCAAACCTCGGCTGGCCCTGGTTACCTGAGCCTCAGGGGGCCCTGGGCGGCTGGGTGCCATGATCTGAGGCTTGCCTGCACCTCAGGCCGGCCTTGGGCAGCTGGAAGGCTGAGGGAACTGGGCGTCACCATCTTGTGTCTGTGGGTGCCACCATCTTTGAGGGCATGGCAGTCAAGTAGTATATTCCCTCCTTATTGGCTATGGATGCGGCCATCTTTGAGGGCGGGGAACAATTAGCATATCCCCTCCTTATTGCTGTGGGTGCCGCCATCTTTGCAACAGTGTGAGGGTCAATTAGCATATTCCATCTCTATTAGATAGGATATCTAATCTAATAAAAAAGAAACATGCAAATTGACCGCACCTCCGCTATGCCCCAAGCCACGCCCACCAGCCAATCAGAGTGACTATATGCAAATTAACCCAACCAAGAGTGAAGCCGCAGCCACGGAGCTGGAGCCAGCAGGAAGCTTGGTTGCCCCGGCGATGGAGGAAGCCAAGCTTCCCGCCTGCCCTGGCCAGCTGTGGCCTCCTATCAAGGAAACCAAGTTTCAATTATAGAAGAAAAATAAATCCCAGATACCTGCTTTCAGCTAGCCTCCACTGGGAGCATGGGTGGCTGGGGGCCATGGCCAGCCTGAAAACAGCCATCAGCACCTCACCCAAGCTGGCCAGGAATGCCAGTGTGGACCCCCACCCTGAAGGGGCTGTGGCCAGCCTGAAAACAGCCTTCAGCTCCTCACCCAGGCTGACCACACCCTCATGAGGTGCAGGATCCTGCTGGGGGGCTTTGCCAGCCTGCAAGCAGCCCTCAGCCCCTCACCCAGGCTGACCAGGCACCCCAGAAGGGACCCCCACCCTAAAGGGGGTATGGCAAGTCTGAAAATGGCCCTCAGCCCCTCACCCAGGCTGGCCAGGAACCGCAGTGGGACCCTGATCCTGATCCAGGACACCCTTCAGGGAAAACCAGCTGGTCCCCAACCATGCACCAGGCCTCTATTCTATATAATAAAAGGGTAATATGCAAATTGACCCTAATAGCAGAATGACTGGGAATGACTGGTCACTATGACACACACTGACCACCAGGGGGCAGACGCTCAATGTAGGAGCTGCTCCCTGGTGGTCAGTGTGCTTCCACAGGGGGAGCTCTGCTCAGCCACAAGCCAGGCTGATGGCTGCTAGCACAACGGTGGTGGTGGGGGCCTCTCCTGCCTTCTCAGCAGTGCTAAGGATGTCCGACTGGAGCTTAGGCCTGCTCCTTGCTGGCAAGTTGACATCTCCTGAAGGCTCCCAGGCTGCCAGAGGGATGTCTGACTGCCAGCTTGGGCCCATTCCCCCGGGGAGTGGGCCTAAGCCAGCAGGTTGACATCCGCCGAGGGGTCCCAAACTTCAAGAGGGCACAGGCCAGGCTGAAGGACACCCCTGAGTGCACCTATTTTTGTGCACTTGGCCTCTAGTTCATCATAATCCCTTGGATTTATAAGGATTTTTCCAAAGTTAGGAATTATCTAAAATTTTAAGCTACTACAATAAACATAAAAGTAAAAACTTGCTCCTGTTTTCTTGGCATCAAAAGCTTTAGGCAAATTATGCAGCCTCACCAAAATATCAAGAAAAACACTCTGGTTATTAAAAACAACAACAACAACAAAATAATATTAATGCAATACTGTAACAAGAGAGAAACCAAAACACAGATATGTTAACATTTTCAGGACTATTTCCACAAAATGAAAGTTTCTTTTATTGTTTGTGTAGACCTACTTGGAGTCTTCAGATTTGGCAAGACTTTACAGAAGACTGGCAGGTAACCAATGCTAGCATAGCCAGAAACATGGCTGAGGGAGTAGCTTCCACTCCTTGCTTTTCTACCATCTGCTGGGGCTCAGTCATTAACTTCTTTAGCTGACTCCATGTTGGCACCTCATCCCCTTGCTAGCCTTCATTATCTTCTTCTTCCATATGGCTATCATTGGGGCAACTCTCAGTCTTTTGAACGGAGGGACAAGGAGCTTTTCTGGGTCCTCTGCACCTCCTACAGCCACCGGTGCCGCTCCTCTTTCTCCTTGATGAGGAGGCCCCACAGCTGCTACAGGTTAGTGAGCCTCTGCTGGATGGCCTTGGCATTCAGGCTCCTGCTGTTGATGACTATACTCTGGCTCCTCTTGAAGATATCATTGATGCGAGGCTGGTACCCCTGGATTTTCTTCTGGAAGATCTGATTTTTCTTTAGTAACTGTTACACAGTCTTAATTCCCCTTGTTTTACACCCAGCTGTTACTAAACTTCACTCCCTACCTTACTTTTGCTTTTCTTCATGTGCTTCAATAGAGTGCCCTTTCACCTAATAATTGTAGTTCTCCTGTACTCAGGCCCCACGTTGGGCACCATGTGAACCGCATCCAGCATAGCCAGTGGTGAACCTGAGGGCAGGGGGGCAGTGAAGAATTAAAGAAAACAGACAAGAGGAAGGCCGAAAGATGGCAGCTGGCAGACGGAGGTGAGGAAGAGGGTGTGAGTGAGTGAGGGGTTGAAAGGAGAGTGTGTGGATGTTGTGGTGTGTGTGTGTGTGAGTGAGTGATGGACAGTTAAATCCAGCAAGAGTATCAGAGGCTGGCAGACCAGGCTCTCCTGGACCGGGAGCACCTACTGCCATCATAGGCACTCCCTGGGCTGTGGGGCTGGAGCACAGAGTCCTTGCCATCTTGAAGGGGAGAGTGGCCTCTTCTAGGAACTCATCAGCACCACCACACAGACTGGCCTTGGACACTGCCCACAACCCTGCAGCCAAGCCAGCCAAAATACTGCTGCCCAACTCACCAACCTGCAGACCTAGGAACTCCACCTCCAAGGGTGCACAGCTCCTGAAGCAGTAAGTGATACTTCCCCTCCCTGGCTTCTGACCACCAGACACCACAGTTTTGCCTTTCCAGCTCATAGGCCTCCTGAGCCCACTGTCCCAAAGATGGCTCTTGGGTGCCACTGTGAGCCCCCTTTGAGTGCACACATATCCAAACAAGGGGGCATGGCCACAACAAAAGAAATTAGGACTACCCCCTTCCTGGCTGCCTGCCCACAGACACCACGGTTTGCTCAGCTTCAGTGCCAGGGCCCCTCTGAGTGCTCCAACCTGGAAAACGAAACCTGGGTGCCTCTGTGAACCACCACTGGGTGTGTCTGGATCCAACTAAGGGTGCAAGTCCCAGTAGCAAAAAACTGAGTGTTCCCAATGCATAGGCCTCTAAGTCCACCACCACAAAAGTCAGCACTAAGCTCCAGTAACTTGACTCTCAGTCCGCACAAGCCAGGACTCTGTTTCTCATCACATGTGCATGGGATTCCTGATTCTCAGTGCACACACACTGAACACCAGTGACTCCAATTCTTAGTGCACATGAACACAGGGACCTTGATTCTTGGCACAAGACAACACCAAGTGACAGAGACTCGGATACTCGATTCTCAGAGGGTGCACATGGGGACTCTGATACCTGACATGCACTAGGGGAGTATGATTTTTGTCACACTACTGTGGGACTTATTTTTTCAGCATGGCACATGCAGGGTCCCTGATTCTAGGTGCACACATGAAGCCACACTGAGCACTGGTGACTCTGACTTTCAGTGTGTGTGGCACCCACTGACCCACAGCAGCCACAGGTCTTGGTGTCAGAGTTCTTCAGTGACAATTAGGTGGAATTATACGTCCATTGTGCACAGCTCAGGCACCTGCAACTTGGCATTTAGACCTTCTGATGATAGTTAGAATGGGGAGACAATGAAACAATGCCCAGAGGAAAGAAAAAGAGAAATTGCCAATAAAGGAAATAAGTGAAATGGAGGCAAGCAACATGACAGAAAAATAATTCAGAGTAATGGTCCTACAGTTCATAAACCAAATGGCCAAGAAAATCAACAACCTATGCAAAAATCAGGAAAAAATCGAAAGTGATATAGCTACAATCAAAACCACTATGGAAGGTTTCAATAGTAGTCTAAAGAAGCAGAGGACTGAATTAGTGAGTTATAAGATAAGGGGGAGAAACAAGCCCAATCTGAACACCAACTGAAGAAAAAATTTAAAAAGCAGGAGGAGAGCCTAAGGGAGCTCTGGGAAAATATTAAATGAAGTAACATATGAATAATAGGGGTGCCAGAAAGACAAGAAGAGCAGCAAGGATTAGAGAATCTATTTGAAAAAATGACAGAAAAATTCCCTGATATGGGGAAGAAAAAAGACATACAAGTACAGAGAGTCCCAAGCAAGATGAATCCCAAAAGTACCACACCAAGAAATGTCATAATCACAATGGCAAACATTAATGACAAAGAGAGAACCTTAAAGGCTGCAAGAGACAGAGAGTTACATACAAAGGATCCCCCATCAAATTATCAAATGATTTCTCAACAAAAACACACCAAGCTAGAAGGGAATGGAATGAAGTGACACAGAGAAAGCAGTCCTGAGAAGGAAGTTTATAGCATTGCAGGCCTACCACAAAAAAAAAAACCCACCCCCCCAAAAAAAAAAAAAAACAACAACAAGAAAAACTGTTAATAAACCATCTAACTCTGCAACTTGAAGAATTAGAAAGAAAGCAACAACAAAAGCCCAGCATAAGCAGAAGGAAGGAAATAATAAAGATCAGAGTGTAAATAAATGACATAAAGACCAAAAAGCAATACAAAAGATCAATGAAACCAAGAGCTGGTTCTTTGAAAGGATAAACAAGATTGGTGAACCAATAGCCAGGCCCAGAAAGAAGCAGAGAGAGATGACCCAAATAAACAAAATCAGAAATGAAAGAGAAGTAACAACAGACTCCACAGAAATACGAAGAATAATAAAAAATACTATGACCAACTCTATTCCAGCAAACTGGTCAACCTAAAAGAAATGGACATATTCCTAGAAAAATTAAACCTTCCAAAATTCAACCAGGACGAATAAATAAATCTGAATAGGCCAATAACTATGGAGGAAATTGAAGCAGTAATAAAATCTTCCAACAAACCAAAGCCCTGGACTAGATGGCTTCACAGGGGAGTTTTATCAAACATTCAAAGAAGAAATAAAATCTATCTTCCTCAGACTATTCCAAAAAATTCAAGAGGAAGGAACACTACCAAGCTCTTTCTAGGAAGCCAGCATTACCCTAACCCCAAAACCAGATGAAGGCAATACAAAGAAAGAGAATTACAGGCCAATATCCCTCATGAACACAGACGCCAAAATTCTCAACAAAATTCTAGCAAATCAAATCCAGCATTACATTAGAAAGATCATACAACATGACCAACTAGGATTTATTCCGGAAATGCAAAGATGGTACAATATCCACAAATCAATAAACGTGAAACACCACATAAACAAACTGAGAGATAAAAGCCATATAATCATATCCGTTGATGTAGAAAAAGCATTTGATGAAATCCAACACCCTTTCTTGATAAAAACGCTCAACAAGGTGGGAAGAGAAGGATCATACCTCAACATTAAAAGCCATATATGACAAATCCACAGCCAACATCATACTCAATGGGCAAAAACTAAAACCATTTCCCCTAAGAAGACAATCAAGACAGGGATGCCCACTCTCACCACTCCCGTTCAACATAGCCCTGGAAGTACTAGCCATTGTGATCAGAGAAGAAAAAGAAATAAAAAGCGTCCAAATGAGAAAAAGAAGAAGTAAAACTGTCCTTATTCACAGATGACATAATATTGTACATAGAAAACCCCAAAGACTCCATCAAAAACTAGTAGACTTAATAAATGAATTCAGCAATGTAGCAGGACACAAAATTAACACCCAGAAGTCTATGGCTTTTCTATACACCCATAATGAACTCACAGAAAGAGAAATTAAAAAAAGCAATCCCATTTACCATTGCAACAAACAATTAAGATATCTGTGAACAAATTTAGCCAAAGAGATAAAGGACCTGTACTCAGAAAATTTCAGGACACTGAAAAAAGAGATAGAGGAAGACATCAACAAATGGAAGAATTTACCATGTTCATGGATTGGTAGAACCAACATCATTAAAATGACCATACTATCCAAAGCAATCTATAAATTCAATGCGATCCCCCTTTAAGTACTAATGGCATACTTCAAAGACCTAGAACAAACTCTCCAAAAATTCATCTGGAATGAAAAAAAGACCCTGGATAGCTGCAGTAATCTTAAGAAAGAAGAACAATGTTGGAGGGATCATAATACCAAATATCAAGCTATATTTCAAAGCCACTGTTCTCAAATCTGCCTGGTACTCGCACAAGAACAGACATTTATACCAGTGGAACAGAACAGAGAACCCAGAAATTGACACAAGCTATTATGCTCAATTAATATTTGACAAAGGTTACAAGCGCATACAATGGAGTCAAGACAGTCTCTTCAATAAATGATGTTGGGAAAATTGGACTCTAAAAAATGAATCTAGACCACCATACACAAAAATAAAATCAGTATGGATAAAGGACTTAAATGTAAGATGGGAAACCATAAAAATCTTAGAAGCCAAAGTAGATGTTATCTACTCCCTGAAAATTATAGACACAAACTCTGATAAGCAAGGGCTCAACGTTGTCCTTTCTCTGAAATTTCTTTTCAACATTTGTGTTTCTGTCATATTTTTTAAAATTTACTTATTTTTAAAATATATTTTTATTGATTTCAGAGAGGAAGGGAGAGAGAGAGAGACGGAAACATCAGTGATGAGAGAGAATCATTGATTTGCTGCTGCCTGCACACTCCGCACTGGGGCTCAAGCCCACGACTCCAGCATGTGCCCTGACCTAGAATCAAACCATGACCTTCTGGCTCATAGGTCAATGCTCAACCACTGAGCCACACCAGCTGGGCTTTGTCAAATTTTAGATCTTATATTTTGTCTTTCCTAATAGTGTTTAAATATTCTAGAAAAGCAATGTAATACAATATAAGGAACAGCAGCCTTTGAGTTAGAAAACTGATTAGGTTTAAATCACATATCTGCTTCCATATGACCATTGGAAAGTCACCTAACTTTCCTGTGTACTTTCAATTTTTTTTCTGTAACTTTTATTAATAGGAAACTCAGAGGTAATCATAACTCTATAAATTTCACAGCATTAGTTCAAGGAATATACTGAAGTGATAGATGTCAATGTGCCTTGAAAAATATATATTGTGTACAAATTTAAATCATCATTTAATCATAATCTTATAATCAAGAAGTACAGAAGGCAAAACAGATTAATCTTTGTTGAGACACCTTATATTTTCTATATGTTTAACATGCATTTTCTTATTTAGTGCACACAACAATTTTGAACATTAAATGTTTAACATTACCAAAAATTTATGTCAGGAAACCTATTTATGTACAGTTTAAATCATTTGTCTAAGGTTACATAGCTGGTCTTTCTTGTGCTATATCCCTTGCTTTATCAACAATACCATGCAAAATCATGCTGTCTCTCAGAAATTATAATGCAGGACCTTGAAGTAATACTATACAGTTCTGGACACTGTTATTTTATCCAATATTTTGGGCAACATTTTTTTTCAACATTCTAAATACAGATCAGTTTATCATAATGTCACTGAGGTATATAATTGCACAATTTTAAATATAGGTAGTTGTTTCCTTTAAAGGCAATTGCCTTTGAACATTTGAAGTAGCACTGCTCCCCTAAACACTAATTCCTAGACAATTGCACTTTTAGTAAGATCAAGACTGGTGGCTGTGCTTAACAACATTTCCTCCAGTGTTACCTGAGCTAATATTTCCCTTGGTTACCTAGGGCCCTCAATGCATTATTAACTGTGTAGAAAAAGTTAGTTGCTCAAAACAGGAAAAATTCAACTTTGAATGCAGCAAAAATAGTCATTGGTATTTTATTTATTGATTTTTTATTGTTTATTATTTTTTAATATATTTTATTGATTTTTTACAGAGAGGAACAGAGAGGCATAGAGAGTTAGAAACATCAATGAGAGAAAAGCATTGATCAGCTGCCTCCTGCACACCCTCTACCGGGGATGTGCCTGCAACCAAGGTACATGCCCTTGACCGGGATCAAACCTGGGACCCTTCAGTCCCCAGGCCGATGTTCTATCCAGTGAGCCAAACCGGCTAGGGCTATTTATTGATTTTTTTTAGAGAAAGAGGAAGGGAGAGGGAGAGAGAAACTTCAATGTAAGAGCAAAGCAGTGACTGGATGCCTCCTGCACACCTCCTACTGGGGATCAAGCCTGCCACTGGGGCATGTACACTGACCAGGAATCAAACATGCAACATTTCAGTGCCCAACCAAATTAGCCACACTGGCCAGGGCAGTCATTATTACTTTTAAAAGGGCATGATTCTTTCTGTTTGCTAAAATGACAGTTTTTTAAAAATGTAAGTCATCAATTTTTTTAATTAAAAAAAATTACTGGAGTAGAGATGTCCATAGTATTTTTTAACAATCATTTGTATTCCTGTGGGGCCTGTTGTTATTTCGCCTCTATCATTTCTGATTTTGTTTGTTTGGGTCCTCTCTCTTTGCTTCTTGGTGAACCTGGCTAGAGGTTTGTCAATCTTGTTTATCCTTTCAAAGAACCAGCTCTTGGTTTCATTGATTTTCTGTATTTTTTTTTTTTTTTTGGTCTCTATGTCATTTATTTTTGCTCCAATCTTTATTATCTCCTTCTTTCTGCTCACTCTGGGGTTTTCTTGTTGCTCTCTTTCTAATTCTTTGAGTTGTAGAGTTAGATGATTTACTACCATTTTTTCTTTTTTTTTGAGATAGGCCTGTCGAGCTATAAACTTCCCTCTCAGGACTGCTTTCATTGTGTCCCATAGGTTTTGGATTGTTTTGTTTTCATTGTCATTAGTTTCCAGGATGTTTTTAATTTCTTCTTTGATCTCATTGGTAACCCAATCAATATTTAATAACATGCTATTCAGCTTCCAGGTGTTTGAGTATTTTGGGTTGTTTTTATTGTAGTTTATTTCTAATATTATGCCATTGTGGTCTGAGAAGATGCTTTTTATGATTTCAGTCTTCTTGAATTTGGGGATACTTTGCTTGTGACCCAATATATGGTCTATTTTTGAATATGTCTTATGAGCATTTGAGTAGAATGTATATTTCGTGGCTTTGGGGTGAAGTGTTCTGAAGATGTCTATTAAGTCCATCTGATCTAGTGAGTCATTTAAGATTGCTGTTTCTTTACTGATTCTTTTTCTAGAGGACTTATCCAGTGCTGTCAGTGGTGTATTAAAGTCCCCCACTGAGCAGCCCAGAGGAAAGCAGCTATGGGTTCCAGCTGAAGTGAGCTGGCCTCCTTGACCCTAACCCAGCCCTGGTGCCACATCTCTGTCCCAGCGCTGAGATGTTTGTTCATCATCCTGAGAAAAATGAGCCTTGGCCTCCAGACCTAATAAAGCACATATCCCTGCCATGAAGAATAGTGCTAAATCCTGAGGACCTGGAACTCCTGCAGCCCCTGGGGATTACCCAGAGCAGGCTTGTTTTCCTGCTCAAAGCGGAGTGGCTCCCTTGAGTGCATCCTTCATTATGATTCACACCAACTTGAAGAAAAAATTCAGCTGCTGTGTGCTGGTCTTTCTCCTGTTTGCAGTCATCTGTATGTGGAAGGAGAAGAAGAAAGGGAGTTACAATGATTCCCTTAAATTGCAAACCAAGGAATTCCAAATGATGAGGGGTCTGGAGAAACTTGCCCTGTGGTCTCGTTCCCAGACTGCACTTTCGAGCAAAACCCAGGCCCCCAAAGGGGCAGCCAGGCTGTTGGCAGTCCTAAGAATCCAGCCAAGACCAAGCTAGAGACCGTCTTCCAGGTGTGGAACAAAGACAGCTCTTCCAAAAACATTATCCCCAGGCTGAGGAAGGTCTGGAGGAATTATCTGAGCATGAACAAGTACAATGTGTCCTACAAGGGACCAGGGCCTGGTATCAAGCTCAGTGCAGAGGCCTTCCACTGCCACCTTCGGGACCAAGTGAATGTATCCATGGTAGAGGCCACAGATTTTCCCTTCAATACTTCTGAATGGGAAGGTTTCCTGCCCAAGGAGAACATTAGGACCAAGGCTGGGCCATGGGGCAGGTGTGCTGTCATCTCATCAGCAGGATCCCTGAAGTCCTCTCAACTGGGCAAAGAAATAGATGATCATGATACAGTCCTGAGGTTTAATGGGGCACCTACAGCCAACTTTCAACAGGATGTAGGCATGAAAACCACCATTCGCCTGATGAACTCTCAGTTGGTCACCACAGAACAGAACTTCTTCACAGACAGTTTGTACAATGAAGGAATCCTGATTGTGTGGGACCAGTCTGTTTACCATTCAGATATCCCCAAGTGGTACAAGAATCCCGACTACAGATTCTTTGATAACTACAAGAGCTATCGTAAACTGCATCCTGATCAGCCCTTTTACATTCTCAGACCCCAGATGCCCTGGGAGCTGTGGGACATCATCCAAGAAATCTCCCCAGAGGAGATTCAGCCAAATCCCCAGTCCTCTGGGATGCTCGGCATCATCATCATGATGACGCTGTGTGACCATGTGGATATTTATGAGTTCCTGCCATCCAAGCGCAAGACTGACGTGTGCCACTACTACCAGAAGTTCGTTGACAGCGCCTGCACGATGGGTGCCTACCACCGCTCCTCTTTGAGAAGAATATGGTGAAGTACCTCAACCAGGGTGTGGATGAGGACATTTACCTGCTTGTAAAAGCCACACTGCCTGGCTTCCGGAGCATTCACTGCTGAGCATGGGCTCCTTGGCCAGCTGCCCTCACCCTTCTCCATTGGGCATTTTATAGCCTGTCTCTTGGCCACCTTGGGCCTGGAAAGACCATGTTCCTGAACAGCCCCTGCCTGCTCCTTGCACTCTAGGCCTTCCATCAGCAAGGGCCCTGGGGCTTCAGGAAACCAAGGGCGAGGAACCAGGCCCAGCCTGCCCTATAGCCATAGCGGTGTGTGAGCCCAATACCCCCTGAACACATACCTAGCACTGTTTCCAGACAGAGTCCTCCCCTCCTTCCACAAGAGTAAATGTAAGACCTACCTTTCCTACCAGGGTTGCCCAAACTGGGGGCTGTTTTCTCCACCTGAATGATGTTATTCTCACAAACCAGCACTCTATGTTGCTTGAAATCTGCACTTAGACATTGATTTCATGTTTGAAAGAAATTCTCACTAATTATGATGATGTCTATAGGATGGGGAAGGGAGTTGGGGAGGGGGCAAGTAAGTGCTACAGGGTGTAGGAAACATGCTCAGTTCCTCCAGAAGGAAGTTGCTCCCAAGGTCCATGTCCTTGGGAGAGGCAGTGTCCTATCATTCAGGCTGTTTGGCTGGTCCCTTGGCCTGGGTGCCTATGTGCAAAGGGTCTTGATGAACCCACACCTCTTTCCATATGGAGATAGAGCTACAGAAATTTATGGTCTCCATCCTCAAGTTCTCACAGTTCAGTAGGAAAGACAGACGAGTAGGATGCAGTGAGCTCAGTGCCCTGGGGGCCTGTAGAGAGGTGGGCTTGCTGTTTGTCTGTCTGTCTGTGTACCCTGAGGAGGAGGAGCACACACTGTGTCTGTGGGTCATAGAGGGCTTCACAGAGCGGGGGCCAAGGAATGGATTTTAGAGAAAGAAGGGAAACATGTCAAGCAGATTTTGTCTGAGTCATTTGAGTTATGTTTTCCTTTCAGCCTTTATTACCCATATTTATTCTCTAGGGTCTGCCTGAACTTTCAGGCTCAAATTTTTTTTGAGGAAAATCCCAATCTATGTGTGAGGCAGCAAGTGCAGCACCATGGAAGATACAAGAACATTGCCAAAACCCTTATTTCTCTAGGCTCAGCTTGGCCTGCCCTGAGCCTATCCTACTAGCTGGGTTTGTATTGTACACTGTATCCACCTCTTTTTAATGCTCACCCAAATCTCCCTCTATCTATCATCTTGTTTCTTCCCTTTAAAGTGGCCCTCCCCATCCCAGAATACTTCTAAGCACTTTCTCCTTTAAAAGTATCCTGACCTCGATGTCTTTGACCTTCATGGGCTTTCTGTGAAAGGTCTCTCAGGGAGTGGGGATATGGTTCCCGAGAACTTAAAGTTGCTCTCTGAGGTCAGAACCTTAGAGACCATAACTGATTTTCACAAGGTGATCAAATGGCCTCCCCTGCTGCCTCTCTAGCAAGTGGTCAGGGACAGTCTTCTATTTACTAGCCATGCCACCCTGGGCAAGTTTTCCTGTCTGAGCCTCTGTTTCCACATCTGTAAAATGGGCGTGATGAACCTATTTCACAGTGCTGTTGTGAGGGTCACATGAAACACCTGCCCTGACTCTGTTCCTGGCACCTAATAGGTGCTCAGTACATGGCAGTTTCCTTCCTTCCCCTACTAAGGACCTGCTCTGTGCTCAGACCTGGGCAGCACCCTGCTTTGAAGGAGGCCAGAGATCGGGTCCTGTCCTTAAGGAATTAACTGTCCTATTGGGGAATAACAAATACCCTGTTTGGAATGAACCATCAGGAGACTATCCGAGGCAGTGGAGGGGGCAGAACATGTCCCTACTCTTCCCTGCCTGCAGCCCAGCCCAGGTCTGATTCTGCTTGGAAATGGGCTGGAGGAGCACTTGGGCCACTAATTTCTGAGGAACTAGTCTTGCCTGCCTCCTGGGACCCATAAATTCCTGGCTTGCTTTTCTTATTTGACTCACTCATTGCAACCTTTGAATCATGAACACTGAGTACAGAGGAACATGTCATTCCATCCTCAGGAGATAGATGTTGGCGTGGACACTGAGACTACACTGGGTAGATGCTAGCTTTTAGTTATTATTAATATAGGGGAACAAATTAATTTAAGTGTGATTCTGTGCTCTACATAGAAACTCTGGTAAAATGCACACACTGTTGATTTGGTGAGATGTTTAATATGTGTTACAAATAATTTAAAAATTGGAACTCCCCTGTCTCTAAGGGGTTCTGTCTCCCACAGTAATCATGAGGTCCTCTAATCCTTTCACCAATCAAATAGCTGTTGACATGATTTGGAGTTGAGGCATCTTCTGAAAAATGCCTAAGCTAATTTTGAATTATTCAAAGCTTATGTAAAATTTTAAATAAATGTGTTTGTTTAAAAAAAAAAAAAGTTCCCTACTATGATTGTATTGCTGTCGATCTCTCCTTTGATATCTTCCAGGAGTTTTTTTTATGAATTTGGGTGCTCCTGCATTGGGTGCATATATGTTTACCAGGGTTATATCTTCTTGTTGTATTGATCCCTTTAGTATTATGAAGTGGCCTTCCTTATCTCTTGCCTTCACTTTGAGGTCTATTTTGTCTGATATAACTATTGCTACCCCAGCTTTCTTTTCCTTTCCATTTGCCTGAAAGATATTTTTCCATCCTTTCACTTTCAGTCTGTGTGAGTCCCTTCTAATGAGGTGGGTCTCTTGTAGACAGCAGATGTATGGGTCATGTTTTTTTATCCATTCAGCCACTCGATGTCTTTTGGTTGGAGCATTTAGTCCGTTTACATTTAAAGTTATTATTGAAAGGTACTTGTTTGTAAGCATTTCTTTTTGTGTGTGGCTGTTTTCTTTTGAGCTTTTTATTTCTTCTTTTTACACCAGTCCCTTCAGCAGTCCTTGCATTGCTGGTTTGGTGGTGATAAACTCCCTTAGCCTTTTTTTGTCTGTGAATCTTCTTATTTCCCCTTCAAGTTTGAATGATAGCCTTGCTGGATAGAGTATTCTTGGATTCAGTCCTTTGCTTTGCATCACTTTGTAAATTTCCGTCCATTCTTTTCTGGCTGATGTATTTCTGTTGAGAAATCATTTGATAATCTAATGGGAGATCCCTTGTATGTAACTTTCCGTCTCTCTCTTGCAGCCTGTAAGATTTTCTCTTTGTCCTGAACATTTGCCATGGTAATTATGATGTGTCTTGGTGTGGGTCTTTTCAGGTTCACCTTGTTTGGGACTCTCTGGACTTGTGTGACTTTTTTCTTCCCCACCTCAGGGAAGTTTTCTGATATTATTTCTTCGAATTGGTTTTCTAATACTTGTTCATCTTTCTGTTGTTCTGGTACCCCTATTATTTGTATGTTGTTTCGTTTCATGTTGTCCCAAAGCTCCCTTAGGCTCTCCTCCTGTCTTTTAATTTTTTTCTCCAATTGCACTACATTTTGGGTGTGTTTTGCTTCCTTGTCTTCTAATTCACTAATTCGGTCCTCTGCTTCTCCTAGTCTACTGTTGATACTTTCAATGGCGTTTTTTATTGTTTTTTATTATATCACTCTTCATTTCTTCTTGGGTCTTACTTAAGTTGTTGTTTTTTTCATCTGTTTCTTCTTGCTTCTTGTATATGTTGTTTATTTTTTCCTCCATCTGGTTTATGCACTCTAGGACCCTTATTCTGAATTCTTTTTCTGTCATGTTGCATGCCTCTGTATTACTTAGCTGCTTTTCTGGAGAGTCCTCCTTCTCTTTCCTTTGGGGGTTTCTTTGTCTACCCATGTTTGATCTCACTGACATATCTAGACGTTGAGTTGTTCAGTGGCTGCTCCCTGGGTGGCAGTGAGTCCTTGGTCTGTGGTTGTTCTTTGGGCAGTTGCGGTAGCAGCTGCTCTTCAGTTGGCAGCAGCTCCTATGGTGGGTGCTGTTCACAGCTGTGGTGGCTCTTCTGGCTGTTGGGGGGAGGCTTCACATACAGCTGCTGTTCCTCAGCAGAGGGTGTGGTGCTCTGGAGGCTACTGTTGCTTGGATCTGCTTTCCAGGGGAGTTCTGCCCTTCCCGGCTGCAAACTGTCTCACCAGCTGAGTAATTTTGACAATAGGGGTGGGTGTTATTAGTTTCAGCTGCTCACTCCATTTGCTCCAGGACACGACCTGGGACGCATCTGCCTATATCACCGCCATCTTGTGACAGCATGACAGAGTGAGGGTCACTTTGCATATCACCTCTTTATTATATAGGATTACCTCTTTATTATTATTAAACCATATAGCTATGGTTTTCTGTTTTTTGTTTTTTCTTTTAAATATATTTTATTGATTTTTTACAGAGAGGAAGGGAGAGGGACAGAGAGTTAGGAACATCGATGAAATAGAAACATCAATCAGCTGCCTCCTGCACACCCCCTACTGGGGATGTGCCCACAACCAAGGTACATGCCCTTGACTGGAATCGAACCTGGGACTCTTCAGTCCACAGACCGACGCTCTAGCCACTGAGCCAAACTGGTCAGGGCATAGCTGTGTTTTTAAACAGGGAAAAAAGGAGGTGTAATGTACATATGACCATTTTTTGTTCTACTTCTTTCTCTTTCTTGTAGAATTTACCCACTTGTTTTATTCTGATAATTGCTATGGGAGTTTGGGTAACTTCAGGCACTTGGAATGTTTGAGAATGGGAAAGCCTAAAGGGAGTTAAAGGGTGATTGCTAGGTAATGGCACTGGAAATGAAGTATAAGTCATTCAGTTGAAGCTTAGCTCAAATTTATCTCTCTCATAATAAATAGTGCATATTTCATATAGAAGTACTAGAGAAAATCATTTGGGACAGGTAGATATGCACTTTAATTAGATTAAGAAAGCATAGTTTCAGAGCCATCTGTCCTGAACAACTTTGTATTATAACAACACACTAATTTTAATAAAATAGTTACCTATAATAGCCAGTGAGTTAAAATGAATGTGCATTTTATTTTTAACTTTACACAGTTTCTCTGGACATAGTTTTTAATTCATTGCTAATTGGTTTTATGACTGACAAAGTCAGACAAGTTGCAATAGAAGTTATTCTAAAAATAATCCTAAAATTGTTAGCGTTCAGTGACTTAGTTTCTGTGAATCAAAAGCGGTATTATTCTTTTTCATAAAAACACATTTTTTTTGCTGTTTAATCCATCCTATTTTATTTATTTATTTATTCATTTATTTATTTATTTATTTATTTATTTATTTATTTATTTTTAATCCTCACCTGAGGATTTTTAGAGAGAGGGAAAGACAGAGGGAAATATTGATGTGAGAGAAACGCATTGATTCCTTGCCCCCTGCATGTGCCCTGACCAGGGCCTGGGCCAGGGAGGAGCCTGCAACCAAGGTACGTGGTCTTGTCCGGAATTGAACCCAAGATGCTTTGGTCTGTAGGCCAACCCTCTATCTACTAAGCCAAACTGTCTAGGGCTAATGCATCCTATTAAACAGTGAAACTATTATGCATAAAGATGACTCCTAATATTGTTTTGAAATCTTGTAAAATTTAACAACATTCTTTAGCACAGTTAATTTTAATTCAGATATTAAAATGAAAACATGTTTTATTATAAATGTAAAACTTTAAAAAATTACTCAAACTGCTAAACTAATTGCAGTTGTTCAGGAATTATTCTTTTATTTTTTATGTAAAATGTCACCTATATCTATGGATATAAAAATAGAATATTTTTAATGCAAAATGTCTTACATAGTAAAAAAAAAAGTTCTCTTCTATAAATAAAATTTTAATTGTTTTCTGAAATAAAATATAAAATTTGCAAAGGAAGCAAAAAATATGTTGCAACTTTTCTAATAGTATTACCTTTCCATTCTTTCACTATTAGATTTATAGTGCACCTTTCTTCATGCTATTTTTCAATGTAATAAAATTCAATTTTCTCTTTATTATATTATGTTGTTAATATTTAGCTATTGTTAAATAAGGATTTTTTTGTTACAAACGTTTATTAAAAGTTCAGAATGATCTCATCCCCCTGTTGTCTGTGTCCATTCGTTTGGCTTATATGCATGCATACAAGTCCTTTGGAGGGATGAGAGCATGAGTAGGGGGTGCAGGGGGGAAGTTGAGGATTAATGGGAAATGAGGACATATTTGTAATACCTTAACCAATAAAGAAATTTAAAAAAAAGAAATGCAAAAAAAAAGAAAGAAAATACATCCTGCATATCAGATATTTGCATTATGATTCATAACAGTAGCAAAATTACAGTTATGAAGTAGCAACGAAAATAATTTTATGGTTGCTGGTCACAAAAACATGAGGAACTGTATTAAAGGGTCATGGCATTAGGAAGGTTGAGAACCACTGCATTAGAGGCATACACTTCCTTCCAGGCCAGTCCTCAGATCCCAAGCATTCACCGTGAACCTTATTCCACAAAGAACGAGAAATAAACAAGCTATTAGCAATGGTGAAAAAATAAAAAGTTCAGAATGACCATCACCATTCATTTAAGCACTCAAATCTCAGTACTAGGAGTCACAAACTATTTTATAGTGGAGATTACATGCCATTATTCAGACTCCCTATAATGTTATTAATCATGTGATGAATGTTCAAAATGTAGTTATAAAATTTTGGTGCCTGAAGATATTTTACTCATCATCTGTAGTACTTCTTCTCAATAAGGAAAGTGATTGTGCGTTACTCAGTTTTGTACCTTTCTACAGATGTCTTTAAATGACTATTAGCATATGCAAAACATTCAACAATATTTGATATATATTTTTTTAAATATATTTTATTGACTTTCCACAGAGAGGAAGGGAGAGGGACAGAGAGTTAGAAACATTGATGAGAGAGAAACATTGATCACCTGCCTCCTGCACACCCTCTAATGGGGATATGCCCACAACCAAGGTATATGCCCTTGACCGGAATCGAACCTGGGACCTTTCAGTCCACAGGCTGACGCTCTATCCGCTGAGCCAAACCGGTTATGGCAATATTTGATATATTATTTAGGGTACAAAGTCCAAAGAGATTAGTTAGTCCTTTCTAAGTCACACAACTCATGAGTGTCAGTATTAGATTTTTGTTACTGCCATAATCAATTAAAACAAATTCAGCTGCTTAAAATAACACATTCATTATATCACAGTTTCTGAGGATCAGAAGTATGGGTAGACTTAATTGGGTAATCTGCCCAGGGTTTCATAAGGCTCTAATCAAGGTGTTGGTAGGGCTGTGTGTTTTCCTGCAGGATCTGGGGATAGTACACTTCCAAGATCTGTGAATTTGCTGGAAAACTGAGTTTCTTGGGTTTATATGACTGAGGTCCTCACTTCCTTGCAGGCTGTCACTGGAATGAGTTTTTCTTACTGGATGCTGTCCATCTTCTTTCTCATGCTTTTGATCTCTATGATTTCTCTTTCTGCTGCATCTCAGATAAAAACATGATTTTTTTGTGTGTGTGTGGTTGCTATTAAAGGATTAAGTGAATTGACTGGGCTTACTTGGATAATGAAGGATAATCTCCCTATCTTAATTACATCAATAAAGCCTCTTTTGCCCTGTAATGCAAAATATTTAGAGGTTCTAGGGTTTATGATATGGACATCCTTGGAGCTCATTCTGCCCACCAGAATGTGTCAAAGTCAGGTATAAAACCCAGTGCCTTTCTCAGTGTATTTTTATAACAATTCAGCTGTAATTCATCTAGAAAGAGAAAGATAAACTAGATGGGATCATTTTCTATGATGAAGAAATTCTTTTATATTTCAACTTCAAAACCTAAGATAAGGGAAATATATATTTTATTTATTATTATTATTATTTTAGAGAGAGTGGTAGGGAGAGGAAGAGACACAGAGAAACATCGATGTGAGAGAAACACATCAATTGGTTGCCTCCTGAACGTGCCCTGACCAGGGCCCAGGCTGAGGAGGAGCCTATCCCACGTTTAAAGGCTCTTAAATCCCGTTGTTTACCCATATCTTCAGAAAAAAATCACTTCTGTCGTGGTAAACAACCTGCTTCCATATTTATAATGGTCTTGTCCTCTAGCAAGTTCAGTGTGAAATTATAGTTAATTTGCATACAAATTTCAGGTGGCCATAATAATCTGGCCACTCAGTTTATGAAAAAATGACAAAATCTCAAAATTCAAGAAGCTTCACATGATGAGAGTATAAGTTTTCCTTGTCCAGACGGATACTTGTGCTACTAACAGTTATCATCAAATCTAGATTAGAATCAATTATTTGGACAAACAGTGACTTTACCCTGTGGTTAACTTATTTTATAGAGTGCTGTGGCTGCAAATATCAGAAAATAATAATAATTTAAAAAGTTTTGGGCTTATTAAGAAAAGGAAAAAGGAAAGTATGCCAGAAGTAATCATGACAACTTTGAAGATAGAGAAAGGAATCTGTAGATAAAAGACCAAATTCTTCTAATTAAGATGCTTAAAACTCAGAGGGAAGGTAAGGGAGGGTGGGGATGAGGGGGAGAGATCAACCAAAGGGCTTGTATGCGTGAATATAAGCATAGGCGATGGATGTGGACAACAGGGGGTGAGGGTGAGGTCAGGGTTGGGGGGATGAGGGGACATTGGGGGGATAAGGACACATTTGTAATATCTTAATCAATAAAGGGAAAAAATTTAAAAAAGAATGTGAAGTGTGGCTAAAGAAAAAAATAGAAAAATTGTATGTCATTTACAGAGATAAGGTTTAGAGAAAAAATGTTTGGCTTATATTCATAAAACTTAATATAGCTATAACCTAAATGAAATAAAAAAAATACTAGAAACACACAACATATTATATTGAATCATAAAGAAATAGAAAATCTGGGCAGATGTATAACTAGTAAGGACATCAAATCAGTAATCAGAAAAATATCCAACAAAGAAAAAGTCCAGGAACATAAGGCTTCACTAGTAAATTCTACCAAAAATTTGAAATATAATTAACTTAGTTCTCCACTAACTCTTCCAAGAAATTTTTATTTATTTTTATTTATTTTTATTGAATTTATGGGGGTGACATTGGTTACTAAAATTATATCGATTTCAGGGGTATAATGTTATAACATATCATATGTATATTATATTGTATGTTCACCAACCCAAGTCAAGTCTCCTTCCATCACCATTTATCCCACATTTACTCTCTTCTACCTCTCCCCCCGCCCCCCGCCCTTTCTCTCTAGTAATCACCATACTGTTGTCTGTCTATTAGGGTTTTTTTGTTGTTGTTTTCTTTGTTTTTAATTTAAGAAGAGAGAACACTTACAAATTTATTCTATGAAGCCAGCATTACCCTGATACCAAAACCAAAGAAGGAAACCACAAAGAAAGAAAACTACAGACCAATATCCCTGATGAATATTGATGAAGAATAATCAAATATAGCAAACAGATTTGAACATCACATTAAATAATTATACATCATGAGAAATTTCTATTTATTCCTGGTATACAAGAATAGTTTACCCTGAGATAAATCAGTCAGTGTTCAATACTGCATTAACATAAAAAACAAAAGAATCACATGATCATTTCAACTGATGCAGAAAATTAAATTGACAAAACTTAACATCATTTCATTGTAAATGCTTTCAATAGCCTAGGAATATAAAGAAATACCATATATGAAAATCCCACAGCTAAAATTATATCTACTGGGAAAGGAATGAAAAATTTTCTTCTAAGATCAGGAGCAAGACAAGGATGCATGCTTTTGCCAACTCTATTGTATATAGCATTGGAAGTCCTAGCTAGAAAAATTAAGCAAGAAAAAAATAAACGGCATCAACATTAGAAATAAAGAAGTAAAATTATCTCTTTTCTCAGATAACATGAACTTATGTGTAAAAAAAGCTAGCTCAACTCAGTGGATAGAGTGTGGGTCTATGGACTGAAGGGTCCCTGGTTCGATTTGGTCAAGGGCACATGCCTGAGTTGTGGGCTCGATCTCCAGTAAGGGGCATGCAGGAGGCAGCTGATCAATGATTCTCCCTCATCATTGATGTTTCTATCTCTCCCTCTCTCTTCTTCTTAGAAATCAATAAAAATATATTAAAAAAATAAAAAATAATATTAATTAAGAAAACTAAAGATTCCACCCAAAAAACTATTAGTACTAAGTCAAAGTAATCAAAATTGTAGCCTACAAAATCAACACCTAAAACTTAGCTGTGTTTCTATATACTTCATATCAACAATATGAAAAGGAATTTAAGAAAATAATTTCATTTACAATAGCACCATAATCAATTAAATATTATGATTGATTTAATCATGAAATCAAAATACTTGTACACTTAAAACTATAAAATATTGGTGAAAGGAATTAAAGAAGATATCAATAAAAACACATCCAATAGTCATAATTTGGTAGCCTTAATGTTATTAAGATGCAATACTACTCAAAGGGATTTACAAATTTAATGTAATCCCTATCAAAATCACAACAACATTTTGTTCAGACAGATAAAAATTCTTTCTAAAATTCATGTAAAATATCAAGGGACCTAGAAAAGATAAAACAATTATGAAAAAGAACATAGTTGGAGATCTCACGGTTTCTGATTTCAAACTTACTACAATGCTTCAGGGGAAAACAAAACAAAACAAAACAAACAGACAAACAAACAAAACCAATGTGGTAATGGTATAAAGACAGACACAGAGAAACGGCAAAGAATAGAGTACCAAAGTAAATTGTTACATATGGCCAAATAACTCAACAAGGGTGCTAAAGTCATTCCATAGGGGAAAGAACAATCTTTTCAACAAATGGTATTTTTGAAACTGGAATTCCACAGGCAAAATACTGATGTTAGACCTTTATCTTAATCCATACAAAAATTATGTCAAAATGGATAAAAACCTAAATGTAACAGTTAAAATTATAAAACTCTTATAAAAAACATGAGAAAATAGCATCAAATTTGGCAATGATTTTTTGGATATGACACCAAGAGCAAAGTTAACAAAAGAAAAGTAGATAAATTGGAGTACATAAAAATTAAATTTTTCTGTACTTCAAAAGAAACAATCAACAGAGTAAAAAGGCAACTCACATTGTAGATAAAAGTATTTGCAAATCATATATGTGCTACAAGGTCTGTTCATACCATTAAAAAATACCATAGACAGTGTGGCTAAAGCAATAGAAATTTATTTCCTCACAGTTCTGGAGGCTGAAAGTTGAAGATCAAATTGCAGAAGGGTCAGTTTCTCGCATGAGTGCTTTTCCTGACTTCTTGTTGTGTCCTTACACAGTAGAAAGACAGAATTCTTTGGTGTTTCTTCTTATATTGACACAAATCCCATTGGATCTGTACCCCACCTATATGATCTCATTTAACCTTTACCTCCTTATAGGTTCCATATCCAAACACAATTGCATTGGGGGTTAGAGCTTCAACATAAAAAATTGTGTGTGAGTGTGTGTGTGTGTGTGTGTGTGTGTGTGTGTGTGCAAGTTAGTCCATAACAGAGGTTAATATCCAAAATATATAAAGAACTAAAAAGACAACTTGATTAAAATGTGAGTAAAATACTTGAATTGTCATTTCTCCAAAGAAGAGGCAAAATGATCCTCAACAGCTTTATGTCAGGAATCATTAGGAAAAAGCAAATCAAAACCACAATATATATCACACCCATTAAAATGTCTACTACCAAACAGTATAGAAATAACAAGTGTTTGCAAGGATATGAATGAGCAGGGACACTAGTGCAATTTTGCAGAAATGAAAAATGGTTCAGCTCTTATGGAAAACAGTATGGTGGTTCCTGAAAAAAATGAAATAGGATTACCATATGATACAGTAATTCCATTCAGTAGGTGTATAACCCAAATGATTGAAAACAAGGTCTCAGGTATCTATATAGTTATGTTTATAGCAGCATTATTTATAATAGCCAAAAGGTGGAAACGACCCAAGTGCATATTAATGGATGAATAAACAGAATGTGGTATACACTTACAATGAAAAAAATATTCTGACACATGCTACAATATGAATGACCCTTGGACATTATACTAAAAAAGTGAAACAAGCTAGTCACAAAATGACAAATACTATATTATTTCACTTATATAAAGTACCTAAAATACTCAAATACATAGAGACAGATAACAGAAAGATGGTTGCCAGGCACTGGGCCAGGGGAAGGGAGGGGAGAACAGTGAGTCATGATTTAATGGGTACAGAGTTTCAGTTTTGTAAATAAAAGCAGTTCTAGAGATGGATGATGGTGATGGTTGCAGAACAATATGAATGTACTTAATGTTACTGAACTAGACATTTAAAAATGATTAAGATGGCCCTGGCCAGTGTTGCTCAGTAGGTTGGGCAACATCCCATGCACTGAAAGGTTGCTGATTTGATTCCCAGTGAGAGCACAAGCCTTGGTTATGGGTTGGATCTCCAGTAGGGGTCATGCAGGAGTAAGCCACTCAATGCTGTGCTCTCACATGGATGTTACTCTTTCCTTCTTCCTTCCTCTCTCTCTACAAATCAATATTAAAAATCTTTGAAAAATAAAAAAAATGATTAAGATGTTAAATTTAATGTTACGAATATTTTACCACAATTAAAAATAATACTTAACTAAGTAATAATTAATTAAATAATTAATTAATTAAATATTACAAGGGTAGGGGTGTTACAGGGCAGTAGACAGCTAGAAAAATTCCAGGGTACGTGGATTAGAGAAACTGAAATAGGAGTTAAAACAAGGCCAAAAGGTGTGGGCGATTTGCAACTAACTTGTAAATAGCAAGCCATTACCTTCCCCAGCCAAGGACACTTGAGAACAAATGGTTAAAAGCATCCCTAAGGAGAAAAATGCAGAAAAGGAGGGGGAGAAGGGAAAGGAAAAACAAGTAGTTTTACTCCTTAAGCAGAAAAGCCAACAGTCTCAAGGCTTGACAAGATAAAATTGCCAGGTGCTCCTCATGACTTCTGGGAAGGCAACAACAAAGTAAAAAGGAACCTTGAGAATTAATCTGGACCAAGATATTCAGCAAAGGAATTTTGAAACCTATAGGCACAAGGGCGATGTAATGCCTTGGACTCCCATCCGACTTGCTCTTCAGATTAGCTGAGAGCCAGTCTGTGCTTCATAAACCAGATGTACAGATTTGCTTGCCTTGCCTTTTTTTCTGCCTTGCTTCTTTAATAAAGGTGCATGCTTAATAAAATTGGCTTAATCACAATACTTTAAAGGTCTCTAATATAAATTCATTTTTATGAAAGGACAAGAATCAAGGCTGGCACAGCCCTCTCCTTCTGATTCAGGGGGCTGTCTGATAGCACCTCTCTGGTGTCTGTGAGAGGTGCCTCTATGAGGGAGGTGGGGGCTTAATGTAGCTAATATTATTACCAGATAAACTAAATTAAATAGTTTGGGGTAGAATGAGTTAAATACATATGTAAAATCACCTGATGGGTTGGAGTTTTAACCCAAAGGAGTCTTCTGTTCACAGACTTTAAAATTGTGTAATTGTTATTTTCTAAGTAATTCCCACACTTAACATGGCTTTTAAAAGCAAAAGATTAACAATAAACAACTAAACCATTTAGAATGACAGAAGGTATATTTTTACAAGGAAAGAAAGCTATTTAAATAACAAGATCCAGATGTTACCCCAAATTAAAATCTTATTCTCTTCCGAAGCCTTCAAATTGTGCTTCTCCCAAATGATGAGTTAATGCACCAGTGGTTATATTGTTTCTGTATTCTAAAAGGAACTACACACATGTGAAGGAAACCTGTTTTCTAATGGCATTAGAATGACAGCTGTGTAATATAAAGATGTGGGAAATCTATAAATTTATTTTAAATCTCGCACCAGACTCATTCTGAACTTTATTTTTAAGAGCATTGAGGGAAAATATTAAAACTAATTTACCTTTAAACTAATGCTTTAGATAGAGAGAAAAAAATTCAAAAGTATGAAGGCCACAAGAATAGAACATAAATAACTAAACTTATTTACAGCATTAACATCTATTTTCATTTATTTATTTATGTATTTATTCTTTTAAAATCATTTTTATTTTTAATTATAGTTGACATACAATATTCTATTAGTTTCAAGTGTACATCCCGGTGATTAGACATAATATAAGTTTCTAAGTGATCATCCCAATAAACATCTATTTTCAAGTCATTATTTGACCATTATTGATGTCAAGTAGCTTTTCTAAATGTAACCTCAATTTAAATAGTTATAGAATAATGTATGGTAGTTTAAACATAAAAGACAGGATTCTTCACTAAACCAGTAATATTTAAAATCAAACACTACTGTAGATAATAAGAAATGACAAGGATTTTTCTGCTGCTATGGTAGCAACAATGATTGGCCCATGACTATAAAAAAGCAATAAGTGTCTTGTGGAGTCTATAGAAAAATCAAAAGATTAGAAGCCATGTAAATCTGGGGACAAAACCCACCTCTACCATATTGGCTGTGGTATTATAAACATTTTTTTGTCTCACCTTTCTCTGGCTGAGCTAATAAATGAACAGGAAACAAGCTGACAGAAAAAATATGCAAATTCAATATGTATGTACATATGTGGATGTCTTAAGAATATGAAACCCAAGGACATATTGGACAGTTGAGGTTTGTATGTCATTCTGGAGCTAAGGAAAAGGACATTATGGTTTTGGACTTCAAAGGACAGGAAGGCAATTCACATGGAAATAGAAAAGCATATTTGTAGAAAATAAATGTTTGCTGCATCACCTTTGGCAACAGGACTTTGAACAAATGGGCCTTATTAGGTTTCTCCTTGTCTATCACACTGAGTTATGTAAGATGATATCCCTCTTCTAGGATCAAGAGCTCTATCTAAATTACTATAGGCAAATAAAGAGGGAGGGTCAAGTGTTCCTTCTGAATCTTTTGTTTTTTAATAACCAGTTTAAAATCAATATCCTGAAAAACTTATTTTTGGGTGACAAAATGTTGGTCTCACTTTAAGGCTAAACTTTTAAAACTTAAGTTTTCTTATACACATGGTTTATTTATATTAACATGAGGTTAAGGTGATTAATAGAAATTATCTAACATTGTGCCTGGAATACAGTAAGTTCTAAATAAATTTTAATGACTATTACATTGCTTGTTTTTACTGTTATCATTTTTATTTTTACTTTGAAATAATTTTAGAATATTTACAAAAAAATGTTCATATATTCTTCACTTAGATTCACAGTTGTTAACATTATTATCTATTGATAAGATGCGCTGAGAGAGCGCAGCATCACTTCTATGGTATTCTTGCCATAAATGGCCAGGTGCACAACAATTTGTGTGCTGGAGGGTGGGGGGGGGGTCCCTCAGTTATTAAACATTTATCGGCATAACACTGACCACATTGGTGGTGGTGGTGGTCTTGTCAGAATGTGTTATATTATGCAGATGAAAATCTATTTAAGCAGATTTGATGTAGATATTTTCAAAGATGGAAGAATTGTCCCTGTCAACTATTTTAGTTGATTCATATCTTCACCAATTGTCATCATGGCAAAGTTTTCAGTCCCCATATGGATTGCTGGATATAATAGGTCATGCGCTGTCCCTGTCTTTTGTAGCCTTTGTTACCTTAAGGACTCTAGTTTTCCATTTATATGTTTAAGTACCAACCTTACCAGCTTAAAATGTAAGCTTTTAACACTGCTCTCTCTGTTCCGTATCCTTCTGATGAAAAATGAAGTTGGGTTGCAGCACAAGAGAGAAATTCAGAAGGGGAATATTGAAGTAATGACTGCAGTAGGAGAAGAGGGAACCTATTTCCCTGGCCACGGGCCCTGGCACCCTGGACCACAGGGCTGGCAGCTTCTCCAGGTGGTTGCAGCCTGGGACCTCAGGCAGGTGGCTTGTCCATCTCCTGGGCTGCAGCCAGCTGCAGGCGCTGGTGCCTGGACCAAAGGTGGGTGGTTTCTTCTTCTGGCGGCTTCTTCTTCTTCTGTGCTTCCAGGGAAGGCAGTCATTTATGTGTATATGTGTGTGCATGCAAACATAGGCGTGTATACGTGTGTATGTGGAAATCTGCTGGGCAAGTCAAAACCATACAAGAGTTTCCCCCTATCTCTTGAATCTTCCAGAGATATCCCCCACTTTTTTATTCTATCACTACTGGAGAGTCAGTATTTGCAGCCAGCCAGCCAGTGACTCTCTCAGTGTCTATTTATGACTTCTTCTTTCCCTGTCTGTCTTCCAACCCCTAATCATATTTCCACCTGGATGCATCAATTTTACTCCCAATATGCTGTATAGAGAAGGAGTTAGGATGCTGTCTTCCCATGAATAGTACTCAGTAACAAACCAATTGCATTTTAGTTGGGCAATGCCCCTACCCACACTTCAAATCCCTTCCACCATGCATTTCTGTTTCCCTTTATGTTTGTTGGATTGTTTTGCTGCTCCTTCTCCTCACCCCACCACCCTTGGATTATAATGTAAAATTCTTTTAACATGTCAAGAAATTATTAAAAATACAGGTACTTTGAAAAAAAAATACAGGTACTTTTCTGAACACCGGCCGGTGGGGGCAGGGAAGAGGTGGCCACGGGAGGCCGTGGGCAGCTGCCTCTTCCCTGCCCCGCCCAGCTTCTCTGATCACCAGCTGGGAGGTGGGCAAAGGCAGCCCCGGTTTTCTGATCACAGGCCGGGGGGCAGAGCAAAGGAGGCCCCAAGGGCCACCTTTGCCCTGCCACCCAGCTCTTGCCTGCTGCCTGGGTTTCTGATCATCACCAGCGGCAGGCGGCTTCTTCCATCCTTCCCCTTTCCCCTCCCTGCATTGTGCCTACGTATGCAAATTAACCACCATCTTTGTTGGTGGTTAACCGCCATCTTTGTTGGCAGTTAATTTGCATATGACCCTGATTAGCCAATGGAAAGCATAGCGAAGGTATGGTCAATTACCATGTTTGTCTATTATTAGATAGGATATATATATCCATATATACATATGTATACATATACACATTGTATATATACTATAGGCCCAGTGCACAAATTCATACATGGGTGGGGTCCGTCTAGCCCAGCCCCAATTGGGGTGGATTGGGGCCAGGCCTGATGGGAGGAGGAGATGGTGGGAGGTTGGCCGGCCAGCCCACCCTGATTAGGGCCTTATAAGGCCTGGGACTGCTTGGCAGAGGGCCCATGGGTGATTGACCAGCAGGCCCAGCCCCAAATTGGGGTGGGGGGCAATTTGGAGGCAGAGCCAGCTGTGGGGAAGGGCTGTGGGTGGTGGACTGGCTGGCCCCACCCCCAAATGGGGTGGGGGTCTGATCAAGGGTCAGTGGCTGGGGGAGGGACCATGAGAGGTTGGTCAGTCAGCCTCACCCCAGATTGGTGTGGGGGAGCTGATCGAGGGCAGAGCTGGCAGGGGAGAGAGGCTGTGGGCCAACTGGGGTGATGAGGGCTTATTGGGAGTGGGGTCAGCTGGCCCCACCCCTGAATGGAATGGGGAGGCAGGTCAAGATCTGGCTGCCAGAAGGAGGGGCCGTGGGTGGTTGGCTGGCCAGCCCTGCCCCCAATTGGTGTAGAGGGCTGATCAGAGGTGGGGTCAGCCATGGGGAGGGGCTTCAGGCAGATGGCCACCGGCCCTGCCCCTGATAGGAGTGGGGGATCTGATCAGGGAAGAGCTGCATAGAAGGAGGGACTATGGGTTGATCAGGGTGGTAGGGGCTCATCAGGGGTGGGGGTTTCCAGGGGGAAGGGCTGCAAGAGATTGAATGACCAGCCTTGCCCTTGGTTGGGGTGAGGGGGCCGATCAGGGGCAGGGCCATCTGAGGGGAGAGTCCGTCGGATGTTGGCAGGCCGGCCCCAACCCCAATCGGGCCAGTTTGCTGGCCACAGTGGGCATCATAGCAACTGGTCATTCTGGTCATTCCAGCATTCTGGTAGCTGGGTATATATATAATATATATATACTAGAGGCCCAGTGCATGAAAATTTGTGTGCCCAAGGGGGTTCCTCAACCTGGCCTGTGCCCTCTCACAGTCTGGTTCTCGCGGGATGTCCACCTGCTAGCTTAGGCTTACTCCCTGGGGGATTGGGCCTAAGCTGGCAGTTAGACATCCCTCTGGCAGCCCAGGAGCCCTCAAGAGATGTCCAACTGTGGAGGAGGTAGGAGAGGCTCCCACCATTGCTGCTGCACTTGCAGCCATCAGCCCAGCTTGTGGTTGAGTGGGGCTCCCCCTGTGGGAGCGCACTGACCACCAGGGGGCAGCTCCTGCATTGAGCGTCTGCCCCCTGGTGGTCAGGGCATGTTATAGTAACTGGTCATTCCCCATCATGCCACTGTTAGGGTCAATTTGCATATTACATATGATATAATATATATCACCAATCGGAGGCGGTGCTGGCTAGCCAACCTATGCAATATGCAAATATATAATAGGGACCTTGACTTACGAGTTTCCAGACTAACGAGTTTTTTGAGATACGAGACGTCTCTCGGCCAATTTTTGCTTTGAGTTGCGAGCTAAAATTTGGGTTAAGAGCCAGCTTCAGATACCCCACCGCTAGTTGGCACAGTGAACATCACAGTGAATGCCACAACATCAGCCCAGCATCACCTGTCTCACTCGTTCACAATTGATTTGACATATGAGTAATTTGAGTTATGAGCTCTGTCATGGAACGAATTAAACTCATAAGTCAAGGCCCCACTGTATACCCCTTTTATTATATAGGCTATATATTAGCAAGTAACTCTAAATGACTTCTGATTTTCCCATTTAAGTGAACCAGGTAAAAATTATTTACGTCTTCAGAAGTATTTAGTTTCAAATTACAACTAAAATACAAAACAAAACAAAAAACACAAACAAAAATTCATACTGAGTAATCAACTAAAGAGTTGATAACCAAGGATGAAAAGTGGAGACTACATAGAGACTGGTATGAAGGGTAGAGGCACAAAAGGGCTGGCTGGGCTCCCACGGACAGCAGCTGAAGTTCTGGAGAGATATCTTAGCTGTGGGGGGTTGACACTGAGATCTCTGGGGTCTAATTACCAACGTGGGCCTGCAGAAGAGAGCACAAGAACTGAGAAAGATGTCACATAACATCTGGCTGTGAAAAGCAGCACAGTTGCTATCTGCCAGGGAGAGATGATTGGAAATGCAGGTACTCTCTTAAAGGGTCGATGCACAAAATTTCATGTGCAGCCACTCACCTCCATCAGAGGGAGGTCAGAGTGGACTGGAGCTGTGTAAGCATAACCAGGGTTGGGAGCTCTGGGGATAGAGCTCAGAAGGCAAACACCCTGGTTTCCTGTGCTGAGTTTTGCTCTTACTCTGCAGGTCATCATTCTAAGGCAGACATTTGCTATCCAGGTAGTTTTATTTGGGGGAAAGATGGTTGCCACAACCTATTGGATATTGCCTTGCCCCATGGTGTGGAGTTTCTGAAGCCCATTAAGAGAATGAGAATAAAAATTAGCCTCTAAGCCAGTAGTTCTCAACCTTGGCTGCACATTAGATCACCTGGAAATTTTTTAAAATCCTGATTTCTTGGCCTCATCCTCCGGAAATTCTGTTTCTTTGTTACTAATGTTGTGGCCCCACCCCATAACAAAGAAACAGAATTTCCAGTGGATGAGGCCCAGAAATCAGAATTTTAAAAAGATTCCCAGGTGATTCTAATGTGCAAGGTTGAGAACCACTGATCTAATTAGTCAGAAATAGCTTTTGGGTCCCTGCCACAGACACCTCCTAGACAGTGCAGGCAGACTAACTCCAGCCAGATCCCAAGTGCCTGCAGCTGAATCTGTGGGACCAACTCCATGGAAGAAGGGAGTACAGCTCAAAACAGGAACAATCAAGGTGTGAAACTCAAGGAATACGCAGCCTCTGGTCTAAAGAGTCCCCTATCATTGGACTGTCAGGGGCTTCAAACTCTAGGACCATGATCAGGTTGCCAAGAGCCATAAAGGGAAATCACCCACATTCACCTGCACTAGAGAAGCTCCCAGGAGGCCCAGGATACATACACCAGGGGACTAGACTCAACAACATCAGAGAAAAATCCAGCAAGCCCCACAAATAGCAGACTCAAAGTACCCGTATAACAGCTGGCACAACAACATTGTGTTTGAACCTCACTGGCAACAAATTGGAGGGGAGATGTCTTCCACAAATGGAACATCAACAATCAAGTCCCAAATACAGCAGGAGAGCCAAAAGAATGCACACAGGGGCATTCATAGAGAATCCAGCTCAGGTGAAAAAAGAGACTGCATCACTGGACCACTCAATACACTTTCTTCATTAGGCTAGCCCACAAAGACAGTTCTATTGAATACAAAGAAGCAAATACAAAATGACAGCTAAAATTGGGAGACAAATAAGCAACCCCCAAATAAGAGAACAGAAGGAATCTCCAGAAAAATTACTAAAATAAAATAGAGGCAAGCAAACTATCAGATATATAATTCAAAGGAATGGTTTAAAGAAGCTTAAGGAATTTAGGGAAAATTACAAGAGGATGAAAAGGGAAATAGAGGCTATGAACAAGATCCAGACAGAAATGAAGAATAATATATCTGACATCAAGAACACACTAGAAGGTATTAAAAGTAGATTGGATGAAGAAGAGGATAAAATCAGTGATTTGGAAGACAAGGTAGAAATAAATATCCCATTAGAGCAGCAAATAGACAAAAATATTTTTAAAAGTAGGATGATATCTTAAGAGAGCTTAGGGACAACATGAAATGTAGCAACATATTCATTATGGGAATACCAGAAGGGGAGGAGGGTGAGCAAGGAAAAGAGAAATATTTAAAAAAAATAATGACAGAAAATGTCCTTAACCTGGTGAAGGAAAATGTCACACAAATTCAAGAGGCACAGAGAGTCCCAATGAAGATGAACCTAAAGTGACCCACACCTAGACACATCATAATTAAAATGTCAAATGTTAAAGACAAAGAAGAATCTTAAGGGCAGTGAAAGGGAGACAGACAATTACCTAAAAAGGATCTTCCATTAAAATGTCAGATGACTTCTCAACAGAAATACTTCAAGCCAGAAGGGAGTGGGATGAAGTACTCAAAGTAATGAAAAGCAAGGGCCTTAATCTAAGACTACTGTATCCAGTAAATCTATCATTTAAAATTGAAGGAGAAATAAAAAAGTTTTCTAGATTTAAAAAAGGTTAAATGAGTACATTACCACCAAACTAGCAATGCAAGAAATCATAAAGGGATGGCTTTAAGAAGAAGAAAAGGAGACAGAGAGGATCATAGGCATAAAGAAAATAACAATGGCAATAAATAAATACTTATGAATAATTACATTAAATTTAAATGTACTAAATGTTCCAGTCAAAAGACATAGGCTAACTTAATGGATAAGAAAACATGACCCATATATATGTTGTGTAGGAGGGGAAGATGGCTGCTGACAGGAAGGTAGACTGAAAGATAGTGTGTGAGTGAGCGAACAAAAGGAGAGGTTGTGGACGTATGGGAGAGTGTAAATTTGTGGATGAGCAATAGTTATACTCCAGGGGACTAGTGGAGATTGCTGGATCGGGCCCCCTAACTGGGCAGCCTCCACTGCTGCTGAAATCTCATCCATAGCGGCCGGTTCTGCCACGGAAACCGTGCCATCTTGAAGGGGAGAGTGACTGTTATTGGAAGCATATACATCCAGGAACCCTGTAACCACAGCACCCAGGGACCAGCTACAAAACCAGTAACACCAGATCTCAAGCAGCGCAAATACGTGGACTCAGAGGAGCCCTGCTCCTCCTCACGGAAAAGTCAGATTTCGCCTAGATAAAGGCATGGTTTGTAATCCAGGTTGGAGAGAGGAAGACATGTGGGGGAAGTCTGCACCCCACAAAGTCAGTGGCCCTTGGGGACAGCGTGATCCGCGAGTGTGGAAGGGAATCTGCAAGGCTGCTGGCAGAAGGGAACTCTAAAAATCAGCCCTAAGCTGGACTGGGCGCAAAAAGACAGCCTCGGAATTTGCCAGTGTGCCAGCTGCTTGGTGCCAGGGGAGAGAGGATGTGCGTGCAGAAGAGATGTTTGGAGAATTGTGTGCAGAACTGGATGGTGAAGGTTGCAAGCTCATGCACTTACTCTGGCTTTTTTTTTTTTTTCTCTTTAAATCCTTGCTTTTGATTACTAAACCCAATACATAGGATCGTCCAATTGGGGGCACTCACAGAGACTGCAGGGGAAAGTTGTTTTTGTGGAACCTGGGAATCAGAGTGGGAAGTAACAACCAAGGAATCAGATCTGGGTCAGTTGATTCTCCCAAACTAGTATTAAGTGCAATAGGGAAAACAAAACCTAAATACTGACTAGAGAGGACTTATAGCTTCGGAGGTCAATCCAGAAACACTGCCACCCAGGGGCTGAATCACAAATTGACTCTTCTGTAAATACAAATAAATGCAGTCTGGGAAACAAAGAAATACTGCCAGCTTTAAAATCCGGACTGTGGTTTACAATACTGAGGAGTATTGTATCGCAGGGAACTTCAATACTCTCCTGGATACCTGACAGGAAAAAGGCGTGCCAAACAGAAGAGTAGAGGAAGTGAATGACCTTCACTTCTGCACATTTTTATTTCTTTTCACCTTTTACTTAAGAAAATCATTTTTTTCCTTTTTTTCCTCACTTGATTTGATCTTTTTAATTATATTTTTATTTTTATTAGTATTATTACTACTACTATTGTAACCTTTTTTTAAAAAAAGTGTCATTTTATTTTATCTTTATTTTATTTTGGGATTAATGTTCTGCATTCTATTTTCCTTTTTTCTTTAGCATCTTTTTACTCTATTTCAATTTTACCTTTATGCCAACACTCCATCCCTCACTTTTCCCCTTTTGTTTTCCTGTTCTCTTACTTTATTCCTGCGTTAGATTTTCCCTATTCTTTCTTTTTACCATCTGCTAAAAATTCATCCTACTTATAAATCTACTTTCCAATCCCCTGCTCCAAGTCCATACACACATCTCTCTTCGCCTTCTTCACTATCATTTTTTTTCTCTTTCTTTTTTGTTTTATTTTTTCTGTTGTTAATATTTTTGGGGGTTTTTTATACTATTTTTTGTTTTGTTTTGCCTTGCTTTCTCTCTGTCCTATTGTTCTTGTTTGCTTGATTATTGATTAGATTGTTTTTGTTTTTTGTTGCTTGTTCATGAGATTGTTTCCCTTTTTGTTTTGTTTTTTGTTTTTTTATTTTTATTTCTTGCTTCTGTTTTTCCTCTCCTTGCTTGGTATTAGTTGTTGTTTGTAGTTTGCATTCATCTCTGGGTGTTTGTTGTTTGCATTTTTTTGGGATTGGTTGTTGTTCAACTGGAGTTTTCTCCCCATATAAATAGTTCACACCTTTCTTTTTTATTCTATTTTTTCTCTCACTTTTTTTTCCTTTTCTCAATATCATTTTTGCACCTTTTTTTTTCTTTTCTTATCCCCTAACTCTCTTTTCTCAGGTAGTCACCTTTCTTTGTGGTTATTATTATTGTGAATACATTTGTGTTCAGTGCCTTGTGCATTGTGCCATTTGTGTTGTATTTTATGCATTTAAATCAATGCAGGAGAGAGATAGAGATATGTAATACAGACACCGGGAGAAGAGAGATCATGGGGAGACAAAGAAAGAGCCCATAAATGAAAGAAAAGGAGGCATCGCCAGAAAAGGAAGTAAACGAAAAGGAGGCAAGCAATATGACAGAGAAATAATTCAGAGAAATTGTCATAAAATGGCTGAAAATAAAAGAAGACAAACTCAACAATATGTGTAAGAACCAAGAGGAAATGAAGAAGAACCAAGAAGAAACGAAAAATGACATTGCTGCTATACAGAACTCAATAGAAATCATCAATATTAGACTAGAAGAAGCAGAGGACTGCATCAGTGAGCTAGAAGAAAAGGTAGGAAAAAATACACTAGCAAAGCAGCATCTAGAAAAAAAAAAAACTTAAAAGACAGGAGGAGAACCTAAAGGAACTTTGGGACAACACAAAATGAAACATTTGCATAAAAGGGATGCCAGAAGGAGAGGAAACTGAGCAAGGAATAGAAAATCTGTTTGAAGAAATAATGACAGAAAATTTCCCTGATATTGGGAAGAAAAAACTCACACAAATCCAAGAAGCTCACAGAGTCCCAAACAAAATGAACCCCAAAAGACCAACACCAAGGCACATTATAATTAAATTAGCAACAATCAATGACAAAGCAAGAATCTTAAAATCAGCCAGAGAGAGACAGAAAATTAACTACAAAGGATCTCCCATCAGACTAGCGACTGATTTCTCAACAGAAACACATCAGGCAAGAAGGGAATGAAAAGAAATATACAAAGTCATGCAAAGGAAGGGTCTGAATCCAAGAATAGTGTACCCAGCAAGGCTATCAATCAAAATTGAGGGTGAAATCAGAAGCTTCACAGACAAAAAAAGACTAAGGGATTTTATTACAACCAAACCAGCAATGCAAGAAATGCTAAAGGGTCTGTTGTAAAAAGAAGAAATAGGAAACGAAGAAGGAACACAGGTGTAAAGAATAAAAATGGTGACAAACACGTACCTCTCAATAATAATTTTAAATGTTAATGGATTAAATGCCCCAATTAAAAGACCTAGGGTAGCTGAGTGGATAAGAAAACATGACCCATATATCTTCTGTCTACAGGAAACCCACATTAGAAAAAAGGACTCACACAGTCTGATAGTGAAGGGAAGGAAAAGATTTTTTTTTCAGGCTAATGAAAATGAAAAAAAAAACCTGAGGTAGCAATACTTATATCGGACAAATTAGATCTCATAGGGAAGTCATAACAAGAGATAAGAAATGCCACTTCATAATACTAAAGTGAGCAATCCAACAAGAAAATATAACTCTGGTAAACATACACACACAATAGAGGAGCACCCAAATTCATAAAAAAACAAACAAACAACTTTTGGAGGATATCAAGGGAGAGATTGATAGCAATAAAGTCATAGTAGGGGACTTTAATACCCCACTATCACCATTAGACAAATCCTCTAAACAAAAAATCAGCAAAGAAACATCAATCCTAAATGATGCACTAGATCAGAAGGAATTAATTGACATCTTCAGAACATTTCACCTCAAAGCTACAGAATATAAATTCTTCTCAAGAGAACATGGGTGATTTTCAAAGATAGACCATATATTGTGTCACAGGCAAAGTCTCTTCAAATTCAAGAAGATAGAATTTATATCAAGCACCACCTCAGACCACAGTGGCATAAAACAATAATAAAAAAAACAATATAAACAACAACAAAAAATCAAACACCTGGAGGCTAAACAGCATGCTATTAAACAATAACTGGGTTACCAGAGAGATCAAGGAAGAAATAAAAAGCATCATGGCAACAAATGATAAAGAAAACACAACAATCCAAAATCTATGAGACACAGTGAAAGCAGTCTTAAGAGGGAAGTTCATACCTCTACAGACCTGCCTCAAAAAACAAGAAACAATACTAATAAATTATCTAACCCTACAACTCAAAGAGTTAGAAAGAGAGCAACAAGAAAAGGCCAGCATAAGTAGAAGGGAGGAAATAATAAAGACCAGAGTGAAGATAAACAACATAGAGACCAAAAAATAATAATAATACAAAAGATAAACAAAACCAAGAGCTGGTTCTTTGAAAGGAAAAACAAGATTGATGAACCTCTAACCAAGCTCACCAAAAAGCAAAGAGGGAGGACCCAAATAAACAAAATCAGAAATGAAAGAGGTGAAATAACAACCAATCCCACAGAAATACAAATAATTATGAAAAAAATACTATAAACAACTCTATTCCAACAAAATGGACAACCTAGATGACATGGACATATTCTTAGAAAAATACAAACTCCCAAAACTCAACCAAGAATAGTCAAAACACCTGAATAGGTCGATAACTACTGAAGAAATTGAAACAGCGATCAAAAACCTTCCAGCAAACAAAAGCCCTGGTCTGGAAGGCTTTACAGGGTAGTTCTACCAAGCATTCACAGAAGAACTAAAACCTATCCTACTCAGACTATTCCAAAAAATTCAAGAGGAAGACACACTTCCAAGCTCTTTCTATGAAGCTAACATTACCCTAATACCAAAACCAGATGAAGTCACCTCAAAGAAAGAAAACTACAGGCCAATATCCTTGATGAACAAAGATGCTAAAATCCTCAACAAAATTCTAGCAAATCGGATTCAGCAATACATTAGAAAGATCATAGACCATGACCAAATGAGATTCATTCCAGGGATGCAAGGATGATTCAATATCCCCAAATCAATAAATGTGAACATCACATAAACAAACTGAGAGACAAAAATCACATAACCATATCAATTGATGCAGAAAAAGCATTTGACAAAATTCAACACCCTTTCTTGATAAAAACTCTCAGCAAATTGGGAATAGAGGGATCATACCTCAACATAATAAAAGACCTATATGACAAACCTATAGCCAACATCATTATCAATGAGCAAAAACTAAATGCATTTCACCTAAGAACAGAAACAAGACAGGATGCTCGCTCTCACCACTCCTGTTCGTCATAGTACTGGAAGTATTAGCCATTGTGATTAGACAAGAAGAAATAAAAGGCATCCAAATTGGAAAAGAAGACATAAAACTCTCCTTATTGGCAGTCAACATAATATTATACATAGAAGACAGCAAAGACTCCATCAAAAATCTATTAGACCTAATAAATGAATTTGGCAATGTAGCAGGATACAAAATTAACATCCACAAATCTATGGCTTTTTTCTACACCAATAATGAACGCACAGAAAAAAAAAATGAAAAAAAAATCCCATTTTTTTTTTTTGCAACAAAAAAAATAAGATACCTAGGAATAAACTTAACCAAGGACATAAAAGACCCGTACTCGGAAAATTGCAGGACATTAAAAAAAAAGAGAGATAGCCCTAACTGGTTTGACTCAGTGGATAGAGCGTCGGCCTGCGGACTGAAAGGTCCCAGGTTTGATTCCGGTCAAGGGCATGTACCTTGGTTGCAGGCACATCCCCAGTAGGAGGTGTGCAGGAGGCGGCTGATTGATGTTTCTCTCCCATCAATTTTTCTAACTTTCTATCCCTCTCACTTCCTCTCTGTAAAAAATCATAAAATATATTTTTAAAAAAAGAGATAGAGGAAGACACAAACCAATGGAAGAACATACCATGTTCATAGATTGGTAGAATCAGCATCATTAAAATGTCCATACTACCCAAAGCAATCTATAGATTCAATGCAGTACCTATTAAAATACCAATGGCATATTTCAAAGATCTAGAACAAACTCTCCAAAAATTCATCTGGAATAAAAAAAGAACCCGAATAGCCACAGCTATTCTGAGAAAGAAGAACAAAGTTGGAGGGATCACAATACCAGACATCAAACTAAATTACCAAGCCAGGGTTCTCAAAACTGCCTGGTACTGGCACAAGAACAGACATACAGACCAATGGAATAGAATAGAGAACCCAGAAATTGACCCAAACCTTTATACTCATTTAATATTCGACAAAGGAGTCAAGAGCATACAATGGAGTCAAAACAGCCTCTTTAATAAATGGTGCTGGGAAATTTGGTCAGACACATGCAAAAAAAAAAAATGAAACTAGACCACCAACTTACACCATACACAAAAACAAACTCAAAATGACTAAAGGACTTGAATGTAAGACAGGAAACCATAAAAATCCTGCAAGACTCCATAGGCAGAAAATTACAGACATATGTCATAGCAATATCTTTTCAGACACAGATCCTTGGGCAAGAGAGATTAAGGAGAAAATAAACCGATGGGATTACATCAAAATAAAAAGCTTCTGCACAGCAAAAGAAACCATCAACAAAACAACAAGAAAGCCCGCTGCATGACAGAACATATTTGCCAATGTTATCTCCGATAAGATTTAATCTCCAGCATTTACAGGGAACTCATACAACTCAACAAAAGGAAAATAAACACCCTAATCAAAAAATGTGCAAAGGAACTAAATAGAATCTTTTTGAAAGAGTACACTCAGAAAACCAAGAGATACATGAAAACATGCCTAAAGTCACTAATCATCTGAGAGATGCAAATCAAAACTACAATGAGGTACCATCTCACACCTGTCAGAATGGCTATCATCAACAAATCAACAAATGACAAGTGCTGGAGAGGATGTGGAGAAAAAGGAACCCTCCTTCACTGCTGGTGGGAATGCAGACTGGTGCAGCCATTGTGGAAAACAGTATGGCATTTCCTCAAAAATGTAAAAGTGGAACTGCCATTTGATCCAGTAATAGCACTTCTAGGAATATATCCCAAGAAAACAGAAACACCAATCAGAAAAGGTATATGCACTCTATGTTCATAGGAGCACAGTTTACAGTAGCCAAGATTTGGAAACAGTCTAAATCCCATCAACAGATGAGTGGATTAGAAAACTATGGTACATCTACACAATGGAATACTATGCTGGTATAAAAAAGAAGGAATTCTTACCATTTGCAGCAGCATGGATGGAACTGGAGAGCATTATGCTAAGTGAAATAAGCCAGGAAGTGAAAGAAAAACATTACATGATCTCACTAATTTATGGGTAATAAAGAACATTATAACCTGATAAACAAAATAATAGATACAGAGGCATAGAAGCATGGAACAGACTGTCAAATTAAAGTGGGAAGGCTGGGGAGTGTTGTGGGGGGGAGGTAAGAGATTAACTGAAGGACTTGTATGCATGCATATAAGCATAACCAATGGACACAAGACACTGGGGAGTGGGGTGAGAGCATGTGCCGGGGGGTAGGGGAGGCCAGGGGAAGGTCAATGGGCGGGGGGAAAGAAGGAGACATATGTACTACTATCTGTAATACTTTAAACAATAAAATTAAAATTTTTAAAAAGAAAACATGACCTACATATATGTTGTGTACAAAAGATCCACCTCAGAACAACAGATACACACAGACTGAGAGTGATAAAAAATATATTTCATGCAAATAGAAAGGAATAAAAAGCTGTGGTAGCAATACTCATATCAGACAAAATAGACTTCAAAACAGAGGCCATAACAAGAGACAAAGAAGGCCATTTCATAATACTAAGGGGAATGATTCAACAAGAAAATATGCCCCTTGTAAACATATATGCACCGAATATAGGAGCACCCAAGTACATAAAAACAAACAAACAAACAAACAAAAACCCACAAAAAAACAACAACCAAACAAACAAAAACCTCTTGATGGACTTTGAGGGAGAGATTGACAGCAATACTGTCATAGTGAAGGACTTTAACACCCTATTGACATCACTGGATAGAACTTCTAGACAAAAAATTAAAAAGAAAACAAAGGCCTTAATAGACACATTAGATCATATGAATCTAACCAATATTTACAGAACATTTCACCCCAAAGAAACAGAATATACATTCTTCTCAAGTGCAAATGGAACATTCTCAAAGATAGACCACATGTTAGGGCACAAAAGAAGTCTATAAAAATTCAAGGAGATTGATACAATACCAAGCTTCTTCTTGGATCATAATGGCATGAAGTTAGAAATGAACTACAATTAAAAAACTAAAACACATTCAAATACATGGAGGGTAAATAGCATGTTATTAAACAATGAATGGGTTACCAATGAGATCAGGCAGAAAATTAAAAACTTCCTGGAAACAAATGAAAATGAACACACAACTACCCAAAACCTATGGGATACTGTAAAGCAGTCCTGAGAGGGAAATTCATAGCACTACAGGCCTCCCTTGAGAAACAAAAAAAGGACTAATAAAATATCTAACCCTACAACTAAATGAATTAGAAAGAGAACAGCAAGAAAAGTCCAAAGGAAGTAGAAGGAAATAAATAATTAAGATTAGAGTGCAAATAAATGACATAGAGACTAAAAACAAACAAACAAAAAAGTAGAAAAGATAAAAAAATTCAAGAACTAGTACATAGAAAGGATAAAAAAGATTGATGAATCCCTAGCCAGACTCATTAAAAAACAAAAAGAGAGGACCCAAATAATTAAAAACAGAAATGAAAGAGGCACTATAATAACAGACACCACAGAAATACAAAGAATTGTAAGCAAATACTATCAACAAATATATGACAACAAACCAGACAACCTGGGTGAAATGTACCAATCCCTAGAAATATACGAACTTCCAAAACTCAATCAGGAAGAATCAGAAAATCTTAGTAGTCCAATAAGAACTGAGAAAAGTAAAGCAGTAATTAAAAAACTTACAGCAAGCAAAAGTCAAGACCAGGTGTAATTACAGGTGAATTTTACCAAACATTCAAAGAAAAACTAACACTGACCCTCCTCAAACTATTTCAAAAATTTCAAGAGGAAGGAACACTTCCAAACTTGTTATGAATCTAGCATTATCCTTATTCCAAAACCAGATAAAGAAACTACAGAGAAAGAAAATTACAAGTCAACATGCCTGATAAACACAGATGCTAAAATCCTCAACTAAATATTAGCAAATAGAATCCAGCAATATATTAAAAAGATCATACGCCATGATCAAGTGTGATTTATTCCAGGGATGCAATATTTGCAAATCAATAAATGTGATACGTCACATAAATGAATTAAATTATAACAACCCCATGATTATATCAATAGATGCAGAAAAAGCATTTGACAAAACAGTATTTTTTTTTGATAAAAAAAAAAATCCTCAGTAAAGTGGGAATAGAGGAGTCATACCTCAACATAATAAAGGCCATATATGACAAATCTAGAACCAACATAATACTCAATCAGCAAAAACTAAAAGTGTTTCCCTTAAGAACAGAAAGAAGACAAGGATGTCTGCTTTCACTCTCTTATTCAACATAGCACTGGCATTCTTAGGCACAGCTATCAGATAAGAAGAGATGAAAGGCATCCAATTAGGAAAGGAAGAAGTAAAACTATAATTATTTGCAGATGACATGATATTGTACATAGAAAACCCTAAAGACTCTACCAGGAAATTACTAGACCTAACAAATTAATTTGGTAATGTAGAGGGTACAAAATCAACATCCAGAAATTGATTACATTTTAATACACCAATAATGAACATTGAGAAGGAGAAAAGCAATCTCATTTACCATTGCAACAACAACAACAAAATGATACCTAGGAATAAACTTAACCAAGGAGGTAAAAGACCTGAACTTGGAAAACTATAGGACCTTGAAAAAATAAACATAGGAAGATACAAACAAATAGAAATGTACACCATGTTCATGGATTAGAAGAATTAACATCATTAGAATATCTATACTACCCAAAGAAATCTATAGAATCAATCCAACTCCTATTAAAAAACGAAAGGAATACATCACAGAGATAGAACAAATACTCAAAAAAATTATATGAAACCATTAGAGACCCTGAATAGCTGCAGAAATTGGGTGAAAAAATGAAGTAAAAGAGTGCACAATATTGGATATCAAACGATACTACAAAGCCATTATAACCAAAACATCCTGGTACTGGCACAATAACAGGCATATAGACCAATGGATCAGAACAGAGACCCCAGAAATTGAACCACACACTTATGGTCATTTAATATTTAAATAGTGAGACAAGAACATACAATGGAATAAAGACAGTCTCTTCAACAAATGGTGCTTGGAAAACTGGACAGACACATGCAAAAAGATGAAAGTAGACCACCAGTTTACATCATACACAAGAATGAACTCAAGATGGATAAAAGACTTAAATGTGAGGCATGAAACCATACAAATATTAGAGGAGAAATAGGTAGTAAAATCTCAGACATTTCATGTGGCAATATGTTTATGGATACATATCCCAGGGCAAAGGGAACTAAGGAGAAAATAAACAAATGGGACTACATTAAAATAAAAAAGCTTTTGCACAGCAAAAGAAACCACCATAAAAATGAAAAGAGAACCCACTGTATGGGAGAACATATTTGCCAATGATACATCTGATAAGGGGTTAATGTCCAAAATATATAAAGTACTCATACAACTAAACAAAAGGAATACAAAAAAAATCAATATAAAAATGGGCAGAAGACCTGAATAGACATATCTCCAAAGAGGACATACAAATGGCCAAGAGACATATGAAAAAATGCTCAGTCACTAATCATCAGAGAAATTCAAATTCAAACCACAATGAGATATCACCTCACACCTGGCTATTATAAAAAAATCAACAAATAACAAGTGCTGGCAAGGATGTGGAGAGAAGGGAACACTAGTTCTCTGCTAGTGGGAATGCAGATTGGTGCAGCCGCTATGGAAAAAATTAAAATTGGAACTTCCATTTTTTCTAGTGATCCCACTTCTGGGAATATATCTTAAAAACCTCAAAACACCATTCAGAAAAAAATATAGGTACCCCTATGTCCATAGCAGCATTATTTAAAATAAATAAGATCTGGAAATAGCCCAAGTGCCTATCAGTAGATGAATGTATAAAAAAGGTGTGGGGCATTTACACTATGGAATACTATGCGGTAAAAAAGAGGGATCTCTTACCCTTTGGGACAGCATGGATGGACCTGGAAAATATTATACTAAGTGAAATAAGCCAATCTGAGAAAGACAAGTATCATATAATCTCACTTATTTGTGGAATCTAATGAACAAAATGAACTGACCAACAAAATAAGACCCGGATCATGGAGACATGAAACAGACTAATATATATCAATGTGGGGTTGGGAGGATAAGAAGAGATAAAACATAGAACTTACATACTTACTAGAGGCCCAGTGCATGAAATTTGTGCAATGGTGGAGGGGAGTCCCTCAGCCCGGATTGCGAGAGGGTGCAGGCCAGGCCAAGGAACCCCACCAGTGCATGATCAGGGCCAGGGAGGGATGCAGGAGGTTGGCAGGCAGGGGAGAAACCATGGGAGGGCTCCAGGGCGTGTCCAGCACATCTCACTCAGTCCCAATTCACCCGACCCCAGCAGCAAGCTAAACTACAGGTCGGGAGCATCTGCCCCCTGCTGGTCAGTGCATGTCACAGTGACTGGTTGACTGGTCAACTGCCCCTTGGTGGTCAGTGCATGGTATAGTGAGTGGTTGAGCGGCCTTAGTATATCGTTAGCATATTACACTTTGGTTGAATGGCCGACCGGACAACTGGACACTTAGCATATTAAGCTTTTATTATATAGGATAGGCATAAACCATGGACACAGGAAATAGGGTAATGAAGGCATTGGTGTGTGGTGAGGGGTTGGAAGGAGGGGGGTAAAAGTGGAAAAAATGGAATATATCTGTAATACTCTCAACAATTAAAATATATTTAAAAAATAAGTATATAGTTTCATGAAGATTATAAAAGTGACTTTGTGGTGCCGTTCTAATTATAAAGAAGATATGAAGCCTTAGCCACTTTGCTCAGTGGATAGAGCATTGCCTGGGAACTGAAGGGTCCTGGGTTCAATTCCCACCAAGGACATATGCCTGGATTGTGGCTCAATCCCCAGTAGGGGGTGTGCAGGAGATAGCTGATCAATGATTCTCTCTCATCATTGATGTTTCTATCTCTCTCTCCTCCCTTCCTCTCTCAAATCAATAAAAATTTAAAATATATATGAAAAAATTAAAACCCAAGTTATACTACTTAGCAATTAAAATAGCAATTTACTAGGGTTATAATAAAAATTAGGCTTTTTAAAGAAAACAGTGATTTGAATACTAAAGGATTAAGAAAGGTAGTTGGCAAGACCTCAGAAATATTTTTGTATAAAAAGGTCGTACTTAGGCTACTATTTTTATTGCTTAAAGTATTCAATATGTCTCTATTTTCCCCAATTTACCCTCATTGCCACTCACATCTCCGAGGGCAAGACCCTCCACCCACAGTGTCTGTGTTCATTGGTGATGCTAATATTCATGCATAAAAGAACTTTGGTTGATCTATAAACCCTCCTTCACTGACTTCTTTCCGAGGTTGGATGGTCTTCTCAGTGCTACCTTTTCCCTGGATCTATTTTTGTCCATCAGTTTATGTTTATCATTATATCCCACATATGAGTGAGATCATGTGATATTTACCTTTCTCTGACTGGATTATTTTGCTTAGCATAATACTCTCCAGTTCCAAACATGCTGCTGCAAATGGTAAAAGTTCCTTCTTTTTTATAGGAACATAGTATTCCATTGTGTAGATGTACCACTGTCTTTTAATTCACTCATCTGCTGATGGGCATTTAGGCTGTTTCCAAATATTAGCTACTGTAAATTGTGCTGCTATGAACATAGGGATGCATATATACTTTCTGATAGGTGTTTCTGGTTTCTTGAGATATATCCTAGAAGTTGGATTACTGGGTCAAATAGGAGTCCCATTTTTAACTTTTTGAGGAAACTCCATACTGTCTTCCATAGTGGCTGCACCAGTCTGCATTCCCACCAGCAGTGCACGAAGGTTCCCTTTCCCCCACATCCTCCCCAGCACTTGTTGTTTGTTTATTTGTTGATGATAGCCATTCTGACAGGTGTGAGATGGTACCTCATTGTAGTTTTATTTGCATCTCTCAGTTGATTAGTGACTTTGAACATGTTTTCATATGTCTCTGGTCCTTCTGTATATCCCCTTACAAAAAGTGTATATTTAGGTCCTTGTCCCATTTTTTGATTGGATTGTTTACAAAATTTTGTTAAGTTGTATGAGTTCCCTATACATTTTGGAGATCAAATCCTTATCTAAAATAACATTGGCAAATATGTTCTCAATACAGCGGACTTTCTCGTTGTTTTGTTGATGGTTTCCTTTGCTGTGCAGAAGCTTTTTATTTTGATGTAGTCCCATTTGTTTATTTTCTCCTTAATTTCCATTGTCCTAGGAGCTGTATCAGTAAAGATATTATGTCTGATATTTTGCTGCCTATGGATTCTTCTAAGATTTTTATGATTTCCCATCTTACATGTAAGTCCTTTAACTATTTTGAGTTTGTTTGTATGGGTGGTTTAAGTTGGTGGTCCAGTTTCATTTTTTTTTACACGTATCTGTCCAGTTTTCCCAACACCATTTATTGAAGAGGCTGTCTTGACTCCATTGTATGCTCTTGCCAACTTTTTAAAATATTAATTGAGCATAATGACTTGGGTCAATCTCTGGGTTCTCTGTTGTGTTCCATTGGTCTGTATGTCTGTTCCTGTGCCAATACAGGGCAGTTTTGAGAATAGTGGCTTTGTAATACAGCTTGATATCTGTGATCCCTCCAACTTTGTTCTTCTTTCTCAGGATTGCTATGGCTATTTGGGGTCTTTTTGTTATTTTTATTCCAGATGAATTTTTGGAGAGCTTGTTCTAGGTCTGTGAATTATGCCATTGTTGTTTTAATGGGTATTGCACTGAATCTATAGATTGCTTTGGGTAGTATGGACATTTCAATGATGTTGATTCTACCAATCCATGGTTGCTATGGCTAGCACTTCCAGGACTGCATCAAATGGTATTGGTAACAGTGAGCATCCATGTCTTGTTCTTGTTCTTGGGTAAATTGATTTAGTTTTTGCCCATTGAGTATGATATTGGTTGTAGTTTTGTCATATATATAAGTCTTTTATTGTGATATGGTATGATACCTCTATTTCTATTTTGCTGAGAGTTTTTTTTTTTATCAAGAAAGGGTGTTGGACTTTGTCAATTTATATGATTATGTAGTTTTTGGCTCTCAATTTGTTTATGTTAGGTATCACGTTTATTGATTTGCAGATATTATACCAACCTTGCATCCCCGGAATAAATCCCACTTGGTCATTGTGTATGATCTTTCTAAAGTAATGCTGGATCTCACTTGCTAGAATTTTTTGAGGATTTTAACATCTATGTTCATCAAGTTTATTGACCTGTAGTTCTCTTTTTTGTGGTGTCTTTATCTGGTTTTGGAATTAGGATAATGCTGGCTTCATAGAAAGAAATTGGAAGTGTGCCTATCTCTTGAATTTTTTGGAATAGTCTGAGGAGGATAGGTTTTAGATTTTCTTTGAAAGCTTGGAAAAACTGTTATCTAAAGCTGTCCAGACCAGGGCTTCTGTTTGCTGTAAGATTTTTTTATTACAGCTTCAATTTCTTTGGTAGCTATCAGCCTATTCGGGTTTTTTATTTTTATTTTTATTCTTCCTGATTGAGATTTGGAAGCTTGTATATTTGTAAGAATATGTTCATGTTATCTAGGTATTCCAGTTAGTTGAAATAGAGTTGTTCATAATATTTTATCATAACCCTTTGTATTTCTCTGGGGTTTGTTGTCACTTCAATTCTTTCATTTCTGATTTTATTTATTTGGGTCCTCTCTTTTTGCTTCTTGGTGAACCAGGCTAGAGATTCATCAGTTTTTTTCGTCCTTTCAACGAACCAGCTTTTGGTTTTATTCATCTTTAGTATTTTTTTGTCTCTATATCATTTATTTCTGTTCTTTATTATTTCCTTCCTTCTGCTTCCTGTGGGCTTTTCTTGTTGCTCTTTTTCTAATTCGTTGAGTTGTAGGGATAGATAACTTATTATCATTTTTTCTTCTTTCTTTCTTTCTTTCTTTCTTTCTTTCTTTCTTTCTTTCTTTCTTTCTTTCTTTCATTTTGAAGTAGGCCTGTAGAGCTATGAACTTCCCTCTCAAGACTGCTTTCACTGTGTCCCATAGATTTTGGATTGTTGTGTTTTCATTGTCATTTGTTGCCATGATGCTTTTTATTTCTTCTTTGATCTCTCTGGTAATCCAATCATTGTTTAATATCATGCTATTTAGCCTCCAACTCTTTGATTTTTTTTCATTGTTTTTATTGTAGTTGATTTCTAATTTTATGCCATTGTGATCTGAGAAGATGCTTGATATGATTTCTATCTTCTTGAATTTGAAGAGACTTTTGCCTGTGTCCCAATATGTGTTCTATCTTTGAAAATGACCCAAACGCACTTGAGAAGAATGTTTATTTAGTGCCTCTGGGGTGAAATGTTCTGAAGATGTCAATTCCATCTGTTCAACCAGATGAGTCATTTAGGATTGCTGTTTCTTTGCTGATTTTTTGTTTAGAGGACTTATCCAGTTGTGCCAATGGTGTATAAAAATCCCCTACTATGACTGTCTTGCTGTCTATCTCTCCTTTGCTATCTCCCAGAAGTTTTTTTAATGTATTTTGGTGCTCCTATATTGGGTGCATATATGTTTACCAGAGTTATGTCCTCTTAGAGTTATGTCCTCTTACTGAATTGCTTCCTTTAGTATTTTGAAATGGCCTTCCTTATCTTTTGTTATGGTCTTAACTTTGAGGTCTAATTTGTCAGATATAAGTATCGGTTACCCCAGCTTTTTTTTTTTTTTCATTTCCTTTTGCCTGAATTTTTTTTTTTCCCCATCCCTTCACTATCAGTCTGTGTGAGTCCTTCGTTCTGACATGGGTCTCTTGTAGACAGCATATATATGGGTCATGTTTTCTTATCCATTCAGCTACCCTATGTCTTTTAATTGGAGCCTTTAATCCATTTGCCTTTAAGGTTATTACTGATAGGTATTTGTTGCCATTTTTATTCTTTAAACCTGTGTTCTTTCGTCCCTTCCTATTTCTTCTTTCTACAGCAGTTCCTTTAGAATTTCTTGCATTGCTGGCTTGTTGGTATAAACTTCTTTAGTCTTTTTTTTTTTTTTTTTTTTTTTTTGTCTGTGAAACTCCTTATTTCACCTTTAATTTTGAATGATAGCCTTGCTTGGTATAGTATTCTTGGATTCAGTCCCTTGCCTTGGTTCACTTTATATATTTCATTCCATTCCATTCTGGCCTGATGTGTTTCTGTTGAGAAATCAGTTGATAGTCTAATGGTAGATCCCTTGTAGGGTAACTTTCTGTCTCTCTCTGGCAGCCTTTAAGATTCTTACTTTGTCGTTGGTATTTTCCAATTTAATTATTATGTGTCTTAGTGCCAGTACTTTTAGGTTCATTTTGTTTGGGATTCTGTGAAATTCTTGGACTTGTGCGAGTTTTTTCTTCCCAATATCAGGGAAGTTTTCTGTCATTATTTCTTCAAACAGGTTTTCTTGCCCTAACCAGTTTGGCTCAGTGGATAGAGCATTGGTCTGCAGACTGAAAGGTCCCAGGTTCGATTCTGGCCAAGGGCATGTGCCTGGTTGTGGGCACATCCCCAGTGGGAGTTGTACAGGAGGCAACTGATGGATGTTTCTCTCTTACAGATGTTTCTAACTCTCTATCCCTCTCCCTTCCTCTCTTTAAAAAATAAATAAAATATATTTAAAAACAAAACAAACAAACAAACAACAACAACAACAACAAACAGGTATTCTCTTCCTTGCTTCACTGCTAGGAAAGGCCTGGTCTTCAGGAGAAAAATGTCTGTTCAGGGTTGGAGGGATCAGACTGTCCCAGATCAGCCTTTTGGCATCCCTATTATGCAGATGTTTTGTTTTGTGTTCTCCCAAACCTCCGTTAGGCTCTCCTCCTGCTTTTTAAGTTTTTTTGTTTTTGTTTTTTTTCCAGTTGCTGCTCTGCTTGGGTGCTTTTTCTACCTTCTCTTTTAGCTCACATATGAGTCTTCAGCTTCTTCTAGTCTACTCTTGATGCATTCTATTGTGTTCTTTATTGCCACTATGCATTCTTCATTTCCTCTTTATTCTTACACATGTTGTTGAATTTGTCTTCCATCCATTTCAGCATCCTTATTACCATTGCTCTGAATTCTTTGACAAATTGCTTGCCTCCATTTGTTTAATTATTTTTCCATTGATTCTTCTTTTTCTTTCTTATGGGGGCTGTTTCTTGTCTCCTCATTTTCACTTGTCTCAGGGTGTTTAGTTATGTGGCTCACTCTCTACAACGTTGACCAAAGGAACAGAATACTACTTGACAAGAAACAACACTGAGGGAACAAAACAGGAATGTATTCTTGACACCAATAATCCCAAATAAATGTGACCAGTGGAGAAATGATAATTAGGGGAGAGAAAAGAGTGCAAAATCATAATGAACAAAGGAAAAGAGGTAAGAGATAAAATAAAAAGAAGAGAAAAGAACAGGAGAAAATGTACATATATTGGGAGAAAACTCCACAAGTCCAACAAATAATCCCAAAAATGCAAACAATAAACAACCATAAAAAAAAGGAGGGGAGCTGAACCTGAAAAGGCAGAGCTTATTTCCAGAAAGTAAGGTAAAGTAATTGAATGAATGGGGGAATGGCCATGATTCAGTATAGAGGAGGTTGAAAGAAAATTACTGTTTAAGAAGAAAAGTAAACAACAAAATACTCAATAAAAATAATAATTAAAAATAAGAATAATTAAAATATATGCATATATATACTTAATATATAGGTATAAGAAAATTTATATATATATATATATATATATATATATATATATATATGAAATTCCCTTCTCTTTAATCTATCTGTATCAGTGGTTCTCAACCTTGGCTGCACATTAGAATCACCAGGGAATCTTTTTAAAATCCTGATTTCTGGGCCTCATCCTCCAGAAATTGTTTCTTTTTTATTTATTATTTTTTATTTTCCCTTTATTGAATATTACAAATGTGTCCTTATCCCCCCAATGTCCTCTCATCCCCCCAATCCTACCCTCACCCTCACTCCTTGTTGTCCACATTAAAACGCTTATGCTTACATGCATGCATACAAGTCCTTTGGTTGATCTCTCCCCCTCACCCTCACCTTCCCCTACCTTCCCTCTGAGTTTTGAGCATCTGATCAATGCTTCTCTGTCTCTAGATCTGTTTTTGTTCATCAGTTTATGTTGTTCATTATAATCCACAAATGAGTGAGAGCATGTGATATTTATCTTTCTCTGATTGACTTATTTCACTTAGCATAATGATCTCCAGTTCCATCCATGCTGTTGCAAATGGTAGGAGTTCCTTCCTTTTTACAGCAGCATAGTATTCCATTGTGTAGATGTGCCAAAGATTTTAATCCATTCATCTGCTGATGGGCACTTAGGCTGATTCCAAATATTAGCTATTGTACATTGTGCTGCTATGAAGATAGGGATGCATATATCCTTTCTGATTGGTGTTTCTGGTTTCTTGGGATATATTCCTAGAAGTGGGATCACTGGGTCAAAAGGAAGTTCCATTTTTAGTTTTATGAGGAAACTCCATACTATTCTCCACAGAGGTTGCACCAGTTTGCATTCCCACCAGCAGTGAACGAGGGTTTCTTTTTCTCCGCATTCTCGCCAGCATTTGTCATTTGTAGATTTGTTGATGATAGCCATTCTGACAGGTGTGAGATGGTACCTCATTGTCGTTTTGATTTGCATCTCTCAGATGATTAGTGACTTTGAGCATCTTTTCATATGTCTCTCAGCCTTATGTAAGTCCTCTTTCAAAAAGCGTCTATTTAGGTCCATTGCCCATTTTTTGATTGGATTATTTATCTTCCTTTCATTAAGTTGTATGAGTTCCCTATAAATGCTGAAGATTAAATCCTTATCGGTGATAACATTAGTAAATATGTTTTCCCATGCAGTGGGCTTTCTTATTGTTTTGTTGATGGTTTCTTTTGCTGTGCAGAAGCTATTTATTTTGACATAGTCCCATTTGCTTATTTTCTCTTTAGTTTCCATTGCCCTAAGAGCTGTGTCAGTGAAGAAATTGCTTCAGCATATGTCTGAGATTTTGCTACCTGTGGATTCCTCTAATAATCTTATGGTTTCCCATCTTATGTTTAAGGCCTTTATCCATTTGAGTTTATTTTTGTGTATGGTGTAAGTTGGTGGTCTAGTTTCATTTATTTGCATGTGTCTGACCAAATTTCCTAGCACCATTTATTGAAGAGACTGTCTTGACTCCATTGCATGTTCTTGCCTCCTCTATCAAATATTAAATGAGCATAGTGGTTTGGGTCAATTTCTGGGTTCTCTATTCTATTCCATTGATCTATATGTCTGTTCTGTGCCAGTACCAGGCAGTTTTGACAACAGTGACGTTGCAATACAGGTTGCTATCTGGTATTGAGATCCCACCTACTTTGTTCTTCTTTCTCAGGATCGCAGCAGCTATTCAGTTTTTATTTTATTTATTTATTTATTTTATTCCAGATGAATTTTTAGAGAGTTCTTTCTAGGTCTGTGAAATATGCCATTGGTATTTTAATGGAGATTGCATTGAATCTGTAGATTGCTTTGGGTAGTATGGACATTTTGATGATGTTGATTCAATCATGAACACGGTATTTTCTTCCATCTGTTTATGTCTTCCTCTATCTTTTTATCAATATCCTGTAGTTTTCTGGGTAGAGGTCTTTTACCTCCTTAGTTAAGTTTATTCCGAGGTGTCTCAATTTTTTTGATACAATAGTAAGTGGGATTGTTTGTTTTTAATTTCTCTTTCAGTAAGTTCACTATTGGAGTGTAAAAATGCCATAGATTTCTTGGCGTTGATTTTGTATCCTGCTACATTGCCATATTCATTTATTAGGCCTAATAATTTTTTGATGGAGTCTTTAGGGTTTTCTAAGTACAGTGTCATGTCATCTGCGAAAAATGACAATTTTATTTCTTCTTTTCCAATTTGGATGCCTTTTATTTCTTCTTCTTGTTTGATTGCTTTGGCTAGAACTTGTAGTACTATGTCGAACAGGAGTGGTGAATGGAGTTTTAGTTTTTGCCCATTGAGTATGATGTTGGCTATAGGTTTGTCATATAAGGCTTTTATTATGTTGAGGTATGATCCCTCTATTCCCACTTTGCTGAGAGTTTTTATCAAGAAAGGGTGTTGGACTTTGTCAAATGCCTTTTCTGCATCATCTGATATGATTATGTGATTTTTGTCTCTCAACTCGTTTATGTGATGTATCGCATTTATTGATTTGTGGATATTGTACCAGCCTTGCATTCCTGGAATAAATTCCACTTGGTCATAGTGTATGATCTTTCTAATGTAATGCTGGATCCAATAGGCTAGAATTCTGTTGAGGATTTTAGCATCTATGTTCATCAGGGATATTGGTTTGTAATTCTCTTTCTTTGTGAGGTCTTTATCTGGTTTTGGGATTAGGGTAATGCTGGCCTCATAGAAAGAGCTCAGAAGTGTTCCTTCCTCTTGAATTTTTTTGGAACACTCTGAGAAGGATTGGCTTTAATTCTTCTTTGAATGTTTGGTAAAACTCCCCTGTGAAGCCATCTGGTCCAGGGCTTTTGTTTGCTGTAAGCTTTTTGATTACTGTTTCAATTTCAACAGTAGTTATTGGCCTATTCAGTTTTTTTTTCTTCTTGGTTCAGTTCTGGAAGCTTGTATTTTTCTAGGAATGTGTCCATTTCATAGAGGTTGTACAGTTGGTTGGAGTAGAGTTGTTCATAATATTTTTTTGACAATCCTTTGTATATCAGTAGGGTCTGTTGTTACTTCACCTCTTTCATTTCTGATTTTGTTTATTTGGGTCCTTTCTCTTTGTTTCTTGGTGATCCTGTTGAGAGATTCATCAACCTTTTCAATCCTTTCAAAGAACCAGCTCGTGGTTTCATTGATCTTATGTAATGTTTTTTGTTTGTTTGTTTTTTATTATTTGTTTTTTGGTCTCTATGTCGTTTATTTCGGCTCTGATCTTTATTATTTCCTTCCTTCTGGATACTGTGGGCTTTTCTTGTTGCTCTCTTTCTAACTCTTTGAGTTGTATGGTTAGATCATTTACTACCAGTTTTTCTTGTTTTCTTGAGGTAGGTCTGTAGAGCTATGACCTTCCCACTCAGGACTGCTTTCACTGTGTCCCATTGATTTTGGATTGTTTTGTTTTCATTGTCATTTGTTTCCATGATGTTTTTTATTTCTTCTTTGATCTCTCCGTTAAACCAATCATTGTTTAATAACATGCTATTTAGTCTCCAAGTGTTTGATTTTTTTCAATGTTTTTATTGCAGTTGATTTCTAGTTTTATGCCATTGTGATCTGAGAAGATGCTTGTTATGATTTCTATTCTCTTGAATTTGAAGAGACTTTGCCTGTCTCCTAATATATGATCTATCTTTGAAAATGTCCCATGTGCACTGGAGAAGAATGCATATTCTGTAGCTTTGGGGTGAAATACTCTGAATATATCAATTAAGTCCATCTGATCTGGTGAGTCATTTAGGATTGCTGTTTCTTTGCTGATTTTTTGTTTAGAGGAATTATCCAGTGGTGTCAGTGGGGGTATTAAAGTCCCCTACTATGACTGTATTGCTATTGATCTCCCTCTTGATATCTTCCAGAAGTTGTTTCATGTTATTGGGTACTCCTGTATTGGGTGTATATATGTTTATCAGAGTTATATCTTCTTCTTGAATTGTTCCCTTTAGTATTATGTAGTGGCCTTCCTTATCTCTTGTTATGGCCTTTACTTTGAGGTCTATTTTTTCAGATATAAGTATCGCAACCCCAGCTTTTTTCTCATTTCCATTTGCCTGAAAATTTTTTTCCATCCCTTCACTCTCAGTCTGTGTGAATCCTTTGTTCTGAAGTGGGTCTCTTGCAGACAGCAAATATATGTGTCATGTTTGCTTATCCACTCAGCTACCCTGTGTCTTTTGATTGGAGCATGTAATCCATTTACATTTAATGTTTTTAATGAAAAGTCCTTGTTTGTCGTCATTTTTATTCTTAATGTTTGTGTTTCTTCTTGTCTTTCTGTTTCTTCTTTTTACAGCAGTCCCTTTAGCATTTCTTGCATTGCTGGTTTGGTGGTAATAAACTCTCTTAGCCCTTTTTTGTCTGTGAAGCTCCTGATTCCACCTGCAATTTTGAATGATAGCCTAGCTGGGTATAGTATTCTTGGATTCATTCCCTTGTTTGCATCACTTTTTATATTTCATTCCATTCCCTTCTTGCCTGGTGTGTTTCTGTTGAGAAGTCAGCTGATATTCTAATAGGAGATCCCTTATAGGTAACTTTCTGTCTCTCTCTGGCAACCTTTAAGATTCTTACTTTGTCAGTCTTTGTCAATTTAATTATGATGTGTCTTGGTGTTGGTCTTTTGGGGTACATCTTGTTTGGCACTCTATGTCTTTCTTAGACTTGTGTAGTTGTTTTCTTGCCAGTGTCAGGAAAGTTTTCTGTCATTATTTCTTCAAACAGGTTTTCTATTCCTTGCTTTTCCTCTGCTTCTGGTACCCTTATTAAGCGAATGTTATTCCGTTTTGCATTGTCCCAAGCTCCCTTAGGTTCTTCTCTTGCTTTTTAAGTTTTTTGTTTATTTTTTCACTTTCTCCTGTGTTTGCGTGTTTTTTCCTACTTTGTCTTCTAATTCACTGATGCGGTTCTCAGCCTCTTGTAGTCTGCTGTTTAAGCCTTCCATCATGTTCTTTATTGCAGCTATGTTGTTCTTCATTTCCTCTTGGTTCCTTTTCATGTTGGTGACATTCTCATTCAGCTCCTTATAATTCTCATTGAGTTCTGTCCATTTGTCATCCAGCCGTTTGAGCATCTTTATAACCATTACTCTGAATTCTTTCTCTGATAAGTTAGTAGCCTCAATTTCATTTAACTCCCTTTCTGGTGATGCCTCTTTTTCTTTCCTTTGTGGATTGCTTTTTTGCCTTCCCATGTTTTTCTGTAATATTTTAATTGTAGCTCTGATTGCTTTGCTACCCAGTTTCTTTTTGGTATGGTACTACTGGTGTGACCTCTCAGGTCTCCTGGTCTTGGTAGTCTAGTGTAGCTCCCTACTTGAGCTATTTGGGTTCTTTTGATGTAGACCTGCGAGCTGGAAAGGCACAGCTGAGGTGTCTAGACGTCAGTAGCCATAGAGGGGGTATCCCAATTTTTCTGTCTTGTGCCCTCGGTTGAAATCACTCATGCCCACTGGGGACTCACAGGGGCACCCAGGAACCATCAGTTGGGGTGGTGGGGCTCAGGAGGCCTGAGTTCTGAAAAGGTGTGACTGGTTTCCAGAGTTCTGTTGTTGTGGTGTGGGCAGATTCAGCTTTTGCTGCTGCCTCTGAGGTTGGATACATGTGATCTCAGTGGCAGTTCACATGGGCACCTGTGGTGTGTTTGCCAGCAGGGTGTACTGACACACTCTGAAGAGCTCTGGCACTGAAGCCACTGGATTGCAGTGTCTGTGGGCGAGTATCTCAGAAGTGGGAATTCAGAGTTTCTACAACTCAGCAGTGCATCCTTTTTTGTTTAAGTGTGTGTCCAGAGGGGTTCACAGCGGGGCTCCAGGGCTGCCTGCTTTTCCTCCTGTTTTGGGAGACCTGCATATTGGAAAAGCATGCAACTTTAGTGTGCAGAGTTCTGTAGCTGTAGGGTGGGGAAACTCAGTTTTTGCTGGTGCACCTCTGGTGGATAGGCACGCGTTCCCGGTGGTGACACACAGGAGCACCCACAGTGAGTTTGCTAGCACAGGTGCACTGAAGCACTCTGAAGGGCCTTGGCAGGCTTAATTGAGGTGTCTTTGTGCAGGTATCCATGGTGGGTGAATTCAGAATTTCTACTGCCCAGGGAAGTGTGTCCCTATTTGTCCAAGATCCCACCCAGCGGAGGCTCACTGCAGCTTCCTAAAGTGCCCTGTGGATAGATGGACTTAGGGGGAATGAGCAACAGTGGCAGTGCCTTTGCAGGGCGCTCAGTTCTGATGCACTCTGAGGGACCCTGGCGCTTAAGTTGCGCAGCTGGGTGTGTGTGGGCAGTTATTCAGGCAGAGGGAATTCAGAATTTCTACTGGGGGGGGGCAGTGCTTCTGTGTCTGTACAAAATCACACCCAACTGGTGCTCACAGTGACTCCCAAGAGAAGTCTATGGAGTGGTGAGCCTCGAGACCTGAGGGCTGGAGATGCGTGAATGCAATGTTGGAGGTCTACCACTGGGGAGGGGGAGGTTGCACTTATTCCTGTGGGCATGGTACTCCTTTGGAGGTGGAGATTCCAGGTTCTATGAGTCTGTGGGTAGGGCAGCAGGATTTTGGCTGGAGTGGCTGCTGGGTCATGGTGCTGATGAGTTCCTAGACAAGGCCACTCTCCCCTTCAAGATGGTGTGGGCTCTGTGCCCGAGTCCTGTAGTCTGGGGAGTGTCTGCAGCAGTGGTAGTCTCTCCCTGTCCCAGAGAGCCTGGTCTGCCAGCCCCTGCTGCTCCTGCCAGATTTAACTGTCCCTCACTCACTCACATACACACCACACACATCCACACACTCCCTTTTCATCCCCTCACTCACTCATTTCCTATCCCTCACCTCCGTCTTGCCAGCCTCCATATTTTTTTCTTGGAGACTGGGAAATTGTGTCTTTGTTACTAATGTTGTGGCCCCACCCCATAACAAAGAAACAGAATTTCCGCAGGATGAGGCCCAGAAATCAGGATTTTAAAAAGATTACCAGGTGGTTCTAATGTGCAGCCAAGGTTGAGAACCACTGATCTGTACATTCATCTATTTTTGGAAAAGGAGACTAGAGTAGAGAGCAGATAGGCCTGAGTTTGGTGAGTGAAACTAATTAAGCTATTAGTAGAATAAGAGAATAAGTGAAGAGAGGAAAAACAAAAGCATAAAACAAAATAAAAAGCAAACTAAGAGAGCATCAAGCAAACAACAGCAATAAGAAAAAAATTGGCTAGGGAAGAAACAGAAAAGAGAAGGGTGCATGGACTTGGAGCAGGGGAGAGGAAATTAGATATATGAATAAGCCAACAGAGACGACTATAATAGTAATGCATCAATAAAGCAGACAAAGAAGATCAATTTTTAACAAGGAGTAAAAAGAAAGTAGAAAAAACTAAAGCAGGAACAAGAGAAGATAAACAGGATAAAAAAAGGAGATATGAGGAAGAAAGGGTTGACAGAAAGGAAAAAAATGAGAATAAAATAATGATAAAAAGATAAAAAATAAAAATAGAATGTAGAACACTAATCCAAGAAAAGGAAGGTTAATAATAATAATAATAAATAAACAAAATAAAGGAAAGAGAAAAAAATAGTTTCTTAAGTAAAAGATAAAAAAATAAAAAAGTGAAGTAGTGAAGTTTGTTCATTTCAGCTGAGTTTTAATGTCCCATGAGGGCTCTTTTAAGACCCCTTTCTACTGTGGCAGTGTTTCTGTTTTAGTTTCTGGGACCAAATGGCCCCTGAACCCAGTCCCTAAGTGTTCCCTGGGGGTATTTAGAATCTTTGTTTCCCTGCCAAGCTCAAGGCTGAGTGCAGCTGCACTGCTAGGAGAGGCGTGGTCTTCAGGAGAAAAATGTCTGTTAAGGGTTTGAGGGATCACACTGTCCCAGAGCTGTCTTCCTGATCGTCTCTCCCTAACTTGCTCCCCAGCTTCCATAGAACCACCTTCCCCTGCACCACAGCCTTAGTGAGTAATTGAAATATCCTATGCACTGGGTTTAGTGAGTAAAAGCAAGTCAAAGCAAAAGTGCCACTGCACGTCTCTTGTCTCTTCCCCACCCCCCGCCCGGGCAGTGCACAGCCAGTGCAGAACTTCAGGCTGCCTTTCTGGGCACAGCCTCCCACAGCTGTGGGCTTAGATCTGGAGTCCCCCACTATCAGCAGCCTTGTGGACCCCCTTCCACAGTCGAGCGTTACACTGTCCCCAACGGACGTGGATTTGGTACAGCGCAGTCTCCCTCTGCAACTCTCGTCCTCAATGTGCGCACTTCTCCCTCCAGCCCAGATCCCCAATCCCACCTCTCTCCAGGTGATCTCTGACTTTTCCTTACAGGATTTGCCTCCCCAGCTATGTTTAATTCGCCAATTCTGGGTGGATGTTATTCGATTCAGCTTTTTCTTCTATCTGCTCCATGAGAAGGCACAGGACCTGTTTGCCTATTCAGCTGCTATTCTGTCTCTCTCTGGACCAACCTTTCAGGAGCCTGCAGGCAGGGAAGCTGGAGTCTCGGTGCTTCATAGCCAAGGCAGCTGGTCCCTGGCCAGTGTGGCTGTAGGGTCCCAGGTGGTGCCCGAGGTCTCCCTGGATGGAGGTTAGGCTGGGCTACCAGCCACAGCCATTCTCCCCTTCAAGATGGTGTGGTCTCTGCGGAAGAGCCAGCCACTCCAGGAAAGATTGCTGCGGTAGTAGAGGCTGCCTGGCTAAGGAACCCTGGCCTGCAAGTCCGCAACAGTCCTGTGAAATATACCTGTCCCTCACTCACACATATACAAATGCCACACACGTCCACACACTCCCCTTTCACTCTCTCACTCACACTCTCTCACTGCCATCCTGTTGGATGCCATCTTGGATCAATCCTAGGCTATTTTTAATGTTAAAAATGATGGAAAATGTTTTTATCTCCACATATAAATTTTCATAAAAAGTAAAAATTGATTTATTCTTAGTTTATTATAAAAATTATTACATTATTATAATTGCACCTTAAATATTTTGAAATATAAAAGTAAACTTATTTCCTAATTATGTTATTTGTTGTTTTCAAGAACGATTCCCATTGAAAGTTTTCTCACTTTTTATTATGAAAATTAAATAATATTTGCCATGTTCCTTATAAATAAGGGAAGTAAAGACCTTTAAATTTTAACTTAATAAAAAATACAGAACAGAAATCAAAACAATACTATATTTAGTGATGAAACATTATAGATATTCACATTTATATTAGAAATAAGACAAAAATAAAACACAGCTTATTTAAATTCTAAAACTAGGATTTTACTGAAGATTCTAGTGAATTAAAGAAGACAAATAATGTGCGCACATATTAGAAAAAAGAAAAAAGAAGTAATTATATGCAGTTAATGTATCTGTTCATGATATAATCCTAGATGAGTAAAAACATTTTTTTTACAAAATTAGCTATGTAGCTAAATATAAGCTCAACATTTTCATATAAAATATAAAGTACATATTTTATATACACCAGCAATAACTTATTAGAAAGAATAATTGAAACAAATCCTGTATGTGATAAAGATTGCAATTACAGCATTCATAAAAACATTTTTATCAATAAAGGTTCAAAATGTTTATTCAAACCAAAAAAAAACACACAACAAACCAACAAATTTTACCTCAGATCATAAAATAACATGTGAAAAAATTCAAATATATCATGTTATTGCATAAAAACACTTAAATTTTTGCATTTTTCAAATTATTAAAAAAATTCAATGGGAGAGCATTCCAAGATTCAGAATTATTTTCCATGAGACTTAACAAGCTGATTTTAAAGTATTTATGGAAAGGTAAATATGAAATAGTCACAAAAGTTTTAAAAAAATAGAGAGTAAAGTCCTGTTCTATCAAATATCAAAGCATATTTTAAAGCTTTTAACCCATTCATTCAACCATTTAGTTAACAAATATTTTGAGTACCAACTATAACATACTGAATATGTAGTGTGAATGAATTGACATGTCTTGCTGTCATGGAGTGTACTAGTATATTCTAGTAAGAGGCCAAACAATAAAGTAATTTAAAAAACATGTAAGTATATAATATTCCATATTGCATTAAGTGCTATGGAGAAAAAAAAAACGGGGGAAACTGTGATAGTTATTATTTTAGAAATAATAATAAGATAAATTGGTTAAAATTAATAAATAGATGACTACAAAATATAGCTAAGAAATAGGCCAATGCATTGATAATGATTTTTAATTTCAAGTCAGTAAGGAATGGATAAATTAATCAATAAATACCACTGAGCAATTAACTATATACACATGGAAGAAATAAAGTTAAATGCTATAATTTCCAAAATAATTTGTGAAGAGATTATTGGAATGTATGTAACAAAGGATTAGTATTCAGATAAAAGTACTCTTGAAAATTAATCAGAAAATAAATATAAAAACAATTCAAAGCATATGAGTTGTATTGGCTAAAAGTAGGTACTGTTGAAACCAAAGTCCAGTTTTCCGGTCGGGTTTGTTGGCTCACAAAAATAAAAAAATGAGCTCACGAACAAAGATAGTAAGCAGAAGCAAAATTTATTGAGATATAGACTGGCTCCCAACAGGGAATAGCAGGGAGGGGGCCCAAATAGGGTTACAGGTGAAGCTTTTTTGTTTCAGGTTCCAAAGACTGCACCTTGAGGCAGTCCTGGAAAAGGTGCAGCTGGGGTTCCAGTAGAGCCAAAACCAGGCCAGTGTCCAGAGCTTCTGTTTCATGTTGCAGTTGGGTGTAGTTCAGTGTACAAGCTAATGAAAGTTCATCAGTCTATGTGTGGAGTCCCATATGGCCATAAGCCAGGAGTATATCCCCTACCACAGGAGAGCCAGGAACCCAGTGCACCAAAGTGTGTCTAGGGATAGATATATGCTTTGCTTGCTCCTGATTGGTCATTTTAAAGAATTCTGCCTTAGCAACATCCATACATTTTAAAGCTCAAGTTTCCCCTTGCAGGACAGACCTGATTAAGGTGATGTCACTGTTTCCGCCTAGCCTGGTGGCCCTAGAACTTTCTTGTGCTATTCACCCTCCTATGTACTGTCCCTGACTACCAAACCCCTTCTATCTCCTCACTATCATCTCATAAACAGCTGGCGAGAATTGTAAATTAGTACAACCATTTTGTAGAACATTTTGGCAATAGCTATTTAACATTTGTAATTGCTTAAATGTTATGACCAAGTAATTATATTTCTGGGAATATTTCTAAAGAAACATATGCCTGCTTAAGGAAGCAAGTAAAATTATATTTATTTCTAGATTTTATGAGTTATAAGTTGCAAACAAATACTACTCTTTCTTATGGCACATTAGCAACCAAATAGGTAAATGTAGCAGGGGAATGCACACAGAGAAAGCTACACAAAATTAAGCTTACCAGTCAAAGTTCAAAATCATGAACTGAATTCAAATGAATCTTTGTCACTTTCTTAGATAGATATTTCATACTTTTGTTGTTGTTTTTAAATTTCTTTATTTTTTAATATATTTGTTATTGATTAAGATATTACATATGTGTCCTTATCTCCACATTATACCCTCCCCCCCACCGCTCATGTCCTCACCACTGCGTTGTCCGTGTCAATAGGTTAGGCCTATATGCTTGCATATAAGTCCTTTTGTTGATCTCTCCCCTTTACCCCACTCTCCCCTGCCTTCCCTCCAAGGCCTGACAGTCCATTCAATGTCTCTCTGTCTCTGGATCAGTCCTTGTTCATCAGTTTATGTTGTTCATTATATTCCAAAAATGAGTGAGATCACGTGGTATTTATCCTTCTCTGACTGGCTTATTTCCCTTAGCATAATGCTCTCCAGTTCCATCCATGCTGTGGCAAAAGGTAAGAGTTCCTTCTTTTTTACAGCAGCATAGTATTCCATTGTGTAGACACACCACAGTTTTTTAATCCACTCATCTGCTGATGGGCATTTAGGCTGTTTCCAAATCTTAGCTATGGTAAATTGTGCTGCTATGAACATAGGAGTGCATATATCCTTTCTGATTGGTGTTTCTGGTTTCTTGGGATATATTCCTAGAAGTGGGATCACTGGGTCAAATGGGAGGTCCATTTTTAACTTTTTGAGGAAACTCCATGCTTAAGGAAGCAAGTAAAATTATATTTATTATATTTATTATATTTATTCTATCCATAGTGGCTGCACTGTATGAGTGTTCCTTTTTCTCTGCATCATCTCCAGCACTTGCCATTCGCTGATTTGTTGATGATAGCCATTCTGAGAGTTGTGAGACGGTATCTCATTGTTGTTTTGATTTGCATCTCTCAGATGATCAGTGACTTTGAACATGTTTTCATATGTCTCTTGACTTTCTGAATGTCCTCTTTTGAAAAGTACCTATTTAGGTCTGTTGCCCATTTTTTGATTGGATTGTTTATCTTCCCTTTGTTAAGTTACATGAGTTCCCTATAAATGTTGGAGATTAAACCCTTATCGGTGATAACATTTGCAAATATGTTCCCCTATGCAGTGGGCTTTGTTGTTGTTTTGTTAATGTTTTCCTTAACTAAGGAGGTAAAAGACCTGTACGCAGAAAACTACAGGACACTGAAAAAGGAGATAGAGGAAGACATAAACAGATGGAAGAACATACTGTGTTCATGGATGGGTAGAATCAACATCATCAAGATGTCCATACTACCCAAAGCAATCAATAGATTCAATGCACTCCCCATTAAAATACCAATAGCATATTTCACAGTTCTAGAACGAACTATCCAAAAATTCATCTGGAATTAAAAAAAAAAGACCCCAAATAGCTGCAGCAATCCTGAGAAAGAAGAACAAAGTAGGTGGGATCTCAATACCAGATGTCAAGCTGTATTACAAAGCCACTGTTGTCAAAACTGCCTGGTACTGGCACAAGAACAGACATATAGATAAATGAAATAGAATAGAGAGCCCAGAAATCGACCCAAATCACTATGCTCAATTAATATTCGACAAAGGAGGCATGAACATACAATGGAGTCAAGACAGCCTCTTCAATAAATGGTGTTGGGAAAATTGGATAGATAATGCAAAAAAATGAAACTAGACCATCAACTTATACCATACACAAAAATAAACTCAAAATGGATAAAGGACTTAAACATAAGATGGGAAACCATAAAAATACTAGAGGAATCCACAGGCAGCAAAATCTCAGACATATGCTGAAGCAATTTCTTCACTGATACTGCTCCTAGGGCAATGGAAACTAAAGATAAAATAAACAAATGGGACTACATCAAGATATTTCATACCTTTGCCTCCTTCGTAAAATCTCGAATACTATCACCCTACCCTCCTGCTCTGTTTTACACTCAGCTAATTCCTCTACATTCTATTTCACTGAGAAAATAGAAGGAAGCAAAAGACCAATCATGATTAGAAGCTTGGAAGCTCTAGTCCCACTCTATATTCCCCAGAGAAGGGTGAGAGTCTTGAAATAGAGTTAATAATTGATCACACCTATAGGTTGAAGCCTCCGTTAACAATCTCTAAGTATAAGATTTGGAGAGCTTCCTTGTTCATGAACACATGGAAGTGCTGGAAGAGTGCCATGCCTGGAGAGGAATAGAAGCTCTGTGAAAGGCAATGTCTTGTGAGTTTTAGGCACTGATGTATTCCCAGAACCTGGAACAGTCCTTGTCATAGAATAGAAGTCTATAAAGTTATATTGAATACATGAATGGACATATGAATAAAAAAAATAGAGAGTGGTGGAGTGAATAGGAAAGGCAGAATGTGAATTAAGCCACTCTTTCAAGATGCTTTGTTAAAAAAGGGAAGAAACACTATATGCTACCTAGAGAAGGCCTAAATGTTTGTTGCTCATTTAAAAATGGAAGAATTCAGCACGTTTATATGCTAAGGGGAAATGGGGATACAGAAAACTAAAGGTTAAGAAACAGCATATAAATAAGATAACTAAAAAATGATGGGGGTGAAGAGGTGGATTTCTAGTTGGCAAAGATGTTGCACATAGACTGGAGAAAGAGTGATAATCTGAAAACAAATAATTGGTACCTGTACTTGAAATTAGTTGGAAGAGTAGTGGGTAAAATCTAAGGAAAATATTTATATGTGGCCTCTAGTTTTCCTGAACATTATGGACAAGTCACCTGAGTAAATTGAATGTGGTGGAACTGAGGAAAACAATGAAAAATTTAGAAATCCATTATGGATTATGGCAAAGGGAGCTTGATACAGACACATATAAGTATTAAAGACTGTGGGGAGCCAATATAGGGTTAAGCCTCGGACTGACCTGTTGGCAAAGTCACAAACAAGTCCCAGCTTAGAGGGCACAGTCCTCTTAGCATTATTAGGCTTGACCTTACAATGCTCCCTAGATCTTATCTGGAAAGCTAATGGGCTGATTGAAGTGCAGCAAGTGCTGCCAAAACAAGTGAAACTCACAAGAACAGTGTAAACAAGTGAAACTCACAAGAACAGTGCAACTATGGTAACCAACTACCTTGTTTACCTCTGACTATAAAATAAAGGCTCAGCTTGCCTCTGGATCTCTCTCTGTGACCTCATCCAGGCACAGGAAAATCCACGGAGACCAAAGAGAGCTATGCTGATCATCTGAATGCTGTCTTCGTGTAAATCATTCTTTGCCGACTCTGTCCACACCTTTGGGAACCCCTGGCCCGCTGGGGCTGAACCCCGGCATCTGGCACCCAAACAGGCCAAACAGGATTCCCCTAGGTAACCCCCCCCACATTGAGAATCCACACACTTGGGGTGGATAGGACTCCATCAGGGTGTGCAGACCCCCCTATAGAGGATAAGTAAGATAAGAAGGTGGATAGTACAGAACTTAGATTGAGAAGATGTGCCATACTGAGTTTAAAGGAAAAAGACTCTGTATTGATCCTTTAACACATATGCTTGCTAGCAGAGGAGTTAAGGTTACTCCCAGTCAGATGGAACGTTTTATACAAGAAGTGTGTTCACGCTTTTCTGAGGAAGGAAAGGTAAATGTAAAGGCATGGGAGAAGGTAGGCCCAAGGAGCCTTATCCTTAACCCCACTTCAGCCTTTCCACCCTGGGAAAAGTGCAGGATTGGCAAGCTCTCCCTGGGGTGATAGATCAGGACTCAGGTAATAGCAGAAAGTGCCAATCCTACTCTTAAAATGGATATGAGAGCATTTGGGGGCTTTTCTTTTTAATGCCTGCTTTGGATTGGGTGAATGCATTTTACTTAGTTTTAACACATCAAAGTTAGCTCTTGACACAAAAAGAAAAACTGACAATTCCATCAATATAAACCTCTTCTATAAAAATGAAAAAGGGGGGGAGAAGAATGTTATATGTTAATTTTTTTAAAAAAATACAATGCAGAGGGTTGTACAGCAGCCAAAAGGCATCAGGCCTCTTGTACAATAGCCTCTGCCAACTTAGCCCAGTGGAAGGTGACAAAAACCAGCCAAGAGTTTTACCAGATCTAGTAATGATGTGGGGAAGAGGTTGTGTTTTTATCTTTCCAGAAGGAGCAGTGCAGCCAATTTGAGTACCAGAGCATTACGTGTGTCACCACAATGGACCCAGAGAAGCTCCTTGTCCCATCGCTCCAAAGACTTAGAATTGCCCCGCTGACTATTACAACAATATTGTAACCATAGTAACCACTACCTTGTTTACCTGTCACTATACAATGAAGGCTCAGCTTGCCTCCGGATCTTTCTCTGTGGCCTCAGCCAGGAACAGGAAGATCCACGGAGACTAAAGAGAACTATGCTGATCATCTGAACGCTGTCTCCGTGTAAATCATTCTTCGCCGACTCCGTCCACACCTTTGGGAACCCCTGGCCCGCTGGGGCTGGACCCCGGCAAAAGACAGCATTAAAGGTTCAATTAATATTGGAAACCATGTCATTGTGGTGGCTCAGCAGTGCTCAACATACAGAATGCTAGCAAAGAGAACTTGATAGTTGGAGTAATTCAGAATTATTGATTTAAAACACAAGACATTGAGGTAATAAACATTAAGGATGACAAGAGAATAATATATATTATACAAATCCACATTCTAGGTTGGATATGTAATAAATGTATCAAGAGACTAGACATATTAGAGCTTGAAAAATCTAGGTATAGTGTGTGTGTGTTGGGGGGGGGGGGTTCTTAACTTCAGATGAGTTAATTGATATTCCTGGAACAACTTGTTTTTTGCCTGAGTGCTAGCCAAATAAAATATTTTACCATGACCCACTACTCTTTTAGTTCTAGCTTCTTTATTGGCCTTGATCAATCTTTAGTGCTTTACATTTTATTGGCTTTGTTCATTACTTATGCCAGCTACAAATATTGGGGAGGGCGGTAGTGGATATTTTGGACTTAGATCAATTTTGATCAAAGTTGTAGCTATTAATAATAGCATTATTGAGATATAATTCACATATCATTCAATTCAATGGTGTTTAGTACATTCACAGAGTTGTGCCAACATTATCACTATATAATTCCAGAACATTTTAATTATCCCAAAAGAAAATTCCAAAAACCTTAGTAGTCACCACCAATCTCCACATTCTCCCCAGTCCTAGGCAAACAATCTTTTTGTCTCTATAAACTTACCTATTTTGGATATTTTATATAAATGGACACATACAATGTATGAGTCCTTGTGCTACTCTTTTACTTAGCATAATGTTTTCAAGGATTATCCATGCTGTAATATGCATCACTACTTCTTTCCTTTTTATTGCTGAACAACATTCCATTGTGGACATCCCACATTAAAAAAAAAATAATGTTTTGAATAGTACAAATGTCCCTCTGTTTCTTCCCATTTCTCCCCACCACCCAGTTCCAGCCCTGACCCAGGCCATCACCACCTTATTGTCTGTGTCCATAGATAATGCATATATGTATATAAGATCTTTGGTTAATCTCTTTGCTCTGAGATGCATCATTCTGTTCCATGTCTCCATGCCTCTGGTTCTATTTTATCCATCAGTTTATTTTGTTCATTAGATTCCTTGTTCATTTATTTTGATTTTTAGATTCATTTGCTGATAGATATTTATTTATTTCTATTTAATTATTCATATTTTTTATGTTTTGTCCATATTTTATTTATCTGTTCAGCATTTGGTAGGCATTTGGACTATTTTCACTTTATAGCTATTATGAACAGTGTGACTCTGAAAATTTTTACACAGGTCTTTTTGGAGGATATATGTTTTCTTTTCTTTTTTTTTTTTTTTTGGTGAGGGGCATATACCTAGAAATAAAATTATTGGATTATATGTTAATTGTTTAACCATTTAAGGAACTTCTAGACTGTTTTCCAAAATGTCTGTAACATTTTACATTTCTATGATCAGTGTATGAGGATTCCACTTCTCCAAATTTCAGCTAATACTTGTTAATTATATGTTTCTCCTTCTTTTTCTTGTTGTTGTTGTTGTTATTATTATTATTATTATTATTAACATCCTAGTGG